>CM072528.1:39069642-39686428 GCA_036898165.1 Silybum marianum
ATGAAGGAATAATAGGGGTGTCCCTTTGTACAACCATGTCCTTTTGAGAGGGCATGGAGGAGCTGGGTTTGGTTGAGTGTTCCTTGGGTTTGGTGAGGATATTTTCAACACCTACTAACTTTTGGGAGTCAGTAGATGGCATATGAGTTTTAACCCTTTGGGTACCCTTAGACTTCTTTGAGGAAGTCTTTGGGGGGCTTTTTGAGTGTCTCCGCTTTTGGGACTTAGATGCTTGGGTAGAAGCCAAAGGTTCTTTTGGCTTCGTAGCATTAGTGGGTGCGGAGGTAGATGTGTCCGACGCTTTGGATCTCTTACGAGATTTGGGCACATCAGTTACTCGAGGTGTAGTAGAGATAGAAGACATACCTGAGGTCCTTTGAAGACGGGGTTCATTTTCTCCCCAAGAGAGAGTTGCATTTCTTGCAAACTCAACCATAGAAGGTCGGAGAGGGTTGTCGGATGCTAGGACTGCCTTTTTCATAATTTGATTTCCCACTTGATGAAGAGGGAGATCATATGAAATATCGTCCCTTTTCTCAAGTTTGTCTGCCAACTTTGCATTAATAATAAGTGAGAAAAGGCGCTGAAAAGGTACTTAAGGACGTCGGAGAGTAGAGAAAGAAGAGATCATTTCATTGAAGAAATAGCTTGCAAAGTCTATCCTTCTTTGAAATATCAAAGCATGAGCTAGTTCCGTTATCTGAGATGGTGACTGATCAGGACCTCCAGTCTTTTTGCTTAGGCACATAATAAGATGTGCAAACAGAAAGTTCCAGATGTTCCCCATATTCTTTCTCAGAAGAGTACCTGGACCCTTTGACTTTTGACCCTTTTTCTCTTCCAAATAGTTCAAGACAGACACCACTTCTTGGTGTTCATTTCCAAGTGGAAATGTCTCATATGAATCATAAGTGGGAAGTCTCAGAATGTTATGAACATCTTCAACATCAAAAACCACATCATGTTCATCATTGCTGAGAACAGATGCCAAGATTTGATCTGTAGAAGCATCAAATGTGCATGATAACCAAAAGTTTCCAAGAAGAAACTTACTCATCTTGGGTTTTGCTGTAAGAGCATACTGGAGAGAGCACCTTTGAAGAAACCAGCAGATGTCATTATACTCAGGATGAGCATTATCAACTCCTATTCGTCCAAAGTAATTGCATGCAGGAAAAGAGAGAGATCCAAATGTCATTGTTTGTTCTTTTGAGGATTTTGAAGGAGAAGCCATTGAAGAAGGATGAGAAGTTGCAGGTTTGCTTTAGAAGTTCATTAACATTTCTCCACTCAATTTTTGGATTGATTCAAGATCACCAATTCAGATTACCACTTCCTTGTAGGGTATAACAAAAGAGAGAAAACCTCATAAGTCTGAACAAGTTCGTGTAGGAAATGCACTTAAAATTGCAGTTAAGGTTATAGGAACACTGGAACTAGATTTAGGGTCGGGAAACCTATTTGTTTGGAAAATGTTTATTTTATTTCCTCAGTTAAGAAAAATTTAATTTCTGCAGCGCTTTTAGTTAAAAATGGTTGCAGCCTAGTCATTGATTTTGATGGAATTAAAATATTTCAGGGTTTTGATTATCATGATTATGCAATTTTGTTCATAACTATTTACAGTTTAATTGTTCTCTTGTTAATCACGAGATTTTTATTATTGAAAATAATTTGAATGTTGTTCAGAATAACAACACTATAGCAGACAAAAAAAGCACCATTTTTATAGATTTTTTTTTGTAAATCTTTAGCATTGAAGGTTAGGCCACATTTCTAATGACAAACTAAAAGCATTTGTTAAAAACAAAATATTGTCAAATCTAGATTTTTTTTATTCTTGATGAAGAACCTATAAGCCAAAATCTAAAGTCAGATCCTATGCATTTGTTAAACAAGACTAGCCTATGTCAAAAGATAATAAACTGTCCAAAATTTCTAAAAATGGGGGGAAGGATTTAGCCTGTGAAATGGATTACAAGTCTTAACCTTTAATGACCAGAGTTGACATATGCTATAGGAATTTTGTCCAGTTTTCAACAAAACCTAAACTAAAGATCACTATAGGTAAGAAAGTAATTCGTTACTTGCAAAGAACTAAAGCTCACATGTTGATCATAACTCCTCTCAGTGATTTGAATATGATTCCTTTACTACACTTAGTGAAATTCCATATTTAAGCTTCTGTTCAAATTCAGCGATAGCACACGCTGATTGCTATCAGCGATCGCTGAAGATCAAGGAACTACGAGCTTATCACTGAAGACCTGAAGATCAGTTATCACACCAGAAGACCATTCAGCGACAGTCGAAGACTCTAGCTGAAGAAAGAGATAATCAACTAAGTGAACCGAAGCGGTTCAGCGATAGCAGCAATTGTCTACTCAAAGCGTGAAGTCTTGTGAAGCCTCAGCGACACTGAAGATTCATCCTTGAAGATTCAGTATCAGCGATCAAATGAAGCTTCCTTTGCAAGATTAAAGATTGATCTTATCCTCGATCCACAAAAGTCAAACCTAGAACCATGTCAGAAAAGGACGTACGACTTGTCTCTTATGTCCCCATCATATCTGATATGGTACTGTTCATATTCAGCCAAAAGTATGGTTGTCTTATTAACAAGGACAAGCTTCCTATCTAAGCTTGACACGTGGCATATACCTTTTTTCTTGTTTCAAAGACAAACGGGTATAAATAAAATGAAGATATCTTCTTCATCTTAATGCATGCTTCTGTCTAACTTATACCCTCTTAATTCTTTCTTTCATCTTCTTGTGCATATTTACAAACTGTTCTACAAACTGTTCTCTCTTGATTGAACTCTTGTAGACCCTTATTGAGACCAACATCACATACTACACATATTTAGATTTTTCATGTAAATATCCAAACTCAAATAAATCTACTTATGGATATATTTTTATGCTCATTCAAGGAGCTATAAAAAAAATATATCCCTAATTGCAACTTTACTATGGGAGCTGAATTTATAGTCATTCATGAAGGGGTTTGTAAGGGCATTTGGATCAAGAACTTCTTTATTAAAAAGAAAGTCTTAAGCTCTATAGTTTCAAGTCCTCTAGAGATGTTTCGTGATAATGAAGTTGTAGTCTTTTTCAGTGGATATAGCGAAAGGTCAAACAATTCAAAGCACAATGGTCTTAAATATTTCAGTGTGAGTGAGACAAAGGGTTAGAAAAAGAAAAAAAAGGTTATTGTTGAATATATTGGTAACAAATCTCAACTCCCACTAATCTCATATATCGAGTTCAAGTAAGATTCTCATATCCCTAACATGTTGTTGAGGTTTGTGGGAATCGAGATTAGTCTAGCCAGTTTAGTGGCCACTGAGGAATTATCTCAGAGCTGCATGCTTTAGCAGTCTTAAATTTGCCAGGGATTAGTCCAGGCAAAGCATAGGATACCCTTTCCAAAAAAAAAAGATTAGTCTAACCCGTTATTTTGTAATTTTCCATTGTCCGTAGTAACTTTCTTTTGGCACATTTTGATAAAAATGAAGAATTCAAGTATATAGGTCATGTTATTTGTTTTACAAATTAAAACTCAAGTTTATGTCATTATCTATATTAAACAAGTGAATCACCGTATTTAAGCAATAATTGCGGACTACATAAGCAAAATTTGGTTCACTAGTGTTAAGAAATTTTGCTTGTAAGTTTTAGAAATTTGCTAAAACATTAGGTGGACTATGAGCTACATTTTTATGCTAATTCGAGTAGATATAATTAATAGCATAAATGCTCAAATACCGACACTTATGAACTTATGTGGGATATGATATTATGTGTTAGTGGTTCTTAATCAAACTAGTTTGTCAAACTGGTATAGATTCTGAGTCCTACATATGGTGTCTATTCTGACCAAGTTTGAATGGATTCACAACTGTTTGAATTCTCAGCACGCCCTTCATTTGATACATGTAATGTTTATGATTCTTTTGTCCTTACAGATTATGTTAAGTCCAGTGGGAGAATGTTGGAAATTAATTGGAATTTATCATTATCTGTAATAAATATTAAAGGACAATTGATTTAACATTTATATTTATCAAGAGAATCCTATATTAGTTATAATCTAGTCACATATTACGATATATATCTCCTAATATGAGTAGGATAATTCATTAAGTTAATTACCTGATTAACATTAAGGTAAATGTATATCTCTTATTATAATAATATCAATTCTATAGATAAACTAGGACCAAAGGCCCTTTGGTCTTGTCCATCTGTTACTAAAGGAAAAGTCTAATTATAAGTGAATATTTATGCATTTAGTTAACAAATTAACTAGTAAATCAACAAGGAACATAAAGTATGTTACTATTATATGCATTTAGCAACAGATTTATATGTGTTGGTGTTTTTATAATAGAAATTTTGAGCCAATATTTTGCTCCAATAACTTTCCCAAACTATTTCTACAATGGAAAAATGGGAGATAAAAGAGTTTTTTCTCCAAATATGGAGATCACCGCAAAAATGATTACCATGTGAGAACACCAATAAAAAACTTTGATTATAAGTATTTAGAGAGAAATTATCTTTTAATAGATAAATGAAATATTTTAATAATCCTCTAATGCTAGGAAAGAGGGCGGTGGCCCAGGACATCAAAGCTCAAAGGACATCACAACCAAACAGTCAAATAGGGTCTGGTAGACTTATTATTTGATTTTTTTTCCAAAAAATGTTAGCGTTCTTAGCCTCTTGCTCTCTCCTTTGCCCTCAAGATTCACGACTGGTCTCCTACCCATCACCTACAAAGCATAGCACTGTCAATGCCCACCATTGCTCTTTGTAAGAGAATCTAGGAAAAGGGTAATCGATCAGATGACCGGATTGCTTGAGAATCGTGTTAAGTCATTTTCCGAATTGATATTCCGACCCTATGTCTTGGTTCACGAAATCCAATCTGGAGTAAAACTCCAGAACACTCATGATTTAAGGTACAAAACGAGAGCAATTTTCTGGAGAGTATAAGAGGATTGTTCAAAAACCGTCCCTAAAATGTAAGTATAAATTAGTATTTATGCCCACATAAGTAAATAACTGAAATGACAATCATGTCAGAATTTTAGGAGTAGTGGACAGTTACATCCATTATAGTTACTGCTCAATAACTGCACAGTAAGTCAGTAAACACTATGGACGTGAAGGCCAAAGCTCTGGTTACAAGAGACCAGAATAGTTATCAGAAATGACCAACCAGAGCTCTGTTCCAGTCATGCATAGCTCTGGTCCACCATGCAGAGCTTAGGTCCGTTTTTTCAGAAACTCTTAAGTCTCGAAGAAACATAACTAGAACCTCTGGTCAGACCATGAATATCTTTGGTCAGACCATGCAAAGCCTCTGGTTAAACCATACAGAGCTCTGGTCCTTGAATTCCGATCAATTTTTTCCACTACACTCCAAGTCCAAAATTATAAACAACGAGACCACCACCAGGGGATCTTCCCCTTGGATACCGCAAGGGGCACGACCCCCTTGACCCCCGCCATTTCGTCATTTCCGGGTTCATACTCTTCTTATAACGAGCATGCACTCCGCACCACCTATCTCGTATTAGAACACAACATAAAAACCCTTTTAGAACTTTTATTATTTCCAGTTACACATAAATGAACCGGTGACACTAAAATCACCAACACTCTCGACAGTCTTCTCTCAGCCTCTCACCTTGACTCAACTTTTACCCTCCAGTCTCGGCTCTTACTTTCAATTCTTAATTCTCAATTCGTAATTAGGTTCTTCCAAGATTTAACCAAGGTGTTTTCTTTTTTAGTTTCTTATTTACTTATCTAGTTATCTATAACTTTCCTTGAATCATGTTGTTTTCTTTCTTAGTTTCTTGATGTTTATTTGTTATTATCTTAATGGTATGACGACTTGAGTGATTTCTTTAAACCTATTTGTTGTTATCTTGACAATATGACTATTCGAGATTCCCTTTTGCCTTGGATCTACTCTCTCCCTAAGAAAGGTAGCATCCCTCTAAAAATCCATACGAGAATCCAACTAGGTTCAAACCTCTTAAAATATGTGTTATTTGTTTCTTGATTACGGACATTTTTAACTCTCTGCCCAGGGAATCTAAAATCATAGGACAGGCTCTAGTTGGATTCTCCAAAATAGGGAATCTGTTAGAGATGGATGAATGTAATTTTTATTTTTGTGGAGATGTTGAATTTAATTTCTCCATTTTGAAAATAAAAATTGAAGAATTTGTTGGAGATGTTCTAAGTTAGTAACAAGCTAATGTCCATTGGTAGTTTCATATATCAATTTTAATAAGGAGTGTCCACGGTTTTTACTTTAGTTGTCCAATGAGGCTGCGTTTGGTACATAGGATAGGATGGGACAGGACGGGACAAAACTGTCTGTCCCATGTTTGGCACGACATAGGACAGGACAAGAACTCTTTGTCCCACGTTTGATGCGACATCGGACAGGGACAAGGCAGGACAAAATGGGACAAAAAAGGCTTTTTTTGTTCCACCAAAATAAGTGGAACAAGATGGGACAAGAATGAGTCAAAAACTAAATTATCACTAATTAACCCTCATTTGATATATAACCTTAATATGATATTTGTTTTAGTGGCCACTACCGCTAGTCGCAACCGTCAGCGCCACCGGTAGCCACCATCGACCAATGGTAGCCACCGTTTATCCCCACCTCCACAACCATTGACCATCGCCGCCACCACCACGACCACCTTTAACCACCTCCACCTCCTTTTCCACTATAACAACCTCCTCCACACAACCACTGTTGGCCACCGACCACCACTGTCCATCGCCACCACCATTACCCTCGTTGGCCACCTCCACCTTTTCCTCTACTACAACAACCTCCACCACTTCCACAACCACCACTGAACACCACCTCCAGAACCACCGCCATAACTATTTCCTCCACTACTGTCGACTACCACCATCTTCACGTCATCCACAACCATCTCCTCCACCATTGTCGACTACCCGCCACCATTACTATCTACCATCTTCACGTCCTCCACAACCACCATCGGCCACCGACCATCACCGTTCATTACCACCACCACTAGTACCGTCGGCCAACACCATCACCATAACCAACACCTACACCACCTACACTTACACCTCCACCATAACCACCAGCACCACCATTATATATGTATGTATTTATGTATATGAAAATTGTGTAACAATGTTTATAAGTTTAATTATTTACTTTATTTGTGCTAATTATAACTATTATATGATATATAAAATTATCCAATCACTTTTGAGTGCAACTTGTCTGGTTCTGTTCTGTCCAGTCCTAGTTTTATCAAACACTATACAGACACTTGTTTGTCCTGTCCTGTCCACTCCAATCATGTCTTTGTACCAAACTCTAGCTAAATGCCGACTTTAATAAATAAGTATCCACTTTTAAATTCTACTCTAAAATCTAAACTTTGAAATGGAGGAATTTATTACTCCTTCCATTACTTCTGTCGTCCCAAAATAAATGTAGACAATAAAATAAATGTCCACAATTAAAAATGACACATATTTTTTTAGAAATGTATAGTCATTACATTTTCTAATCAAGTAAATAACAATTTTGTTCTTAACAGTAGAGGGATAGAGTGAGTAATGATAAAAGATGGGTCAATCTCCATGCAGACCCTTTACTAATAACAAAAAGCTTGTCTTAATTGAATTAGAGGTTGTTAACTCGTATAAACTGCTTAGCCAATGACAAAGAATTAAGCGTAGATGGACCTTTTTTTAATCAAAATCTCAAGGACATGGTTTAAATTTTAATCATGAGAGAACTCTTCTTTTTTTTATTAGCTGGAAGGCAAGTTGGTTGGTAATCACAACCGAATAAGCAATGTGGCATCACCCGAGCAAGACTAGATAGCGGCATTCGTCGTCACCTGCAAGATAAGGCCAGAAAACTTGATATTTCTAACGAAGCGAGAAAAGCCCTTCTACCTTCTTAGTAAAGCGTGCTGACTTTGTAGCCGAACTGTGGCTACAAACACTTCAACAAAATTGATTTATAGGATGCTTAAATTATTTAAGCTTCCTAATAGCATAAGACATAAGTTATAGGACTTAATTTTGTAGGATCAAACTACAAATCATCTTATGTAAAAAATATTACAATAAGTTAATATGATGTTTTTACGGGTTTTAACAAGTGTTTTAGGAGAATTTTAAGTTAAAGTGTCTTATTAGCTATTTTATAAGACAATTTTGAGAAGTATCCTGTAAATCCATCTTTTTATAGGACACTCATGTTCATATGACATGTTTTTAAGTAATGTCGTATAAAATAACTAATACGACATAATATTCTAAAGTATCATTAAGAAAACATTAAACGTCCAAAATTGTCCTACTAACCAATTATAACACTTTTTATATAGGACACTTTATAGTTGATTCTATAAATTTAATATGTATATAGGATGCTATTATGACCATTAACCATTTAAAGGTCCTATAAATTCAATTTTGTTTTAATAGGACAACAACGTTGTCATTAAGTTAATTAAAAAGTATGATAAATATATATTTTTAAAACTGCATTTCTTTTTTATTCTAGATATTTATTTTAGCTATTGGAAGTAACATCCATTATATGTTGCACACACAAATTTTAGCAACGAATTGAGAACCATTGCTAATATAAGTCTAGATCGGAAAAAACTTTTTGTTTATATAATATATCTAATATAAACTTAGAGTCGGGTTCATACGATTATAAGAATAATACTTACGTAAAAAAAAATAAGAAAATGGCTGAACCATATGTGATTTTATACTAATATCACGTCCAATATCACATGTGATTCATGCGACCTGCCATCAGCCATAGGGTCGTCCAAACACTTTTTAGCCGTTAATGTAAAATCACATGTAGTTTTGTACATAATTTAATCATTTTCTTAATTTTTTTTTTAAATTTGTATCATTTTTATATGAACCTACCTCTATAAACCTGCACATACAAAAATAATAAAAAGAGTAAATTACATGATTGGTCCATGTGGTTTACACTTTATAACACTGTGTGTCCCTTTTTCAAAATAGTTATAGATTTGGTCCCAATGGTTTACATTTTCACATGACTTTGGTCCATGTGTCTTAACTCCATTAACATATCCCCGTTAAGTATATATTTAGGAGGGTATTTTAGTCATTTCATAATTTTTTGTTTTCTATTAATAGTAGAGGGATCAAGAATGTAATCTACTATGGCAGTGGCCCCAACTCTTTGTCTCTCTTATCTCTTTTGATTTATACACACAACATATATACATATACATACATAAAGGCCCCTTCATTTATACATATACATACATAAAGGCCCCTTCATTTGTTAACTCAATCAATTGTGTTAACTTTGTTAACCCATCTAGACCGTTGAAATTTAAGATCAATGATTGAGATAAAACAATGGCATATTTGTAAATAAAAATAGCGTGTGTTAAGGAATGAATCAATGGTGAACTTAACAAATTAGGAAGAAATCTGATATTCCTAAATATATTCCATCGCCAATCATTTTGTTCCGAATTTGTTACCACTACCAGCGTACATTGACATAAAATAAAATTGAAGATCATGGAAGATTTAGATGAAAATAGAGGCGGGAACAACCGAAGAAGAGGTAAGTTCAGAATATTTCGAGTTTATAACCTTAAACTTACATTCAGATTTATGATCTAGGGTTTTTCTGTATATAGTGAAAAAAAGAAGTGAAGGAATCATCAATAAAAGAATAAAATCATCCTTTTCAAATTTCTAGAATAGGATGGATTACCCCGTAAATTTAGATGCAAACGACAAACAGTTATCATCGACGATGTTGGAGATTGTTCATAAAACAAAGAAATTGAAATGTTAAGTAAAATATTTCACTTATGAACATGTATATGAATGTTCAGTAAAAATGTTTCACTTATGAACATGAGACTGGTATACTATCATCATCAACGTGTCCATGTTGAAGAATGTTGAGTAAAAATGTTTCACTTATGAACATGTATATGAATGTTTAGTAAAAATGTTTCACTTATGAACAAGTTGGTAAATTTTTATCAGATTAATTTTGTAGCTTATAATTATAGTTTTTCTATCGTATGCAATGTAAAAAAAACTAAACTTTTTTTGAAACCGGATATCCATAACTAGAACCGGTTCCCAGCGGTTCCGGTTCCAGAATATAAGGAATCGGTGTTAGCTGTTCCGGAATTTCAGGAACCGCCAATTCCGGTTCCATGAAAATTTGCCGGGTACCGGGTTATGATCACCCATATATATATATATAGAGAGAGAGAGAGAAAGAGAGGGGAAAGTTCAAATGAGAACTTTATAAATTTAAAAGAATAAAGGAACACCTTGTGGACCACATATGATGTGGGTCCCATATAATATTAAATCATTTCTGATTTAATGTGATTTAATATTAAATCAGAAATGATTTAATATTATGTGGGACCCACATCATATGTGGTCCACAAAGTGTTCATTTATTCCTTTAAAAATGGTGGTTCTCGTATGACCGTTCCCCTATATATATATATATATATATATATATATATATAGGGTTAGGTTCAAATGTGAACTCATTTTGGTTGTGAACGTGAGGACGAATCTCAGCCACACATCTTTGGTTATGGTGGACGCGATCACGGAGGATTGACGCGATTCATGGGAGGGTGGAGATTATTAAAGGAGGAGAACCAGGTCAAAGCCGCCTTTATTGACCGGATAAGTGGCTGAGATTCGTCCTCACGTTCACAACCAAAAATGAGTTCACATTTGAACTTTCCTCTTTCTCTCTCTCTCTCTCTCTCTCTATATATATATATATATATATATAGACACACATACATGCATAGCATGAATGAGGTTCAAACTAGAATGAATTATATTTAAGAAAATAAAGGAAGGATTTTCAACCACTCACTTTAATTAAAAATTTAAAAAAATGGAATATCCTAAAATAATAATGAAAGTTAAAAATTTTAAAAAATGGAATATCCTAAAATAATAATGAAAGTTGTCCAAAACTACTTTTTATCCTCGACCACTATTTTTCTTTTAAAATATTTTTTTTTCAACCACTCATTTTATTTTAAAATAATTTTCTTATTGAAATAGTTTATTTTGTTATAGAATAACGGATTTGAAAGATAGAGGGTCGAAAACTTCAATTCTTAATCCATATGAATACATATTTATAGTCATAGATGGATTAGTCTCCAAAAATCATAATACATATCTAATACATATATTTACCAATAATAAAGGGATTGACATCCATTCCATATTTATCTATTTTCATAACACTCCCCCTTGGATGTCGATTAAGAGTAGTATGCCTCGTTAAAACCTTACTAAGTAAAACCCAGTGGGAAAAACCTTAGTGAAGGAAAAAGAGTACATAGTCACTCCAAATACGCTTGGGGTTGTTGCCTCATTAAAAACCTTGTCAGGAAAACCCAATTGGGACAAAACCATGATCAAGGAAAAAAGAGTGCAACGCGTATTTTCTCCCCCTGATAGCATCACTTGAGTTCTTTAAGTCGGCGCATCCCAATTCCATGGACCAGTCTTTGAAACGTTGAGTTCGGAAGAGACTTGGTGAATAAATCAGCTAGGTTCTCACATGAACGGACTTGTTGAACACTTATGTCGCTGCTTTTCTGCAAATCATGGGAAGAAGAATTTGGAAGTATATGCTTTGTTCTGTCTCCTTTAATGTATCCTTCCTTGAGTTGATCAATACATGCTGCATTATCTTCATACAAGACTGTTGGTAACTCTTTATCCGAAATAATACCGTAGGATCCTCGAACATGTTGTATTACATTTCTCAACCAAACACTTTCCCTACTAGCTTCGTGGATGGCTAAGATCTCGGCATGATTCGACGAAGTAGCTGTCATGGTCTGTTTCGTGGAGCGCCATGAAATCGCCCTTCCACCAATAGTGAATACATATCCGGTTTGCGATCGACCGGTATGGGGATCTGATAGATATTCGGCATCTGCAAAACCAATTAAACTTGCCTTTGATTGGTTAGTAAAGTATAAACCCATATCTTTGGTACCTTGGAGGTATCGAAAGATTTGCTTTACTCCATTCCAGTGCCTCTTTGTTGGACACGAGCTATATCTTGCTAATAGATTCAAAGAAAATGATATGTCCGGTCTTGTATGACCTGCGAGAAACATTAGTGCCCCAATCGCACTTAGATATGGTACTTCAGGACGAAGAATATCTTCATTATCTGTTGGAGGTCAAAAAGGGTATTTCTCAACATCAAGTAACCTCACAACCATAGGTGTACTCATTGGATGTGATTTATCCATATAGAACCTTTTCAACACCTTTTCTATATAAGTTTCTGGATGTACAAGAATTCCATTTTTGAGATGTTCGATTTGTAGCCCTAGACAAAACTTTGTCTTTCCAAGATCTTTCATTTCAAAACCCTTTTTTCAAATGTTCCATTGCCCGAGGAAGCTCACCGGGAGTTCCTATTATATTTAAGTCATCTACATACACGGCAATTATGACAAACTCGGGTCCAGATTTCTTTATAAAGATACATGGGCAAATCGAATCATTTTTGTAACCTTGTTTCAGCAAATATTCGCTAAGACGATTGTACCACATACGCCCTGACTGTTTCAAACCATATAATGATTTATTCAATTTAATCGAGCAATGTTCTCGAGAACTTACCTTGCATGATTCAGGCAGTTTCAATCCTTCAGGGAGTTTCATGTAAATATGAGTGTCAAGTGACCCATATAAATAAGCTGTCACAACATCCATTAAACGTATATCAATACCTTTTTGTATTACCAGACTTATAAGGTATCGGAAAGTAGTTTCATCCACCACGGGAGAATAAGTCTCCTCATAATCAATTCCGGGTCTTTGTGAGAATCCTTGTGCGATTAGTCATGCTTTATATCTCACAATTTCATTTTTCTCATTACGTTTTCTTACGAAGACCCATTTATATCCGACGGGTTTTATACCCTCGGGTGTACGGACAACAGGTCCAAAAAGTTCCCGTTTCATTAGTGAGTTCAATTCTGCCTGCATTGCATCTTTCCATTTTGGCGAACCTTTCTATGCATGCATTCATTGACAGACTTTGGTTCTTGATCCTCCTCATTTTCAATCACATTTAGCGCTATATTATATTCAAAGATATCATCGACGTTGGTTGTATTTCGATTCCATATTTGTCTAGACATGATATAATTTATTGAGATCTCTTCATTTTCAGGTGCCTGAGGTTCTTCTGGAACCATCATGTCTAGTGTCTCATTAGGAGACTCATCTGGCGTTTCTCTTACCTCGCTTTGACCATCTTGGTTATTAGCTTCTTTTTTCTTTCGAGGATTTTTATCTTTGGAACCGATTGGTATATCACGCTTCTGGCGTGCTCTCGACTCATTACTCAAGCTGTCTTGTCCTTATGGGATATCAATTTTAACTGGAGCGTTAGCAGCTGGCACATGTGACATTGTCACTCTCTTTGGGTCAGTGACTGGTTTTGCAAGTCCTTGCAAGTGAATTATGTTTTGAACTTCTAGTTCACATTGTTTATTTCGAGGATCAAGATGAGATAATGATAATTCACGCCAACTTATATTATTTTGATTTTCCAGCTGTTTAGTCCCTCCCTCTAATGCTGGGAATTCTGATTCATTAAATGACAATCAGCAAATCGAGCCGTAAATAAATCCCCCGTTAATGGCTCTAAATATTTGATTATAGATGCGGATTCGTATCCGACATATATTCCCAATCTCCTTTGAGGTCCCATCTTTGTGCGTTGTGGTGGAGCAATTGGAACATAAACCACACACCCAAAAATTCTTAGATGGGAAATATTAGGTTGCTGACCAAAAACCATTTTTAAAGGGGAGGAGGCATTATAACTTGTTGGGCTGATGCGAATTAGTGTTGCTGCGTGCAAGATAGCATGGCCCCAGGCGGAAACTGGTAGTTTAGCTTTCATAATCATTGGCCTGGCTATCATTTGTAGTCGCTTGATAAGCGATTCAGCAAGCCCATTTTGTGTATGAACATGAGCTACAGGATGCTCAACTTTTATCCCAATAGACATGCAATAAACATTAAATATTTGGGATGTGAATTCACTAGCATTGTCTAAACGAATTGTTTTTATAGGATAATCTGAAAAATGTGCTCTCAATCGTATTAATTGGGCAAGTAATCGTGCAAACGCCAGATTACGACTTGATAATAAGCACACATGTGACCATTTGGTTGATGCATCAATCAAAACCATAAAATATATAAATGGTCCACAATAGGGGTGTATTGGCCCACATATATCCCCTTGTATCCTTTCCAGAAAATTGAAGGATTCAAACCCTACTTTGGCTGGTGATGGGCGAGTGATTAGCTTTCCTTGTGAACAAACAACATAATTAATATCATTAGTTTGAAGAATCTTCTGGTTCTTCAAAGTATGCCCATATGATTGTTCTGTTATTTTTCGCATCATTACTGACCCGGGATGGCCCAACCGGTAATGCCAAAGAATAAAATTCTCTTGGTCCATAAACTTCTGGTTTATGATCGCATTTGATTCAATTGCACTTATTTTAGTGGAGTATAAACCGGAAGAAAATGCAGGAAATTCTTCCAACACTTGTTTCTTTCCTGACATCATACTTGTAATTTGAATGTATTCATGATGTCTTTTAGTTGTAGTCTCAATATGGTTTCCATTCTCACGGATATCCTTAAAATTCAATAAATTTCTTTGAGACCTGGGGGAATAAAGTGCACTTTCAATTTTCAAATTAGTTCCGCCAGGTAGTAGTACATAGGCTTTTACAAAGCCTTCAATTATCTCTACACTTCCGGATATTGTGTTGATATTTGCCTTTTGTGTAGTTAAATGAGTAAAATAACTACTTTTATTGAGGATTGTATGTGGTGATGCACTATCTACCAAACATATGTCCTTATCATCAGTGTCCATTTGTTTTAAGTGATAGGACAAAAAGTCCTAAATTAGGAAAGTTTTATAAAGTAGGAAAGGATTTATTGTAACATTCCATATTGCGTTTAATTCCTTATGGGCTTGGGCTTACCATGTAATAGACACATAGTATTTAAAGGAGTCTAGGGTAGAGGTTTCATTAATGAGAGTCGTCTAAAGTACATTCACGTTTGTAATCTTTAATGCTTTCATTAATAAAACATACGACTCAATGATTTCTGTATGATTCCTCTATTGATCTTGTTGAATCGGACCTAACATTATGTTGTCCATATTTTCATCAGGTACTCAAGTTCTCCTAAGTCCAAAATATCATAAATAATGGACAATATATGATTTTCTAAAAATTATGATCATTATATTATCATTGATAGTATTTCATCAATTTGTGAAAAATAAATCATTCAATCTATTGGACTTCCAGGTAGTAGGGGAATCACATGGATTTCTTAAGTCCCTATAAACCTTAGGGCTATTTACACCCGTTTGACAAAATCCAATTGATATTTTGCACTTTATTTAATTTGAAGATAACATTGCTGATTTATAGAGATTTTTAGCATGATATAAAAAGAATAGGATTTTGACACATGAGGCCAATTTTAATGATTTAATACCTTAATAGTATTTTGAATGCTTTTGATAGAAGACCAAAAAAATGTGGATATGAAGTATACCTTCCAAATATTAATTAAAATCAAAAAATGAGTAGGAACTCATTATCACGAAAATATTTGTATAATATTTTAACATTTGGATGCTATTATTTTGAGCTTTTAGTTAAAGGCCAAAATGTATGAGAGGTGGAAAAGTAACTTCTAAAAAGTTAATTATAAGATTGAATATAATGAGTAGCGACTCATAATCAAAGATATATATAATGATTTAAACTAAATTAGGACATTATCATCCCACAATAATGTTATCAATATGGATGGGGTTTAACTAATCGGATAACATCAAGAAAATAAGATATATATCAAACTATAAGTGATTTAATTAACATATCCCAATATAAAATTGACGAGGTAAATCAATTTATATAATATTAATAAAATAATAATTAATTACCCCGCCAAAATTTAAAATAATTAAATATGTATCTGATCCAAAATAATATTCACATGCCTTATATGATTAGATGAGCTAATCGAATTTTAACAGCTTCAATTAGATAAATTAATGAATACAATTATGTTAATATATAAATAGAATTGTTATTGATATCTATGGATATATTATATTCATATTATATAAATGGATATATACAATTATATATGAACAGTGAGTAGATTATAATCAAAACTATGTTTTGCGAAGCTAAAAACTCAAGTTTTACGAGATTTGCCATGAAATATAAGATTAATCTTTTTAAAAAAATGGCTTCGTAAAGAAAATTCGAATATGTAATGTCGAGTAAGGAGGTCCCGATAAAATTTTATGTCGAGTAAGAAGAGGTCGACAAAAAAAAGTATGTCGAGTAAGAATGGTTTGACAAAAATTGCAAGGTTCTATAATCTTTTATATCGGGTCTTGAAGACCCGACAAGAAAAGATGTCGAGTTCTATTAACTCGATAAAAAGTCAAAGGTTTAGTTCAGAGGTTTATGTCGACTAACAAGGACCCGATAAAAAATCAAAAAAATAATTTTGGCTCATGGGTTTATGTCGACAAACAAGTTTCTAGTTAGGTCAAATTAGGAAAGAAAGATTATTAATGTTTATGGTCTGTACTTGAGATTCCTTTAAACCAGAAAAGCTGCAAAAGTCACTAGTTTCTGAGTTTTCTCAGGTAAAAGGGAAGCAAAAGCACCTCAGAATAAACAAAAATAATATTCTTTTGGAAACAGCAATAGGTAAAATTTAATCCAGTCTTATCGAGGTATACTAATGAGTTAGAGATTCGAGAAATAATTCCAGATTTCTTGGTTTGATCGATAAGAAGATATATCGAGTATAAAGTAGAAAGTTTTAAGAAATCCGGTTTTGATCGATAAGAAGATATATCGAGTATAATGCAGAAAGTTTTAATTGATAAATCATGAAATCGAGATTCATACCTTTGTTCTTGAATTCTTACTTCATTGTTTGCTTCTTCTTAGTGTCACCTCGGTTTCTCCATTTTTCTTCAAGAGAATCGTGCTGATAACGTGTTATAGAATAACGGATTTGAGAGAGAGAATATGAGGGTCGAAAGCTTCAATTCTTATTCCATATGAATACATGTCATAGATGGATTAGTCTCCAAGAATCATAATACCTATCTAATACATATATTTACCAATAATAAAAGGATTGACATTCATTCCATATTTATCTACTTCCATAACATATTTAGGAATTTTTTTTCAATTTTCATCAAAAAATCACTTGTGATATTCATAATTAATTGACATTTTTTTCCAAAAAATCTCTATTTTCACTAAAAATATCATATGTTTTTTTTAACAGCAGAATTTTGTTAAGACTAGAAAGATGTTAGAGAGGCATTACAAACTAGAGATAGCTAGAAGAAGAGGGTTTTGCAACCACCCGATCCAAATAATATTTAAATTCTTACTCCTATTGTGCATCCAGAAGTACGATTGCGTAACAATACTATCCCACAACACCGCCTTTTTAGGTTTCTTTGGTCCGAAGATTATCTCATTGCGAAATTTACAAAGTGACCACAAAGCTGTATAAGCCACCGCGTCTATGCAATCTATTTCCCCTTTCTTCAGCCTCGTATCTTGCGACCAAACCTTCCAGTCTGCGACGTTATTGAAGACAGGGACGTCTAAGTTCCACCAATGTAATAACCCAAAAAAAAGACAAGAATTGATAGTTGATAAACTCAGGGTCTTATTGTGCAAGTGCATAGGAAGTGTAGGGTTTAAACTTTAAAGTTGCACTGTAATTCAATGTCATGAGATACAAAAGGACGTGAAACCTCCGGCCATTTATCATAGCCTTATCACTTCCTATTCCGTGAAACTGTCGTTGGCTTAGTATAAAATGGAACTTTGTAGTATTATGTGAATTTTTGGTTCACAAGGAGTACTATTGGTTAGCAAAAGTGACGGTCTAACGGTGGACGCTGAAATGAGGTGCTCTACATCGTAGTTGGTTCGATGTCAATCGGTAAGTGTTCCGTACCTATCGTCTTTAAGTTTTGGATACTCGATAGTTAGGTTAGTTGTTTGTTTATTCGGGTGGGTTTCCGTAGGGCAGCGATGGCCATCGGTCACCGCTAGCACCTCCACGTTCTTCATAACGGTAATCTCCGTGACACCGGACTGACTAACCGTGACCCCCGTTCCTCTATAAAATTTAGAACTTATGGTTCTTTGGGTATCAGTCGATATATATATATATATATATATATATATATATATATATATAAAGGATGGTCCGACGTTACACTACTGTGCTGGATCGAAGGGTTGAGAACTCTTTGTGACGAGAGGTTCCGTCGAATAACCTTCGTTGGTCACAAGTTATTTGAGAGAAAATAAAATTAATCAAAACCCGTAGGTAAGTATTAGATATCGAAAGCTTTAATGGTTTGACTAGAAGTTCATATTAATGCATGTGATTGTTGCTGCACGTTGTGGATTTTCATGAAACTGTTGGCATAAATATATATATACAAATCAAAGATAAGCCATGCATCAATTCGTTGGGAAGAAAAGTGATGTATATATATATATATACATTTATGTCACCACGTATAAACAGTAGCGATGGAAGGAAGCATGAAGATGATGTGAATTATATATATATATATATATATATAGATGTTTATCTTGAATCAAGTCGAAATCGGAGGTATCGGCTCGAGGATAGTTTAAGATTATCATAAGGAGTAGTGTCGTATTTTATATTAAAATTAAAGTTATGGCATTGGATTTGTAGGGGAGACGCTAACCATTTCAAAGAACGTAAATGGGCTACGACTTGTACGTTGAGTTTTACGTGACTTTTACTAAAAATGGCTGCATGTTTTATTTATAATTAAATGCAAGCTTGCTTGGTATTTACTCATGAATTTTAATTTATCATGCATGCATAAAACGTTCAATATTTTTATAATACATATTTGAGTATTTGTGTGGCAATAGGGATATACTACGATATTTTTATAATGAGACGATCATGTTGTGTGAGCTTGTCTAAGCCGTAAGTGCGGACATGCTGTGTGAGTTCGGCAGATAAACCTGTGTGAGGTAGACATTTTACGTAACAGTGAGTTCTCCTTCTTCAACTCCCATCCCGAACAACTTACTTTTAGAAAGGTTGATTTTTAACCCGGACACTAGATAAAAGCATCTAAGAATGCGGACGATGTTCCTAACATTGTTCTGGGACCAGTCGCCGGCAAAAATAGCGTCGTCTGCATAGAAAAGATGAGAGATATTCACATTACCCGTTCCCACTTTTACCCCTAGGAAGATCCTCTTTTCTACTGCTTCTTTAATCACCGCATGCAACCCTTCCATTGCTAGAATAAACAAGAATGGGGATAGTGGATCTCCCTATCTGAGACCACGACCAATCCCGAATTCCTGAGTTGGGGATCTGTTAACTAGAAGGGATGCCAAGGATTTGCCCAGACATCCATTTATCCACTTTCTCCATCTGATGCTGAACCCCATTTTTTCCAAGACCAACTCTATGAACTCCCATCGCACAGAGTCGTAAGCTTTTTCAAAGTCCACCTTGAGCACCATTAATCTTTCCTTTCCGCCCTTATACCAATCCATCACCTCGTTTAGTATTATAGGCCCATCCAGAATTTGCCTCCCCTTAATGAAAGCCGATTGTTCCAAGCTGACACCATCGCCTATTATCGAGCTAAGACGATTGGCTAGAAACTTTCCAATGATTTTTTACTGGCACCCAATTAGGCTAATCGGGCGGAAATCGCCGACTAGCTTCGGATCGGCCACTTTCGGGATCAAAACTATAAAAGAAACGTTGCACCCTTTGGGTATTCTGTTTGACACTGCAAAATATTCCACCAGATTAACCACATCGTTTTCCATAATGTTCCAAAATTTCTTGATGAATCCAAAAGTGAATCCATCAGGACCCGGAGCTTTGTCTCCTCCGCAGTCCTACACCTTTTGATTTCCTCTCTAGTGAAGTCACATTCCAACGTCGCAGCTTGGTCATCCGAAATGGAGTTGGGGAAGCAAACATCAAAAGTCGGACATTGACGCCTTTCCCCGCAAAATATAGACTTGAAATGGTTGAAAAACGCTTGTTTTACACAACTCGGGTCCTCAATCCATTCTCCCTCACATAAGATCCCATGGATAGCAAGTTTTCGCCTTTTCTGACTGACAAAACTGTGAAAGAACTTGGTTCTTTCATAACTTGTCGCCTTTTTTCCAGCTCTTCTCTTGTCACCTCTCCTTTGTCTAGCTTAATATCAATATCATCTATAATGACCTGAAGCCTTTTCTTTCTATCCCCTTCCCTTCTTCGAGTGTCCCCAATCCAAACTTGAATCACTTTTTTCAAATTTTGCAGTTTTTTCTTGACAGCCACCATCCCATTTCATCTTGGCACACGCGGGTCCTCCAAGTATCTTCTACTAGCCTGCTGAAATCCTCCCTCTCGGACCAAGAATGAAACATTCTAAACGGGTTGGGACCATAGTCCACCTCCAGCGATTCGAGGAGAATAGGTCTGTGATCCGATAGATTCCTGGCTAGTGCAATTCCTGTTAAATTAGGAATATTCTCACAAATGTCGTTGGAGATTAGAAATCTGTCCAGTTTACTCATTTTGGAACCCCACTTGTTAGACCAAGTAAACCTGAATCCCCCCAACGGAACATCAACTAGCGCCACTTCTCTGATGAAGCTGTTAAACATATCAGCTGACCGCACACAAAATGTTGACCCATATCTTTCGCAAGCTGACCTAACTTCGTTGAAATCCCCCATAACCATCACTTCTCCCTGCCACCACCGGTCAATCAACCTCCGGAGGGTTTGCCACAGATCACGCTTATCTCCAAGACATTGCGGCGCGTACACCGCAATAATCAGAACTTGGATCTTTTTAGGCACCCATTCTACTTCAATTGCCACGAACGAGTCCGAAATAGTGGATTTTATCTTAGAGAACATTATGGTGTCCCAAACACATAAAATACTGCCTGAGCAGCCTCTAGCTGGGATGCTCTCAGAGTCAAACACCATATTTCCCCACAATTGTCTGATCTCAAATGAATCCAGATTGGCTTTCTTGGTTTCTTGGAGGGTCAGAAAATTGATTTTGTACTTAGTACACATCTCCTTTATCCACTTCTTTTTATTTTCCTCTCCTAGGCCTTGCACATTCAATGAAATCACATTCATTGAAAAATGTCTGAATCTCCCATGCCTTTAATGAGTGCTTTTAGATCCTTCTTACATCCCTTCATACTGAATCCCAAAGCTTTCCTGATCCCTATAGTTTCCGACAATTCCTCTATCGTGGAGAAGCCACTCCACTTGTCCTTGTTATCCTGATTACCAAACTTGTACGACGTCATGCTTCTGGGTATGGAGGCCCTAGAGGACGCTTCCCCTTCTTCCTTCCTCCCGTTTTCCTTGAAGAATGTTCCTCCCGTGAGTTCTCCGTCTCTCCTTCAACTAGAGATATTTTGTTCCCTAGTAACTCCCCTCTCTCCCCCTCCAATCCTTTTTCGTTTCCTGGTTCCCAGGAGGTGCGAACCCCGGTGGGAATGGGATGGATCTATTCTCTTCGCTTCTACCCATACCCCTGAAAGAGTTCGGGTCGACATTTAATAGCCTGTTGAGGTCAAAAGGATCATCGTTCTCCCCTTCTTCTTGATAATTTACATATACCAAATATGATATTATAGATTACTTATATTTCTTTTCTACTTGAATTTAATATTATCATATAATATCATATGTAATATCGATAATATTAAATTCAAGTAGAAAAGAAATATAAGTTATCTACAATATCATATTTGGTATATGTAAATTATCAATAACGTGTAAAATCACATGTGATCTTATACATATTAAATGTATTTTGTTACAAATCATATATGATGATTATGTTTCATTTATTCCTTTTTTAAAGTTTAATTTCAATCAATGTCTTCACGATTTAAATCATATATGATTAAAAATGTTTTTAGAAAAAAAAGTAAGTTAATTAATTGTGAACCACATGTGATTTAAACTAAAATTGTAATTTTGATGAAAATTGTGATTATTTTTATATATTTTTTCACGCCTTTAAATCATATGTGATTAAGAACGTTTTTAAAAAAAGAAAGTCAATTAATTGTGGATAGCATGTGATTTAAACTAAAATTGTAGTTTTGACGAAAATTGTAATTTTTTTATATATTACTTTAAATAAAAAATAAATTATTTAAAATAAAATTAAAATGGTAGAAAAGAAATCTTAAATAAATGTCTAAAATAACTCTTATATAATCAAATGACTTTTTTGCCTTTATTTAATTTTTTTTTTGGACTTTTTTATCTTAGGCACTATTCAATGAATTATGTGGTCCATATTTATTCTTTTATTTTCTTCTTTAGGTATCATTTCCGTATGAACAATGCCCCTACATAGCATCTACACACGCACACATATATATAGAGGGCCCTTCAAGTGTTAACTCAATTATTTGTGTTAACCGTGTTAACACCATGCTCGCTCACTAGTAAACACGATGCTCGTATACTGACGAACACGATGCTCGTTCACGGATGAATGGTGTTCACCAGTGAACGAACATGGTGTTCAGCAATGAACGATGGGTTAACACGATTATTATAAATTATTGGGTTAACACAAGAAGCAACCTTTATATATATATACACATACAAAATAACATATATTATTAAACTATTGTTAAATACAATAATTATAATTTATAATTAAGATTTATTAAAATAATAAATAATAAATTTTTAATTAATAAATTTTACAGTAAAAAAATTACATTTTTTAAATATATTTGCGAAGTAGTATCGTGAGGGAATGGTGAAAAGAACCCCCATCGGGGAGTGAAATAGAACATGAAACCGTAAGCTAAAAAAATAAAAAAATAATGCCTAAAGTACAAGGACTAATCCGTTATTTCTTTCATCGCCCCCAATATGCCAATATTGGCACTGATAGTACGTAAATCTATCTGATTCAGAAGGGAAGAACTTGTATCAGTATCTCAATTTCAATTCAAACATGGGTTTGAAAGCCTGATGGAGCAATGCCGCGTGGAGGTAGAAGGCCCACGGGTCGTAAACTTCTTTTCCCGGAGTTATATATATAAATATTGATTAATACAGTAAATATTAAAAAATCTTTATTAATTATATTTATAATTGAGCATTAAAATTATTTTTTGATAAAGTGATGGTTATTATATATTTATTTAATGTAGACAAAATTATTATATTAAATAAAAAATTACATTAAATAATATAATAATAGAAACGACAAGATTTTTTTTGTTAAACGGAGAAACGACAAGATTTTTATTAATAGAAAATAAAGAGGTGGGACACTGTCATAATAGATTATATTCTTGTTCCCTCTACTATTAATAGAAAACAAAAATTATAAAATGACTAAATACCCTTTTAAGGGCCTGTTTGGTAGTGGCTTAATGAGCTTAATAGCTGAGATAGCTTATTCGCTCAGCCATATATGGGTGTTTGTTAGGAGCTTAATGATAAAGATTGGTGCTTATTCGGTAAGCTTGAGGGGGGAACATTTATTGAAACAGACATACTTTTTCCAAGTTTACGCTTTAACTCAAAAAAATTTGCTCAGCCCTTTCAACCCCCTATCAGACATCAAAACCCCAAAAACCCTTTCACTTTTTCAAAAACATTCACCCCAAAACTCTCTCTTCTCAAAACCCTAGCCACCAAGAGGGCTGATCTTCTTGCCGGAGTTGTTACTGCCGGCGACGAGGCTCCTGTTGTTCTTCTCTTCCGGTGACGAGGCTCCTGCTGTTCTTCTCTTCCAGCGACGAAGGTATACCCCTAACTGTTCTTCTCTTCTCTTGTTTTCTCTCTCGTTTCTCTCTCGTTTGTCTCTCTCTCTCTCTCTCGTTTTTTTCTCTTGAAATACTTCCTTCATGCTTCACGACAAAGGGTTGTTTGTTGGTTTTTTTTTTGTTTTTTGATCTCACGAAAAAATGGATGGTTGTTCTTTATTTTTGAAATGCTTTCTCACTTCCTGTATGTTATTTGTTTTGGTTTTTTTTTAAATGTTTCCTTGTTGGATAACGGCTGTTTGAATGCTTCCTTCATGATATTTTTGTTTTCTCATATGTTGTTTTCTCATATGTGTTATCTTGTGGTTAATATGTTAAATCTTTGTTCTTCATGCTTTTTATGTGACTTGGGGTTTAATATGTTATCATATATGTTTAATGTTATGGTTATGTTGTTCATCGTGTTTATGCCTACAAACAGATCTGTTATCTACATGTTTATTTTTACAAACAGATCTGTTAAACAATTTTTTGTAGTTTTTCTTTTTTTTTTCCTCAAAGTTGTTATTTTCATATTTGTTTACATATTTTTATAGTTTTTTTGTTGACATGTAGGTAGTTTATTATCATATTAGGTATGGACCAAACCGTCAATTCACAACCTATAAAACGAACTAGGGTAAGTTGGAAGGATAACAATATGGTCAAAACGTTTTTAGAGACTTGTATTCTCGAGATTGCCTTAAATGGGAAAGAGGGAGGAAGCTTGAAACCGATTTCATGGAAGAAAGTATCGGAAACTCTAAAAGATGTATGCAACTTTGAGGTTGAGAGAAAACAAATGAGAAATCATTTTGATTACTTGAAAGGAAAATACGGAGCATGGTTGAAATTGAAAAATAAAACCGGCAACGTCTATGATTCCTCAACAAACTCTTTTAACTTGACACCGGAGCAATGGGATTTGGAGATTAAGGTCATTTTTCTTGCTTAAATTTTTTCCTAATTTTTTGTTTTTATTTTGTTTAATTACTTATAGTTACATTGAATTTTTTGAACATAGTCCAATAGATATGTGTAGTCGTTGAGGACTACGCGTCTCCCATTTCCTGAGTTGTGTGCCCAATTGTTTGAGGGCGGAGTTTCCACGGGTGTTGCAAGCTTTGGACCCTCATCCAATGATCCCGAGCCAACTATCGAGCCCTTCCATGTTCACAACATTGAGGAAGTAGAGACCATGAGTCCACAACCTATAGCTTCAACTCCCGCTACTTCATCTCGTACTAATGTGAGAAACAACCGAAGTGTCAATCAACCATCCTCCCAAGTTGATGATGATATTATGATTATTTTGAAGAGTTCGGTGGGCAAGCATGAGAACCCCGAAATGATGGAGATCCCATCATTCAATGCATGTCTCCAAAAGCTTAATGAGCTTGGATGGGAAAAAGATGACCCATTATTTCGCATTGCAATGGCCCTTCATGGAAATAAGGACAATAGGGAATCGTGGATGGGTATACCGGTGGAGTTTTCAAGGGAATGGGTTAGGACGGTTGGGAACAAGTAAGGTTACAAGTAATTTGTTTGATGTGTTGGTGAATTTGTATATGCCCATGTGACATTATTTGGTGATCTTTTGTTGATCTTTTTGGTGATATTTTGGTGATCTTTTTGTGATCTTTATGTGATCTTTTTTTGTATGCACATGGTGACATTATTAGATGGTTTGTATGAAATTATGGTTGTTATTATGGTAATTAATTAATTATTACAATGTTGTTTTATGTCACTTGAGAATTTATTAATTATTACAATGTTGTTTTATGTCACTTGAGAATTTTTCAACTTTTTCCACCGGAAGGTATACATCATTTTTAATTATTTTAGAAAGTATTTTATTTTGGCATAATGTCTTCATGTTTGCATTCAAATGCAGGGAAATTTTATCTTTGTGATGCGGCATATTCCAATGCTCGTGGATTTTTGGCTCCACACCGACACAAGGTATTGGTTAGCAGATTTTCGATGCCGTCGTGCTTTATCTAAAGAGGAACGATTCAATCACGCACATGCGCAGCTAAGGAACGTTATTGAACGTGCTTACGGAGTATTGAAAGCAAGATTTCGATCTTAAAGCAGATGGCCCCTTTTCCGTTTACAAAGCAAAGGAACGTAGTAATTGTTTGTTTTGCAATACATAGTTTTATAAGAAAGGCAACATCCACGATCAATTATTTATGGAAGTCAACGAAGACACCATGTTTACCAATGAAGATGAAGAAGTTGGAAGTGGAGAAACGCCATTAGATGGAACACAATGGGGTGCTAATAGCACGCAATATATGGCTACTTTGCGTGATGAAATTGCTAACGGACTAGTATCTAATGCTTAAACTTATGAAACTTGTTGGATGACTCTCATTTTTATTTGATAAGTACTTGTTATTTTTGTTGCAAATGAACTTGTATCCAAACAATGAGCTTAATAGCTTTTTTAATTATAAGTAGTTTTTAAATTTTGTTGTGCTTATGTCATTGAATTCATATAATTATGTTTGGTGAAGTTTTTATTTTATTTTAAAGATTGTTTAAACTATTAATATTATTTTTCAGAATCAATCATTCAGCACACTTACCAAACAGTTATGTCAATCAGTGCTTAATATAGAATGAGGGCTAAAATAGTCATTTCTGACATTCAGACTGTTTATTCAGCATTGCAAACAAACAGCAAGGTATCTAAATCTACACAGACAGATTTATCCAGACAGACAGATTTATCCATACAGGACTTAATGAAAAACCAACCAAACAGGCCCTAATTAACATATTTAACCGTAGTTATGACACAGAGACCAAAAGGGTGTGAAAGTATAAACCATATGAACCAAATTCATAATAATTTTAAAATAGAAACACACAATGTTATTAAATATAAACCAATATTTACTCTAAAAATATCTACAAAGTCAAACATAAGTAACAAAGTGGGATTCAATTTGACAACAATCAATGCAATGACACACGGTTAAATAAACCATCAAGTTGATTTGACAACTTTTCCCAACTCATGCATTTTCCTACATAAAATACACTCAAATCCATAATATTGTAACAACCCGTGTTCTCACATAACAAATAATGCAAATTATACAATTAAGACACCACATTCGGGGCTACAAATTGGGTCTCCTTCTATACAATCTGCCAAACAGCGACAAATAAAACTTTTCGCTAATAATCTTCACATAAACGATTCTAAAATCATGAAGATTATATTAAACTTGATAGCATGCTCGACATACATCATCTCTTTTACCCGCAAATAAAAGCCTCAGCTGATATCCTGAAATGCATATTTTTGAAAACAAAATGAGGGTTAGACCATATGGTCTAGTGAGTAAATCCCAATTAGCACATCTTTGACTAAAATCTTTCAAAAATAGATTTAATAGCCAAATGATAACTCATATCATTTAAAATGATAATCTCCTCAAATCCAATATACCAAATATTTCTCAACTTTTCATAAAACCTCTTTCTGACATAAATCAATAAGTAATTTTCTTCATTTATAAATCAACATTTATTGAAACAGTAAACTTATTGAGTCAGAAAGGCTATCTTTTAAATCCGGTCCGACAACCCAGTTATCGCATATGTAGGTACCGACAACTCAAATTATCGGGTCTCATTGGTCCGACAACATGTCCTTGGGTCATATAGACCCGACAACTTTATTCCTCGGCATCAATAGAACCGACAACTTTATTCCTCGGGTCTCATAGGTCCGACAAGTTTATTCATCAGGTCTCACAGACCCGACAACCTCGTTCCTCGGCACCTTTAGACCCGACAAAACCACTTTCTCGAATCAAAGGACTTCGACAAGCTAACTTCTCGGGTCACACTGACTCGACAAATTTACTTATCTTTTTATAAAGATTCGATAAATTCTTTTCTCGAGTTATGGGGATCCGATAAACCATTTTCTCGCATTTAAAGGGCCCGATAACTCAGGTTCTCGGGTCATACTGACCCGATATATTTTCTCATCATTTTAAAATCAGTTTAACATAACCCAGGTCTCGAGGCATCACATCCTCATAATACTCTCAACCGGTATTACTCTTACCAGGATCATTCTCTCGTTCTTTCCAAACCACTACCTGCTTCACGAGCATGTGGTCCGGTTCACGCGTACGAGATGGCTAATATATAGAGTATTCCACCCACAATCATTTATACGCTTTCTCCGTCCACTCATCGCAGATACACCACCAAATTCATTATTATATAACAGGGTACTCCTAACCCGTACTTCTCTAATACATGTTAGCCTCAGTCATCCTTTCCAAACCATTGCATGCGTCACGAGCTTATGGTCCGTTTCACGCCATACGAGATGGCTAATTTATATCGATTATGCCTCCTACAATCATTTATACGTTTTCTCCGTCCACTCATCGTGGATAAACCGCCATAATTTCTCGTGACCCAAAATAGTTTTGGTCAACCTCTTTCACTTGTTAGTTTTCACAAAATACTAACAATTGACATCATATAATCTCATTTATATGAAACAAATCATGTGTGACGGAAAAACACGTATTTTACAAAAGCTTTGTAAAAGCTCACTTATCTCATCAAATAACACATATTTTTACGTGGAAAATATTTAATAACAACTTCTCAAACAAAATCCATATGTGTTATTTTTCCCAACAACTCATATAACGATAATAATCCAATTATATCAATTAGGCATATTATCGAAATAAAAACCTTTCTCAATAGCATATGCATTTCAGTTTATAAAACTCATTTATAAAAACTCACCTCAGTGCCAAATAGACAGGTAAACTTGTAGCAGGTATCAAATTCAGATGTTGATCATGTAGATCTGAATCATATAATTACAGGTCACAATCCATATAAATAAAACCATCTTTACCATAATATATATGTACAACATATATATATAGAGAGAGAGGAAAGTTCAAATGTGAACCTATCTTTGATTGTGAACATGAGGGTGAATCTCAGCCCTTCATCTAAGTCATATTCAAGCTAATTTTTAAACGTGCCTTGAGGGGTAATTTTGGATCTGAATTAAATTTTTGAGTAAAAATCTTCAATTCTCAATCGAATCTGGAAATCAAAATCCAAAATCGTAAGACAAAGACAAAATCGAAATCCAAAATCGTGTTCATCAATCGAAATGCATTGTCAAAGAAATTGAAATCCAGGCACGATGGAGACACAAAGAAGAAAATAAGCAGAAAAGAAAAAAGTTGCAGGTGTGGGGGTTCTCCTTCTTACCTTTCTTCTTTGTCTGAGTTGACGAAATCTGAGGTGAAAGAGATGGTGGGAGCTGATTGGGAACACGATTTTTACTCAATAATACTTCATTAAATTCGTTGATATAGTTCCGATTTGTAATTTTTGAAGCTCAATTTGTCGATTTTTGATCTGATTTCGTTTCCATGGATTTTGTTTCTTCATAAGACTATAATCAGTCTGAATATAAACTACAAGTATACAAACCCCAAATTGTAGCTTATATTCAGTCTGAATATAAGCTACAAGTATACAAATCCCAAATTGTAGCTTATATTCAGTCTGAATATAAGCTACAATTTGGGGTTTGTATACTTGTAGTTTATATTCAGACTGATTATAGTCTTATGAAGAAACAAAATCCATGGAAACGAAGTCAGATCAAAAATCGACAAATTGAGCTTCAAAAATTACAAATCGGAACTATTCAGACTGAATATAAGCTACAAGTATACAAACCCCAAATTGTAGTTTATATTCAGTCAGAATATAAGCTGCTATTATTCAAACCCCAAATTGTAGCTTATACTCAATATGAATATAAACTACAATTATTCAAACCTCTAATTATAGAATATATTCAGTATGAATATAAGCTACAAATATACAAATCCAAAATTATAGCTTATATTCAGTCTGAATATAAGCTACAATTATTCAAACACCTAACTATAGACTATATATTCAGTTCGAATATAGGCTACAAGTATACAACCCCAAATTGTAGCTTATATTCAGTATGAATATAAGCTACAGTTATTCAAACACCTAATTATAGACTATATTCAGTCTGAATATAAGCTACAAAAATAAAAATCCCAAATTATAGCTTATATTCAGTCTGAATATAAGCTACAAGAGTACAAGTATACAAACCCCAAATTGTAGCTTATATTCAGTCTGAATATAAGATACAAGAGTACGAATATACAAACCCCAAATTGTAGCTTATATTCAGTCTGAATATAAGCTACAATTATTCAAATCCCAAATTGTAGGTTATATTCATTCTGAATATAAGCTACAGTTATTCAAACCCCTAATTATAGACTATATTCAGTCTGAATATAAGTTACAATTATTCAAACCCAAATTTGTAGCTTATATTCAGTCTGAATATAAGCTACAAGTATACAAACCCCAAATTCTAGCTTATAATTCAGTCTGAATATAAGCTACAATAATACAAACCCCAAATTGTAGCTTATATTCAGTCTGAATATGAGCTACAAGTATACAAACCCCAAGTCTGAATATAAGCTACAATTATTCAAACACCTATTTATAGAATGTATTCAGTCTGAATATAAGCTACGAGTATACAAACCCAAAATTGTAGCTTATATTCAGATTGAATATAAGCTACAAGAGTACAAGTATACAATCCCCAAATTGTAGCTTATATTCAGTCTGAATATAAGCTACAAGAGTACAAGTATACAAACCCCAAATTATAGTTTATATTCAGTCTGAATATAAGCTACAGGTATACAAACCCTAAATTGTAGCTTATATTCAGTCTGAATATAAGCTACAGGTATATAAACCCCAAATTGTAGCTTATATTCAGTCTGAATATAAGCTACAAGAGTACAAATATACAAACCCCAAATTGTAGCTTATATTCAGTCTGAATATAAGCTACAAGTATACAAACCCCAAATTGTAGCTTATATTCAGTATGAATATAAGTTACAAGTATATAAACCCCAAATTGTAGCTTATATTCAGTCTGAATATAAGTTACAAGTATACGAACCCCAAATTGTAGCTTATATTCAGACTGAATATAAGCTACAAGTATACGAACCCCAAATTGTAGCTAATATTCAGACTGAATATAAGCTACAAGTATACGAACCCCAAATTGTAGTTTATATTCAGTCTGAATATAAACTACAATTATTCAAACCTCTAATTATAGACTATATTTAGTCTGAATTTAAGCTACAAATATACAAATCCGAAATTATAGCTTATATTCAGTCTGAATATAAGCTACAATTATTCAAACACCTAATTATAGACTATATATTCAGTCTGAATATAAGCTACAAGTATACAACCCGAAATTGTAGCTTATATTCAGTCTGAATATAAGTTACAGGTATACAAACCCCAAATTGTAGCTTCTATTCAGTCTGAATATAAGCTACAGGTATACAAACCCCAAATTGTAGCTTATATTCAGTCTGAATATAAGCTACAAGAGTACAAGTATACAAACCCCAAATTGTAGCTTATATTCAGTCTGAATATAAGTTACAAGTATACAAACCCCAAATTGTAGCATATATTCAGACTGAATATAAGCTACAAGTATACAAAACCCAAATTATAGTTTATATTCAGTCTGAATATAAGCTACAATTATTCAAACCCCAAATTTTAGCTTATATTCAGTCTGAATATAAGCTACAATTATTCAAACCTCTAATTATAGACTATATTCAGTCTGAATATAAGCTACAAGTATATACAAACACCAAATTGTAGCTTTTATTCAGTCTGAATATAAGCTACAATTATTCAAACCTCTAATAATAGACTATATTCGGTCTGAATTTAAGCTACAAATATACAAATCCGAAATTATAGCTTATATTCAGTCTGAATATAAGCTACAATTATTCAAACACCTAATTATAGACTATATATTCAGTCTGAATATAAGCTACAAGTATACAATCCCAAATTGTAGCTTATATTCAGTCTGAATATAAGTTATAGTTATTCAAACACCTAATTATAGACTATATTCAGTCTGAATATAAGCTACAAATATACAAACCCCAAATTGTAGCTTATATTCAGTCTGAATATAAGCTACAAGAGTACAAGTATACAAACCCCAAATTCTACCTTATATTCAGTCTGAATATAAGCTACAAGAGTACAAGTATACAAACCCCAAATTGTAGCTTATATTAAGTCTGAATATAAGCTACAGTTATTCAAACCTCTAATTATATACTATATTCAGTCTGAATATAAGTTACAATTATTCAAACCCCAAATTGTAGTTTATATTCAGTCTGAATATAAGCTACAAGTATACAAACCCCAAATTGTAGCTTATATTCAGTCTGAATATAAGTTACAAGTATACAAACCCCAAATTGTAGGTTATATTCACACTACTAGAATAATGGACATAAGCGACGACTTTTACCGACGGCAAAAACCGTCGGTAATTTTCGATGGTATACCTACGACTTACCGACGAGAAAGCATATTGTTTATTTAGTTTTTATTTTTAAGACACCATCGGAAAACCATCGGAAAATACCGTCGATAAACCGTCGGTAACATATATTTATTTAGTTTTTATTTATTTTTAAACAACCGTTGGAAAGCCGTCGAAAAATGCCGTCGCTAAACCGTCGGTTCCTTTATAATATTTATTTTTATTTTAATATAATCTTAAACATATTAAATTAATTATTTTTTTAAATTAGAACCCAATTAATTATAAACCCAATAATATTATTTGTAAAAAAAATAATATCAAAGGTTTTATTGAAAAATGAACTAATTGGATCAGTCCAAAAGCCGAAACCCTAGATAAGCCCAAAACCCTATTTTGATAAACCCATCGATCAGTCCAATTCACGCATCGTACGATTCGCCGCCCTCCATCGTCATCCACCGTCGTCACCGTCGTCGCCATCGTCCTCCGTCGTCATCCTCTATCGTCGTTCTCAACTCTCTCAGGTATTTGATTTGAAATCTGCCTGGAATGTTTAAATCTCGAATGTTTATTTTTGGTCTAGGCAGATTTAATCAATGTTTATTTTAAACGATATCTTTCCATCTCAATGATTTTGTGTTCGATCTGAATTTAGTTTTTTTTGTTTTGTTTTCAATCGGCAATTGATTATATGAAAATCGAAATTGTGGATCGGATTTCAGGAGTTTTTGTTGTTGTTTTTATTGTGGAATAAGTTTTAGACATTTGATTCGTAAATTTACATTTGGCTGTGCTGTTTCACCACCAGCTGGATTCCCTGATCATCCACATAGAGGTATGACTGTTTGTTTCTTCTTTGACTCTTGCTGGAGTTGGCAATTTTTTAAACTATTTCTTTTATGTGATCATTGATCAAATTTGAGTTATGTTTTAAAGTAAACTAAGTTGTGTTCTGTGTGATATTGTCACTTTCGTTTTTTTTGTTTTTATAATTTTAGAATCATGGTTTTCGTTATTTTATTTAGAAACTGTCTTAGGATATGTCCAAACATTGTTACCATAAGAAATCAACAATAATAAACTTAATGATTATAATTCTTGTATACGCCTGAAATCGAACCGTAGATAGATGAGATATTTCACATCTACAAGACCTTACGTCTTACAATTTATTGTTATTTTTATCTCTTGTTATTTTTATCTCTGAGACCAATTAACTCCGTCACCAGCTTACTTCTCCCTTTATACCAAAATAAGTGTGCAAGTTTATATTATAATTTGTCCCAAAATAAATGTGCAAGTTTATAATATAAACGACTGGATAGTGATTTCAGATAAGGCACAAGGAACAGACAAAGTACTGAAAATATAATTCTTCAAAATGTTTCAAAGAATTCCATTCATTCATTGAAAAGATTGTTTTTAGATAGTTGTGCAAAGCTGATTTGGTTGGTTTTCTATTAAGTCCTGTATGGATAAAGTTGACTGTCTGCATTAATTGGGTGTACATACTGGGAATATTTTTCTTGTTGGATGGTTTTTTTCATAGATGGAAGAAGCGTTTTTCAACTGGTAGGGGCATGTTTGGGGAAATCTTGGATTTCTACATAAAGCTCCTCTCTAGAAACTTAGTGAATAAGTCACTTTCTATATCATTAAGCAACTACCAAACAGTCATGTGTAGCTGCCAAATAAGACGGGGATCCCATTAAGCTCATTAAGCTGCTAACAAAAGGTCCTAAATCATATGGCACAAAAACTCTTGCATCAATTACTTCATAAAAACATGATGGATCATAAGAGTTGTAGACTTTGATTTGGCTTCAACCCTCTTTTTATCATATCATCCCACAATTCAATTGCCTTACTCAATTCTCCAGCAACACAACAACCATATATTATAAAATTATACGCCACTATATCCAGCTTCAATCCCGTAGAAATCATCGAGTCCCATAACCTAATCCCTTAGAAATATCTTTATGAAAATTTACCAACCACCCACTGTTTAATGCCTAATTTGTATTCCTCTTGGCTTCGTCTTAACAACAGCCCACCAATTCTTTAAGCAATAATAATACAATATATGAATAAGTTGAATGGGACGCTTGTCTGCATAGGTTTGCTTTTATAACATGACCATCACTTAGGGAGCACATCTCCTAACAGAAGGTGAAATATTTGTGGTATACATTAAAAGTTCCTTCTTATATTGGCAATCATAATTTATTTGTTTAAATTAGAGTCTTTTGTTAGGGTCTATAAATAGTGTGTTTCAAGTTTAGGAAATATATATTTTTCACTTTTTCTTTCATATTCTGTATTATTTTCCTCTTATAAGGAATACTTGTATGTGTTCACCATGTAAATCTTTGTGTGTGAGATTGTTTGTTTTTTATATTTAAAACAACCTTATAAATTGGTTCGTATTCCATTAAGTCATGTATGGATAAAGTTGTCTGTGTAGATTAATCTCTCTGTATATATGGTGAAGGTTTTTGTTTAGGAGGTTTTTTTTATAGATGAAATGAACTGTGTTTTTTTAATTGAGATGGCAGGTTTGTAAAGAACTTGGCTTTTTGCGTTAAGCTCCCCCTAGAAGCTTAATGAATAAGCCACTTTCTATGTCATTTAGCCACTACCAAACAATCATGTATAGCTGACCAAATAAGTTGTGGGTCCCATTAAGCTCGCTAACAAACAGGAAAATCTTACCTAATTGACATTGTGGAAGAAAAGAAGCTAATGATAAGTATATTTGATGCATTCTTGATTTCATGGCAGGTATATGCAGCAGCTGTTAATGAGAAAAAGAAGTTAAAGAACGGTTCAATCTCAGTTAATGAACGGTTCAATCTCGGTTCAATCTCAGTTCAATCTCAGGTATGTATTCCTTTTTTACCCTTTTTCTTATACCTGCTAAAGATTCATGTATACTTGAACTTGAAGGACTAATTGGTCATTTTTATGTAAATCTTGAAACGTAGAACTATAAAGGAAGTTCCTTTCTAAGAAGGGTATTCTTGGAAGTTTGATTGAACTTAAAAAAGGATGGTTCTTTTGCAGGCAACCACACTTGAACTTGAAGGACTAATTAGTCATTTTTATGTAAATCTTGAAATGTAGAACTATAAAGGAAGATCCTTTTTGATAAGGGTATTCTTGGAAGTTTGATTGAACTTAAAAATATCGTTCTTTTTGCAGGCAACCGTTGGGTTCACGTTGTTTGGGAAGGAAACTCTTGTAGATTTAGATCTTTTTGAGATTGTAGAAGAGCAGAAATGATGCAAATAGGCTACATCTTGATCTCAAGTGGTAAGTCTTGACCAAAAACTCTTGCAGATTTATTGTTATCAATTGTTATCATTTATCATTTATATGGTTGGTTTTCCATTAAGTCCTGCATGGATAAAGTTGTATGTGTGGATTAATAAGTCTCATTAAGCTCAGTAAGTTGTAGGGGGCTGTTTGGTTGGTTTTCCATTAAGTCCTTCTTGGATAAAGTTGCCTGTGTGGATTAATAAGTCCCATTAAGCTCAATAAGTTGTAAAGGGCTGTTTGGTTGGTTTTCCATTAAGTCCTGCATGGATAAAGTTGTCTGTGTGGATTAATAAGTCCCATTAAGCTCAATAAGCTGTAAGGGGTTGTTTGGTTGGTTTTCCATTAAGCTTATTAAGTTGCTAACAAACATGCCCTAAGTCCCATTAAGCTCAATAAGCTGCTAACTAACAGGTCCTAAGTGACCATTGATTTGTTTGGTTGGTTTTTTGCGAAGTTTTTTTTTGGATGGGGATTGAAGTGGAGTTGTAGATTTGTGGTGGAGATGGGGATTGAATAATTCTCAGATTTATGCACTTAAATGGTGTCAAAGTTTTTCTACCGAATTTTTCTTTCTTGCTAGTGTCTACTATACGTTGATTGACTATAAAAATTCTAATCTATCGTAGAATGACTATGTCCATGAAACGATTGAGAAGTACGGACCCGCATGTTCGGATCCGAGCTACGTGGTAACCGGTTCGCGAAGCGGGTGGAATGAATCATTTGTGGGTTCCATTTCAAGCGAGGTAAAATTTTTATTCCTTTTTATTTTCTTATTTAATTGGAACATATATATAGGTGCAACAATTAAAAGAGAAAATTAAAAAAAATGGAGAACCGAGATAGAATGAAGGAGAACGCCCGACGTGCTCAACGTGAGAAGGAGAATCAAGATAGAATGAAGGAGAATTCCCGGCAATTGAAGTGATGCTACACCGGCAATTCCTACCGTTGACTTCTGATGGTTCCGTATAGATATCTTAGTTGATTATGGTATGAATTTGGTATAATATTAGATTTAAATGGACTTATATGGATATATGTATGGATATTTATGTACGGATTTGTAAGAAAATCTATTGTTGAATTTTTAGATTTTGTATGCGATATTATATATAAATATATAATAGTAGTAATAATAATAATAATAATAATAATAATAATAATAACAATAATAATAATTACAGGTTAAAATGCATATAATATAAACCGTCGGAAAGCCGTCGGTAAAATAGACCGTCGGAAAGTCGTCGGTAAAATAGATCGTCGGGAAGCCGTCGATAAATTAAACCGTCGGAAAGCCGTCGGTAAAAGTTGTCGGAAAACCGTTGCTACACATTACCGACCAAGGTTTTAGCGACAGTTTGTTTCTATCGGAAAGTCGTCGGTAATGGGCATTTCCGACGGTTTTCCGACGGTTTTCTTGTAGTGTCGGTCTGAATATAAGCTACAAGTATACAAATCCCAAATTGTAGCTTATATTCAATCTGAATGTAAGCTACAAGTATACGAACCCCAAATCTGAATATAAGCTACAATTATTCAAACACCTCTTTATAGAAAATATTCAGTCTGAATATAAGCTACAGGTATACAAACCCAAAATTGTAGCTTATATTTAGACTGAATATAAGCTACAAGAGTACAAGTATACAAACCCCAAATTGTAGCTTATATTAAGTCTGAATATAAGTTACAAGAGTACAAGTATACAAACCCCAAATTGTATCTTATATTCAGTCTGAATATAAGCTACAGGTGACTGAATATAAGCTACAGGTATACAAACCCTAAATTGTAGCTTATATTCAGTCTGAATATAAGCTACACGTATAAGCTACAATTATTCAAACCTCTAATTATAGACTATATTCAGTTTGAATATAAGCTACAAGTATACAAACCCCAAATTATAGCTTATATTCAGTCTGAATATAAGCTACAATTATTCAAACCTCTAATTATAGATTATATTCAGTCTGAATATAAGCTACAAATATACAAATCCGAAATTATAGCTTATATTCAGTCTGAATATAAGCTACACTTATTCAAACACCTAATTATAGGCTATATATTCAGTCTGAATATAAGCTTTTTTTTAAACGGCGGCGGTAATTTTATTAGAAAAAAACAGCTAGCGAGAGGCTAGAGAAGGATGATTACAAATAAGGATAAGAAAAAGGCATACAATACCAAACGAACCAATCTAACTTAAACTTGAGCTTCTTCCTCGAGTTAATCCAAAAAAAAGGTTACCATACGTGGCAAGTCTTTTATGAAGGGTCTTCCAACCGTGAATGTTTACTTTTCCCGGGATAAGTTTACTCTAGTATGTTTTAATACCGCTATTGTTATGGAGGAACTTATCATCCAGATAGTTACGTAACGAAGAGACAGAGAATTCTCCACTCTGGTCGAGCGGCCACCTCAAGGCACCATCATCGGAATTACGGATTAAAGAAAATAGGTCAAATGTCATACTTCCGGGTCAGTTTGTTTATAGAAATAATGGAGCCCCAATTCCCGCCTTTTTTCGATAACAAAGGGTCTCTTGGAGATCGACGATAAAAACCATGGATTGACTTAATGGAGGCAGCCCATAAGGAATTTTCATCTTTCTTGATTCTCCACCACCACTTAGCAAGTAATGAGATATTTAATGCTTTTAAGCTTCCTATCTCGAGACCACCCAACTCCTTGGAGCAGATGGTGTTATCCCAAGCAATCCAGGTTAGTTTTTTCGTGCTTTGAACTCCACCAAGAAAGAAATTATGTCTTAGAGACTCCAACTTCTTTAGAACGGGGACAGGTGCTTTATAAAGGGAGAAGATGTAATTGCCAAGAGATCCAAGAACCGTTCTGCACAACGTTAATCGACCCGCAGCCGAAAGCGAGCATGCTCTCCAATTCATTAGTTTTGATTGAAACTTGTCGATTATAGGCTGCCATGAAGCGCATTTGTTCATTGAAGTACCAATAGGAATGCCTAGGAACTTAAACGGGAAGCTCCCGGCTTTACAATGTAGACGAGAAGCCAGACGAGAAATATCATTTGTTTGCACTCCCACACCATTAAATTTGTTTTCGACAAATTTATTTTCAGCCCCGAGGCTAAATGGAAACACCGAAGAATTCTGAACAGGTTTGTAATATTAGTTGGAGACCAATCACCGAGAAAAAGGAGGTCATCTGCATAGAAAAAATGGGAAATAAGAGGCCCATTGTTAGGAAGATTGACTCCGTTAAGAACCCCCAGATTGCAAGCTTTTTTCACCGCTACATTTAAGGCTTCCATGGCGATTATGAAGAGGAAAGGGGCGAGAGGGTCCCCTTGTCTAACACCGCGATGCAAGGAGAATTCATCCGTGGAGGAGCAGTTAATGAGAACTGACAACCTAGTCGTGCTTAGGCCTTCCCAAATCCAAGCTCTCCATTTGTGTCCGAAATTTAATTGGATCATAACGTCATCCAAAAAACTCCAACTTAAAGAGTCGAAAGCCTTCTCAAAGTCGATTTTAAGGAGGAGGAGTTGGCGCTTGGAGGATTTAGCCCAGGAAATAATTTCGTTAAGAATCAAAGGACCTTCCACAATATTTCTACCTTTGACAAAAGCAGTTTGCTCCCTTCCAATAACGGTACTTATCACAGATTGTAGCCGGATGGAAAGAAGTTTTGCTAAGATTTTGTAGAACACGCCGATCAGTCTGAATATAAGCTACAAGTATACAACCCCAAATTGTAGCTTATATTCAGTCTGAATATAAGCTACAGTTATTCAAACACCTAATTATAGACTATATTCAGTCTGAATATAAGCTACAAATATACAAACCCCAAATTGTAGCTTATATTCAGTCTGAATATAAGCTACAAGAGTACAAGTATACAAACCCCAAATTCTAGCTTATATTCAGTCTGAATATAAGCTACAGGTATACAAACCCCAAATTGTAGCTTATATTCAGTCTGAATATAAACTACAGGTATACAAACCCCAAATTGTAGCTTATATTCAGTCTGAATATAAGCTACAGGTATACAAACCCCAAATTTTAGCTTATATTCAGTTTGAATATAAGCTACAATTATTCAAACACCTATTTATAGAATATATTCAGTCTGAATATAAGCTACAAGTATACAAACCCAAAATTGTAGCTTATATTCAGACTGAATATAACCTACAATGGAACCAAAGGTTTTGAAAAACAAGAATTTAAGCAAATGTGTTTCAAAGAAGCTTCATCTGATAAAATGATGAACGATCATATTAAAGGGAAAAAAACATTTGAATAACCTTCTTATAATTCATCAAGAAAAATAATCTGGATCTGAAAATACTTGTGATTCTAAGGAGGAACGCAAAGCAAAAAAAAATTGTGCGAAAATTTATTTTGGGAAAGATGATGAAGAAATTTGGGGGCGGAAGTGAAATTTCTTTTGAGGAAGATGATGAAGAAATATGGGGAAGATGATGAAGAAATTTGGGGAAGATGATGAAGAAATTTGGGGTAGATGATGATGCCTGTTTCTGATTTGAACAAATATAGGGAAGATGATGAAGAAATTTGGGGATGATGATGATGCCTGTTTCTGATTTAAACAAATATGGGGAAGATGATGAAGAAATTTGGGGAAGATGATGATGCCTGGTTCTGATTTGAACAAATATGGGGAAGATGATGAAGAAATTTGGGGAAGATGATGATGTCTGGTTCTGATTTGAATCGCCAGGTTGTATTTATGATTTAAGCCATGACCTGAGTTTTCCACTTATTTACAAAAATGCCACCGCGAATTTTATCCCTCATCTTTTGATCTAATCTAAAATGGATGGTTGTGATTCATCCTCATGTTCACAATCAAAGATAGATTCACATTTGAAACCACCCCTATATATATATATATATATATATATATATTCAAACCCAGAGGCGTAGACAAGGGGGGACTGGCCGGCGCTTGGCCCCCCCTAACTCTTTGTCCACCTTCAATATATGTTACCAACATAAAATAAGATTAACAACCCAAGTTGTTGTCGAGCCCTCCCCAACTAATCCTAAGCCAATAACTAATTAAATATTAATTTATTAAACTCATTAAGAAACCTTTGTGGCTCTTTGTTTCTCACCGACTCACCCTCACGACGTCATCAAGTCAAGATTATTTTTTGGCGGCTACTTTCTTCTAAGTTCAAAATCCATGGTTCTTCACTTCCATTACACCAACAATTAACAAAGATTTAGTAAAAAATAGTAGATATGTCATTATATTATTAATATTAATTACAGGTTTTTAACTTATTTTTGGACAAATATAATAATACAAAACAAATTTATTTGTTCAAACTCTAGTTAATTAGTTTAGTTGAGGTTTTATAATTGATGTTAAGAGATAGTAATTTCTTTTAAGTTTCGAATTACGGGTATATATATTGTAATTTGTTTGAATTTTGGATGATGAAGTTTTACTTTTTTTATGATCTTAGGTTTAATCATGAGCAAGAAACGAACAATCAATTCTTTTTTTTTAAGTGGAAAGAAGACATTAATGATCCAAAATTAGATTCGAAGGATAATAATTGATTCTTATAATGTTAATTCATTGTGCTTTAACGTATGTTAATTTGGCTTATATGTTTTATGTTTAAGTCCTAGCTTATCTTTTTTATTCCAATGAGATTAGCCAATGACAAAAATAATTGACAATACTTACAACCGTTGGAAGCTTCATGCTTTAATAAAAGATATAAGTTTTTTTTTGTTAATTCTTTTATTTGGATACAATATTATCGTAATTACTTTTCAATAAAGTGCGGCATTAAACGTTTGAACCCCCTTCCAAAATTCCTGGCTACGCCTCTGTTCAAACCCATAAGAATAAAACTCTAAAATCTCACCTTGGCTCCATCTTCTGTTCGAACACAACCACAAGAAGCAAATCTCTAAAAAGCTTTTGTTTTACTATGGTTTTCCTTTTACTACCACTATTAACTACATATAATATAAGAAAAATATTGGAGGCGGTGAAACTCCTTTCTGCCGCCAACATCCACCACCTACTTACACTTTTGATTTTCTTCTTATGTCTAGAGGATGACATACATATCCTAAAATATGTATTTAATACACAATAAAGCTTCTTCCTCAATTGGTTTCCACCAAATAACCCGGTTATTACAAATATGGACTTTTTCGATATATTTAGTAGGAAGATATCAAGATCATCTCTAATAGGGTTTTTCAAAAAAATTAGAAAATTAAAAGTTAAAATTTCTAAAAAAATTTACATTCATCTTGAACAGATTTTCTATTTTAGATATTTTAACACAAATTATATTAATTTAATATAATTTAATTTATCGTCTCAATACACTTTAAAAAAAACTTAATGTAAAAATGATAAAAAATTAATTTTATTGGTACGATTGAATTAAATTAGAGGTGATCATTTACGGGCTTGGGCCAGGCCCGGGTCGGGCCTAACATAATTTTTTTGTCCAACGGGCCTAATATAGCTAACCTAAACCCGTTTTTACGGGCTTATGGACTTGTCCGTTCCCGCCTTCTAAACGGGTCGGGCTTGCCCGTGGGCTAGCAGGCTTATTTTTTGAACATTTGAATTTTTTTCCATATAAATTACATAGTTTCTTTACAACGTAAAAGATATTAATGTGAATAGCGTATGAAAAAAAATAGTTTCACACTATATGGAGTATGAACGTTTTCTCTTTAAATTTATCAACTTTCAAAGTCCGGATTTTTTCAATAACAAACCTAATATTTCAAAATCGAGATTCTAGACGTACTATATAAAATATAAAATATTATATATATTTGGGTGACGTTAGGTACTTTGGTAGAGGGAATCCAACCCAAAGCCACTTCTAAATCTTTTTGATTAAAAACAATAAATAATTAATTATACATAATTTAAACAACTATAAAAATATAATGGGTCGGGCGGGCTTGTCCGAATTCTTTTTCTCATTGCCCAAACCCGCCCATTAATTTTAGCTGTCCAGTCCAAGCCCGTCCATTTTTTCGAGAATTATTGTCCAAGCCCCTTTTTTTAACGCCCATGAACAACTCTAAATTAAATAGTCATTTCTCTCTCCCACCATCAACTTTTAGAGATTTCTCTAAAATTGTAAAAATTCTAAGTTTTCTCTATTATAGAAAACAATATAGCAAATCTGTTGGAGATGTTTGGAGAAAAAAACACATTTTTTTCTATTTTAGCAAGGTTGTTGGAGATGCTCTAATTAATCATCAATTAAAATATGTTGTCTCTAAATTTTTTGTTCATTGGAGTATCTCTAACAACTTTTCTAAATTGGAGAAAATAAGGATTTTGAGCTAAAAGTTTGCTCCAATAGCTTCCTCTAAGATTATCTCTAAGATGAAGAAATTAAGTAGGACAAAGGAGACTTTTTTATTTAAGTATGAAGAAACCCATAAAATGATTACAAAGTGACGCCATCAATTAAAAATTCTAAAAATAAATATTTAGAGAAATAAATAATATTTTAGTATATGAATTAAATATTTTAATATTATAATCAATGTTGGTTTCTCTAAATGTGAAATATGTGAATGTAATTATTTTTATATATTTTGATTTTTGGTTTTCTATTTTAATTTTTTTTTAAAGAATTTAATTGAGATGCTCTTAATCATATAAAACTATATTAATAACTTGTCAAAAAGACGAAGAAAATTAACATGAATTAATTAAATCTATATTTAAATAAATAATAAGAGCATCTTCAACAGGTTCTTTAAAATTGAGTAAACGGAGAAAATAAGGATTTTGAGCAAGTATTTCACTCCAATAGCTCTTACATAATCATCTCTAAAATGGAGAAAGTAGGAGAGAAAGTGGTTTTTTCTCCAAATATGGAGTTCACTCAAAAAATGATTACCAAATGGGATGACCAATAAAAAACTTTGAAAAATAAATATTTAAAGAAATAAATAATATTTTAATAGATGATGGAATATTTTAATATTATAATTAATGTTGAATTCTCTACAATGAGGAATTTATTGAAGATGAATGTAATTGTTTTTGGAGATTTTGTCTTTTAATTCTTCATTTTAAAAAAAATTAAGAGATTTATTGGAGATGCTCTGACATAACTTTATATGATTGATTGGATAGGCAAGAAACAAAAAAAAATAGGAGAAGAGGTTTTTATTTTTGTCCTTAAAATATAGAAATTATATTTATCTTATTATAAATCTATAAATCTCCAATGCAAGGTTCTTATAAACCTATAAATCTCCAATGCAAGGTTCTGGTTCCGGTTCTTATAAATCGGAACTGATGTGATTGGTTCTGGTTCCGGTTCTTAAAATATGGAACCGATTAGGACCGGTTCCGGTTATCATTTTTTTTAATCGTTACCCGCTTGGTACCCGCTATTCACCATTTTTAAATAAAAAATATTTTATATTTTTATAAATAATAAATAAAAACTCAAACTATCTAGTTTGTTTATGTAACAATTAGTTTTTATCGGATTAATTTTGACCATTTGTTGTATTTATTACTTTAAGTCGGTATTTTGTAATTTATAATTACATTTTTATCGTATGGAATGTAAAAATTTATATAAAAAAAGTTGAAGCCGGGTATCCAGTACCGGAACCGGTTCCCATCAGTTCCCGTTCCGGTTCCAAAATATAAGGAACCGGTGTTAGCGGTTCCGGTTCCGGATTTCCAGGAATCACCGGTTCCGGTTCCATGAAAAATGGCCGAGTATCCGGTTATGGTTACCCCTACTCAAATGCATATGACATATCCTAAATTTTGAGCTTCTTTATGGGAGCCTCAAGTTGTTCATATCATCAAATTTGTTGTTATTGAGTCCAATTATCCGCCATGACGACTAATAAGTTTGACCATATGTTTTGCAAAATACAAAAGTAATAGTGGTTTTAATAAGCTAATATATCATACTTAGTATGGGTGCTTAAAAAATCAACCAAACCGATCAACCCGATCAATCCAACCCAACCCGATGCAAAATAACTCAACCCGAAGCAACTCGATGCCTAATCGAGTTGTAAAATCTTCAAACAGTAGGTATTGGGTTGATATCGATTTAATTTTATTTGAATCCAACACAACCCGACCAACCCGATGAACCCGGTATCCTTTTATATTTTAGATTTAATATAAATATTGAATCTCTATTAATATGTAAATTAAACAATTACACCCATCACGCACTTTCCTAGTATACATATATTTTCAATCTATTATCTATCTTTATATAATTCATTTGTATATATTGGTATACATATTGAGAAAAATTAATTGGATGTGATATACTTCAAATTCAAGAAGTATGGATAACTTGTACCAAATGACTAATGATGAAAAAGAAATTGTGAGTTATTCAATGTTAGTAGAATATTTTGTTGTACCAAACTATCAACCCGACCAACCCGATCAATTCAATCAACCCGAACGGGTTGGGTTGGGTTGGGTTGGGTTGAACTTTTGGTTGGGTTGGGTTGGGTTGAAAATTTCTCAAACCGACAACATTGGATTGATTAGTTAAAACACTCCGAACCTGATCAACTCAACCCATGAGCACCCCTAATATTTAAGTGTCTAGAATTATTTTAGTATGCATATATGATTGACTTTGACAAGACATAATAAAACTGGACAAGATAGTTAGGACTAGATGGGACATGACATGACATGACAAATGTGTATTTGGTGTTTGGTACGAACAGGCTCGTTCCTGACATTTTATAGGTCATGGGCGAGATCTAAAAGAAGGACCCTCGATAAGTACAATTTTTATCAATATATTGTTTTTATCATAAAAAATAACCGTAAATTAAGGAAAATATTGGTTCATATAAAACCGTTTTTCTGAGTATTTCTAGACGCAAAATCAATCAATAATTATTTATAAATTAACATTATATACTACATCATTTTTACACAACATCCTCAATTTGTTTCACCGTAAAAAAGATCCTATGATTGCAACCTAGGTAATCTATACAAACGTTGCAACATCAATCTTAGCCATCCATAATTAAATGAATAAAAATAATTATATTAAATAATTAAATAATTATTGAGGTTTGTATAGTAATTATGTAATATATATAATATTGAAAAAGATTTAATATAATTTACTATTATGGAAACAACATATTTGACGGATATCATATTAAAAACCAAAGATTCACCATGTGATTTCTGGATTTCTGAAGATGAATGTGATTTCTGGATTTTTGAAACCTATATGAAGATGAAGATGAATCTTGAATATGAATATGAATACGAATACGAAGATGAATGTGAAGATGAAGATGAATACGAATACGCATATGAATATGAAGATGAAGATGAAGATGAAGATGAAGATGAAGATGAAGATGACGATGAAGATGAATATGAAGATGAAGATGAAACCGATATGAAGATGAGATGAAGATGAATATGAAGATGAAGATGAAAACGATATGAAGATGAGATGAAGATGAAGATGAATCTTGAATATGAATATGAATATGAATATGAATATGAATATGAATATGAAGTTGAATATGAATACAAATATGAATATGAATACAAATATGAATATGAAGATGAAGATGAAGATGAATCTTGAAGATGAAGATGAAGATGAAGATGAAGATGAAGATGAAGATGAAGATGAAGAGGAAGATGAAGATGAATCTTGAAGATGAATATGAATCAATGATTCTCCTCTTTTGAGTCGCCGTAGAATTTGGGCTTTAAATTTGGAATGAATCTTCTTGATTAACCGATATATGTTTGGCAATCTTTCAGATGAATGTAATTTGACCATTATGCCCCTGTTCACTTAATTTAATTATTTCCTAAATTCTAGAACTTCTGATTATTTACGATATTGCCATCGTGAATGAAATTTTAATCATAGTCGTAGATCACTAGAATATGTGGTCAAGATGATGGTTGTAGATTTTGTAATTAAGAAATACTGAGGTTGTCCTTGAAACAGACCCTATATATATATATATATATATATATTGACATGAGTTGGGTCACAACTTGACTATTTGGAGTAACACTATGTAAATCAATATAAATCAATATGTTTTTCATGTCACATCATGTTAATGTTTTTCATCACTATTTAAACTTTTAGGGGTTAAAACAAACCATTTTGAACCATCAATCTTAGAATCAAAAGTGTGTTTGGTTATAGCTTGAGAACTTATTGTTGTTTTAGGTACTTAGGAGTCAATATAGATCAAAGTTGGACCATCTCATATGGTTGGTAATTGTTTTCAAAAGATGATAATTTTCTTAGTTAATTACAAGAAATCTATTATATTATAATACAAAAGAATGGCTAAAAGCATCCTTACCTACTAATTTCCTTTTCAATCTTCACACAGATCAATATGAAGGCTTAATTATTACTTACGTATAGGAACCAACCTAGGAGTGTGCGTGCTACTGCTAGCTATCATATACATATATATATATATATATGTGTGTGTGTGTGTATGTAGAGAGAGAGATAGAGGAAAGTTCAAATGCGAACTCAAATTTGAATGAGATCCATTTGGCGTTCTCATTTGTCCTCATGTTCGTAACCAAATTTGAGTTCGCATTTGAATCTGTCCATTTATATATATATATATATATATATATATATATGAGCTTAATTTTTTGAGAACCCTAATTTTTGTGAAAATGGTGAGGTCCATTCTTAGCCACTCATTCTAATTAAATTGTTTTTTGATTTAATTAATACTAAAAGGCTAATTTGGTAATTTTTTAAAAATGACAACTAATAAAATTAATTATATTTAATATTATTATTACTCTTTCTCTCCTCATTTATCTATCCTCCTATATTGTAAACCCTATCTCATCTCAGCCGTCATGAAACTTCCACACCTCCGTCGGAGAAAATCGTGGGTATCCATTAGTAGATGAAGATATTCGATTTCTGTTAATATCTTACATACCTTTCGAGAATGTAACTATCGTTTGAAGCGTTTTCAAAATTATTTGAATTGATTTGCGATTCGGTTCGTTTTAGGAGCTGCTAAGCGACGTAGATCCACGATTCAAGGATCTGATGCGTTGTGAACAACGTTCGGTTCTTCTAGTTATTACCATTAGCTTGATGCGGTGGCGTTTTTCTCAGTGAATGAAGCTCCGACGGTTACCATCACCACACCATAGATTCGGTTACCATATAACCGAAGGTATTTGTTCATGAATTACGTCCATTATTTGTCGTTCATGAATATTGTTCTTTAACCCAGATTTCTTTTACCTTATGTTGTTCACAACGTGAACAAAGTCTAATTAAACTTTGTGAACAAGGTTATAACAAGGTGAACCATTTGATTGCATTTGGTTTTTTGAGGCACAGGGGTTGTTGTTAACAATTAGCATGATGTTCATATGGTGTTCATTGATTATCCATTGTAGTTTTCAACTGGAGTTCGTACATATGTTGTTCGCGAAGTGTTACGTAGGTTGTTCACATGGTGTTCACAAAAGTATCTGCTATGTTCTGTTCATAGGGTTCACAAGGCAAATCATTGACAATTTTTTTAACTAATAGGTGATTAATGAGAGAGGAGAGAGGATACTTACAAATAACTATAATGTCTATTATTTAATTTTGTAATAAAAATTTACCAAATTTACTGACTTCCTAATTTAAATGTAAATTAGTGGCTCAAAATGGACCTCACGGTTACCACAAAAATTAGGATTCCAAAAAGAAGGCCCCCATATATATATATATATATATAGAGGAGATTTCAATTATAAACCACTTCAATTCGTACAAACCGCATGAAACCAATATTTTTTAATTTTTTTTTTCACTTTTTCTTAATTATTAGGGTTGATTAGTCAATAATATATGAAAAAATTTCATCAAGAATACATGAAGGTTGGCGAATCAAGAATACATGAAACAAGTTTCATCAAATTGAGAGTTTCATGAAACAATTTCATTTTCATGAAGAAACAAAAACAAATTCATGAAAAAAAAATTATATGAAAAAATTTCATCAAGAATACATGAAGGTTGGCGAATCAAGAATACATGAAACAAGTTTCATCAAATTGAGAGTTTCATGAAACAATTTCATTTTCATGAAGAAACAAAAACAAATTCATGAAAAAAAATTATATGAAACAATTTCATCATATTAAACACTTCCACGAAAAAAAAATATTAAAAAAAATTGAAGTGGTTTGTAATATATATATATATATATACATATAGACACATCTTAAAATACAAACCAACCAAAGGTTACAAACTCGTACAAACTAATATAAAAATGATTTTTTCTTATTTTTTTTCATCAAACACTATGATTTAAGATATTATCACACATATGTTTGTTTCACCTTGTGAAAAAGTCACATGTGAAAGATATACATGTGAAACTCTTATATTATGAAACAAATATATGTGAAACTTTCAAGTTATGAAAACAAATGCATGTGAAACTTTTACATTATGAAACAAACATATGTGAAATAACATCTTAAATCATAGTGTTTGATGGAAAAAATCATCCAAAAAATCATTTTTATATTGGTTTGTACGAGTTTGTAACCTTTGATTGGTTTGTATTTAAGATGCCTTTCTCTCTCCCTCTCTCTCTCTCTATATATATATATATATAGGGTCAGGTTCAAGGGAAAACGCTAAAAAAATAGAAAACTGAAGAACACCCTGGGAGGTCGCCATCTGGACGCTATGCATCAATGCATAATGCACAAATGCATGTTACCAGATGGCGGCCTCCCAAGGTGTTCTTCAGTTTTCTCTTTTTTTAGCATTTTTTCCTGAACCTCCCTCTCTCTCTCTCTCTCTCTATATATATATATATATATATATATATATATTAGGGGACGTATCAATTGCAACCTAGGTAATCTATACAAATGTTGCAACATCAATCTTAGCCATCCATAATTAAATGAATAAAAATAATTAAATTAATTAATTAATCTTAGCCATCCATAATTAAATGAATAAAAATAATTAAATTAATTAATTAATTAATTAATTAGTGAGGTTAGTATAATAATTATGTAATATATATAATATTGAAAAAGATTTAATATAATTTACTATTATGGAAACAACATATTTGACGGATATCATATTAAAAACCAAAGATTCACCATGTGATTTCTGGATTTCTGAAACCGATATGAAGATGAAGATGAATATGAATATGAATACGAATACGAATACGAATATGAATACGAATACGAATACGAAGATTAATGTGAAGACGAATATGAATATGAATACGAATATGAATATGACTATAATTATGAAGACGTAGATGAAGATGAAGATGAAACCGATATGAAGACAAAGATGAAGATGAAGATGAATATGAAGATGAAAATGAAACAGATATGAAGATGAAGATGAAGATGAAGATGAATCTTGAATATGAATATGAAGATGAATATGAAGATGAAGATGAAACCGATATGAAGATGAAGATGAAGATGAAGATGAAGATGAAGATGAATCTTGAATATGAATATGAAGATGAAGCTGAATATGAATACGAATATGAATATGAATGTGATGATGAAGAAGAAAATGAAGATGAAGATGAAGATGAATCTTGAATATGAATATGAGTATGAAGATGAAGATGAAGATGAAGATGAAGATGAAGATGAAGATGAATATGAATATGAATATGAAGATGAAGATGAAAATGAATCTTGAAGATGAATATGAATCAATGATTCTCCTCTTTTGAGTCACCGTAGAATTAGGGCTTTAAATTTGGAATGAATCTTCTTGATTAACCGATATATGTTTGGCAATCTTTCAGATGAATGTAATTTGACAATTATTTTCTAAATTCTAGATCTTCTGATTATTTACGATATTGCCACCGTGAATGAAATTTTAATCATAGACGTAGATCACTAGAATATGTGGTCAAGATGATGGTTGTAGATTTTGTAAGAAATACTGAGGTTGTCCTTGAAATGGACCTTATATATATATGTATAGGGCAATAATCAAATATAAACCATAAAAAAGTTGAGTATCGTGAGGATTAATCTCAAGTTCTCAACCATTAAAGAGTTTAATCAAATGTTACTAATCATTGTGGCATTTTTGTAATATTAATAAAAAGAAAAGGGCGTATTAATGATTTTGTTACATTCGTCATATTTGACTTTTCTAATTCATCATTGACTACACCTAGATTCATATGGTGAATATGGTGAATTAGTATGTGTTCTATAAAGAACGATCAACTATATTTAGATTTCATGAGTTGAATTAGTATGTGCTTCATATGGTGAGTGAATATGTATGTTTCATCTAGTGAATTTTGTTACAAAAATGACGATTAGGTCTTTTTACCTAAAAATAACTTTCAATTAAAACCATATGATCAAAACCAAAACCAGGCTTAGAGTCCTCATGGTTTTCAACATTTGGTTGTGAACGTGAGGACAAATGAAAGCACGACACGTGTCATATTCTGACTGAATAATCAAATAAATATTCAGACTGAGTAAAACTGAATATAGTGTTTATTCAGTCTGAATAGACATTATTCGGACTGAATAAATATTATATTCAGTTTTATTCGGTCTGAATATTTCTTTGATTATTCAGTCTGAATAATCAACATTTAGACACGTGTCGCACTCTCATTTGTCCTCACGTTTACAACCAAATTTGAGTTCACATTTGAATTTCCCCCCTCTCTCTCACTCTCTCTCTCTCTCTATATATATATATATATATATATATATATAAAGAGAGAGAGAGAGAGAGTCCCTTCTTTTGTTAACCAACAAAAATGTGTTAACTTTGTTAACCGATTTTGGCCAAACAGAAGCATTCCCGCCTTTAATTTTGAATTGGTGTTGCCTTTTTTCCCCAAGGGTAGTTTTGTATTTTTCAAAAAAATTATTTGTTCCTATTTCATTTAATTACAGGCGGTTATAAACTATTTTCATTTTTTAAGGATAGATAATTATGGAAGTTATTTTTTTAATTACTTTTTTTATTAATTGATTTTTTTTATTTGGTTGTACTTTTATCTGGTAATATCCATCATGTATTCCGAATAGCATATATATTAAAAAATGAAATAATCTCATGTTCATAAACGAACCATTGCCATGTTCATAAAAGTTGTAACAACCACAATTCTAAAACAAAGGTATATCATGCTATTACTTTAAAATATCATCAAATCTGAATATAAGTGGTCCCAAATAAAATTTAATCTCATAGTTGCAGCGAAATAAAACTAGCGACTGAGATTTATTACTGTTAGTCCCTATTTAGAGATGGCTACGTAAGTAAAGGTTCGTAGAAGGGGGGGGGGAGGTTGAATACAAACATACAATTTTTACTCTTTTAAATTTCTTTAATATAAATATTAAAAATTTACACACAGAAGTTTGTTGCGGAAAATAATAGACACACTATTCTAACAAACTTAACACATGAAACACATGAAAACAGTAATTAACTTATGCACTAAGGAAGCTAAAATGACACTGTTAAGACACACAAGATTGCCGAATAAAAAAAAGATCACTCAGAGGATTTGTTGAAAGCGTGAGGTTTATTGGTAGGACTTCATCTCCTTTTATAGTGCCCATGCATGGGATGCATGAGGACAGCTGTCAAAGATGTATTAGCTGGAAGTATATCTGATGGACAAAGGAAGATGCCACCCCCTTTGTACTAGGTTAATGGATGAACCATTCTTTGTAGTACGCAATGTCAGATAACTTTATCTCTTTTTCTTCATGCTCTGTGAAGTCCCATCAAACCTTTTAGCTAAAGACAAACATCCCTTTTATGAGAATAAAAGAGAATGTCCGAATTTAAGGTTTGCTACCCATGTTCTTGCTGCACACGTATCTTGCATTTATTGTGTCATAAGAACTTGTCTTTGAAAATTGTTAAGTGATACATAGAAGTATGTATCACATCGGTTAGTGCTCTTTAAGGTTGAAAATAGCAAATGTACACATTACTTTGATCATTGACTTCACTTCAAGTGCAGGATCGGCAAGTGCATAGCACTTGGGTCAGTGACCCTCATTTTTAACTAAGTGTTGGCAAGTATACACATTTGTATCGGTGACCCTTAATTTTCGGTGACCTCAATTTCAGTGACCTCAACCTTAGTTTCGGTAACTTCAATTTTCGGTTACTACCTCTTTGATGTCGGCAAGTGGTCTGAATTTTGATGTTAGTTGATACATCAAAAATTCCACATTTTGATGTACAACTCTTGATTGGATAATCTTTGATTTTCCAATACTTGAAGTATTTTTCAGACCTTCAAAAGAACCTATAAAAGATCAACCATATAAAGAGAGAAGGTTTATCACCAAATCATCGGTGACCCAACAATCTCCCCCTATTTGATGATGATACCTGTAAAATATCAACCATATAAAGAGAGAAGGTTTATCACCAAATCATCGGTGACCGAACAATCTCCCCCTATTTGATGATGATACCTGTATGTTAGAAAGAAATACTTCTTGACCCTTTCTATTTTTTCTTTTGAGTTCTTTTCGCTCATATATATATATATATATTAACTGAGTATGTACAGTATAAGTATAAGTATAAGTATGTGCAAAAATTTAAAATATGAACAAGTATAAAATGAAGAACAATATGAACTTTTATTAATCAACACACAGGATAGTACATCACACATAGTACATGATTAATAAAGTTCATACTATGAGTAAGAATCTAAGGATCAGTGGGTTCTCTTCTTTTTAGTTCATCGAGGATGAGTCGAGTCATTCCATGATCTTCACGAGGAGGCACACCTAGAATAGCAGTAAGAAAAGAATTGTGAACCCTTGGAATGTCAGAAGCTCTGAAGAAACCTATGTTTCCAAAGATGTCTTCAAAGAACACTCCAAGTTCGGGTTCGGTAAGCATGGTTTGCTCCGGGTAAGAAACTGGAGTTGGAATGGTGAGATTAATACCCGAAGCATTTATCTTGATTCCCTTTTCATGAAGTGCAACAAAGTAACCCTTTCTCTTGTTTCTTGGTGCTTTAATGACCTCTCCCGAAAGGCCTTGTTGAATGAGGTACATTTGTTGCCCTTCCATGCTTGAAACCACTATACCATGTTCCGTCTGAATTTTGACCATTTTAATGAAGAACTTTCGGAGTGTGTCAAGCACAAAACATGGTTAGTGATCTCCAACCATTCGGTGATCCCCAGAACTTCCAACCATTCAATCTCATAAGTTTTATTCATAGAGTCTGCCCTTTTAATTGTGACAAGTAACTTCGGAGATTTTATGGTTGGAGCATGAATGGACGCACCGATGATCTCTGAATCATCTTTTCTATTCTTGAGTCTTCTTTTAAACCAATCCACTTCCTTGGCCTTTTTGGTATCGGCAACTGCTTTCATTACTTCTAAATTTTTCTTTAAATTTTCAAGCTCATCTTTTTGAGCTTGAAGAGCATCGGTGACCTTGTTTTTGCTGGCTTCATATTGAGCCAACTTGAGTACATTAGTCTGATCATACTCAAATTGTGCTCTTATTGCATCTTGTTTCTCAGACTCGGTGAGTATGATCCTAAGAGGATCGGTGAGCCTGGAGTCAGGTTGTAGTCGGAGAGAGTCAGCACTGACACCCTCCCCCTCAATTGTTGCTCTAGTTTCTTCTTTAGCCTCATCTGTAGATAACCCAGTGTTACCCGGTACTAGAGGTTCATTGGCAGATGTTTCGGGGACCTGTACGTCGGTGACCAAAGATGAGTGGGGAACCTGTACATCGGTGACCAAAGGGGGAGTCACCTCGGTGACCAGAGGAGGAGTCACCTCGGTGACCACATCCTCGGTGACTGGTGGTGGTGGTGGTGTCACGTCGGTGACTGGTGGTGGTGGTGTTTTTGCTGCCTTCTTGTTTTTCTCCTCCTCAGTGGTTGATCCCTTGAAACCCACTAAAGAGAGAAATCTCTTGATCTGTCGACATCGGAGCCTAACCCACCCAACTTCTTTTCGATCCGTTGAACCACAAATCTGTCTTCCTTTGTAAAAAGTGCATCATCGATATCTAGTTCAATGGTTGGAGGAGAAGTGGGTACCTTGTCAACCTTTGTATGAAGGGAAACAATTGACTCCAAGATTGCTTTTTGATTTTGAAGAATAGAAGCAATCTCAGTGGCTTGCTTCTCAGAATCACTTTGAAGACGCTTGATAGAAGTCACCACCGATTCACGACTTGCACGCAATCCTTGCTGAAGACCAAGAATATCCAGATGAAGGAGATCCAGACATGTCATAAGAGTTGGGTGAGTCACCAACAACTCTTCAATGCTGGACCTGAGAGTGGTAGAAAGATTGCTTGTTGTATTTGCAAGGAAAGCCAATCTTTCCATTTCTTTGTTCACATGGGCTTCCAAGACCTCCAACCGATGGATAGTGTTACTTGAAAAATCATTGAAAGCCTTGAGAAGATCATCTCCCTGTTGAGATGTCATAGGGTTGGTTGGTTGAGGCTTTGGTGTGTGAGGGGAGTCCTCAACAAGGGGTTCCTCAATAACCTTGTCATGTATGGGAGACATACGTGTCCAAGGTGTAGTATCGGAAAACAGAAAATCGGTAAAATGGGAAGCTCCATCGAATGCACCTGGTTGTGATGCATCCTCATTTGGAGTTTGGAAAAGGAGTTGCGAGAGCTCAGGGGGTGGTGAAGAAGCGCCTTGGATGGGAGAGTCCAAGTCATCTTCATCAACTAAGGAAAAAGTTGATGAAGGCTGTAATTGGGTAACCCTTTTTACAACCATGTCCTTTTGTGAGGGCATGGAGGAGCTAGGATGGGTTGAGTGTTCCCCAGGTCGAGTAAGGATATTTTCAACACCCACTGACTTTTTTGATTCCATTGGACTTCTTTGAGGAAGTCTTCGGGGGCTTTTCGAGTTTCTCCGCTTTTGGGATATCGGTTCCTAGGTAGAAGCCAAAGGTTCTTTTGGCTTCGTGGCATCGGTGGGTGCGGAGGTGGATGTACTCGACGCCTTGGATCTCATTCGAGAATTGGGCACATCGGTGACTCGTGGTTTAGAGGCAGAGGGGATAGAATCGGTGACTGAAGGTCCCCGAAGTCCGGGTTCATTTTCAACCTAAGATAGAGTTGCCTTTCTCGCAAACTCAATCATATTAGCTCTAAGAGGGTTATCGGTGGCCAAGACTCCCTTTTGCATGAGTTGCTTGCCAACTTGATGAAGAGGGAGATCATATTTGATATCATCCCTCTTTTCAAGCTTTTTAACAAGCTTAGCATTAATAATAAGGGAGAAGAGGCGTTGGAAAGGTACCTGAGGTCGCCGATAGGTAGAGAAGGATGAGATCATTTCATTGAAGAAGTAGTCTGCAAAGTGTATTCTTCTTTGAAAGATCAATGCATGAGCCAGCTCGATGACCTGAGATGGTCCTTGATCCGGACCTCTAGTTTTCTTTCTTAGACACAAGATAAGATGAGCAAAGAAAAAATTCCAGACATTACCCATATTTTTCCTTACCAAGGTACCTGGACCCTTGGATTTTGGACCTCTTTTCTCTTCAATGTAGTTCAAAGCTGACACCATCTGTTGGTGTTCATTCCCAAGAGGAAAGGTTTCATATGAGTTATATTTAGGAAGGTGAAGAATGGTACGAACATCTTCAACATCGAAGATCACATCAGGTACATCATCACTAAGAACAGAAGCGAGTATTTGATCTGAAGAAGCATCAAATGTGCAAGTGAGCCAGAAGTTACCCAGAAGAAACTTACTCATTTTGGGTTTAGCAGTAAGAACGTATTGTAGATGACACCTTTGAAGAAACCAACAAATATCATTGTATTATGGGTGAGCTTCATCAATGCCAATGCGACCGAAATAGTTGCATGCAGGGAAGGTGAGTGAGTCAAGAGTCAGGGTTTGTTCCTGAGAGACCTTGGGTGATTTCGATGGAGCATTGGTGGAGGACAACATTGATGATCTTGAAAGTTGCAGGTTTGCTTGAGATTGAGAGAGAGTAGAGAAGATGGATGCGATAAAGAAGGAGAAGGAAGTGGGGGAATGGTTATTTATATGAGAGGAAGGAAACTTTGATTTTCAAAATCAATGATGACTTGAGAGAGAGTTGATGATGTCATTATGTATAGGTTCAATGAGTCTTAGTCACCAAGATTGATAAACTAAGGGTTATTTTTTAAGGGATAAGGAATACGAAAGGTTTTAGAGGCAATATCGGTAGGTGTAAGTGGAAACGTCGGTGAGTAGGACGACGTCGGTGAGTGAGTGAAGAGTGACGTCGGTGAGTCTGAGGTTTGAAGCGATCGTCGGTGATTGTATATGGAGAGAGAGAGAGAGACGTCAGTTAGTGAGATGTGAGAGAGAGACGTCGGTGAGTGAGGTGAGGTGATGTCGTCGGTGAGTTTGACCGTCAGTGGGTGGCTTATAGAGAGAGGAGTAGGTGAATGTATGATTTTAGGGTTATAACGGTGAGTGGTTTATATAGGTGAAACGTCGGGTACGTTAGGGTTTATAGAGAGAGAGAGAGAGGAGATGTCGGTGAGTGGGTTATGTACTCACCGACTTTATATGTATATAAATTTTTTTAATCTTATTTTATTGATATATATATATATATATATTAGTCTATATTAATCATACCTAATTCACCGATGAGGAACTTGAACCTTGCTTCATCAAGAGGCTTTGTGTATAAATCGGCTAATGATAATCAGTGGGAATAAAGTGGAGTTCCACATCACCTTTAGAGACATGATCTCTTATAAAGTGATACCTGATATCAACATGCTTAGGTCTTGAATGAAGCACCAGATTGTTGGCAATGGCTATTGCATTTGAGTTGTCACATAGTATTGGGATCTTTGAGAAAATCTGATTGTAATCACACAACTGATTTTTCATCCATAATATTTGTGCACAACAACTTCCAGCAGCCACATATTCTGCTTCAGCCGTAGAAGTAGACACCGAATGTTGTTTCTTAGTTGACCAGCTCACAAGCTTTCCACCAAGCAATTGACAACTTCCAGTTGTACTTTTTCTGTCTATTTTTGAACCTGCAAAATTAGAATCAGAGTACCCGATGAGATCGAAACCTGAGTCTTTGGGATACCAAAGACCCAGATTTATGGTACCTTTTAGATACCGAAAAATCCTTTTCACAGCAGCAAGATGTGATTCCTTAGGATTTGCTTGATATCGAGTACACAGACAAGTAGCAAACATTATATCAGGTCTACCTGCAGTAAGATAAAGAAGAGATCCTATCATGTCTCTATAATTTGTGATATTAACAGACACACCATCAGGATCAGAATAAGGTCTAAGAGGAGGAGCCATAGGAGTTTTCATGGTAGAGCAAGTATCAAGTTGAAACTTTTTCAGAAGGTCTTTAATGTATTTACTTTGATTAATGAAAATACCTTCTAGAGCTTGCAAACCAAGAAAGAAGGTTAAAATCCCCATCATGCTCATTTCATACTCTTTTTGCATGAGGGAGCTAAATTCATCACACAGGGATTCATCGGTGGGTCCAAAAATAATATCATCAACATAGATTTGAACAAGAATGATATTACCTTTTGATTTCTTGAAGAAAAGAGCGCTGTCAACTTTTCCTCGTATATATTCATTTTTAAAAAGATAGTCTGAGAGAGTATCATACCAGGCACGAGGAGCTTGCTTCAGTCCATACAGAGCTTTATCTAGCCGATACACATGATATGGATTGACTAGATCTTCAAACCCAGGTGGTTGCTTAACATACACTTCTTCAGCTAGCTCACCATTTAGGAAGGCACTTTTGACATCCATTTGGAATACCCGAAAATTCTTGTAAGTTGCATGGGCAAGAAATATTCGGATAGCTTCCAATCTGGCAACAGGAGCAAAACTTTCATCATAGTCAATTCTTTCCTCTTGCCGATATCCTTGAGCAACCAACCTTGCTTTATTTCTTATGACAGTTCCTTCTTCATCCATCTTGTTTCGGAACACCCACTTTGTTCCAATAATAGTTTTGTTAGATGGACGAAGAACTAACTTCCAGACTTTGTTTCTCTCAAATTGTGAGAGTTCTTCTTGCATGACAATTACCCAACTAGGATCAGCTAGGGCTTCATTAATTAGCTTAGGCTCAACAATAGAAACAAAGTTGACATATAAGCATAGGTTGCTGATGCCTCTTCTTGTTTTTACACCAATTTGAGGATCACCTATGATTTGATCTATTGGGTGATCTATTGTCCATTTTAATGCAGGAGGAAAGGGAGGAGGTATAGAAGAAGATGAAGTTTGGATTTGAGAAGGTGAAGGTAGGTCAGTGGAAGATATGGTGTTTAGATGAGAGTTTCTCCTGAAGAGTCAATTTCAGGAGATGGAGAAGAAAGAATGGGTTCAGGAGATATGGTAGTATTATTTGGAGGCTGAGAAGGATTGTTATCTTGTTGACTTGGTTGAGAAGTTTGTTGAGTAGAATGAGATGGAATTTCCCCAACACATGAGTTTATCCATTGATTTAGTTCTTCTTCATTACAAGATAATGAAGATGTTTCAAAATCATCAAACTTCACATGCATAGATTCATCTATGCATTGTCTTCTGAGGTTGTATATTCTGAAGGCTCTTGAGGAGAGAGAATAGCCCATGAAAATTCCATCATCAAACTTTGGATCAAATTCTCCAAATTGTTCCCTGTCATTTAGCATGTGACATGCACAACCAAATACATGGAAGAAGTCGACTGCATGTTTCCGACCATGGAAAACTTCATAAGCAGTCTTGTCATGCCTTTTGACTATGATAGACCTATTTTGAGTAAAGCATGCAGTGTTAACTGCTTCAGCCCAAAAATAGGTTGGCAACTTGGATTCACTCAGCATTGATCTTGCAGCTTCACACAGCGTCCGATTCTTTCTTTCAACAACACCATTTTGCTGAGAAGTTCTGAGAGATTCTTTTAAGTCAAAGAAATCTTCCAGAACAACATTTTTGAATTCAGTGACATTGTCACTTCTGATAGATTTCACCAGTTGACCATTCATATTTTCAATCTTTCTAATAAACCCGATGATTTCTTCAGCAGCATCACTTTTGTGTTTTAGAAAGAACACCCAGGTATATATAGAGAATTCATCAACAATTACTAGCATATACTTTTTACCCCCTAAACTAGGGGTGCTCACTGGTCCACACAGATCCATGTGAAAATTTGAAGAGGTTGAGAGATAGATGAGCATTGTTTTGTTTTAAAGGAAGTTTTGGTAAGCTTTCCTTTTTCACATGCTCCACACAACTTTTCTTTTTCAAAAACTATTTTTGGCATGCCAACAACTAGATCTTTGTTAGAAAGTTTATTCCAGGTTTTAAAATTTAGATGAGAAGCCCTTTTATGCCATAGCCAACTTTGTTTGGCTAGTTATTGAGAGAGGAGACACATAGCTTCTCCAATAGCACTTTCCTTCATGTTGATTATGTATACATCGTTCATTCGGGTACCTGCCAGTACAACTTTATTCTGCACATCAAAGACCAAGCAAACACACAGTTGAAACATGACCTTCTATCCCAAATCACATATTTGGCTGATGCTTAGTAAGTTGTACATTAGCCCCTCAACATGAGCTACTTTAGATAAAGTGATGGTTCCATTTAATATGGTACCATAACCTATGGTAACACCTTTCCCATTTCCTCCAAAGGAAACAATGGGTCCTTTTTCTTTTGAGAAGTTAGAGAGAAGAGATTTGTTTCCGGTCATGTGCCTTGAACAACCGCTGTCCATGTACCATATATGATCTTTGTTTTGTACCTGCACCCATAAACAAATTTAGACTTTTGGTACCCATTTTGAGGTGGGTCCTTTGGGATTAGAAGGCATTTTGTTTCCACGGAGATCAATATTTTTCGGGCGATCTTTAGCAAGATGGAGAGCGTTGCACAATTGTAGCATTTCTTTATAGTAAAGGCCCTTTTGAAATCCATATTATCGAAACTTTGAGCAGAGGTCGGTGACTGAGAAGAGGAGGGGTGACCGACACCTGGTCTTGGTCCAAGAATACCCTTACCAGGATTTTTAGATTTCTTTAAGTTCACCGAGCGAGGAATGAAATCGGTAACTATTTGAGATTTCCTTTTGGATGAATTTTTTTTTTGAAAAATGAGAAAATCTTTTTCTAGCAGGGTACTCAGGAACTGTCGGTGACTCATGAGAGTGCCTTGACTCACGAAGACTTAGAGAATTTAGAAGTCTTTGAATGGGTTTGGGAGAATAAGAGGAAGAGCTTGGAAGAGTTGAAATTTTTGAAGGCTCAGGAGAGGATTCTTTAGCTTTTATAAAAACTCCAAACTTTTTTGCATTAGACTCTACTTTGAGCATGTCTAATAAGTCTATAGAATGAACGGAGGTTGAATCCTCAGATGAGTAATCCAAGAGATCATCATCATCATCAGAGAAGAAGCCAGCCGGAAAGCCTTGACATTCAAAGGATGGAAGTTCGGGTCAGAAGTTTGAGGGTCATCTTTTCCATATCCAAGTCCAGACTTATCACTGCAAGAGATTTGATCTTAAAGAATCTTTTCAAGATTTTTGGAAGATTTAGTCCATTTAGAAAGAACTTCTTGTTCTTTTTCAAGAGTGTTAGAGATTTTTGCTTTCTCTTTAGAAAGAGTGTCGTTCAAATACCTTAGGTTTTCTAGATCAACTTTCATTTTATCAAAATCTTTAAGTTTAGAAAAGCAAGATAGAAGTTGATCATTTAAACATTTTATATGCATGTCACCCTTTTTCTTTTGATCCTTTAAGTAACAGAAGTCAACAGTTAAAGAGTCAAAGGCATCAAAATTTTGATCATCAGAAAGAAAGGTAAAGGGATGTACCTGGGGCTTGGTTCCCGAAGTTGATCCTTCAGTAGAGACAAGAGTAGGGTAGAGTGACCTCTCCATATCTTCCAACTCATCAATTTTGGCCATAAGGCATTTTGTGACATATTCACTCTCACTTTTGGAAGTTTGCTCATTTTCTCAGCAATGGGTCTCAGCAACCAAAGTTTTTCCTCTACTTTGGTTCTTTTCCTTTTCTCTCTTATACTTAGCTTTATATTTCTTGTATCTAGAGATTTCTTTTGAGTTAGAGGATTCAAGACTTTCCTTAGAAAAATGGCTATTTCTCTCTTCAGACTTGCTAGAAGCTGATTTGGAGAAGTCATGGCTAGAAGAAGATTTAAGTTTAGAGAAACCTTTAGATCTGCACTCAGAGGCAAAGTGACCATTCTTTCCACAATTGAAGCATTCTTCATTTGCTTTGTCAGAAGAAGATTTTTGAGAAAAAGGTTTTCTTTGAAATTTAGAACGGTTTAAAGAAAATCTTTTATTTTTAAGGTTTCTTGCAATCATTGCCATACTATCAGACAGTATTTTCAATGGCAGATTCTTCTCCCTCATCATCATCAGCACTGTAGTAAGCATCTGATAGATGAGGTGAATTTTCCTTAATTTCATTTTCAGAATCAGAAGAGGGATAGGTGATTCTAGGAACACATGAAGAGGATTTAGAATCACCTATTAAAGCAACAGAAGAAGACTTAATGTCTTTTATGAGATATTTTCGTTGGTTCTTGGTTTGTTCATAATGAAGAAGAGTCCCATAAAGAGCAGTAAAAGGCATGATTTATAGATCCTTGGTTTGCTTAATGCAAGTACATATGGTTTCCAGAAGTCTGGGAGGCAGTCCATAAACTTGCACAGAACCTCTTCATTATCATCAACTTTTCCTAGAACCTTGAGGTCATTTAGAAGACAATTAAAGCGATCAAAATAGACAGAGAGGAATTCTCCTTACTTTCTCACAAGACATATCTTGTTAGATTTCTTAACTTCTTTAGTGCCTTCATATAAGATACTCAAAGTGTCCCACGTTTCTTTTGCAGTAGAAAGATTTAGAAGAGAATGGTACACTTCATCAGGAAGAGATACAGCAAGAGCAGATTTAACTTTAGTGTCTAGAGCAACTATGCGTTTATCATCCTCATTATATTTATTTGAAGGTTTGATAATATATCTGCCAGTCTTATCACTCATTTCATCATCTGACTCTATATCTTTTTCTTCAGCGTCTTTTTGCGGGCCAAAGCGAGCCCAGATTTTAGGAACAATAGGTCCCTCACTCAGAATGTTAGGATACCTGCAATCAATTCCTTCTAAGAATAGTAGCATACGATTTTTTCATAACCCAAAGTTACTTGGGTTGAACCTTGGAGGTTTGGCTAAAGAGCCTAAATCATATGTGCCACTGAAAGGAGATTGCAGAGCACCATAAACATTTGAAGGAGTAGTAGCCATCAAAGATCTGGTTTATTAGATTAAACCAACTACTCTGATACCACTTGTTAGTCCCTATTTAGAGATGGCTACGTAAGTAAAGGTTTGTAGAAGGGGGGGGGGGTTGAATACAAACACACAATTTTTACTCTTTTAAATTTTTTAATATAAATATTAAAAATTTACACACAGAAGTTTGTTGCGGAAAAGAATAGATACAATATTCTAACAAACTTAACACATGAAACACATGAAAACAATTTTTAACTTATGCACTAAGGAAGCTAAAATGACACTATTAAGACACACATGATTGGCGAATCAAACAAAAGATCACTCAGAGGATTTGTTGAAAGCGTGAGGTTTATTGGTAGGACTTCATCTCCTTTTATAGTGCCCATGCATGGGATGCATGAGGACAGTTGTCAAGGACGTATTAGCTGGAAGTATATCTGATGGACAAAGGAAGATGCTACCCCCTTTGTACTAGGTTAATGGATGAACCATTCTTTGTAGTACACAATATCAGATAACTTTATCTGTTTTTCTTCATGCTCTGTGAAGCCCAATCAAACCTTTTAGCTAAATACAAATATCCCTTTTATGAGAATAAAATAGAATGTCTGAATTTAAGGTTTGCTACCCACGTTCTTGCTGCACACGTATTTTGCATTTATTGTGTCATAAGAACTTGTCTTTGAAAATTGCTAAGTGATACATAAAAGTATGTATCACATCGGTTAGTGATCTTTAAGGTTGAAAATAGCAAATGTACACATTACTTTGATCATTGACTTCACTTCAAGTGCAGGATCGGCAAGTGCATAGCACTTGGGTCGGTGACCCTCATTTTTCACAAAGTGTTGGCAAGTATACACATTTGTGTCGGTGACCCTTAATTTTCAGTAACCTCATTTTTCGGTGACCACAATTTCAGTGACCTCAACCTTAATTTCGGTAACTTAAATTTTCGGTGACTACCTCTTTGATGTCGGCAAGTGGTCTGAATTTTGATGTTAGTTGATACATCAAAAATTCCACATTTTGACGTACAACTCTTGATTGGATAATCTTTGATTTTCCAATACTTGAAGTATTTTTCAGACTTTCAAAAGAACCTATAAAAGATCAACCATATAAAGAGAGAAGGTTCATCACCAAATCATCGGTGACCCAACAATTACAATAACGAGTATCAACTAGGCTACTATCTACGAATAGCACCTCATTTCTATCACCTGGGCTCACAGTTTCCCCTTGCCCTAACTCGAACTTTCTATCATGTGCTTCCCTGAAAAGATTTTCAGTTTTATAAAAGAGAGGGTTAGACCATAAGGCCTAGTGAATTCCCCAAAAAATAACAGTTAATAGATGCATGACAGTTATAAGAGAGAAAACGCTTAGTCATGAATATTAACTCACACTTTTAAAACACCTTTCACGTACCTGTTGCAACAGTACACACACACACCATCGTCATACACACCGTGACTAGTACGGGTCACACATGTGACCTTGATTGGGCACACACCGCCCAAAATCCGGGCACACGCTGTCCTATTTGAATGATTTAAAAACAATTCAATTTAAAACATTCATTTTAATCAAGAAGCACACAAAGGGAACTCACCTGAATTTGCCAACCACTAAACACACTTGAATCCTATGAATTCTCCAATCGAACACCTGAATTGAGGTTACCAAACCATGAGTTAACAAGCCCAAAGTAACCCCAAAAGACTCAATTATTAACCCCTCAAACCAGGACCTAAGCTAGAACCCCAAACCGATACCGAACAAAAATCTGAAAAACGCCCAACAGTGGGCTGGGCGAGTTCCACGCGAGTCTGGACTCGCCAGAGACTCGCTTTGGCCACTGTTTTGACTGCACAAATCCGTTTCGTGAACCAAACACAAAATCCAAAACCCAAATCGATTTAGTTCAATTTTAAGGCATAAAACTCACTTCCGACTCCTAAGAATCATCCCCAAACATATATTAATCCAATTCCATCCATGTGAATCCATGGATTAAAGTCTCATTGAAGAACCAAGGTTCATCCATGGTGGATTTTCATTGAATACAAACCCATAAACAAGGAAGGAATGCCAAAATGGAGAAATCAACACTAAAACACCAGCTCATTTGATAATCTATGATTTGAGAACATTTCTCAAACATTTATCATCTAAAACATAAACTTCATAGCTTTCTCCTCATCCTAATGACTCAATCATAGCAAAGAAAGGAAATAGATGAAGTTTTATACCTGATACTTGATGATGAATCCTTCCTCTTCCAAGATTTCTTCCTTTCTTCTCCATTCTTCCACAAAATCGCACCCACAAATACACACACAAGGATTTCAGCCGTGAAGTCCAAGAAATGAGGGTTTTCTCCCTTTCTATTTGGTCATCTATCTCCAAATGACAACCTTAGCCCCTGAACTTTAGGATGTTAGACTCCATCGGCTCAAACTGAGTTTATTTACACCAAAATTGGTTTCAGGTTATTACATCTCACCCCCCTTAAAAGAATTCAGTCCCCGGAATTCATCAAGCAAAAAGCTGAGGGTATTTCTTTTTCATTTCCGCTTCCGGTTCCCACGTCGCATCTTGCCTCTTGTGGAACCTCCAATGCACCTTCACAAGAACAATCTCTTTATTTCTCAACTTTTTGATCTTTCGGTCCACTATCGCTTCCAGTTCTTCCGCATATTCCAACTTTTCATCCACTTGAATGTCATCTAGTGGTACTGACACACCCCTATCCGCTAAACACTTACGCAAATTATACACGTGGAACGTGCTATGAATGCCTCGGAGCTTCTCCGGAAGATCCAAGTTGTAAGCCACCGCACTTACTCGTACCTTTATAACAAACAGTCCTATATATCAAGGACTCAACTTTCCTCTCTTTCCAAAACGCACCACTCCCTTCTAAGGTGATATCTTCAACATAACCTTGTCATTCACTTGAAACTCAATTGGTTTCCTTCTCTTATCCGCATATGTTTTCTGTCGGCTCTAAGCCACTTTCAACTTCTCACGAATCTGCCCAATCTTATCAGTGATGATCTGAACAATTCCCGGGCCAGCCAACTACTTTTTCCCCCACTTCATTCCAACACAAAGGTGTTCTACATTTGCGTCCATACAATTCCTCATACGGTGCCTATTGAATACTCGCGTGATAACTATTATTGTACGAGAATTCAATCAATGGCAAGTGCGTTTCCCACGACCCACCAAAATCAATTACACATGCTCTAAGCATATCCTCTAATGTTTGAATCGTTCTCTCACTCTGTCCATCCGTCTGTGGATGATAAGTAGTGCTCAAATTCAGCTCCGTTCCCAACTCTTGCTGAAAGCTTTCCCAAAATGCCGACGTAAAACGGCTATCACGATCCGAAACTATAGACGATGGCACACCATGTCTAGTCACGATCTCATCGATGTACAATCTTGCTAGCTTCTCCATTGGGAACGTTTCCTTATACCGTAAGAAATGGGCCGACTTGATGAGACGGTCCACGATTACCCATATGGCATCATACCCTTTTGCTGTTCTTGGCAGCTTTGTCACAAAATCCATCGTTATATGATCCCCTTCCATACCGGAATACCCAAAGGTTGAAGTTTCCCATACGGCCTTTGGTGTTCCGCCTTGTCTCGCAAACATGTCAAGAATGTCTCCACATACTACGTTATATCCTTCTTCATCCCCGGCCGCCAATAATATTGTCGTAAATCTCGGTACATTTTATTCGTACCCGGATGTATCGAATACCTCGACTTATAAGCTTCTTCTAATACCTTCTCACGCAATCCACCAAGTTTAGGAACCAACAGATGGTCACCCAACATTTTACACTTTTACTATCATGCACCAACATGGGCACATTTCCCACAATCCTTTCACTCTTTAGATTTTCTTCCAAGAGCGCTTCATCTTGAACTACCTTGATCCTTTCCAAAATAGAAGGTGACACTTCCACTCTAAAGGCCATTATCTTGGTCGATTCTCCTCTATTCTTTCGACTTAGCGCATTGGCTACCACATTCGCTTTCCCCTGGTGGTATAGGGTTTCATAATCATAATCGTTCAATAACTCGACCCATCTTTTTTATCACATATTCAACTCATTTTGGTCAAACAAATGTTTGAGACTCTTGTGATCGGTATAAATTTGGCACTTCACTCCATAGAGGTAATGCCGCCAAATCTTAAGCGCAAAAACTACCGCCGCTAACACCATATCGTGAGTAGGGTAGTTTCTTTCATGATCCTTCAACTACTTGAAGCATATGCAATCACCTTCCCGTTTTGCATGAGCGCACAACCTAATCTCAACTTGGATGCATCACTATAAATCACGAATCCTTCCGTTCCGTCTGGTAACAATAAGACTGGTGCACTACTCAACTTCTCTTTCAATAACTGAAACGCCGACTCTTGAGTTTCGGCTCACACGAACTTGACGTTCTTCTTAGTTAACGAGGTCAACGGTGTAGCTACGTGCGAAAAGTCCTGAATAAACTTCTGGTAGTAACCCACGAGACCTAAGAAACTTCTCACTTCTGATGGTGTTCTCGGTGGTTCCCAACTCTTGATAGCTTCTATCTTTGTCGGGTCCACTCTGGTTCCGCCCTCAGACACTACAATGTCCTAGAAACTGAACTTCCTGCAACCTAAACTCACACTTCGAAAACTTCACATAAAGCTCCGCACGCTTTAGCAACTCCAACACCTTACGAAGATGTTCTTCATGCTCATTTTCCGTCCGAGAGTAGATCAGAATATCGTCAATAAATACAATCACACACTTGTCCAACAAAGAACCACACACCCGGTTCATCAATTCTGTTGGTCCCAAAGGAGTCTACAAGAGTTCAAGGATATAGAAACAGTTTGTAGAATGGTGGGGGGTTGAATACAAGCACACAAATTTTTGGTTTTTAAATTAGTTTATGTTGAATAAACAAATTTAAAGTTACAAGCGGAATTAGAACAAGTAAATAAACCTATTCTATTGTAACTTAAGAAATCACACAGTTGATGCACAAGGAAGTAAGAAAGAAAAGAGACAGAGGTTATAGAAAATAGAAAGTAGCATGCATCAAGATGAAGAAGATATTTTCATCTTATTTATACCTGTTTGCATTTAATACAGAATAAAAGGTATATGCCATGTGTCAAGCATTAATAGGAAGCTTGTCCTTTGTTCAAAAAGCAACCTTACTTTTGGCCGCGAGTGAACAGTACCATATCAGATATGATATGGTACAAGCGGAATTAGAACAAGTAAATAAACCTATTCTATTGTAACTTAAGAAATCACACAGTTGATGCACAAGGAAGTAAGAAAGAAAAGAGACAGAGGTTATAGAAAATAGAAAGTAGCATGCATCAAGATGAAGAAGATATTTTCATCTTATTTATACCTGTTTGCATTTAATACAGAATAAAAGGTATATGCCATGTGTCAAGCATTAATAGGAAGCTTGTCCTTTGTTCAAAAAGCAACCTTACTTTTGGCCGCGAGTGAACAGTACCATATCAGATATGATGTGGACATATGAGACAATCCGTACGTCCTTCTCTGACATAGTATAAGGTTTGACTTTTGTGCATCGAGGATAAGATCAACGTTAATCTTGTTTGAGAAGCTTCACTTGATCGCTGAACTTGAAACTTCAAGGATGAACTTTCATAGTATCGCTGAGGCTTGACAAGACTTCACACTTTGGTTTAGATAATCCTTGCTATCACTGAACCGCTTCAGATCACTAACTGATTATCTCTTTCTTCAGCTTGGTCTTCGACTTTCGCTGAATGTTCTTTTGGTGTGTTGGTTGATCTTCAGATATTCAGAGGTAGGCTTGAGGTTTCTGATTTTCAGCGATCGCTGATAACAATCAGCATATGCTATCGCTGAATTTGAACATAAGTTTACCAATGGGATTTCACTAAGTAAATAGAGGAATCATATTCAAATCACTGAGAGGAGTTATGATCAACAATCTCCCCCTATTTGATTATGATTAAGTGACATGGGAAAATTACTTGAAGGAATTAGTAGGGACTTAAGAAATATTGAAGTAAAAATTTCTAAGTGCTAATCTGTGAGATCTTTTTTAGCTAATCTATTATAGTCATTGAGTTTCATTTATAAGGATATGAAAACACAATTTTTACAAGTAGAGGCTTTAAGTACATTCACTGATTTAAATTTCAGAGAAAAATATAAGTGAGTAAAGAGGTTTGTAAAGAAATTAGAACTCTTATGTTCATTGTCCCATTTACTGTTTTCAGGGATCTTTTTCAGTACACAATTGGAGTAGAGTACTTCATTAGAAATTTCATTAAGAATAATCTGAAGAAATTACATAGAGAATGAAATTATAAATTTGTAAGATAAAAGTACAATACACTGAAGAATACTACAAAGGAAAAGAAGACTATAGATTAATCAGAGAGTCTTTCATGTCTTCTTCGTAGTTCATTTTCATAGATCTTCTTTTGTCGATTCATTAGTGGATCATCTGACCAGCAATAATGATGCATGATCTTTATGAAAGCTGATGGAGCCTTGCTGACTTCTCGGTTTCTGAAGAGTCCTAGGAATCCATCATTATCCAGGAAAATCATACCAGGTTCAAGGAAGGTGATGATTTCATTTTCTTCGTATCTTCGATCTTGAGGAAAAGAGGAGTTCAACATTGAGATGTTAGGGATTTCAAGATGGCCAAGAATGATTTCATAGTTGAATTTGGTTTCATGTTCGCTTTTAGAAGATGAACCTCCTTCAACATTTGATCTTCTTCTTCTTCTTGTAGGCTCAGGGAGAGGCGGAAGTTGTACATGCTGTGACATCCTCTGAAGTAATTGATCTAATGCTCTTTCCACTACATCTTTAAATTTTGATTTGCAACCCTGAATGGCATCTCTGATTTCTAGCCATTCAGAGTATCCATAGAATTTCAAGAACCTAGCTTTTTCTTTTTTTCAAAGTTCGCATGCCAGTACATTCGTACAAATACCTTCAGACCATACCTCTTGGAAGGACGTCCTTCGATAGTTGCTCGAATGATTTTTGAGTCACACCGTCGAAAATTGAATCGTTCAGTGCACCAGCATAGTTCTTTTTCTCTATGGCTTGGTTCTTCATTAGTTAGTGTATTTAGGATCTTTTCTTTAGCGAGGATGGGATTCACGTTTAGATTTTCTTCATTCAGTTCTCTTTGTGCCAGAGCTTCAGCGACTCTTTTACTTTTCTTGTTCAGCTTTTTAGTCGCTTCGTCTCTTGCAGCATTCTCCCTAAATATCTTTCTTTCAAGCTCAAGATCATTCTCTGTTTGCTTCATCTTTTCATCCATGATTCTCTGGGCTTCTAGTGCTTGTGCTCTCTCCTCTTTAGATAGGAAGTCGAAATCATCTAACAGTGGGCATCCTTATTCTTTTGGCTTCAAGTTCCTTTAGGAAATTTGTTCACCTTTCTTCTTCTTCAGGCTCGCTTATTAGAGGTCTTTGTGCGCGACATCTGGGAATAAGTCCTTCTTCATCTTCAGAGTCAGAATCAGATATGTACATAAGCTGCTCCTTTGATGAAGGTTCCTTCCAAAAAGTGGAGTCCTTTGGGGGACTAGACTCACTGAGAATAGGAGATGGAGAGAGAGGTTGGTCAGAACCAAAATTTTGGTGGAGAGAAAGATGGATAGGTTGAGGGTTCAGAGATGGGAGTAGTGTAAGGGATAAGGGGAAGAGTTACCTCTACAACGGTCTCCCCCTCAGATAGTGTAATGGTGGAATCAAGATCTACCACTTCATTTCCTTTGCCTGATGGGTTAGACGGACCCTGAGAAGAAGGTGGTCCGTCCCCCAAAGGCTCCCTATAGACTACCTCAGGCATGAAGTTGCCTGGTCTACTATTTTTAAAGTGCTCAAGAGCACCAGGAGGGATGTCATCATCATCATCTTCATCATTTCTCCTATAATGAGGGATTTCATCATTATCTTCATCATCGTCTTCTTCCTCCTCATCGTCTTCTTATTCTTCAGCAATGACAAAACGAGGATCTTTCTGAATGTAGGGAGGTATCGGAGTACTAGGAGTTGTTGCATTTACCTGTCCAATAATTTCATCAGCGATTTTTTTGGCGCATCTCTCCCCCTCGATATTGTCAGCGGGGAGAACATGCACCATCATTGTTCTCACATTGGACCCAATTTCCTTCAGCGAGTCGCTGTGCACGGTCTGGGTCTGGATGACCTGATTCAACGAGATCCGATCAGCAGCAGCGATGGATGAGCCAGCCTCAGAGAGCTTAGTCAGCATCTGCATCATATCGGACTGAGTCTTTTGAATAGACTCGAGCACAAGGTTTTGTGCTTGCACCTGTTTTCCCAACTTGGCAATTGCTTGCTCATGAGCCAGATTGTCCGCCTTGATTTGCTGAATGTCAATGTAGACATTATTTACAGTGGCCTTCATCCCTGGAGTGCCAGCGAGCATCTGAAATATGAACTCGACAGACGTCTGAAGGTTGTCTACCCTGGCCCTTGTGATAGCACATTCATTGACTAAAAAGTCAATAACAGGGAATGTGGGGGTAGGATGAACAACCTTTGGAATCTCTACAGCGAAGGGAGGAAGTTTGGAGGCAAACTTCTCCTATTTGATCTATCGCATGTCTGCAACAGTTTTTGGTTGTTGAGGTGATTTTCCTTTGCTACCGCTGGAGGGAGCAGCAGCAACAACAGTAGTAGCAGCAACCCTGGTTGTAGTAGTGGTGGTCGCTGAAGTGGAGAATGGAGGTGCGATACCTGATGACAACATAGACAGAGCAGCCAAAAAGAGCTCTGGGTTAGATGAAGGGTGACAAGACATGTTATTTACCTTGAGAGTATCATGAGGATTACTCTCAGGGACAACGTGTACGACGGTAGTGTCATGTGGATCACTAGCCTCTGTGTTAGTATGTCTGTGAGAGACATGCTGAGGTCCTGTCGAAATGGCTTTCCAAAGTTCAGATTATCGAAACAACACTGAAGTTTGGACAGCGTGCGATTCAACATCATCAGAGATAGGGACAACTATCCTTAAATCATATGTTTGTGTGAGGACCAAAGAAGAATTTGTCGAAGAAGAAGAGAGGGTTGTGAATGCAGTACCTGATCCAGCTTCAACGGAGCTGGCTATAACACTTTCAGTGACCTGAGTCGCTGAAAATGAGGGTAGTGCTGAAGAAACGGCAATGGATGCAGAGACAGTTGTCGTGGCTGTGGCTACAGAGGACGTTGGTATTACGCCTGAATCAGGAAGGGAAGTCTTTTGAGAGACTCCCTTCTTTGGTTTCTTTGTCGCCGGCTTGTGAGCGATGGTCTTTTTGTGACCATCGGTTGGTTCCTTTCTTTTGGAGGGAGTGGAGGTGTTTGGGATACTCACTGATGGGCTATTCAGTGAGACGGACACAGGTGGTGCGGCTCTTATGAGTTGCAACATGTATGGAGGGTAGGGAGCATCATATGGATGGACATCAATGTCCAGAGACTTCTTGCCGACCATGGAGAAGCTTTGGTTGGCGACCTTTGGATATTCATCCTTGAAGGCAAACTCCATAATGGTAGCAAATAATCTATGGTATGGAATGAATTGGTTCCTCTTCCCAGCTTTCACCCTATTATACATGTCGCTGAATATATAGTCCACATAGTTCAGCTTGTAGTCTGTGCAGAGAGCGAAGCCAAGATCTTGGAAGTGCTTGCTGGCTTGATCATGAGAGCCAGTCTTGGAACCCAAGCACTGAATCACTTGGGTAAAATTGTATTGCCATCGAGCTGGAAGCCGCTTCTTCTCCATCTTCGAACCCACTGATTTTGCTTCAGAGTTCTCCCATACATAGCCAATAGAGTCTAGAAATTTCTCTATCTGCTCCTTGGTGGGCTCAGAGGCCCATCGTTGATTCTTACCTCTTGAGGGGAGGTGAAGAGCATTACTGAGAAATCCCGAAGTGAAGGCGAAGGGGCCAAGAGTGGGGATTGTGATGGCGATGGCAGGGAGCTTGTTTCCCTTGTCTGTAGTGAGTGTTATGCAGTGAGCGGTGTACCAGAGTGCTTGAAGATGAGCAGTTATGACAATGGGGTTGTGCACAAAAGATTACATCAGTGGACAACTCTTGATAAAAGTTGCACCATCATTGAAGTGAGCCTTGTCAGCAGGGATGTCCACCAAGGCCAAGTAGTTGCATGCCTTGAAGGTTGCTTGTGCCAATTCGAAGAGGCAGGCAGGAGCTTTTTCAAGGATAATCGGGGCACGTTCGTCAATTTGAGTGGTTCTGCTTGAAGAGGCTATTTCTGTTTCAAATATTGGAACACCAAAGAGGATGACCATGGTTTAATATAGAAGGAATAAACCAGAATATGTCTTTGGTGCAAAGATTACCAAAATTTGTAGGATAAGAACAAGTGTTTTGATGAACAAAGATCAAAATACTTGTTATTAACACAAAGTTTGAAAAGGTGTTTTAGAAAAAAAAAAACTTGGTTAAGAATACCAAAAATGTTCTGTTCTAAGGCGAACCCATAACAGGTTTTGAAAAAGATTTTAGGGTTTTATCACATTTATTTTAGATTTTTAAACAGGATTCGTTTTAAAACAAGAAGTTATACAGAATGTATAGATGTGATAAACGATATTGTTGTTTTAAATAAAGAATAAAGGGTTAGATCAAACCTTAAAAGTGAAAAACAAAGAAAAACGCACAAGTGCGTGTTATTGGTGTTCTTGAAGAAAGCTTGAAGATTCAAAAGAGATTCTTGCCTTTAGAGAGTAATGAGCGCGTAAAGAATCAAATGAAGAGAAGAATTGCTTAAATAGTAAGAGGAGAGAGAAAAGGATAGCTAAACGACGTTTTAGCTTTCTGAAAAGTAATGATGACCTAGCGCACGTTTCTAGAAAAGAGTGGGAAAGGAAACGTCGTGGTCCGTCATGTGTCAGATAAAGGCCTGACGTGTCCTTTTCTTATTTGAAAATTTTGAAAATGATTATCATTTAAAAATATTAATCATTATCCTTAAATTCTTCATCAATGGACAATACATGATTGTCAGTGATGGGTTTTTGGTTTGAAAACTTATTCTCTGAAAAAAAAATTAGAGAATGTAAAGATTTAGAAATTCATATCTGAATGAGATAAATCAAGTATCACTGAATCAGAGTTCAGAGAATGGAGAGTTATTCAACGTTTAACATACCAAGTTTGCTGATGAGTAGATTGAATCTAGCTTCATCAAGAGGCTTGGTGAAAAGATCAGCGAGCTGATATTCACTTGGTACAAAATGAAGTTCCACTTCTCCATTCATCACATGATCTCTGATAAAGTGATATCGAATCTTAATGTGCTTGGTTTTGGAGTGAAGTACAGGGTTATTTGCAATTGCAATAGCACTAGTGCTATCACAATAGATAGGGATTTTGGAAAGTTTGAGATCGTAATCTCTCAGCTGATTTCTCATCCATAGGATTTGAGCACAATAGCTACCAGCGACAATGTATTCAGCTTCAGCGGTAGATGTAGACACAGAGTTTTGCTTCTTACTAGTCCAATTTATCAGCTTACCACCTAATAGTTGACATCCACCAGTGGTGCTCTTCCTATCAATCTTGCAGCCTGCAAAATCACTATCAGAGTAACCGATTAGATCGAACCCTGAGCCTTTGGGATACCAAAGACCCAAGTTAGGAGTTCCCTTCAGATATCTGAATATTCGCTTTACAGCGATAAGGTGAGATTCCTTTGGTTCAGCTTGATACCGAGCACAGAGACAGGTAGAATACATGATGTCGGGTCTACTCGCTGTAAGATACAACAGAGATCCGATCATTCCACGATAGGCAGTGATATTGACAGGTTTCCCATTTAGGTCCTTATTCAAAGTCAGAGGAGGTGCCATCGGGGTCTTCATTTTTGAGCATTGATTCATATCAAACTTGTTCAGCATGTCTTTAACATATTTACTTTGACAAATGAAAATTCCTTTGTCAGATTGCTTAATCTGCAAACCTAGAAAATATGTTAGTTCACCCATCATACTCATTTTGTATTCTTTCTTCATTGTTTTTGCAAAACGAGTGCATAGTTTGAGTCTTGTGGAGCCAAAAATAATGTCATCAACATATATTTGAGCAAGAATAGTATGACCTTTATATTTTCTTAAAAATAGAGTTTGGTCAATTTTTCCATGAACAAATTTTTCTTTAAGAAGGTATTTTGAGAGAGTATCATGCCAACCTCTAAGAGCTTGTTTTAACCCGTAAAGAGCTTTTTGAAGTTTGAAAACATAACCAGGATGGTTTGGATCAGAGAACCCAGGAGGTTGTTCAACATAAACTTCCTCGCTAAGTTTACCATTTAGAAAAGCACTTTTAACATCCATTTGAAAAACTTTAAAGTCTTTATGGGCAGCATAAGCTAAGAAGAGTCTTATGGCTTCTAATCTAGCAACAGGAGAGAAGGTCTCATCATAGTCAATACCTTCTTTCTGTCTGTATCCATGAGCAACAAGTCTAGCCTTATTGCGAATTACAGTGCCATTTTCATCCAGCTTGTTTCGAAAAACCCATTTGGTTCCTATTACAGTTTTATCAGATTGACGAGGAACAAGATTCCAAACTTTGTTTATACGAAACTCAGTTAGTTCTTCTTGCATGGCAGAGACCCAACTAGGATCAGAGATATCTTGATCTATCTTCTTAGGTTTAGAGAGAGAAATAAAATTTACATAGAGACAGATATTACCTGTACCTCTACGAGTCTTGATACCTGCATTTGGATCACCAATGATTTGATTTATTGGATGATTTGCAGTCCATCGCTGAGCTGGAGGTTGAGGTGATTGATCAACAATAGATTCAGCGATTTTTTCTCTTTCAGGGATAACGTTGGTTGTTTCAGCAACAGGTACTTCATTATCTAAGATCAATTCTGGAGGTGATTCAGAGGATTGATCAGTAGAAGATGAAGTATAGTTATTCACTGAAGAACTTCCTAAAGAGGTATCAGATGGAGGAATCTGGTTGAGAGGAGTGATGTTGATCCCTGATGATGATGGATCGTTGCTTGACATAGGAAGATCAGGGATCCCATCATCATTGGTTTCAGCATTAGGTTGGTTGCTGAAATAAGTTTCAGGTTCCCCGTAATGAAATTTCATCCATTTATTCAATTCCTTATCTTCTTCAGGGATAGGAATATAATTTGTTGGGCGAGATTCATCAAAGTTGACGTGCATGGATTCTTCAACATGTTGTCTTCTCTTGTTGAAGATTCTAAAAGACTTAGATACAGAAGAATATCCAAGAAATATCCCATCATCAACTTTTGGATCAAACTTACCCAAATGATCTCTATCATTCAGAATATAACATCTACATACAAAAATGTGTAGATATTTCAGAGAGGGTCTTCTTCCATGAAATAGTTCATTTGAGGTTTTCTTGAATCGCTTCACTATAAGGGATCGATTCTGAGTAAAACATGCTGTATTGACTGCTTCAGCCCAGAATTGAGTGGGTAGATACGATTCGCTGAGCATTGAGCGAGCTGCTTCAATGATTATTCGATTTCTTCTTTCAGCTACACCGTTTTGCTAAGGAGTTCTCACTGATGAGAAGTTGTGAGTGATTCCTTTTTCTTCAAAGAAATTAATCAAGGTACTGTTCTTGAATTCAGTACCATGATCACTTCTCATGGAGTGAACGATAAGATTGTTCAGGACTTCCATTCTTCTGATAAATGTTATAATAACGCTAGGTGTATCACTTTTGGATCGAAGAAAGAATACCCATATGTATCTGGAATATTCATCAACTATCACAAGAGTGTATTTTTTTCCAGATAGAGATTGGACATTGACAGGTCCAAATAGATCCATATGGAGAAGCTGAAAAGGTGAGGTCACTGAAGAAACTTGTTTAGATCTGAAAGAGGCTTTTGCAAATTTTCCATTTTCACATGCTGAGGAAAGAGATTCCTTTGCAAAGGTATGGTTAGGGAGATTCCTGACAAGTTCTTTTTGAGACAATTCATTGATTGTCTTAAAGTACAGATGAGAGAGTCTTTTGTTCCATAACCAACTTATGTCTGAGGAGGCTCTAGAAATGAAGCACATGTTCTCAGAATGAAAGTTATTCATGTTAATGACATACACATTTTCAACTCTTTTGCCTGCTAAGGCAAGTTTGTCATTAGAATTAGTGACAGGACATCTATTCTATAGAAATAGAACTTTGAAGTCTTTGTCACATAGCTGACTAACGCTCAATAAATTGTGCTTTAGTCCTTCAACGTAAGCGACTCGGCTGAATGAAGTAGCTCCATTGAACAGAATTCCATAACCTTTCGTGTATCCTATGCCATTTCCACCAAAGGTCACTGGAGGACCAGCTTCTTCCTTGTATTCAGAGAGTAGAGATTTTCTGCCAGTCATGTGCCTTGAGCATCCGCTATCAAGAAACCAGATACCTTTGGCACTCTGCGTACAACAAGAGGATTAATTTTTCATTGGTACCCATATTACTATGGGTCCTGCTGTGTTAGAGGAAGGAGTGGTTGAAGAGCTACTAGCTGAAGATTTGTTTTAGTGGATATCTTCACCTTGGAAGTTTTACCAACCTTGGTGAATTTTGCTCTTGCTGAGTTATCAGCTTGAGCTACTTTCTTTCCATGAGCTAATTTTTCAGCTTTGGTAGCATTAGGACAATTTGCAGGCAATGTGGGTAGTTTCACCACAGTGATAGCATTTCCTATATTTGTGAATAGGTTTGGAATTGACAGATTTCAGAGTGCAAGAGGAAATATTTTCAGGAGCAGAGCCTAAAATTCCTTTGTCCAATGTCCTTGGGGATATAACAATTTTTTCAGGGACAGGTGTAAGGCCGATCTTAATTCTGGGAGTTGATCTCTGAATAGATCCAGGGATTTTCTTCCCAGTTTTAGGATGACTCACTGAGGGAACAAAGGAGTTCTTCTTCTATTTCTGAAAGTTTTTGATTTTAGGAATGTGGTCAGGAACTTTGTTCTTGATCATTTTCTTAGAATCATTAGATTTAAGAACAGTCAATTTCTCAGAAGAAGAAGGATCAAGGATTGAAGAGACAAACATTTCGAATTTCAACATGGAACGATCATTCTATGATTCTTCTTTATCAGGGTTATATCCTAACCCACTTTTGAGTTTCAAATGGATTTGAGCATTGATGATTTCGCTGACTTTATGAGAGGCCTTGCACCATCCTTCGATGGTAGCTTTTTCAGCCTTAAGATCAGCGATGGCCTTTTCCTTTTCAGTGATAGCTTGTTGTCTCTCAATGTTAATGGTTTGATTTACAAAGACTTGATCTTTTTGAGTATCTTCAATCTTTGTTAGCTCTTTGATTTTTAAATGACAAATTTTTAGTTGTTCAGAAAGATCAATATTAATTTGTTCAGCTTTAATCTTTCCATTCAGAGCATTGTAACAATAACAGTCATAACATCGAGGGCAGACAAGTCATCACTTTTAGGTAAAGAGGAGTTTATAGGAATGTTTACCTGAGATGAAGAAGACTCTGAGCAAGCTGTTTCAGAGACTTCTTCAGCCTCTTCAATTCTTGCTATCAAACAGAGGAAAGCAAGATCTTCTCATCGGAACCTGATTCATCAGATGTTTTGGTCCAATCGTCTTCTTGATCCCAGTTAACTTCTTCAGCAATTAGACCTTTGCCCTCTTGCTGGTTCTTTTTTAGATCTCTGTATTTATTTTTTAATTTAAAATACTTTTCCTTTTTATCGGAGCTCTGAGAGGTAGTGGGAGCAGCTACTTTCTTAGATCTACACTCGCTAGCAAAGTGACCCTTTCGCTGACAGTTATAGCATATAGCAGATGCTTTTTCAGCGGGTAAAGTTTTTGACATATGAGAGTCAGTGATAGCAGAAGGTTTTCAAAAGTTTCTCTTTCTAGAAAATCTTTTAAAGTTGTTTGTTAGAAGTGCTAGAGAGTTATCAAACTCAGAGATGTCAGCATCAGTGAGTTCTTCTGAATCAGTTTGATTTAATTTAGTGATAGAGGTGATGGAAGAAGAAACTTGTTTTGAAGGTTCTACTTCTGAAGTCACTAGTTCCAAAGAAGTACTTTTGGCACCCTTGATATCATTTATGAGGTTTTTTCTTAAAACCTGAGATTGCTCTTCATTTAGGAGCATTCCATATAAAGCACTCAGAGAGAGAGAGTTTCAAGATTCTTTGACAGTTTTAGACACGTAGTGTACACTCCCCATTGTTCAGGTAGTGCCTCCATGAATTTTGTCAGTATTTTGGCATTAGAATATTCTCTGTTGACAGTTTTCATATAAATCAAGAGGCAGTTAAACCATTGGTGAATTTTATAGAGAGTTTCACCTTTTGAGTGCATAAAACTTTCATACTGTCTTACCAGATTAATACATCTAGTGATTTGGACTTCATCAGTCCCTTCATATTGAATACACAAGGTATCCCACATGGCCTTAGATGTTTTCATCTTCATAACAGAATGATAGACTTCATCTGGTAAAGACATTGCAATTATGGATCTAGCTTTAGCATCTATAGCTATTTCCTTTTTCTCTTCTTCAGTCCATTGATTTGGATTTTTGACAATTCTCCTTTCAGCAATGGCTGGAGTGGTAGTGGTGGCAGGAACACTAGCTACCAGGGCTGTAGGAACAAATTGTCTATTTTCTAGATAGTACGGGATCTTAGGATCTTACCCTTCTAGGAATAGACTCATTCATTCCTTCCATAATGAAAAGTTATCACGGCTAAATCTTGGAGGTTTAGCTAAGGATCCATTATCAATATAGTTTGTATTAGTATTAGTCATTTTAAAATACTTTTGTTAACAGATATTTTAAAGATAAGCAACAAACACTGCTTTGATACCACTTGTTGGTCCCAAAGGAGTCTACAAGAGTTCAAGTATATAGAAACAGTTTGTAGAAAGGGGGGGGGGGGTTGAATACAAACACACAGATTTTTGGTTTTTAAATTAGTTTATATTGAATAAACAAATTTACAGTTACAAGCGGAATTAGAAAAAGTAAATAAACCTATTCTATTGTAACTTAAGAAATCACACACTTGATGCACAAAGAAGTAAGAAAGAAAAGAGACAGAGGTTATACAAAATAGAAAGTTGCATGCATCAAGATGAAGAAGATATCTTCATCTTATTTATACTCGTTTGCATTTAATGCAAGACAAAAGGTATACGCCACGTGTCAAGCATTCATAAGAAGCTTGTCTTTTGTTCAAAAAGCAACCATGCTTTTGGCCGCGAGTGAACAGTACCATATCAGATTTGACGGGGACATATGAGACAATCCGTACGTCCTTATCTGACATAGTATAAGGTTTGACTTTTGTGCATGGAGGATAAGATCAACGTTAATCTTGTTTGAGAAGCTTCACTTGATCGCTGAACTTGAAACTTCAAGGATGAACTTTCATAGTTTCGCTGAGGCTTAACAAGACTTCACACTTTGGTTTAGATAATCCTTGCTATCACTAAACCGCTTCAGATCACTAGCTGATTATCTCTTTCTTCAGCTTGGTCTTCGACTTTCGTTGAATGTTCTTTTGGTGTGTTGGTTTATCTTCAGATCTTCAGAGGTAGACTTGAGGTTTCTGATTTTCAGCGATCGCTGAATTTAAACATAAGTTTACCAATGGGATTTCACTAAGTATATAGAGGAATCATATTCTAATCACTGAGAGGAGTTATGATCAACAAATTCCATGAACGCCGCCGGAGCATTAGTTAAACCGAAGGAAATAACTAAAAATTCATAATGATCATATCTCGTTCGGAAAGCCATTTTAGACACATCTTCCTCTCTCACTTTCAACTGATGATAGCCAGACTACAAGTCTATCTTCGAGAAATAGCTTGCTCCTTGAAGTTGATCAAACAAATCGTCTATCCTAGGCAACGGATATTTATTCTTGATCGTTACCATGTTCAACTCACGGTAGTCTATACACATCCTCATAGACCCGTCTTTCTTCTTAACAAACAATACTGGTGCTCCCCATGGTAATGTACTAGGACGTATGAAACCCTTATCAAGCAACTCTTGAAGTTGCGTCATCATTTCTTTCATTTTCGCCGGTGCCAATCGATATGGTGCACGGGCAATTGGAGCGGCCCCAGGTACCAAATCGATTCTAAACTCCACTTGATGATTTGGAGGTAATTCGACAAGATCATCGGGAAATACCTCGGGGTATTCTTTCGCTACGGGTACTTCCTCCACGCCTTTCTTTTCTCTCTCGGCATCAATCACATATGCCATGAAACCACAACATCCTTTAGCTAAACATTGTCTAGCCTTTAACATGGATATGATACATGACTTCCTCTCGCTTCGATCACCATAGATCACAACCTATCTTCCTTCCGGTAAAGTAATCCGAATGAGCTTCTTCTTACACACAATATACGCATTGTTGCTAGCCAACCAATCCATCCCCAAAATCACATCAAACTCACTCATCGCCATCGTATATAACTACAACGGAATAAGACAACCCTCTATATCAATGCTACAACCTTCTAGAACTTCCCTCACCACGACTCACCTATCATCAGTGATTTCTACCTCAATCCATGATCCAACTTCTTGGGCTTGACATTCAAGAGTCTCATAAATGCAGTTGATATAAACGAACGGGTCGCACCCGAATCAAATAACACCTTGGCATGCATAGAATTGATAAGAAAGGTACCTGTCACCACATCAGGCGCCTCCTCCGCTTCAGTAGCCGTCATCTGGAAAGCCTACACTTGAGCTCGTGGAGCATCCACCTTCCTTTCCGTTCCACCACCACGTCCCCCGCTAAAGTTGCTCACCGCACCCTTCTTCACTTGAGGGCAATCTCACCTCATATGCTCAAATGATCCACACTGATAACATGCTCTAGAGTTGGGACACTCCCTAGCCATGTGCCCCATCTTCCCACACCTAAAACACCACTTTGATTCCGAAGCACAATCCCCATGGTGCACACAATTACATTTTCCACACGGTTTCTCCCCAAACCTTTGGCTCCCACGATTATCATATTTTGAGAATTTAGCCTTCTTGAAATCATTGGATGCTCCCTCCCACTTCCTCTTTTCGGTACCCTTTTCCATCGTTTGGCGGTTCTTCTCTTTCTCGGTCATTTCGGCCGCATCAAACGCCAATTGGAAAGTTGATATGTTCATTGTCATTACCAGCTCTCTTATAAAAGCTTTCAAACCCCACACATAACGATCCACCATTCTTTCTTCGGTTGAAACATAAGCCTCGGCAAAACGTGACTTCTCCAAAAACTTTGCGGTGTACTCTTGAACCCTCATGTCTCCTTGCACTAGTTGCAAAAACTCTTCCTCAAGTTTCCTTATCGCGGTCTTAGGGGAATACTTGTTTTTAAACAAGCTCACAAACTTCGCTCATGAAGTCTTCTTAGCCGCTCCCGGACCAATCTTTCCACTTTCCAAATCCCACCAACAACGAGCTTCCGTCTTAAGAATAGTGGTGGCATACAACACGTTGTCCTTTTCCGCACACTCACTAGTATCAAATACCACTTCCATCTCCCTAATCCATTGCAAAGCAACACCGGGTTACGCTCCCCCGTGTAGGTAGGAGGCTTGAAATTTAGGAATGTCTTGTAGCTACATCCCTTCGATTCCTTACTCTTTATTTCGAGGGTAGTCTTTTGGGATAAGTTACCACGGCTTCCATCTCCCTTAGACCCCTCCTTATCATCATCCTTACAAGGATTTTCTGCGCTTGAAGAATGTTGCTTACCCGCCAAAGCTTGAATTGCCGCTTCAAGCTTCCCCATTCCCGCATTGAAGTCATCCTTGGTCACATACCCTCGCTCTTGGGTTCGACTTTCTTGAATTGATTCCACCTGCTCATTCAATGGCTCGGTCACCACTCCATGACCACGAGTATGAATTGTACCTCGGCCTCGAGTCCCACCCTCAAGGGCTCCCACATATGTTGCACCTCTCCGAGTTCCACGACCCCTTCCTCGGGTAGGAGAAGCTACAACGGTTTCAACTTGATCGAGTTGAGTATCTCCAATCGGAAGATCTCTTTCCGCTATTGTTATCGATGTCGATCTCACAGAACCTCGAGTCATACTTCTTGACACTGAAACGAACATAACACAAGCAACCAGTTAGATACAATAAGGTAATCAAGCACTTTCATGCACCTATAAACTCACAATGACATTGGCCGGATGTGATTTTGAATTTACCTTACATGTTAGTCCTTTCTACCCTATCATTACTCTCACCGGTTAACCCCACACTACCCATTCCTACTTAATCTCGGTCCCGCCAATCCCTCAGTCTAAGTCTAGATGCTCCTCGAACACCTAATTCTCTTAAACTAGGGCTCTAATACCACTTGTAACAACCACAATTCTAAAACAAAAGTATATCTTACTATTACTTTAAAACAGCATCAAATCCGAATATAAGTGGTTGTTGGTCCCAAAGAAGTCTACAAGAGTTCAATGGATATAGAAACAGTTTGTAGAAGGGGGGGGGGGGGGGGTTGAATACAATCAGATAGATTTTTTCGTTTTTAAATAAGTTTATATTAAATAAACAAATTTACAGTTACAAGCGGAATTAGAACAAGTTAAATAAGCTATTCTGGTGTAACTTAAGAAACACACAGATTTGATGCACAAGAAATTAGAAAGAAATGAAGCAGAGGTTCAAGGAGAGAAAGTAGCATGCTTGAGGATGAAGAAGATATCTTCATTCTATTTATACCCGTTTGCATATCATGCAAGACAAAAGGTATTTTGCCACGTGTCAGGCTTTTATAGGAAGCTTGTCCTTTGTCCAAAAAAGCAGCCATGCTTTGGCCGAATATGAACGTACGTCCTTTTCTGACATAGTATAAGGTTTTGACTTTTGTGCATCGAGGATAAGATCAACTTTAATCTTGTTTGAAGTCTTCACTTGATCGCTGAACTTGAAACTTCAAGGATGAACTTTCGAAGTATCGCTGAGACTTTACAAGACTTCACACTGATTTAGATAATCCTTGCTATCACTGAACCGCTTCAGATCACTAGCTGATTATCTCTTTCTTCAGCTTGGTCTTCGACTTTCGCTGAATATTCTGCTGGTGTGATAACTGATCTTCAGGTCTTCAGAGATAGACTTAAGGTTCCTGAGATTTCAGCGGTCGCTGATGGCAATCAGCGTATGCTATCGCTGAAATGAACTTGAGTCTATAAATGGGATTTTCACTGAGTATAAAGGAATCATATTCAAATCACTGAGAGGAGTTATGATCAACAATCTCCCCCTATTTGATTATGATCAAGCAATAAAAGAAAATTGCTTGAAGAGATTTGTAAGGACTTAAAAATTTCTAAGTAAAAGTTTTAAGAACTAATCTGTGAGATCTTTTTCAACTATTCTATTTGAACTATTGAGTTTCATTTATAAGGTTATGAAATCTCAAGTTACAAGTATAGGCTTTAAGTACATTCACTGATTTAATTTTCAAAGTGAAAAAAAAATCAGTGAGTTAAATTTGTAAGAAAGAATAGAACTCTTATGTTCATTGTCCCATTTACTGTTTTAAGGGATCTTTTCAGTACACAAGTGGAGTAGAGTACTTCATTTGAATTTCATTATCAATAATCTGAAGAATTACAAGGAAAAATGAAATTACAAATATAAAGTAAAAGTACGTTACACTGAAGTATTATTACAAAGAAAATGAAAAAAAAACTAATCAGAGATTCGCTCATGTCTTCTTTGTAATTCCTTTTCATAGATCATCTTCTGCCAATTCATCAGAGGGGAGTCTGACCAATAGTAGTGGTGCATGATCTTGATGAAAGCTGAAGGAGCCTTGCTGACTTCTGAGTTTCTAAAAAGTCCTAAGACCCCTTCATTATCCAAATAAACCATACCTGGTTCAGGGAGTCTGATGATTTCACTTTCTTCATAGCGTCGGTATTGAGGGAGCGAAGAGTTCAGCATTGAGACATCAGGGATTTCCAGGTGGCCAAGAATGCTTTCATAGTTGAACTTGGTTTCATGCTCATTCTTCAAAGAGGGATCACCTGCAGATTTTCTTCTCTTTGAAGTTTCAGAGAGAGGAGGGATTTGAACTAGTTGAGACATTCTCTGCAAGAGTTGATCCAGTGCTTTTTCTACCACGTCTTTGAATTTAGATTTGGAACCCTGAATGGCATCTCTGATTTCTAGCCATTCAGAGTATCCAAAGAACTTTAGGAACTTTGCTTCTTCTTTTTCACATCTTGTTTGTCTGTACATTCGTACGTAAACCTTCAAACCATATCTTTTGGAATATCGTCCTTCAATAGTCGCACGAACGATTTTGGAGTCAGGCCTTCAATAGTTGAATCTTTTAGAGCACCAGCGCAGTTCTTCTTCTTTGTGACGGGTTTCTTCTTCTGACATAGCACTTAGAATCTTCTCTTGAGCAAAAATTGGATCTACGTTGATGTTTTCTCTGACTAGTTTCTTCTGCACCAGAGCTTCAGCAAGTTGTTTGCTTTTCTCGTTCATCTTTCTTTGTGCTTCTTCTCTGGCAGAGTCTTCCCTGAGAATCTTCCTTGCGAGTTCGAGATCGTTTTGAGTCTGCCTCGTCTTCTCATCCCTGAGTCTCTATGCTTCCAGAGCTTCAGCTCTCTTTTCCTTTGATAGAAAATAAAATTCATCCACCATACTGATGGGTACAGGATTTTCAGGTTCAGTGAAGGGCTTCTTTATTCTCTTTGCTTCAAGCTCCTTTAAAAAGTTTATTCGCCTTTGTTCTTCCTCAGGCTCGCCTATTGCAGGTCTCTGTGCGCGCCATCTTGGAATAAGACCTTCTTCATCTTCAGCGTCAGAGTCAGTTATATACATAAACTGATCTTCAGATGAAGGTTCCTTCCATGAAGTAGAGTCCTTTGGGGGACTAGACTCACTGAGAGCGAGAGAAGCTGAGAGAGCTTTGTCAGGGCCAAATTTGGAAGAGGGAAGGATGGATATGTAGGGGGTTCAGAAGCTGGAGAGTTAAAAGTAACAAGGGGAAGGGTTACCTCTACAGTGGTCTCCCCCTCAGAGATAGGAATGGTGGCATTAAGATCCACCACCTGCTTTCCTTTGCCTGATTGGCTGGACGGCTCTTGAGAACGAGTGTGTCCGTCCCCCAAAGACTCTGAGTAGTTGATCTCAGGAATGAAGTTGTCTGGTCGACTTCTCTTGAAGTGCTCTAGGGCACCTGGAGGGATGTCATCATCATCATCAATCCTCTTATAGATGGGAATTGTTTCATCCTTTTCATCATCATTATCATCTTCTTCTTCCTCATTGTCTTCATCATCAGCGACGACTGAGGGTTCTTGTTGATGGATGTAGGGAGATATCGGTGTGTCTGGCATGCGGTCATTGGCCTAACCGATTATCTCATCAGCGATCTCCTTTGCACATCTCTCCCCCTCGATGTTATCAGCGGAGAGGACGTGCACCGCTATGGTCTTGACATTGGACCCAATATCCCTGAGCGAGTTAAAGTGTAGGGACTGATTCGTTAGAACATCGCCCAGGGTCTTCCTGTCATCAGAGGTGAAGGAGGGGCCAGCATCAGATATTCTCGTAAGCTTCTCGATAATATCAGCTTGAGTCTTTTGAATAGACTCAAGCACTAGGCCTTGGGCTTTGAGGACAGAGGCAACCGCATAGATGGCCTGAGAGTTGGCCCAAGTATCAGCCTTGAGGCCCTGGATGTCGACGAAGATATTGTTCAGCGTGGCCTTCATTCCAGGTGTTCCAGCGACCGTCTGGAAGATATATTCAGCAGAGTGCTAAAGATTATCCACCCTAGCTCTGGTTTGAGCGCACTCATTGACAAGAAAGTCAATGGCAGGGAAGGTAGGGTGTGGAAGAGTGATTTTCGGAATCTCCACTGAAAAGGGAGGAAGCTTGGCAGCTGTCTTCTCCTGTTTGACCCTTCGTGCGTCTTCAGGGGACATTGGGCGCTGGGCACCCTTTCCTTTGCTTCTTGGAGAAGCAAGCTGAGTGGAGATGGTGGTTGCTGACGACTGTGGGGCCATACCTGATGACAACATAGACAGAGCAGCAAAGAAAAGCTCTGGGTTAGAAGATGGATGATCCAAAGACCTGGTATGTAACCTAAGAGTATCGTGAGGATTACTCTTAGGTGCCGCAAGTGCAACGGAAATGTCCTGAGGATCATTTGCCTGTGTCTGAGCATGCCTGTGAGAGGTATGTTGAGGCCCTGTGTTACTGGCTTTCCAAAGTTCAGATTGTCGAAACAAAGATGAAGTTTGAATAGCGTGCAATTCAATATCATCAGAGATAGGGGAAACTATCTCTGAATCAGGTATTGATGTGAGGACCAAAGAAGAAGGAGTAGAAGAAGAAGAAGAGAAGGCAGTGATAGTATTACCTGGTGCAGCTTCAACGGAGCTGCTCAAATACCTTCAGTGACCGGAGCCGCTGAAAGTGAGGGTAGCGCTGAAGAAGCGACAACGAACTCAGATGTCGTTGTCGTAGCAGAGGTTGACAGAGACGTTGGTAGTACGCCGGAAGCAGAGAGGCCAGACTTTTCTGAAACTGCTTTCTTGGCTTTCTTTGCAGGGGGTTTTTGGGCGATGGTCTTTTTGTGACCATCGGTTGGTTCCTTTCGCTTGGGGGGAATGGTTGTGCCGGGGGCACTCCCTGATGGGTTTGGCAGTGAGGTAGGCACAGGAGCAGCGGCTGCTATAAATTGCAGCATGTAAGTAGTGTAGGGGGCATCATCTGGACGAGTCTCTATCTCTAGAGATTTCTTCCCCACCAAAGAGAAGCTTTGGTTTGCGACAGTGGGGTACTCCTCCTTGAAAGCAAACTCCAAGATAGTAGAGAAAAATCTTAGATAAGGAATGAGTTGATTCCTCTTCGCTGCATTTACATTGTTGTACATGTCGCTGAAAATGTAGTCAGCGTAGTTCAACTTGTACCCTCTACAGAGAGCAAATCCGATTTCCTGGAAATGCTTACTCGCCTGGTCATGAGAACCAGTCTTGGAGCTCAGGCATTGAATGACCTGAGTGAATATGTATTGCCAACGAGCAAGGAGCCTCTTCTTTTCCATCTTAGAACCCACCGTCTTGTGCTCAGGGTTCTCCCAGACGCAACCGATTGAGTCCAAGAAGGAGTCAATCTGCTCGACTGTGGGCTCAGGGGCCCAAGATTCTGTCTTCAGCTTGGAGGGAAGGCGGAGAGCATGCCTTAGGAAGCCGGCAGTGAAGGAGAAATATCCCAGAGAGGGGATAAAGAAGCCAATTGCAGGGATCTCCTTGCCTTTGTCCGTAGTGACGGTAGTACACTGAGCAGAGTACCAGAGAGTCTGTAGGTGTGCAGTGATTCCTACAGGGTTGTGTACAAAGGCGTACATCAGAGGACACGCTTTGATGAAGGTAGCTCCATCATTGAAATTGGCTTTGTCAGCTGGAATGTCGACTAGTGCCAGGTAGTTGCAGGCCTTGAAGGTAGCCTGTTCCATGCTGAAATTGCTTGCAGGGGCCTTCTCGATCATGTTGGTGCTTGATGATGCCATTTCTGTTTCAAAGATTGGAACACCAAAGAGGAAAATCATGGTTTAATACAAGAGTAATAAACCAGAGCAGGTTTTGGTACAAGAATTACCAAAATGTGTAGAAGAAAAACAAGTATTTTGATGAACAAAGACCAAAATACTTGTGTTTTTAACACAAAATAGACTAGTTTACTAGTTTTTTTTTTAAAAAAAACTTGTTGATCAAGAAAGTACCAATAGTTTGGTCTTTTGTTCTAAGTTTGAACCCAGAACAGGTTTTGGTACAAAAAGCTTTGGATATTTTTAACTCGTTAGTTAATTTTTTTTTAAAAGATGGTAAAGTTATTTGTTAAATAGAATCATAAGAAGAGATGAAAAGAAGGTTTCGTCATCGTGGTTTACACACAGGAGGAAAAGAGGGTTACATCAAGCCTTGAAAGTGAATACTAATAAAAAAACGCACAAGTGCGTGTTCTTGGTGTTCTTGAAGATTGCTTGAAGGTCGAGAGAAGGTTCTTGCTTTTTAGAGTAATATGAGCGCTTAAAGAAGGAAATGAAAAAGAATTTTGCTTTAATAGCAAGAGGAGAGAGAAACGGATAACTAAACGACGGTTTTAGTTTTTAGAAAAAGAAATGATGACCTGTGCACGTCCCTAGAAAAGAGTAGAAAGGAAACGTCGTGGTCCGTCGTGTGTCAGATAAAGGTCTGACGTGTCCTTTTCTTACTTGAAAAGAAAATACTTGATTATCATTTAATAAATAAATGTTAATCATTATCCTTAAATCCTCATCAATGGACAATAAACGATTGTTATTGATGGGTTTTTGTTTTGAAAACATACTCTCTGAAAAGAAACAATCAGAGAGTGGAGATAGGAGATCATACCTGAGAGATGTCACGTATCACTGAATCAGAGTTCAGGGAAGGGAGAAGTTATTCAGCATTTAACATACCAAGCTCACTGATGAGTAGATTAAATCTAGTTTCATCAAGAGGCTTTGTGAATAGATCAGCGAGCTGATATTCAGTTGGCACGAAATGAAGTTCTACTTCACCGTTCATCACATGATCTCTGATAAAGTGATATCGAATCTCAACGTGCTTGGTTTTAGAGTGAAGAACCGGATTGTTTGCAATTGCAATAGCACTTGTACTATCACAATATATTGGGATCTTAGAAAGACTTAGGTCATAATCCCTGAGTTTATTTCTCATCCAAAGGATTTGAGCACAACAGCTACCAGCGGGAACGTATTCAGCTTCAGCGGTGGAGGTGGACATAGAGTTTTGCTTTTTACTAGTCCAACTAACCAATTTACCACCCAATAGCTGACACCCACTAGTGGTGCTCTTTCTGTCAATTTTGCAACCTGCAAAATCACTATCAGAGTATCCGATTAAATCGAACCCTGAGCCTTTGGGATACCAAAGACCCAGATTAGGAGTTCCTTTCAGGTATCTGAAGATTCGCTTTACAGCGATGAGGTGACATTCCTTGGGTTCGGCTTGATATCTAGCACAGAGACAGGTAGAGTACATGATATCGGGTCGGCTCGCTGTAAGATACGGCAGAGATCCGATCATCCCACGATAGACAGTGACATTGACAGGTTTTCCATCAGAGTCCTTGTTCAACGTCAGAGGAGATGCCATGGGAGTCTTCATCGCTGAGCATTGATTCATATCAAATTTGTTCAACATGTCCTTAACATATTTACTTTGGCAAATAAATATACCTTTGTCAGATTGCTTAATATGCAAACCTAGAAAATATGTTAGTTCACCTATCATACTTATCTTATATTCTTTTTTCATTTGATTTGCAAAACAAGTACACAATTTGAGTCTTATGGAACCAAATATAATATCATCGAAATAAATTTGGGCAAGAATAGTATGACCTTTATGTTTTCTTAAAAACAGAGTTTGATCAATTTTTCCACGAGTGAAATTTTCTTTAAGGAGAACTTTAGAGAGGGTATCATACCAAGCTCTAGGAGCTTGTTTTAACCCATAGAGAGCCTTTTTAAGTTTGAAAACGTGACTAGGGTGACTAGGGTCAGCGAAACCAGGAGGTTGTTCAACATAAACTTCCTCGCTGAGTTTTCCATTTAAAAAAGCACTTTTAACATCCATTTGAAAAACTTTGAAGTCTTTATGGGCAGCATAAGCTAAGAATAGTCTTATGGCTTCTAGTCTAGCTACAGGAGCAAAAGTCTCATCATAGTCAATTCCTTCTTCCTGTCTGTAACCCTGAGCAACAAGTCTAGCCTTATTGCGAATTACAGTGCCATTTTCATCTAGCTTATTTCTAAAGACCCATTTGGTTTCTATCACTGTTTTTCCAGATGGACGAGGGACAAGGTTCCAAACTTTGTTTCTTTAAAATTCAGAGAGTTCTTCTTGCATGGCAGAGACCCAGCTAGGATCAGAGATAGCTTGATCGATATTTTTAGGTTCAGAGAGGGAAATGAAATTTACATAAAGACATATATTACCTGAACCTCTACGAGTTTTGATACCTGCATTAGGATCACCAATAATCTGATTTATTGGATGACTTGCAGTCCATTGCTGAGCGGGAGATTGAGGATATTGATCTACAATAGATTCAGCAACTTCTTCTCTTTCAGGAATACTAGTTGTTGGTTCAGCAACAGGGACTTCATGACTTAAGATCAATTCTGGAGATGAGGATGAAGCTTGGTTGTTCACTGAAGAGTTTCTTTGAGAGGTATCAGATGGATGAATCTGATTAAGAGAAGTGACATTGATACCTGAGGATGAATCAGTATTCGGAATAGGGAAATCAGGGAGACAATCATCATTCATTTCAGCATTTGATTGACTGCTGAAATAAGTTTCAGGTTCTTCATAATGAGATCTCATCCATTCATTTAGCTCTTCATCTTCTTCAGGGATAGGAGCAGAGTTGATTGGACGTGATTCGTCAAAGTTGACGTGCATAGATTCTTCAACATGTTGTCTTCTCTTGTTGAAGATTCTGAAGGATTTAGACACTGAAGAGTATCCAAGAAAAATCCCATCATCAGCTTTAGTATCAAACTTTCCTAAATGATCTCTATCATTTAGAATATAACATTTACACCCAAAGATGTGTAAATATTTCAGAGAGGGTTTTCTTCCATGAAAAAGTTCATAGGGGGTTTTCTTGAATCGCTTAACAATCAGAGACCGATTCTGAGTAAAGCATGCTATGTTCACTGCTTCGGCCCAGAATTGAGTAGGAAGATGCGATTCGCTGAGCATTGAGCGAGCTGCCTCAATGATCGTTCGGTTTCTTCTTTCAGCAACACCGTTTTGCTGAGGGGTTCTTACTGAAGAGAAGTTGTGAGAGATTCCTTTTTCTTCAAAGAGGTTAATCAGGGTGTTGTTTTTGAATTCAGTACCATGATCACTTCTTATGGAACGAACAACAAGGTTGTTCAGAACTTCCATTCTTTTGATGAAAGAGATAATTACATCAGGTGTATCACTTTTGGAACGAAGAAAAAATACCCAAGTATATCTGGAATATTCATCAACTATCACAAGAGTGTACTTCTTTCTAGACAGAGATTGGACATTAATAGGTCCAAATAAATCCACATGGAGTAACTGAAGAGGAGAGGTCACTGAAGAAACTTGTTTAGATCTGAAAGAGTCTTTGGTCATCTTTCCTTTTTCACACGCTGAGCAAAGAGATTCCTTTGCAAATGTGTGTTTTGGAAGATCCCTAACAAGGTCTTTCTGAGACAATTCATTAATCATCTTAAAGTTTAGATGAGAGAGCCCTTTATGCCACAACCAGTTTACATTAGATGACGCTCTGGATATGAAGCACATGTTCTCAAAGTGAGAGCTATTCATATTAATGACGTAAATGTTTTCAACTCTTTTGCCTGTTAAGGTAAGTTTGTCATTACTATCAGTGACAGCACATCTATTTTTTAGAAATAGAACTTTGAAGTCTTTGTCACAAAGCTGACTAACACTTAAAAGATTGTGCTTTAACCCTTCAACATAAGCAACCCGACTGAAGGATGTTGCTCCGTTGGATAGAATTCCGTAGCCTTTAGTGTATCATTTGCCATTTCCACCAAAGGTCACTGAGGGACCAGCTTCTTCTTTGTAGTCAGAGAGCAGAGATTTTCTGTCTGTCATGTGCCTTGAGCATCCACTATCTAGATACCAAATACCTTTAGCACTCTATATACAACAAAAGGATTAATTTTTCATAGGTACCCATATTATTGTGGGTCTTGCTGAGTTAGTGGAAGGAGTGGCGGAGGAACTACTAACTGATGAAATTTTCTCAGCAGATATCTTCACTTTGGAAGTTTTAACACTCTTGGAGGATTTCGCTCTTGCTGGTTTATCAGCTTGAGCTACTTTCTTTCCGTGGGCCAATTTTTTAGCTTTTGTAGCATTAGGACATTTGCTGGCAATGTGGGTATCTTCACCACAATGATAGCATTTCCTATATTTAAAAACAGGCTTGGAAGAGATAAGAGAAAAAGGAGCATTCATAGGAACAGGACCAAGAATTCCTTTATCAGCTGTCCTTGGAGGTATGACAACCTTTTCAGGGATAGGAGAGAAATCAATCTTAATTCTAGGAGTCGATCTTTGAACGGGTCTAGGGATCTTCTTCCTAGATTTAGGATGACTCGCTGAAGGAGTAGAGGAATTCTTTGTCTGTTTCTGAATGTTCTTATTCTTAGGAAGAGACAACTTCTCAGAGGACTGAGGTTTAGGTAAAGAGGGATCAGGGATAGAAGAGACAAACATTCCGAATTTTAACATGGAACGGTCATTCTCTAATTCTTCTTTACTTGGGTTATAGCCTAACCTGCTTTTCACTTTTAGAGGGATCTGAGCATTGATGATTTCATTGACTTTTTCAGAAGCTTTACACCATCCTTTGATGGTTGCTTTTTCAGCCTTGAGATCAGCAATAGCTTTTTCTTTCTCAGTGATAGCTTGTTGCTTTTCGATGTTTACAGTTTGATTTACGAAAATTTGATCTTTATAGTTCTCTTCAATTTTTGTTAATTCTTTTATCTTAAGGTGACAATTCTTTAATTGTTCAGAGAGATCTATATTTATTTGTTCAGCTTTTATCTTTCCATTTAAAGCGTTATAAAAATCAACCGACATAGCATCAAGAGCAGACAAACTATTACTTTCAGTTAAGGAAGATGTAGAAGGAATAGGTATCTGAGTTGAAGGGGACTCAGAGGAAGATATCTCAGAGACTTCTTCAGCTTCTTTGATTCTTGCCATCAGACATAGGAAGGCAAGATCTTCTTCATCTGAGCCTGACTCAATAGATGACTTAGCCCAGTCATCTTCGTCATCCCAGTCTACTTCTTCAGCAATCAGACCTTTGCCTTTTTGCTTGCTTTTCTTCAGATCTCTGTATTTGCTTTTGAGTTTAGAGTATTTATCTTTCTTTTCAGAGTTCTGGGAAGGTGTGGGAGCTACTACTTTCTTTGATTTGCACTCATTGGCGAAGTGACCTGTTCGCTGAGAGTTAAAGCATATTGAGGATGCTTTATCAGCGGTTGCAGTCTTTGACTTCTTAGAGTCAGCAAGAGCAGAAGGCTTTTGAAAGTTACTCTTTCTAGCAAATCTTTTAAAGTTATTGGTTAAGAGAGCTAGAGAATTATCAAACTCAGAGATGTTAGCATCAGTGAGTTCTTCTGAATCAGTTTGAGCTAATTCAGTGATTGAAATGATGGAAGAACAGACTTGTTTTGAAGATTCGGCCTCTGAACTTACCAATGCCAAAGAAGTACTTTTGACACCATTAAGTTCATTGATGAGGTTTTTCCTTAAAACCTGAGATTGTTCTTCATTAAGAAGCATGCCATATAAGGCGCTCAGAGATAGAGTTTCAAGATTCTTTGACAGTTTTAAACATGTAGTGTACACTCCCCATTGCTCAGGAAGTGCCTCCACGAATTTTGTCCGGATTTCAGCGTTTGAATATTCTCTGTTGACTGTTTTCATGTCAATCAATAGACAATTAAATCTTTGATGAATTTGAGAGAGAGATTCACCTTTAGAGTGCATAAAGCTTTCGTATTGTCTTACTAAGTTTATGCATCTAGTGACTTGAACTTCACTAGTTCCTACATATTGGATACAAAGAGTATCGCATACAGCCTTAGAAGTTCTCATCTTCATTACGGAATGATAGACTTCATCCGGTAAAGACATGGCTATAATAGATCTAGCCTTAGCATCTATAGCTACTTCCTTTTTGTCATCATCACTCCATCGATCTAGAGTTTTGATAATCCGTCTTTCAGGGATTGCCGCTGTGTTACCAACAGCAGGAACAGCAGGTAAGAGAGCTGTAGGAACAAATGGTCCATTCTCCATATAGTAGGGATCTTAGGATCTGACCCTTCTAGGAATAGAGTCATTCTTTCCTTCCACAATGGGAAATTTTCACGGCTAAACCTAGGTGGTTTGGCTAAAGATCCATTATCGATATAGTTTGTATTCGTGTTTGTCATTTTAAAATATCTTTTTAAGAAATAGGTATTTTAAAGATTTAAGAAAGAAAACACTGCTCTGATACCACTTGTTGGTCCCAAAGGAGTTTACAAAAGTTCAATGGATATAGAAACAATTTGTAGAAAGGGGGGTTGAATACAAACAGATAGATTTTTACGTTTTTAAATAAGTTTATATTAAATAAACAAATTTACAGTTACAAGCGGAATTAGAACAAGTTAAATAATCTATTCTATTGTAACTTAAGAAACACACAGATTTGATGCACAAGAAATTAGAAAGAAATGAAGCAGAGGTTCAAGGAGAGAAAGTAGCATGCATGAGGATGAAGAAGATATCTTCATCCTATTTATACCCGTTTGCATGTCATGTATGACAAAAGGTATTTTGCCACGTGTCAGGCTTTTATAGGAAGCTTGTCCTTTGTCCAAAAAAGCAGCCATGCTTTGGCCGAATATGAACAGTACCATATCAGATTTGATGGGGACGTAAGAGACAAGCCATACATCCTTTACTGGCATAGTATAAAGTTTTGACGTTTGTGCATCGAGGATAAGATCAACTTTAATCTTGTTTGAAGTCTTCACTTGATCGCTGAACTTGAAACTTCAAGGATGAACTTTCGAAGTATCGCTGAGACTTTACAAGACTTCACACTGATTTAGATAATCCTTGCTATCACTGAACCGCTTCAGATCACTAGCTGATTATCTCTTTTTTCAGCTTGGTCATCGACTTTCGCTGAATATTATTCCGGTGTGATAGCTGGTCTTCAGGTCTTCAGAGATAGACTTAAGGTTCTTGAAATTTCAGCGATCGCTGATGGCAATCAGCGTATGCTATCGTTGAAATGAACTTGCGTCTATAAATGGGATTTTCACTAAGTATAAGGGAATCATATTCAAATCACTCAGAGGAGTTATGATCAACAGTGGTCCCAAATAAAACTTTCATAGTTGCAGCAGAATAAAACTAGCTACAGAGATTTATTACTATAACGACTATCAACTAGGCTACTATCTACGAATAACACCTCACTTCTATCACCCGGGCTCACAGATTCCCCTTGCCCTTACTCGAACTTTCTATCATGTGCTTCCCTGAAAAGGATTTTCAGTTTTATAAAAGGAGAGGGTTAGACCATAAGGCCTAGTGAATTCCCCAAAAAACAACAAATAATATATGCATGACAGTTATAAGAGAGAAAACGGTTAGTCATGAATATTAACTCACACTTTTAGAACATCTTTCACGTACCTGTTGCAACAGTACACACACACCTTCGTCACACACACCGTGACTAGTGCGGGTCACACATGTCGTGACCTTAATTGGGCACACACTGCCCAAAAGCCGGGCACACGCCGCCCAATTTGAATGATTTAAAAACAATTCAGTTTAAAACATTCATTTTAATAAAGAAGCACACAAAAGGAACTCACCTGAATTTGCCAACCACTAAACACACTTGAGTCCTATGAATTCTCCATCCGAACACCTGAATTGAGGTTACCAAACCATGAGTTAACAAGCCCAAAGTAACCCCAAAAGACTTAATTTTTAACCCCTCAAACCAGGAGCCAAGCTAGAACCCCAAACCGATATCGAACAAAAATCTGAAAAACACCCAACAGTGGGCTGGGGGAGTTCCATGCGAGTCTAGACTCGCCAGAGACTCGCTTTGGCCACTATTTTGACTGCACAAATGCATTTCGTGAACCAACCCCAAAATCCAAAACCCAAATCGATTTTCTTCAGTTTTAAGGCATAAAACTCACTTCCGACACCTAAGAATCATCCCAAACATATATTAATCCAATTCCATCCATGTGAATCCATGGATTAAAGCCTCATTGAAGAACTAAGATTCATCCATGGTGGGTTTTCATTGAATACAAACCCATAAACAAGGAAGGGAATCCAAAATGGAGAAATCAACACTAAAACACCAACTTATTTGATATTCAATGATTATAGAACATTTCTCAAACATTCATCATCTAAAACTTAAACTCCATAGCTTTCTCCTCATCCTAATGACTCAATCATAGCAAGGAAAAGAAATAGATGAGGTTTTATACCTGATACTTGATGATGAATCCTTGCTCTTCCAAGATTTCTTCTTTTCTTCTCCACTCTTTCACAAAATCGCACCCACAAATACACACACAAGGATTTCAGCCATGAAGTCCAAGAAATGAGGGTTTTCTCCCTTTTTATTTGGTCATCTATCTCCAAATGACAACCTTAGCCCCTTATCTTTAGGATGTTAAACTCCATCAGCTCAAACTGAGTTTATTTACACCAAAATTGGTTTCGGGTTATTACAAAAGTGAATCGCCACCATACCATATTCACATATGAACTAGCCATACGTGCATAAATGGAAGAGCATCATGTTCATAATTGAATCGCCACCATACCATATTCACATATGAACTAGTCATACGTTTAGAAGTGAAAAAGCATCATGTTCATAAGTTAACAGACATCATGTTCACCTTCTTCACCATTATTTTCACTAGAAGAGCATCATGTTCATGCGTGAACAAGCACTATGTTGACCTTCTTCACCAATGTCTTTACTGTGTACCCAATGTAATCGAGATAGATAATTGAGTATTCAAAAAATCGCAACTTTCTTAACTTAAAAATCTATTTATTACAATTTCTACCAATTGATTTCTACCCTTTCTTGACTTAAAATATGTTTAATACCTTCAAATCATTCATGTTCGCCGAACTCCATTCTTTTTCTTCGTCCTCTGCATCTCGATCGATGAAGTCGTTCTTGGATTGATGTTTGGAGATGTAGATAGAAATCAAGATATAGAGATTGGAGTCGTTCATGGAGATAGATATACAGATCGAGAGGGTTCACATGAGATGAGTGGAAGACGAGAAACACTACCTTTCTTCGTCTCTGCATCTACATTGATTGAAAACCGAGATCGAGAAGATTCAAAGTCGATGTTGAACGTTTAATATGGGATTATGATTTTTTTGGTAGTGGACCAAAATTGGAACAGATTAATATGAGGAGTGATTTTAGAAAACGTGATATAGGAATATGAGGAGTGATTTTAGGAAACGTGATCTTTTTTCTAATTTGTTGTAGCTAGTCAAATTAAAAGTTACCCTTGTTCACCATTGTTTCAACCCAGAACATGTGCTCTATTTCTATATATTTCGAAATATGACACAACCTTATCTCAATTGTAGACTAACAATTGAATGGTCTGGATTGGTTAACAAAGTTAACATTCTTTTCTTGGTTAACAAATGATTGGCCCTCTATATATATGGGCGGGTTTAAATGTGAACTCAAATTTGGTTGCGAACATGAGGACAAAAAAGAGCGCGACACGTGTCCCATTTAGTCTGAATATATTCAGACTGAATGTTGGATTATTCACTCTGAATGTTGTGTTATTCACACTGAATGCATATTATTCATACTGAAGAATGTATGAACTTCATCTTCGTTATTCATATCGAATGCCCTTTGTTATTCAGATTAAATGGGACACGTGTTGTCAGGGACGGACCCATAATTTTTTTTAAATGGTTGCACCATTTAATTATAACAAACAAATATCGAGATATTTTTCACGACATCATAATTGGTCTATTGATTAGTTTATTGATTTTCATACGTGAGATCTTGGGTTCAAACCTTTTATTGTAATTTTTTTAGAAACATAATAAACTTAAAATTTAAAGCAAAAAGCTAAAAAAATGACACTAGTGGAATTCGAACTTGAGTCTAGTGTATAGAAAAAGTCTTGCAAACCAACTCTGCCAATGAAAACTTGTGTCCATATTGCAATTTTAGAATATATAGGGTGACACACAACAAAATGATATGGTTGCATCTTTCACAAACCTAAAAAAATTTATCCTTTGTCAGAAATAATATGGTGGCCCATGCCATCGTGGCCACCGCTACAGATCCGCCCTATGTGTCGCTGTCCTTTGTCCTCATGTTCACAACCAAATTTGAGTTCACATTTAAACTGTTCTCTCTATATATATATATGTAAAATAATCTATATATATATATATATTAAAGGAGTAACCGTGGTATTTGAGATGGCCTCCCCTAAAGCCTAGAATCTCATTTTTCTTTTTTCTCCTTTATTCTATCAATATTCACTATGATAATTTATGTTTTTATTAAATATTTGCATTTAAATCCAAACCATTCATCTTCTTCTATATTAATTCAAGTAATATAACTTCAAACCATTCATATTCTCCATTCAATTATGTATTTATATTTATCTATCTATTATCTATATAAAGACAACAACCACTAGTCATAAGATGAAACTATGAATCCTATAAACATGAGAATCACTTCTTTCATTTTTTTTCTCAATTTGTTTTATTTTTTTCTTCCCTTTAGCTATATGTCAATATTGTACACATCCATTGGAGCATGTTAATAAATTTTGAGATACAAAATGAATGTATTTCTCATCCCACCAAGTTATTATTTCGTTTTTTAAGGTTAGTCATGATATTTTTTGTTTCTTTACTTCTTTGTGTGTGTTAACACAATACATCTTAGGTTGATTTTTTTCGATATTCATAATAGTTTTTTGTTTTTGCTTATGTAGGGAATTTGGTAGATTATCTTTTATTGCTCAAGAGTTTATTATTGATTTTCTTTTTCCATAGATTCTATTTTTCCATTTGATTTTGTTACATCAATGTAAGTTAAAGTTTTTGAATAAGACAACATTATTTTGTGGAATATTTTGATTCTTAAGTCGTGTAATACTCAATATTGATGTTTATTATGTGAAATCTTTTGGTTTACAATTTGTTATTCTAAGATGTGATGTTTGGTAATTCATGTAATCAAGAAAACGAAGTATTAAAAACCTCAAATATGTTTTGTAATGGTTGTTGAAAAAATATTGAAAATTTTATTGGATGCAACTTTGGAAATATGAACAATTTTTTGACATATCTATTGTAATAGAAAATAACTAATAATAAAAAAGACAAAAAAAAAAATCCTTTATCAATGAAAGTATTATACATTTATTGGATCCACCTTTAGATATATGAACAATTCTTTGGCATATCTTTTGTAATAGAAAATGACTGATAACAAAGAAGACAAAAAAAAAGTTTTGAACATTTATCAATGAAACTTCGAAGTATTATATATTGAATTTACATGAATGTTAAAAAGACAAAAAAAAAGTTTTGAACCTTTATCAATGAAGCTTCGAAGTATTATATATTTATTGGATCCACCGTTGGAAATATGAACAATTCTTTGGCATATCTTTTGTAATAGAAAACGACTGATAACAAAGAAGACAATTTTTTTTGAACATTTATCGATGAAACTTCGAATTATTATATATTAAATTTACATGAATGAGAAACATCTATCTATTGGATTTTTCAAAAAATATGAATTTTTATTGGATAATCATATCTTAATTGTAAATAAAATTGGCCAACGGTAAAATTTGTAGGAATATCAAAACAATTTACCTAGATGTTTATAGATGAAAACTTTATACTTGCACGTTCAAAAACATAAAATTATGGTTGATGATTTTGTCCCAATAATTAAAAAGGCGTTAGACATTTGCTGAGGTAACGGTTGCACTCTTTTGTCATTTGAGTTTGGTTGTTAAAGTTTTTTTTTTCATTTTCATTGTAATATCTCATGTTTGCTTTATTTATATTTTTAGATTGAGATTTTAGATATAGAGAATACGTGTAATACACCACGTTATAAAACAATTTGTATTAACTAATTGAGAAGATCAAATTTTGTATATGCTGTATACATTTGTAACCAACCATTATAGTAAATATTCAACATCAACATTGAAATATATATATATATATTCATGTTGATTTTAAAATGAAGATTAAAAAATTATGAAACTAATTTTGTTATTTATTATCAGGGAAAAAATATCAATTAAAACTATGCGTGAAAAGTAATATGTATTCACATATAACATTTCACCCAATAGATTTCATATGTGTTGAACTTCTAGCACACAATGTTTGAGTGTCTTAGTGATTCGAACCACATCGTTGTAAAAAAGATTTTTCATTATATTTAACTTTTAAATAGTTAAAATCAAATAATGCAATAAATCAATGAAAGTAATTTATATATAATACACCTCAATACATTTACTATTTTATATTCAAATGATGAAAATGGAGAAAAGAGATTGAACAATGATCAACTTATGATAAAGCAAAAGAGATGCATCACATGATAGATGAAAAGTTTTTAAGTTTATTCCTTGAAGAATGTAAAAGAGAGAATTAGGGAAGATGAAGGGGATGATGTTAAAATGCAAAACAATTGACACTACTACAATAATGGTCATCACCGACGGCTTTTACCGACGGCAAAAACCGTCGCTAATTACCGACGGTACACCAACAAGTTACCGACGAAAAAATTAATTTTAATTTTTTTTTTAAATTTTGAAAAATCATGAAAAAACTTTAGTAATATTATAAATAACTGTCGGTAAACCGTCGGAAAAATCGTCGGTAAACTGTCGGAAAAATAAACCGTCGGAAAGCCGTCGGTAAGATAAATCGTCAGAAAGTCGTCAGAAAAATTGTCGGTAAACCATCGGAAAAATCGTCGGTAAACTGTCGCATTCATTTTTAATTTAATCTTTAATTATTTTCAACAATACGTCATAAACATTATAAATATAACATAATTTAAATATTTTTAAAATAAATTAAAATGTAGAATAATATAAAAAACAATTTAATTAACATAATTAAAACAAAATAAAAATCCAAATTTCGACGTTTCAGATAAAATAAATTAAAATGTAAAATAAAATAAAACACAGTATATAGTTGTGGTTCATGTTTTTTTAATCAATTATAGCTAGCTAAGGGGCTGTTTGGTTGGTTTTCCATTAATCTGTAAGGATTGGGAGGGTTTTTTTTAACTTGTGCTAAGCATCCGGTAAATATTTGGTAATTATCTAAAACATATTTCATAATAAGAAAATAGAATATAAAGATTCGAAGTCAACGTTACAAATATAATGTAATGAACAAGGGGAGGCCAAAAAGTACTCAAAATCATATCGAGGACTAAACCTGTAATTTAATGAAAAAGAAAGGGCTAAATAAATAATTCCATCCATAGATATTCTCTTCAATTTGGGCTCTATTTTTCACTTCATTACCGAATTATTACTTCACTTTTGCAAACATCCTCTTTCCCTTTCTCTCTCTAAAAACTTGTTTCAATCAATTTTCTATATCTGTCAATCAACTGATGTTCTTGAGTAGATTCTGATGTCTTAAATGGCTTCTTAGATCTGCTAAAGTTTCCCCATTTTGATTCTTGAGGTATACTTTTATTCAGCTTTCCAATTCGATACATTTATTATGGTAATATATATATATACATATACATTTCCTCAGGTGTAGAACAAGTTCCATTACTGATGATATGATAACTTATTGTTTATCTTCTTCTACGATTTGATTTTTGATTCTCCTAGGGTTTACCTAATTTTATTCTTATAATTTGTTTCCATGGAATTGGGGATTTTTAACTTGGTTAACAGTTTGTTAATTAGCTAGGTTTTGATTAAAATTTATCGAGGATTATTCTGCCTTCTCGATTTCTGCTTAGTGGCATATTATTTACAATTGCTGTTTTTTTTTTCGTTTTCTTTGTATTTGAGTTGCTGGTTTGTTGGATTTGTTTTTTCTCGGTGTTAATTTCGATTTCTTTCAACTCTACAAGTGCTTGATCTTGTTATTCTCGTTTTAGATTGTTGATCATGAGGTTGATTTTGAGATTCAATGAAATCGAATCGTTTGAACGTGCATTCTATCAATTTAGAACCGAAGTTAAATTAGGGTTTTGGAATTAGTTAACTTTCAGTTTGGGTAATTGTTTTAACTTGAAAATCTAGTGTTTGTTAACTAAACTTCTGGTTGGGTAATTGTTTGTACTGTGAAATTGGGTGAAACTTGAAAAACCACCTAATAATTTGCGTTTCTGATACACTAAAGCACTTAGCTCTTATTCCAGAATTACCAAATTCGTAAACTTGTGGCACTTGTATATGCATTTGATATGCTCAGGCTTGTTAGAACTTCGAGTTCCATATTTATTATGCAAATCACAAAGTGAATCACCAGGGGATCAGGCTTATTATGAAAAACATAGCTGTTTGAGGAGAAGTGAGATGGGAAGTTGCCAATGTGATTTGTGAGATTAAGGGACTGTTTTTTAGCAGCTTAATGAGACTCATAGCTTATTCGGTCAAATATACATCACTGTTTGGTAGTGGCTTAATAATATAGAAAGTGGCATATTCAGTAAGCTTCTAGGTGGAGCTTTATGCATAAAGCCAAAATTTCCCAAACATACTCTTCCAAATTAAAAAAACATGCTTTTTCCATCTATGAAAAAACTCTCCCAAATAAGAACTTCCCTGATCTATACGAATGATTAATCCACAAAGACAGTTTTATCTATACAGGACTTGATGAAAAACAAAGTAGACAATCCCTAAGGTTTTAGATCAGGTTCATTCTTTTCGACAAGGATTTAGAATGGACTTTAGCTTTTAATTATTAATACATAATCAGTTAGAGATTGAGATAACTGATCAGGTTCATTCTTTCATTGTGCTTTATATGCATTTGTATGTAGAATCTCAGTGCAGCTTTTCTAGTTTTCTAAGTTTTTTAGAGTCGTACATTTCTAAACATTGTGGACGCTTTCTGGATGCTTTTTGTCGTTCTTATTATCAAATAGAAAAGTACTAGCTGTTTAAAGTTTGAACAAGCACAAAACCGTAGGCACTTGGAAAGAAACATTTTTGTGTGCTCACTTGGTGAACTTGCTGACAGAATATTAGTGACATTACATCCTAACGAGCTTCTTCCTTTTTCTTAGAGAGAACGAGAGTGAGAGAAAGAGCATCGACTATAATTTTACAGTTGGAAGTGAGTCAATTTTCTAATTGGATATTTTTGAAATATGTTCTCATGAGCTTCTTATATTTTTGTATGAGAGTGCAGTTGTATAGCTGATATCCGGCTGCATTTAATGTGCAGGGTTCTGCTGTGGGTCATCTTGTTATCTCTCATGGTCTCATACTATGTTTTGTTTAAGCATGATCTGGTACTAATTTACCATATAGCTGGGCAATACCTTACTAATGATTAGTCACACCTCAGTGGAGGTCTCTTTCATATTGGCTAACAGAATAGGGCCTTAACTACATTAAATAAGTCCTGAATAGGTAAATACCAATGATATTTTTTAGGACAGTGAAACAACCATATCATAAAAAACTGAAATACGTTAAGTTAGCATTGATAAAAGGAATAGTAGACATGTTGCAGTTTTTATTTAATTTAGACTAGATGTTCACCTAAACAAGCAGAATTGGCCTTCTTCAGATAGTTGGGACAAAGCCTGGGATTTCAATGGTCGTCCGGCTCACCGTGCCACCACCAGCGGCTGGATCTCTGCCGCAATGATTCTAGGTCCATCGTCCATCCATTACTTGCATTATATAATATATATATATAGTTCTCTTAATTTTTGTGTTTACAGTAAATCTGATTTGAAATATATATATATATATATATATAAATTTAGGGGTGGAGGCATGTGAAAGATTTGCCACTTTGGGTATCGCTGTGAATTTGGTGACCTATTCAACCGCCGTTTTTGGAGGAGTTTAAGGTTTGTACTCTTCTGTAATTGCATCTATGCGAGCTAAAATGAGTACTGATAATATTTATGTTAATTTCTAGTCTGCATAGATTGAAAGTTGTTAAAGATGATGACAACTTAATATGGACAGCAGCTTCATACGACTGCTGCTGCACAGACATCTTAATATGGACAGCACATACACTATCTTAAACTATATATAGTCTCTTTAATTCACTGCATGCTCTTGAATTCAATATTGTATACTTAAAATGATGAATATTGCTTGGGTTTAGATTGTTCCTCAAGTTTGCTATATATAGTCTCTTTATGTGCATATTTTTTGGTCAAATTTACTAGATGGTTTCTCAAGTTTTACTCAAAATTAGATGCTCAAGAGTGAAAATGATTTTCTTTACTGTTTGATGAAGTTTATAATTAGTCCTTTTATTATAAAAAATTTATTGGTATATTAAATATTTCGAAAATTTTAATAATATAATTAATGTTAGAAATCTTAAAATAGAGAATCTGAAATTTTAATTTTATTTGTTTGAATGTAATTTTAACTTTCAAAATTTTGGAGAAATTATAGAGTTCACTGACATGAGAAGTGTTTATGATCTACAGGAAGCATATATAAGTAATATGCATAAACCCCCATTTGAACCATTCCCAATATGTTTGGCACCTACATATATATATATATATATATATATATATATATATATATATATATAGGGGAGAGATCATACGAGAACCACCCATCTTTAAGGGAACAAAGGGACACCTTGTGGACCACATATGATGTGGGTCCCACATAATATTAAATCATTTCTGATTTAATATTAAAGCATATTAAATCAGAAATGATTTAATATTATGTGGGACTCACATCATATGTTGTCCACAAGGTGTTCCTTTATTCTTTTAAATTTACAAAGTTCTCATTTGAACCTTCCTATATATATATATAGGGGTGTGCAGAAAGTCAACCGATCCAATTACAACCGACCGATGATGATTGGATATCCAATTGTAATTGGATTGGATCGGACTGAAAAATTCAACATCCAATTGGATCGGTTCGGTTGTTGGATGACCATCCAGAACCGATGAAAACCGATCTGATATATCATCCAATTAGCATCCAATTAACCATCCAATGACCATCTAGTTATCCATTCAACCATCATCCAACTATCACCCAGTTAGTTTGTCTTTATTTTGGTTTCGTGTTAGTTTTTAAATTTTAAGGTTAACTTGTGTTTGTTTTAACACATATTAAAAAGGATTAACTAATTTCTTTCATTGTTAAAAATTGGATTGTATTAACACATTGGATGGATCCAATCACATTGGATCATCCATTGGATATCCGACGGATATCCATTAGATATCCAATAAAAATATCCAATGGATGGAACCGAACCGATCCAATCATCCATTGGATCGGTTCGGTTCGGTTGGCAAAATCCAACATCCAATGGATGATTGGATCGGTTCGGTTCCCCTCACATCCAATGGATGTCAACCGATGAACACCCCTCTATATATATATATACAAATTTATATTCATTACTTAATCAACCAAGAATATATATTTTATTTATCCAAAATTAACATAATACTCGTATATTTTTACAAAGTATATATATAGCCTTAATTAACTTATTTATTAGGCCCTCTATATATATATATATCATATATTGTTTGATCAAATATATATATATATATAATTGATATATATGAATGAAAGTTAATTAATTAATTACCACAATTGTAAGAGGTGCTGCAAAAACAGCTATGGATATCCCAACACAAACCCATCTGACGACTAGCACCGAATTAGAGTATACAATCCTTATGGAGTATACAATTTTAAATATGTATTATTTTTATGTGTTTAATTTGAATGTAATATTGTGATTGGTTAGCATAACTTGGAATAACACTTAACTGTTGTAGGCAAAACCATTGTGTATGAATGTCGAACCTTTCGGATAGAGGATGGATGTATAAAAGGAATGATAGTCGGGGTTATCTTAGTGAAGAATATTGCCACAACGTTGATAGTTTTTTGGACTTCGCATTTTCTAGCGTAGTACGTGGATGTGTTGAAAGGAAGACTGTGGGTCAAGAGATAGTACTTCGTATCAAATGTCCTTGTGTCAAGTGCAAAAATATTCACTACACAGCAAAAGATGATGTTAAGTTGCACTTGATAAGACATGGGTTCATGCGGGATTATACAACTTGGTGGGCACATGGTGAAAGGAACGTCCCTCTCAACACGTGGGACAATGTTCTCTTGCTTGTGGAAGATGATAGTTTTGATGGTTGCGCTCAAATGGTAATGGACAACTTCTGCTCCAACAATGTCTATGCCTTCAAATTTAGAAGAACAAGTCCCAAATTCATCTGCTAAGGAATTTTATGATATGTTACGAGATGCCGATGAGCCCTTATGGGATGGGTGTCAGAAGTATTCCAAATTACAAGCCGCCACAAGGTTGTTGAATTGGAAGTCAGAGTGTAACGTACCCGAGTCAACCTTCAATCTGCTACTTCCCATCATTAAAGATATGCTACCTGATGGGAATCAACTAGTTTCAAACTTCTATGAGACGAAGAAAATGTTGAAAAACCTTGGTTTCCCGAAAGAAAAGATTGATGCATGCAAAAACCATTGTATGCTATTCTACAAGGGTGATTCTAACTTGACCAATTGTCGAGTGTGCGGAGAATATCGCTACAAGAACGGTGGACAGACCAAGGTCCCTAATTTGGTGTTGACATATATGCCGATTGCTCCTAGACTTCAAAGATTGTTTATGTCAATAAAGACGGCCAAAGAGATGACATGGCACCGTGATCATCAAACGGAATCAGGGTCAATGGTACATCCAAGTGACGGTGAGGCTTGGAAACATTTTGACTTAAAAGACCCTAGATTTGCAGAAGAGATCCGTAATGTCCGTCTTGGACTTTGCACCGATGGTTTCAGTCCAAACAACTCCAACTCTAATCCATATTCTTTATGGCCTGTTTTTTATACAATTTATAATTTACCTCCTTGGATGTGTTTGAAAGAGTCGTATGTCAAACTTGCCTTGGTCATTCCAGGAAAAAAGAGCCCTGGCCAAAATCTGGATGTATTTCTTAGACCGTTAATAGAAGAGTTGAAGATGTTGTATGAGGAGGGCATTGTTACCTATGATGCTTATCGTAGGAATAATTTCACCATGAGAGCCATACTACTATGGACAGTCAGTGACTTTCACCTTATGCAATGTTGTCGAGTTGGAGCACACATGGCAAGTTAGCTTGCCCATCTTTGTAGGGACAAGGCGAGTTCATTTCAGTTACAAAATGGAGGGAAATCATGTTGGTTTGACTCTCATCGAAAACATTTACCTAGTTCACATCCTTTCCGTCGTGATAAAAAGAGATTTCGAATTAGAACTGCTGTTTTCTCGGGACCACCAAGGGAATTAAATGGCGATGAAATATGGGATCAAGTCCGTCACTTTCCGACTGTTTATGATGGCACTCCTTACAGACCGAAGAACAAAAAGATTAGTGGCTTTGGGGTAACCCACAATTGGGTAAAAAGAAGTATTTTCTGGGAGCTACCATATTGGCGCGTTCTCTTAATTCGACACAACCTGGATGTCATGCATATTGAGAAGAATGTTTTTGAGAATCTCTTTAACACTGTCATGGACACGAAGAAGACGAAAGACAATATAAAGGCAAGGTTAGATGTAGCACTATATTGTGATCGACGCGAGTTGCATATTAACAAGGTAGGAAACAAGGTTATGAAACCAAAAGCATCGTATACCTTGACGAAAACACAAGTGCAGAAAGTGTGTGAATGGTTAAAAAAACTAAAATTTCCCGACGGTTATGCTGCAAACATAGGAGGGTGTGTAAACGTGGAAGACAATAGTTTTTACAGCTTCAAGAGTCATGATTGTCATGTGTTTATGCAGCGATTGCTCCCTCTTTCCTTAAGAGGGATGATACCTAATCCAATATGGGATGCTATTACAGAGTTGTGCACATTCTTTCGTGCAATATGCTCAACGGTGTTACACATTGGTGACTTGATCCCATTGCAAACACGTATTGTCGAAACCATTTGCAAGTTGGAAAAGGTTTTCCCACCGAACTTCTTTGATTCAATGGAACACCTTTTAATTCATTTGACACGTGAAGCCATTCTCGGTGGTCCGATTCAATATAGATGGATGTATCTATATGAGAGAAAACTTGGATCATTGAAAAGAACAGTTAGAAACAAAGCACGGGTTGAAGGATCTATCATTGAGGCCCATCTCGTAAATGAACTTTCTACTTATTGTTCTTTATATTTTGAACCAATGATAGAAACACGCCTAAATCGCGAGCCTCGTAATTTTGCCCCAGATATTCCAAGTTCTTCGGAGGTCGACTCTCGATTAAGCATCTTTAAAGTTCTGTCTCGGAGATTATTTGAAAAAGGTGGAAAAAGAAGAGCCTTAACTGATGAGGAGATGCACAAGGTGCATACCTATATTGTGCTTAACTGTGAGGAAGTTTGCCCTATCGTAAAGTTGTTTGATGAGTCGATCAGAAAAAAAGAACCTCATATTGAAAATGGAGAACTTGAGAGGCGTAGGGAGTTGTTCTTTGCTAAGTGGTTTGAAACACATATCTTTGGGTCAGGCAATAGTAATGACACTTGAAAGTTTTAGCACGAGGACCAATACGTTATGTTACATCTCATAAAGGATATTTCGTTAATGGTTACAAGTTTCACACAAGAAAACACGGTGATGGGCGGGTTACACATAACAGTGGAGTATGTGTGAAAGGGTCTTGTTATAACGACTATGAGTACGACTATTATGGGTTGTTGGATGACATTCTTGAGGTTGAATATCCTGGAGTAGGGCGATGCGTTGTTGTGTTATTCAGTTGTACTTGGTTTGATACAGTCCACGGTGTTAGAGTTGCTGCTAAACATAACATGGTAGATATCAAATACAAGTCTAGATTAGGAACGGATGACCCATTTGTCCTAGCATCACAAGCAATACAAGTTTATTATGCACCGTATCCTTCGAACACTAAAGACTTGAAAGATTGGTGAAATTTCTTTGTTAAGACAAAGCCAAGAGGGATATATGATGTGGCACAACGAGTTACTGAAGTAAGAGATGATGATAATCTAGATGGGGAACATTTCTTTCAAGAGAACGAGATGTTAAATTGTTTAACATCCACAAGTATAGATGCATATATTGAACCTGTTAGTCTTGTCACACCAGGACCACCCATCGAACTCGATGTCGATGTAGCTATTAATGATGATGAAAATGATGAGGATGATGATGACCCGAATATAGAAGAACAAGAGTTTGAAGATACAGATGATTCAAATGAAGATGATGAAGAACCTATTTTATCTGATCACTTTTCTGATAATTAGTTTGTTCAAACGGGTATATGTTTATTTTATGTATGTTTATATATATATATATATATGTTGTTTTAGAAGTATGTTGGTAGTTAATTTATCATTATTTTGTAGCAGACGATTTTATATGGGTCGTAGTTTTATGTCTACTGGCGGTCGAGGTAGTGGTTTTAGCGGAGGTCGTGATACTTCTTCTAGTAGAAGCCAAGGCGGATATGGAGATAGACGCCACGCTGGAGGTTCCATTAGAACTGTCGAGCACGTCGTTGACACCCTAGAGACTCATGAGTCGGATGGTCTAGACACCATTCATGAGGATGTCGCTGCAGAGTCATCTCACATCAGTCATGGAGCCGGTGTCGGCATGTCGATACTTGATAGATCTTCACAGAGGCCGAAGATTGAGTTGGCGGGCGCTACGTATGTATATTTGTTGATTTTGTTTATATCATATATCAAACTTTGTTAACTAGTATTATTGTGCAGGTTTGCTTGCCCAGAAGTTGGTCATAAAGCTGTCACCATAGTACAGGAAATGTTTCTTGGTCCTTGGGCAACATGGAAAGATGTTGATAGTGATTCAAAGGCTACTTTGTTCCAACGTTTTAAGGTTTGTACTTACGATATTTAAGTTTGTAAATTATTTTTTGATATCATTAATTAAATGAACATGTTATGTATGTGTAGAATAACTATACGTGGGATGAAGATAGTGATGAACTATTTCGTACAGCATGGAGTAACACGTTGAAGGGGCGTTGGCGAGATATGATGCTCAGAGTCAGGGAAAAAGCCATCAAGAGGGCCCTTGATGCAGATGTAGAGTTTGATGGGTTCAATTTTAAGGATTTGATCCCATTTGGCCCGAATTGGATTCATATAGACTATTGGAGTGAAATGATCTTAAAGGTATATTAATGAATTACATTATATTTACACTTTTCTATTGGGTTTTTAATGATTTTTGTTTTATATAGAAATGGAATACGGAGCGATTGGAAAAAATCGTCAATAGTCAACAAACGAAACCGAATGACCTTGCACGATGGAATGGTGTCAAAGCATACGGGGGTTCCATTTCCAATTCAATACGAAGATGGCGTTTTGTAAGCTCACACGTTTTTAATCATGCTTTAGAACTCTTTTTTTGTTTTACTATGGATAAAATTAATAAATGTAATGAATTTTATAGGTAAAATCGGAAGGTCGCGAACCGACGGCCATGGAGATGTTTGCGATGACCCATAAGACCAAAGGGTCGGGGAGGTTTGTTACCTCGAGGGCTGAAAAATTTGCGGTTAGTAATTACTCTCTCATTTCTTGTAACCGTATAAATTCAGAAAGTTTTTATTTGCGTTTTTTACTTGGCTTTCCCCCTAGAAGCTTACTGAATAAGCCACTTTTTATATCATTAAGCCACTACCACCGACCGAATAAGTTTGTAAGGGGCATTTGATAGATCTTCCATTAAGTCCTTTATGAATAAAAGTTTGTCTTTGTGGATTAATGCTGTCCGTATAAATTGAGATGGAACTTAATGAATATTATATTCTAATTCTCAAATTTATGCACTCAAATGGTGTTAAAGTTTTGCTACCGAATTTTTTTCTTGTTGATTGACTATTAAATATTCTAATCTATCGTAGGATGATTATGTCCATGAAACGATTGAGAAGTACGGACCCGACACTAGCATTCATCCACCTGGAGATATTGAAGTATGGGAGCGTTGTGCGGGAGGAAGGAAAAGGGGTCAGATGTATGGCGTTGGTACGTGTTCAGATCCGAGCTACGTGGTAACCGGTTCGCGAAGCGGAAATTGGAATGAATCATTTGTCGGTTCCACTTCAAACGAGGTAAATTTTTTGTTTATTTTTATTTTCTTATTTAATTGGAACATATATGTCAATACACTCATTATGTGTTACATAATATACATAGGTGCAACAATTAAAGGAGAAAATTAAGAAAATGGAAGAGGAGCGAGCAATTGAAAAACAGGAGAACGCCCGACGTGCTCAACGTGAGAAGGAAAATCAAGATAGAATGAAGAAAATTGAAGAGATGCTACGTCGGCAATTCCCACCGTCGACTTCCGATGGTTCCGTTAGTTGATTACGGTATGAGTTTGGTATAATATTAGCTTTAAATGGACTTATATGGATATTTGTATGAATATATATATATATATATATATATATATGAATTTGTTTTCCTTTATATGGATATTTGTATGGATATATATACGGATTTGTTGGAAAATCTATTGTTGAATTTTTGGATTTTGTATGCGCTTATATTATATATATATATATATATATTACAGGTTAAAATGCAAATATAGACAAACAGGGTTTTCTACTTTTTTTAAAATATAAATCCGAAATAGCCGTCGGAAAGCCGTCGGTAAATAAATCGTCGGAAAGCCGTCGTAAACTAAGTCGTCGGAAAGCCGTCGGTAAATAAATCGTCGGAAAGCCGTCGTAAAATAAGTCGTCGGAAAGCCGTCGGTTGGATAAACTGTCGGAAAGCCGTCGGTAGGATAAACCGTCGGAAAGCTGTCGGTTATATAAACCGTCGGAAAGCTGTCGCTAAAAGTCGTCGGAAAGCCGTCGCTACACATTACCGACCAAGGTTTTAGCGACAGATTGTACCTGTCAGAAAACCGTCGGTAAAGGGCATTTCCGACGGTTTTCTGACAGTTTTTACCGTCGGTAATACCCTATTCTGTTGTAGTGTGAGAGATGACGAGGAGTTAGGGAAGATGAAGGAGAAGATGTTAAATGTGGACATAAATAAATAATCAATGTTGATGGAAATTAAAGTAGGAAATTAGAAGTGTAAGTTGATGGCAAATTGGTTATGAAAGAATTGTAATATATAGTATGTTGATAGTTTAGTATACTTGGATGAAGTTGATCTAATCCATCTAAATGTTCACACTCGATCATACAATGAATGATTAAAATGGTTTGCTTTCATCTAATATTTTGATCAATCATCGAATCATTTTAAACATATTTGTACATCAAGATTCAAAATAGAAATATTGTAAAAAATAATCAACAAATTAAGGTTTGTTTATAACCTAAATATGAAATATAATTTTTGTGCACAACATATCATATGATATGATTGGCAGATCGTGGAATATTTCGTTTGAATTATTAATGACATACTAATAAAATTACTATCAATGATTCTCAAACCATTCATAACAACATGTGATCATCAATATATGCAAATTAATCATTTATAGATATTCATAGGAATTACTATTGATTTTAGTTGGGTTCAGTATTCACTTAAAAAAGTTGTTGTCGCCGCGCAAAGCGCAGGCCCAACACTAGTATATATATAAAGCAGAAACATTTGGGAGTCCACGTGGCGCCTTCTCCTATTTTCTTGATTTTTTTTACTAAAAACCCTTCGATTTTTACCGTTACACTTATTTGATCTTCTCCATCAAATAAATTCTGCAACTCTTCGTTTTCTTTTTGACTTTCGATAATGAAACGGACAAAAAAAAACCATCTTCAAAGCGGATTCTTCAGATGAATTCACAGGCGATTTTCTCAAGAATCTATATATATATTATATATATCTATATATATAGGGGGCTCTTCATCTCAACCCTAGAATTATTTGATCAATGGTCCACATTAAAGAAATTAAAATTTATTATATTTACCTAAATTAAAGCTATATAAAGTATTTAAATAAAAGAAAAAGGATATCATAGTAATTTCACTTGGTATTTCAAGTCTATCTAATTTAGGCGGCTTCCTATATTCATGGAAAGTACCCATAAACAATACCAGAGATAAATCAAAAAAAATATCATACCTAAATCAAATCAAGTCAGATTTCAAAGGCTCTGCAAAAACCCTTTCGCTCCGATTTCGTACGAAGCTTCATACCGTACATACTCATAAAATATGTACCACATATATTCATAAATTTATGTACCAGATATACTCATAAAAATATCATATCATACATACTCATAAAATATATACTATATATATTCATAAAGTTAAGTACCAGATATACTCATAAAAATATCATACCATACATACTCATAAAATATGTACCATATATAATCATAAATTTATGTACCACATATACTCAAGTAGGTTTGTCATATAATTGAAGCTAACATGGCATAGTAATACATTAAAAGACGAATGAGATGCTTACATCACAACATCCAAGGGATCACCCCTTGCAACATCAAATCCAGCTGAAATGATTGTGATATCACGAGCAAACTCATAAGCCGCAATCAAGTGAGTTCTCAAAATAAGAACATAAAGACACAAAAACTAAACAATCAAAGCATAATGCGTAGCCTAAAATGGATATTTGCAAAAATTAACTTTCAGTCTTGTTGAAGGAAGAATGTTCATGGAAATCGTTGAAATTAATATACGATTTGGTTTGATTTGTTCTGTTAGAGACAATCTAGGAGAGAAATAAATATATATCTGATTTGAAACTAAAAAATTAATATTAAAATGATTAATTATTAAATTTGTAAATTTATAAAGTTACCCTTTGTTAATAAATATATAAATTGATTAATTAAATTAATTTGATTGATTGGCAATGGATCTCATAGTTATCATGTTTTATGGGGTTCTCATTTGATTAGGCTCATATATATATACATATATATAGAGAGAGAGAGAGGAAGGTTCAAATGAGAACTTTGCATTTTTAAAGGAACATAGGAATAATTGTGGATCACATATGATGTGGGTCGCACATAATATTAAATCATTTATGATTTAATATTAAATCATATTAAATCATAAATGATTTAATATTATGTGGGACCTACATCATACGTGGTCCTAAATGAGTTCATTTGTTCCTTTAAATTGGTAGTCTTCTCGTATGATCCCTCCCCTATATATATAGAGGAAGGTTCAAATGAGAATTTTGTATTTTTAAAGGAACAAAAGAACATTTGTGGATCACATATGATGTGGGTCCCACATAATATTAAATCATTTATGATGTAATATTAAATCATTTATGATTTAATATTATCTGGGACCCACATCATATGTGGTCCACAATTTGTTCCTTTGTTCCTTTAAGGATTGGTGATTCTCATATGATTCCTCTCCTATATATATATATATATATATATAAAGGAGAAACATTGGGAGTCCACATGGCGCCTCCTCCCATTTTCTTGAATTTTTTTTAGTTTTTACATTTAATATATATATATATATATATATATATAGATTTAGGTTGAAAACCTTTCGTTTTTATATTTTCTCATATTAATTGTCTTTTATTAAGTCATAAAAGTATACACTTTTCGGTTTTCCATTCCGTTTTTTATCCCATCTATATATTATATCTCATCTAACATTTTTTTTCTTTTGTTTTGTCGAATCCTCCATCATATTGCAAAGTATACAATTGAATTCCTAATTAAGATGAATGCTACATTTCTATGATTTATTTTTTTAAGTGAGTTATGTGTTGTTATTGATGTGTTTTTCTTTGCAACTTGTTTTATCGAATCCTCCATCATATTGCAAACTATACAATTGAATTCCTAATTAAGATGGAAACTACATTTCTATGGTTTATTTTTTATGTGAGTTATGTGTTGTTATTGATGTGTTTTGTGTTTTTCTTTGCAAATTTTTTTTATCGCCGATACCGTTGTCCTTCTTTCGTTAAATCCATGTAAGAATTGTTTCATTTTGTTTTATGATTTGTGTGGTTTATATGTTATTGGTAACATTTTTTTCTTTTGTTTTATGATTGGTTTATATGGTTTATTTTATGTTTTTATATGAGTTATATGTTGTTGTTGATGTGATTTGTGTTTTCCTTTGCGGGGTATTTTATCCCTGATATCTTGTTGGTCTTCCTCCATAAAGTCCATGTAAGACTTCTTGCATTTTATTATGATTTGTGTGGTTACATTTGTTTTTCTTTGTGTTATATGTTGTATTTATGTGTTGTTTTTTTATCGAATTTTTTGATCGTCCATACCGAATGTTATTCCTAAACTTTCCAAGTAACAACTATTACATTTTTATTATTATTTGTGTAGGTTATATGTTGTTGTTGATGAAAGTTTCGTTTCAAAATTTTCTTTCTTGTTCTTATATTTTATTTCACAAAAGTTTTTCATTTCTCATTTTTTTTGAAGTTATTTATGTTGTGTATGTGTGTTCTTTTTATTTATGTTTTTACTTTGTCTAATTTTGTTTTACTTGTATATCTATATAAAAGGAAAACTCACCAAGATGATATGACACCTTTTTAGAGTATGATTATTCGTTAGGAATTTTGTTGTTTTTTTTAATGTATAACATATATTTATATATACATTAAATGAGTGATGACATGACATTCTTAGGGAGCAAGATTGTTGTTTCTAAATTTTCTCATATATTTTATTTTTAAAATTTTTTTATATATTAAAGACTTTTATATCCCTATATGTAATTTATGTTTTCATAGAAGTATAAAGATTTTTGTAATTTTACATGCACATTGCAATTAGTGTTAGTTAACTATTCACTTTCTCTTCTTTATGTTAGTTTTTCATTTTCTCATATATAAGTTATGCTACAATCTAATGGGATCGATATCACTCTCATCAATGTTATAGAGAATGAAATCGTAACTGTTGGAGTGAATGAAGATGGTAAAAATCCTATACACATGAAGAATGAAAAGGTTGAAGATGCCGAATAATTCTATGTAATCAATTCCAAGTGGCATATGTATCAATGAAAATTTTACTCATTAACAAGACAGATTCATAATTTATGAAATTATTGAGATATGATTTAGTTTAATTAAAGTATAATTAAATTGTATGTTATACAATAGTATTTAAACTATGGTTGTTATTAATAATTTTCATTATACATCTTTTGGATCATACATCTAATATATTTTATAGTTTATAACCCTATTAATTATGCCGGTTTTTATTTGCTAAATTGAGAATAATAATAATGTTCAACTATGCTCAATTTCATTGTTAAAAGATATTGTATATAACTTTACAACATGTTGATAAAAATAATCAGTTAAAATAATTTGTATATTTTTTTCAACATTAATTTTAGTTATCGCGTATTTTTCATTCTTTTTTAGTTTTTACATTTAGTCCAAATTAAAAACACTTCATTTTCTACGGTTACACTTCTTTGATCTTCTCCATCAAAAAAGTTCTGCAACCCTTTGTTTTCTTTTTGGCTTTCAATGATGAAATGGCCAAGAAAGACCCTTTGGGGGCTTGCTTGGCTAGAAAGAGAAAGTCTTCAGCCTAGCTCGACTGAAAGGAGAGGAAGCGCCTATATTCAAGGCGGATTTTTCATATCTCTCCTCCAAGCATCATCGACTCCCAGTATCGAAGCTCAAATTTTGTATTGTAAGTTTTTTTTAAAAGTATTTACATGGTGAAAATATATTCAAATGAGTTATTTAAAAGGAAAACCTACAACTGATGAAACAAAAAGGCTTCTTTGGTAATTTTACTTGCAATTTAATTAGTTTTAACTTTAAACTACATAACTTCCTAGAGTCATTCATTATATAGTTTTTTCATCTTTCCCTCTATTAACTAAAGAAAATTCTATAATAAATAATATGGTATTTTTCTTTTTCTTAATTATTTGTCTACATTTATGTATAAACCACCATGTCCTTTCAAATGGCTACTACCATTGAATTTACTTACTCTTTGGTTCTAATGCAATTAAATGAATAAGTCCAAAGGTTTTCATTAATTTTTCAAGATGTCAAATGAATGCTTCATTTCTCCATCTTGCATATAAAAGGAAATTATGATTGTTGACATCCATTGTAACATGTTAAATACTTATTGAGATACAAGATGCTTGCACTTCCCACCAAGTCATTGTTCATCTTTCTAAGGTTACTTTTGCATGTTACAAATATGTTTTAGGCTACTTACTTGCTTTGTGTTTCTTAACCTAATATATGTTAGAACAATTTCTTCCGATATTTTGATTTCTTTGCTTACATAAGGAGTTTTGTAGGTTATCTTTGGTTATTCAAGGGTTTACTACTTATTTTATTGTCAACCCAAGTATTCCCATAGATCCCTTTTGCAATTGATCTTCTTACATAAAATGTAAGTTGAACTTTTGGAGGAGACAATATTATTTTGTAGAGAATTTTGATTTTTGAGTTGTATCAATACTAAATATTGATGTTTATCGTGTAAAATTTTTGGTTCCGAATTTGTAATTTTAAGATGTGACGTAACTTATGTAAGTTAGAAAATTAAGTATTAAAAATGTAAAATATGTTTTGTAATGGTCATTGAAAATTGATATATGAAGAATTATAAAAAAAATTCGTAATAAAAGAACGAATTGTATTGTGTTATGATATGATATTATATATAAACACTTATATTTTGTTTTTCTAAATATTTTTGTAGTTTGGCAATATTTTTTATGGAGACGATGATTTAATATTCAATTAATAAATTCCAATTACTATTCAATGCTTATATCATTTTATAAACCGTCGCGCAACGCGCGAAGCCAAAGACTAGTATATATATAAAGCAGAAACATTTGGGAGTCCACGTGGCGCCTCCTCCTATTTTCTTGATTTTTTAGTAAAAACCCTTCGATTTTTACCGTTACACTTATTTGATCTTCTCCATCAAATAAATTCTGCAACTCTTCGTTTTTTTGGCTTTCGATAATGAAACGGCCAAAAAAAAGCCATCCTCAAAACGGATTCTTCAAATGAATTCACAGGCGATTTTATCAAGAAATATGTCATCAACGCTTTCAGCCCGAGTCCCGATTCGACCTCATCATCGCCTCTTTCTTTAGCCAATATGGGTGAAATGATGAGCTTTTTGAATGATCTTTGGACCCTTTCACCAAAATTAATGGTGGTAACCGAGCAAGAACTGAACCATAACAATTTATATCTCTATATATCTATATACATATAAAAGTAGGATAATCGATGTCCTACGTGGCATCCTTACAATTGAGGATTTCACCTCATGCTTTTTCTAATATTTTTTATTTTTTTAATATTAAAAACATTAATTAACCTTAATTGTATTTAGACTATTAATTTGCTTCTTCTTTACATTCTTTTTAATTTTTTACCTTTCAAAATTAGAGTCCTTAAATTCATTTGGTAGTTGGTATGGATAAAGAGGAGGACAAGAGACACTTGATGAATAAGCATAAAAAAAGTTCATGAAGTCCATTGAGAAATCTCCAAATCAAAGAATTCCCAATTGGGATGAAGAATGCCTTCAATCATGAAAATTTCGAACGTGTACGTAGCCATCATCTTCTTCGAGAAAAGTAAGATTTTTCTATGGGGCTAATAAGTTTATGTAATTTTTCTTTTATTTACTCCTCCATTGTGATTGATTAAAGTTTAGGATTTGTGTATAAACAAGTATGAAATTGAACTATTTTTTTTTATCAAATATTGAATTAATTTATTAGAGGTTTTTAAACATAATTTTTCATTCTATTTTGGTGTTATAGTTTGATTATTGGAATTATAGGATTATGATAAATTAAATGTTTAATTCTATTATGTAGTTATCCTATTAATAGATTGCATCTATCATTGTCTATGATTATGTTGCACATAATGATCTCTTTGATGGTGCACATGAAAAATCTGAATGGATGCAAATTATAAAGCTGAAGACAAAGACCTTTGTGAGAGAAGAAATGGTATTTGATGTTATTCTTAGTTACTTTTGTATATCATGTTTATTAATAAATGACCGGTCACAAAAATTTCAATAATTTTCTTTATCACATTTCCAATCAACCACTCAAAAAAAATTCTAAAATTGAGGCTCTTTCTTCTCCAACATACTATTATAATACGAAAAAGTAAAATTGTGGGGGTAATCAAACTTGGTCTCTATATTTGGCAATCAAAATATTGGTCTTTATATTTTAAATATTAATATTATATTGATATTGATTAACATTTAACATATTAATTAATAGTTGGTATTAATTTTAGCAGTGTATTTTCTTTTTCTTTTTTAAATTATAAACTACATTTGAATAATTTGAATTTATATTACAAAAATAAAAAAATTAACAAAAATGTGCATAATTTTGCTAAAATGCTGATTATTAAAATTTAAAGATACATATATAATACATTTATAAAATAATGAACATTTGATAAAATAAAATATCGTAACAAAAAATTTAAAAGTTACGTGATTGAATATTCTACTTATAATCAAATAAAATACATCATTTTAATTTAAAAATACTTTATTGAATAAATTATGATAAGGACCAATTAACAATATTTATTAAAAAATATACAAAATTTAAATCAATACATATTATTGATGATTTAAAATCAATATATATATATATATATAAATCAAATTAGAAATCAATATATATATATATATATAAATCAAATTAGAAATCAATTATATAAAAATAAAATTAGAATCACACTTCCCGTTTTTATAGGAAATTTTGTACCAGAAACCATGGTATTTTCAATTATAGCCTTCATGGGATGTAAAATACATCTCTTCTCAGCATCCCTATAGTGCATGAGATAAATGTATGCATTTCGATTCGGGTCGTATTCTATGGTTACGATTCTACCATATATGTTTTTTTCATTCCGTCGAAAATCTATTTTACGGTATAGACACTTATGACCTCCCCCTCTATGCCCTGCGGTAATGATTCCTCTGACATTACGACCTTTACCATAATAATGTTGTCCATAGATCAAACTATTTTGTGGATTTTTTACTGTCTATAGTTCCATTGTGTAAAATTGTATCGTTACCGCCAATGTTTTAAAACCCGGTATTTAGTTGACCCGGTGTGGTGACCGGGTCCGGGTTAACTGGTTCAACCGGTTCAACCACCGAGTTAACCGGTTTCAATAATCTCTCAATCTCTTGTATTTTTTCATTTTCCAGCGTACGTACATATATATATATATATAAAGTAATAATTTGATGTCTACAAGTTCCAATATTAAAAATACACAAACAACAAGTTTTACATCAATCCAAATATGTTAAAAAACACACATAACACACATTTTTTTTTAATTTAATATAAAACGGGTTAATCGAGTTTGAGAAACGGGTTTACCACCGGTTTAACCGGGTTTTTGTGAAACCCGGCCGGGTTGAAACGGCGCGGTCATATGCATTAACCCAGCGTTAGTTAACTCGGTCACTACCCCGTGTCCCGGTCCAACCAATTCGACCGACCAGATTAACCCGGGTTTTTAAACATTGGTTACCGCACAACGCGCGGTAACCGCACTAGTTTTTTATAAAGATAATTCATTAATTACTCATGCTATATATGTAATGAGTTATTTAAATAGTAGGTTTGCATAATTGATGAGTTACACCAAACTTGGTTAATAATCTTTGATGTCAGTTGGATTTTTTGATTGATTTTTTTATACTGTGTAGCAAGTTACGTTGCATCATCATACAAGTATATTGCAATATTGCACTAGAACATAAATTGCAATAAACTAGTATGTTCTACTCAATAGTCAATATATGCATACATATACATATGTTTATGTAAATTTATATATGACAAGTAGAACTGTAAACGAACCGAACGAACATGAATGAAGGCTTGTTCATGTTCGTTCATTTAACTTAACCGAACAAGCGAACGAACACGAACGAAATTTTTTGCGTTCGTGTTCGTTCGTTTAACTTAACCGAACAAACGAACGAACACAAACGGTAAATGAACGAATTTTTTTGTGTTCATTAAGAAAATTTGTTTGTTCATGTTCGTTTGTTAAGCTGTTAAACGAACGTAAACGAACAAACATAAATGAATGTGAATGAAGATAAACGGTCGTAAACGAACATAGATAAACATAAACAAACAAACACAAATATAGAATAAAACCACATTTACTTATTATTTTGTTCCTAAAAAGTAACATAACAAAATAAAAAACCGGGTAAACTTAGGAGCCATAAAAAAAATTCTAAAAATTTAATTTAATTACTGATTTTACATATTAATTCATAATATATAAATATATTTATATATATAAACAAACGTAAACGAACATAAACAAACGAATGTAAACGAACGTTCACGAACGTAAACGAACGAACGAACAAGACCATTGTTCATGTTCGTTCATTTAACTAAACGAACAAAAAAATGTGTTCATGTTCGTTTATTAAATAAACGAACATAAACGAACTTCTCGCCGAACGGTTTGGTGAACATTCGATTCGTTTACAGCCCTAATAACAAGTCCTTACACATAGCTTTTACCTTTATTGAAGTTTGAATTATTAACCTTCTAAAAAATGGTTTTACTAGTAATCTAGGTGTCGCTTGTCTAGAATGCGTTTGGTACGGTGAACAGGATGGAATAAAACAGAACAGAACAGAACAGAACAAGCTTGTCCCATGTTTGGTGTGATAAAATGTTGAACTAAGTGGAACACATGTGGAACAAGGGTGTTCCATCCTACCCCCCTAGAACTAAGTAGAACAAGGGTTTCATGACCATTTTACCCTCTAACCTAACACACACACAATCTCTCTCTCTCTCTCTCTCTCTCTCTCTCTCTCTCTCTCTTTCTCTCTATCTCTCTCTCTCTCTCTCTCTCTCCTCTTTCCTCTCTCTCTCCCCTCTCTCTCTTTCTCCCCTCTTTCTCCCCCCTTCTGCCCCCCTCTCTCTCTCCTCTTTCCTTTCTCTCTCTCCTCTCTCTCTCTCTATATATATATGTGTATATATATATGTGTGTGTGGGGGGGTTATTTGGTAAAAAAAACACTAAACAACTCACTAAGGATAAATTGGTCATTCTGTCATGTTCTGTCCCATCATATCATGTTTTACCAAACGTGTAACAGCTGTTCTGTCCTATTCTGTTATGTCCTGTTCTGTTCTGTTATGTCCTGACTGCGTACCAAACGCACCCCTAAAGACCATTTGGTGTAACAAGAAAATGAGGAACTTCAAAATACGAAACAAGACAAGGGTTTGAACGGGATTGCTGAGCGAGAGCATGAGCCACCCCATTAGCTTGTCTCCTAACCAACTGAACTGAAAGGAAGTCATGATGGTCCAAAATGTTGCGACATCGGACAATAACATCCCCAAACTCCGTAATATCATCTTCCGAGGATTTGATCGCATCAACTACTAGTTTGGCGTCAGTCTAAAAAGTTACTCGATGAAGCCTAGAATCAACGATCCATTCCAAGGCGCCAAGAAGGCTTAGAGCTTCACATTCCCGGACAGGGGGTAAACCATGAATACTATACGATCGAGCCGCAAAAAAGTTTCCATGTTCGTCCCAGATAACAACCCCCATACCTGATCGGTTTTCATTACGGAATTGAGCAGCATCAGTGTTGCATTTGAGAAAGCCAGCATGTGGAGTATGCCACAAATATCGGCATTCACGAGGACATGGTTGCTCTTCCGGAGTCTGCAGTGAGGCAACTTGCAACCAATCACTATGAACTCCCATATCCCGTCGAATAACCGAGGAAGGATCTCTAGCCCCATTAGACCAAAGAATATCGTTGCGACGAACCCAAATACTCCACAACATCATGATAAACTTGTCAGCTTTAAGAGGAGGACGGTCGAATAAGATAGAGAACAAAAGCTCGTGCTAGAAAGGCTTGTCTGTCTGTCAATCATCTCCCATAGACTCGCTTCACACCACACCTCCTTAGTCCCCGGGCAGTCCACAAAAACGTGCCAATTGTTTTCCGGGTTGTTTTCACAAAAAACACAGACACACGGCATCGGGACTCCCCGACTTTGAAGATTGGCACGAGTAGGGAGAACATCTCTAGCCGCTCTCCAAGCAAAGTTTCTAACCTTGTGAGGAATTTTGGTATGCCAAATCCTAGTCCAATCCCCATTTACAAATAAGTCAGAATTGGGATCAAGCCTTTCAGTTATCAAACGACACCCCGACTTTATGGAATACATTCCATTGGAAGACTAGTACCAAATAACTTTATCATCTCCACGATTAGACTGGGGAGTAAGACTTAGAATTTCCTTCGCATCACGAGGGGAGAAAAGAGTCTCAATACGGGTTGCATCCCATCCTGGGGCATTAGAGCTTAATAAGTCACTAACTCAAAGAGACAACCCGTTATCGTTATTTGACGATTCTAGCGGAAGTTAAGATCATCCCGAAGCCAAGGGTCATGCCACGCCTTAATAGAGTTACCATTGCCAATCTTCCATCGATAGCCTTCATTGATGACTAGTTGGGACTGCCAGATACTCCTCCAAATGAAGCTAGGTGAGTGACCAAGCCTGGCCTTAAGAAAATTATCCCTTGGATAGTATTTCGTTTTGAAGATCCTACTAACTAGAGTATCTAGGTTGGACAACAACCTCCAACCTTGCTTACCCAACATAGCCAAATTAAAAGCTGTAAAATTCCGAAAGCCAAGACCTCCATATTTTTTCGGCGTGCATAATCGATCCCAAGATAGCCAGTTAATCGACCTCGATCCATCATTCCTTGAGCCCCACCAAAATGAGTTCATCATTCTCTCTAATTCCACTACCATGGTTGATGGAAACATAAAAACACTCATAAAGTACACAGGGATGGCTTGTGCTTCACTTCGGATAAGCGTAGCACGCCCCGCATTAGAAATGGGACGTTGACGCTACGTTTGCATACTATTCCATAGTCGATCTTTCAGGTGTCTAAAAATGTGGCGTTTACTACTACCAATGAGAGACGGGAGACCCAAATATTTGTCGGTGTTAAGCGGATTCGAGACACCAAGGATGGAGGAGATTGCGTTTTTAAGTTCAGGCGCCACGTTATTACTACACATTATCCCAGATTTGCCAAAGTTTATCGCATGACCGAAGCATCTTCATAGGCTGTGAGAGTATTTTTTAGATTCCTTCATTCGTTAATAGAAGACCGGCAAAACAATACAGCATCATCCGCAAATAATAAATGAGAAATAGGGGGAGCATTGCGTACCACACGACACCCGTGAAGTCTTCCATGTACCTCTTCATGCTTAATTAACGTGGATAAACCCTCCATACAAATAATAAACAAATAAGAAGAAAGTGGGTCTCCTTGCCTTAAACCCCGGAAAGGAGTGATAGGGCCAATAATTTGTTCGTTAATTCTCACAAAATATCGAATTGATGTAACACACATCATGACTGTATTTACCCACGAAGTAGCAAAACCCATTTTAAGCATGATCGCCCGCAAGTAGTTCCAATATAGCCGGTTGTAAGCTTTGCTAATAACAATTTTAAGCGCGACATCACCTTCTTTCCTTCGAGTATTTCGCTTCATACTATGGAGAGATTCAAAGGCGAGCATAACATTATCAGTGATCAAACGACCTTTTATAAAAGCCGACTGGTTTTTAGACACCACTTTGGGGAGAAGCGGTTTAAGTCGGTTTGCCAAGACCTTGGTCACAATATTTAGAATTACATTACAAAGAGCAATGGGCCGCAAATCTTTCATCGTCTTCGGATCATCACATTTCCGAATTAAAGTAATGAGTGTGTCATTTATACCATCAGGAAGGACTCCTTGTTGAAGCCACGAAACAACTGCCATGAAAATCTCATCTCCAATGACCGGCCAAAACTTTTGGAAAAAGCGAGGGTTGAAGCCATCGGGTCCCGGCGATTTATTGGGGTGCATTTGGAATAATGCAATACGAAATTCATTTTTTGTAAAGGTGGCATTCAATCTGTCATTATCTGCAGCCGTAAGTTTCGATTGCACCAGGTTAGTGACCAAGTCAGGAGAGCCATCACTAGCCGAGAAAAGCGAGGTGAAGTAGTTCGAGGCCACGTCACAAAGACCTTGGTTATTAGAAATCCATTGTCCGGAGTCATCCCGAAGTTGGCGAATACGATTCCTTTTGCATCGGCCGTTAGCAAATGCATGAAAGAATTTGGTATTAGAATCACCTTCGTTAAGCAAGAAAACTTTTGACCTTTGACGCCAATGTTCCTCCTCCTTTACCAATAAGCTAAGCAATTTAGAATTGGCCTCCTCATAAGCTTGGATATCCTCCGTAACACTGCTGCCACGAAGGAGATCAATCTTTTTATTACACTCCTTAAGATCTTGGCGATGTGTGGCGTTTAAGTTTCGACCCCAAGAGGCTAGACATTTGGCCATAACGTCTAATTTGTCTAAAATATTGTGTGTTACCGTTCCGTTCCAGCAGTCCATGACCACGTTTTCAAAAGAAGTTTCCTGCAACCATTTATTTTCAAAACGAAAAACCGAGCGAAAAACGGGAGTAATTCGTACCTCAGTAATGAGCAGAATTGGAGAATGGTTGGAAATAGGAGCATACGAATTAACGAGAGAGTAGTTCGGGAACATCGAAAACCAATCATTTCTCGCGATAGCCCGATCAAGACGCTCTTTCACTTCGTTTGGTTTTCCTTTATGGCGAATCCAAGTTAATGGATATCCAGACATAGGAACATCAGCTAAACCGCAGTTTGTTAGCGTTTCCCTTAAACCTCTTATACACCAATCTGGATGTTCATGCACACCAAGCTTCTCTTCTTGAGACAACAAATCATTAAAGTCCCCTATTATTGTCCAAGGTAAGGTAGAGGCTGTCGCTAAAGATCGAATCAAGTCCCATGAATCACGACGACGTGTCCTCTCCGGATAACCATAAAAACCAGTGATGCGCCAGTACCCATTTAAACAATCGTTAACATGCATGTTAATATGATTCGAAGAGAAAGACAAGAGAGAACAATCATCTTTATTTTTCCAAAAAACACAAACGCCACTACTGTGACCATTATAACTAACCGCAAAGCAAGAATCAAAGCCAATACGAAATTTATTTTGGTCAATTTTAGACGAACAAGAAGAGCTTCAAATAGAAAAATAATATTCGGCCGATGAACTCGAATGAGTTCACGGAGATTGGGAACTGCCTTGGGGTTGCCGAGCCCCCGACAGTTCCAACTTAGGATCTTCATTGTGGTTGGCAGGCCCGGACCCCGTGACCCGCCATCTTTTCATTTTTTGGATCGGATTCTACGACAACTTGAGCTTCAATCGAACTTGAGTCGGCTGCCTTTTGACTTGCCATCTTCACGGTGTTTCCATTGTCTGTTTCCATGTATCTCGAGTCTTTATTTGCAACAGTTTCGACGTTGATTCGCTGACCCAACGCGTTTTCTTCTCCTCGACGTCTCTTTCTTTCTTCAGAAATTTCCAATCCCACCTCCATATTGTTACGATATGCATGCATGGTTTTAGAGATATCTTGCATGGAATTAATTCCAGGAGATGCAGTTTCCATATTGGCCCCATAATTTCTCCCCAAAATAAGCCCACGATTAGAATCAATTTTCGATTGACGGTTACCTTTTTCAACTTGAGTTTCCTTATTTTCCTTCCAGTCACCCATTGCTGGCGAACCCCTACGTGTCGCCGCTACACTATCATCGTCTTCCTCCCAGAGCCACCATTCTCCACCTAGATTAGAAAGTCGCCTATTTAGTGCACGCAAAGAAACATCCCATGCCCGAGTAATCTCCTCTACGGGGGTTTGGAAAAAATGATCACAAGGTCGATCAATGTGACCGATTAAACCACAAATGAAGCTGAACGATGGCAATTTTTCATACCGAAAAGAACATGTGATCCAATCGCTTCCCGGCTTTTTCACCTTTTTCGACTTTTTCAACGGAATTCGAATGTCAACCAAGGATTGAATCCTGAGATACGACCTGTCTGCCCTTTTTTGTGCTTTTCATCGTAACTCAAAAAACTTCCGACGTGATTTGCCAGAGCTTTTCCAAAAGTTTCGCTAAAAAAACATGTTGGAAGATTGTAGATTTGGATCCAGAAAGGAACAATCCAGAGAGGAACTTTCGTCGGATCTTCACCCGATTGTAGTTCATGAAGAACAAGAAGATGATTGTCAAACGTCCATGTCCCTCCTTCCATAACCCAACGAACATCGTGATGATGGTAAAACTTAAACAAAATATGTTTATTGCCAAGATCCTGCACCGACATACCTCGTCTCGGCCGCCATAGACTGGCAAGACGATGTTTCATAACGCGAAAATTGGTCGGTCGATCCGTAATAAAAGTCCCTAGGAGGCAAAGATCGTAAGCAGTTGTGAGGGAGTCATTACCGAGATCGGTGAACTCCAAGCCGTCGTAATCCTCTTCTGTGATAGTGAGATTCTTGAGATGCTCTTCCATGCTAAACAACGTCGAGCAAACTGAAAAAATCAAAAAGAACAATACTAAACTCTCATAGAGAGAGAAACACTCTCAAAAGGAGCAAAAAATTAGTACTGACCATTTGGTGTATATATAAATTTGTTTGTGTGCACAAATATGTTATCGTACGCATATGTGGAAAAATTTAAAAATTCCGAAAGAAATAGAAGGTTGTTGTTCAATTATACTATTATAGTATATTAATATTTTCTGAGGTGAATTTCATTCAATTCAAGTGTATGGAAAAGTATCTTTTGAACGATTTAATGCTAACAATATCAACAAATTCTTTAAAATAAAGATAATAGATACTTTAAGTTAATTTTATATTCTAACAAATTCTCTAAAATACAGAAAAAATATATAAAATTCTTCATTTTTAAAGAAGTTTCTAAAAATGATTGTTTAAGAGATATAAACGATTTTATATTATTTGCACGGATAAGCTTTTTTGAGGAAAGAAAATAATATATTTATTAAATAAATATTTTTATCGGGCTAAATGTATGAAATAGTAATCATATTTATATAATTTTTTTTATTATAATATTGTACTTTCAATTTTCCTTATATATTATTTATCACAATCGGAGTTAAATATAATCTTTTAAATATTTTAACTTTAAATTTTATAGTCTAGAGAATTTTTGAAAAAAAGGAGAATTTCATACACGTCCTTAAAAACTTGCTATATTACGCATATATCCTTGTAAAATTTCAAATTACGTGTATATCATTCTAAACATGAAAAACTCACGCATATATCATTCTTCCTAATTTAATTATTATTAAAACATTTTAAAAATAAAAATAAGTAAAACCAAATTGAATATATTTTGAAAATTACTAATATATCCTTTCTATATTCCTTCCAAAATTACTAATATATTTATTTTGAAGGATATAGAAAGGATATATTAGTAATTTTTAAGATATATTCAATTTAGTTTTAGTTATTTTGTATTTTTAAAATGTTTTATAACAGTTAAATTAAAAGAAGGATAAGTGCGTGAGTTTTTCATTTTATAAAGATATACACGTAATTTGAAATTTTACAAGGATATATGCGTAATATTGTAAGTTTATAAGGACGTGTATGAAATTCTCCCTTGAAAAATATGAAATGAGATTCTCCCTTGAAAAACATGTGGAAGATTTAGGAGCCGTACATTTACTAAACACTTACCTTGGGATGTGCTTATCGGTTCAATTACTTTATCGTATGAACATAACAATGACTAAGGAGTTGTTTATCAAACACTTACCCGATAAAGCACTTAACGGTAAAATTCAAATTCTATCACCTACTTACCGGTAAAATTTTAATCCAACAAAACGGCATTGTATGCAAAAATTTACTCAGTAAGCGCTAACTATGGTAAGAGTTGTTGTCCTCACTTACCGGGTAAGACTCTTGGTTTGTGTGTTGCTCTTACTGGGTAAGATTCTTGACCCTTATCATATTCATCCGGTAAAGTAATTTGACTTGGTAAGCACTTACCCAGGTAAGCGTTTGGTAAACGACTCCTAAATCCAGGAAAATTGGCTCAAATGATTATTTCAGACATTCTAATTGGTCTCCTAAAAATTTCTATCTCGGTATGACCCACATGTCACTACTTTCGTAATATCCAGGTCTGTAATATCTAAAAGACAAAAAAATCAAATTCAATATGTTAACCGTCGTAATTACGGATATGTTCGTTGCAATTGAAGACCTAATCATCACAATTACAGATTTGTGTCAAATGTGATTTTTTCACGACCTAGATATTGTGAATGGGTGTTACCATTTACACCATAATCTATATCATATCATCAAATTGGATTAAAGTATATGTACCTATTTTGACTTTTTAGATATGTTATCCTCTGATAATTGACCACTGTATTTTTAGACCAGAGTGTAAAATGAAAAACCCATTGTATATTAATGATATTTGGGTGGGGAATATACAATGGTTAGTTTTAAGTGTTTGAAATGGGTCATTATGTAAGTCAAAAAGGACCCTTAATAAAGCAAAGATATTTATTTGTTTTGGCTAAATGTCAAAAGCAAATTTGTGATGCATGACAGACATGACAATGGATATTTTACAGTATGAATCTGTTGAAAAGCGTATATTAGAAGATGTCGGCAAAATATCATGTAACACGATCACATAATCCATAATTCAACACAAAATTCTCTTGCTTCAACCCAAATTCTTCTCAACTTGTATCAATTTGTTGAAGAAAGGAAGCAATCATCTCTCCATTGTTGTTTGTTCAACCTAAACTTCATCCACGACTTCATTTTTCAGGTGATAATTATAATCTGCCTTTATCTTTTTGTTCTTCGATTGCTTAGATTCGTAAAAAGTTCACCAAATCCTGATGATCTGCTTATTTCATGCATTTTGACTAGTCTGGTACTGGTATTATATGTCACTTTCGAGCTTTCCTTTTTGGGGATTTTATTTCATATATATATATATATATATATATATACAGAAAGTAGATATGAAACCCTAATATTTGAATTTCAGCTCTTGTTAGATACGGATAATGATGGTGTATTTGAAATTACTCGTCTATTATCTCTTTGTTGATTACGTTTTTCTCTTCCATTTGCTAATCTGATCAATGAACTTCGTAATTGATATCGTTTTTGTTGATCTGTTCCACTTTCTACATCTTCATCTTTGATTCTCTTTCATGAATATCATAAAACGATTGTGTTTACTCTAACTTTTATCAACCTTTTTCAGCTTGAATTTCTGGAACTATAATGAGAGATCCGAATAGATTTCATCTCCTGGAGTATTTTTCTTGTTTTCTGCTATTTGTTCCCCTGATTCATCTAGTTTTAGCTACAGAAACCGATAAGATCTTGCTAAATTGTGGTGCAAATGGTGAAACCAGTGATTTCGATGGTCGAAAATGGACATCAGACGTAGGATCAGAGTTCATATCAGCAGGAGAGAATTCAATAGTTTCAGATGCAACGATACAAAAACCTTCTGTTCCTACAATCCCTTACATGACCGCTAGAATATTTCGATCCGAATTCACTTATAGTTTTCCAGTAGCATCTGGTCGGAAGTTTATCCGCCTTTACTTCTACCCTGCAACTTATGCTAATCTTGTGGCCTCCAATGGTGTATTCTCAGTAAACGTTGGACCATATACTCTTTTGAGAAACTTTAGTGCAGCTGAAACTGCCACTAATCTCAACTTTGATTTCATTTCTAAAGAGTATTCTGTAAATGTCGAATTTGGGACTTTAAATGTCACATTTACTCCTTCTTCAAGAACTCCTAATTCATATGCATTTGTTAATGGGATCGAAATTGTATCTCATCCCGATATCTATTCTTCTAAGGAAGCTTCTGTTGTGACTGTTGGTACTTCCACAGCTCCAAATATAGATAACTTTACAGCCCTTGAGAACGTTTATCGTTTAAATGTTGGTGGACAGATAATTTCGCCTTCTGAAGATAGTGGGTTCTTTAGGCAATGGGTGGGTGATACGGCTTATATATATGGTTCAGCCGTTGGGGTTCCTGTGGCTACTGATCCAAACATTACGGTTGATTATCCTTTAGACATGCCGGATTATGTAGCGCCGGTTGATGTGTATAAAACGGCTAGAGCCATGGGTCCGACTCCTGAAGTTAACCTTGGTTACAATCTAAGTTGGTACTTTGATGTCGACACGGGATTTTCGTACCTAATTAGGCTCCATTTTTGTGAAATTGATCCAAATATAACACGAGTTAACCAAAGGGTATTTGAAATATTTATCAATAATCAAACTGCAGAGACTGAGGCCGATGTTATTCTTTGGACATCGAAGAATAAAGTTCCTACATATAAAGATTATATGGTGTTTCTTGCACCTGGGACTGGGAGTCCTCGAATGGATCTTTGGCTAAAGTTGCATCCCAACACCTTTCTGAAGCCGAATTACTATAATGCCATCTTGAACGGTGTGGAGATTTTCAAAATAAACACGAGTGACGGAAATCTTGCGGGCTCGCTTCCGATTCCCGCTCCAAAACAAACGATCATCGACCCTTCTAGAGTCTTGCCAAATAGGTCAAGTAAATCGAATAATAAAAAAGGGATAATTGGCGGTGGGGTCGCTGGTGGGATTGCGGCTATTCTAGTTGTTGGTTTGTTTGTTTTTTTCCGTTCTTTAAAAAGAAAACGACTCACGAATCCAAGCTCGACCATCGGGCCATCTGGGTGGCTACCGGTTTCTTTATATGGAAACTCAAAATCTTCTACCACTACTAGTAGTACAACAAATATCGGAAGTTATGCTTCTTATCTTCCTTCGAACCTTGGCCGCCATTTTTCTTTTGCGGAAATTAAGGTTGCAACCGATAACTTTAACGAGATTCAACTTCTGGGTGTCGGTGGATTTGGGAAGGTTTACAAAGGAGAAATCGATGACGGAATGATTAAAGTTGCGATTAAGAGAGGGAACCCGCTTTCTAACCAAGGTTTAAACGAATTTCAAACCGAAATCAAAATGCTTTCAAAGCTTCGTCATCGTCACCTTGTTTCATTGATCGGTTATTGTGACGAAAATACGGAGATGATCCTTGTATACGATTACATGGCTCACGGAACTCTTCGTGAGCATCTTTATGGTACAAAAAACCAACCGTTAACGTGTAAGCAACGGCTCGAGATTTGCATAGGTGCCGCCCGTGGTCTACACTACCTTCACACGGGCGCCAAGCACACGATCATTCATCGGGATGTTAAAACAACAAACATCCTCTTGGACGATAAATGGGTTGCTAAAGTGTCGGATTTCGGGTTATCAAAAACGGGTCCCGCTATGGATCATACTCACGTAAGCACGGTCGTAAAGGGTAGTTTTGGGTATTTAGATCCCGAATATTATCGGAGGCAGCAGTTGACGGAGAAATCAGACGTTTATTCTTTCGGGATTGTACTTTTTGAGACGTTATGTGCCCGTTCAGCCATTAATCCGACACTTCCAAAAGAACAAGTTTGCTTGTCTGAATGGGCGTTAAGCTGTCACCAAAAGGGTATTCTTGATCAGATTCTCGACCCACATCTGAATGGAAAAATATCGCCCGATTGCTTCAAGAAAGTGACCGAAACTGCAGCAAAATGTCTTGCCGATGTGGGAACCGATAGGCCGTCGATAGGGGATGTTTTGTGGAACCTCGAGTTTGCTTTGCAGCTTCAAGAGGGTTATGGTGAAGGATCGGTGGATATGGAAGAGGGAATCTCTGATGAGATGCCACTTAATGCGAGTTTTAATGAAAATGTGATAAATTCGAGAAGTAACGGATTATCTATGCGTATAGGGGGTCGGAGTCTTGGAAGTAAAGATTTGGATGGTTCATCTCATAGCGGTTTTTCTCACAGATCGTGAAACCGTAAAGGGTTCGTTAGCCGAAAATGACAATCGGCCAGCTCTCCTTTACTAAAGGTGCTATCTTGTTCTTCTGTTTTTGTGATCAAATACTTTATAGAATATATTTAAGTTTATATATGATCCCTAAATGAGGTTTTTTGTTTCAATATATATATATATATATATATATATATAGAGAGAGAGGAAGGTTCAAATGAGAACTTTGTAAATTTAAAGGAATAAAGGAATGGACCACATATGATGTGGGTCCCACATAATATTAAATCATTTCTGATTTAATATAAAATTATATTAAATCAGAAATGATTACGTGGGACCCACATCATATGTGGTCCACAAGGTGTTCCTTTATTCCTTTAAAAAGGGGTGGTTCTCGTATGATCCCTCCCCTATATATATATATATTTATATAGGAAGAGGTTCAAATGAGAACTTTGTAAATTTAAAGTAACAAAGGGACTCATTTGGGACCACCAATAAAAAATCATATTTGATTTTAAATGGTGGGTCTCATTGAATCAGATATGATTTTTTATTGGTGAGACCTACGTCATATGTGGTCCAAAATGAGTGATTTTGTTCCATTAAATTGGGGGTGTTCCAATATATTGGTGGAACCCACATCATATGTGGTCCCAATATATACACCCTATGCATATATTTACTTCGGGTGTGAAAATGACCCCATTTGGGCTGGTCTCGAACGACATCTTGAAAAAAATTACTGGTATGATCACTAGGCTTGGGCTTTTTTCGTGCATCTTTGCTCGGAATAATTGTTCATATGTGTAGGGTTGCACTTTGAGAATATTAGTAGAATTCAAGTCGATCTGTATAATTGCGTATTTATTGTTTATGTTATTTTTCTGAAATTTTTTGCATAAATTTTATTGTTTATGTTCATTCATGTTCATGGTTGAAGCTAAAATGATGGTTTTCCCCCTTAAAATGGAAAAAAAGGAAGAAGAAAGCAATTAATTAAAGAGAAAAGTTCAAAAAACACTCAATAAAATATTCTATTTTGAATTTTTAAACTGTTTTTTTGATTGAAAAAATATTTAACTTTCTCATTTTGAATGATTAAGTACATGAACTATTGATTTGAATAAAAAAACCATTATACATTCTCATTTTCAATGATTAAGTCCGTAAACATTTTTTTGAATGAATAAACCATCGATCTTTAAAAAATTAGTTACCTACATATTTTTTAAATAAGTTACCTGTAACTCACTAAAAAAGTTTTAAAGTAAAAATAAACTTAAATCGGTTTTATTGTTCCAAAAACCTTACGCAATTAACACCCCTAGCAAACAACGGTATCGCTCCCCCTCGTCACTCCCCATTACTTCAACGTTGTTCGTTCTCTATTTCGTCCAACACGTTGTTGGTCCATGCCATCGATCTTCCCTTTTTTTGATCTATTTTTTATCCATCATTAGAGGGAGAATCAAAAGATAACCAGTTAAAAGTAGTTTATTTAGGTTAAAAAGCTGTAAGTAACCAATTTTTAAAAATTCAATGGTTTAATTTCTTGAAAAAAATTCAGGGACTTACGGTCTTTTCATACAAAATGAGAAAGTTTAATAGTTTTCTTATCAGTTTAATAGTTTTCTCATCCAAAAAATAGTTCAGGGACTTAGAATGCGTTTAGTTAGCGAAAATTTTCCTGTTTTCTAGAAAAAATTTCCAGAGAAAATGAAAATTTGGAAAACGCGTTTAGTTCGTTCAGTTTCAAAATATTTCCAAGAAAACGAAAATTCTCATTTTCTAAAATTACATTGGATTAAGAAAACAACTTTTACCACTTTTCCAATTTTTTGTATTCTAAATAATTTTCTACATACACACATACACTTACACTTTCACATGGACGCGCGTGCACACACACACATACACAGACTTTCACTTTCACACACACACTCACTTTCACTTCACACACACACACACACACACACACTTTCACACACATACATTTCACACACACATGCACAGTTTCACTTTCACACACATACACACTTTCACATACACACACATATTCACTTTCACATACTTTCATACACACACACACTTTCATACACACTTTCACACACACACACACACTTTCACTTTCACACACACACATACACACACACACTTTCACTTTCACACACATAGGCACACACTTTCACTTTCACTTTTACACACACAAGGTTTTAAAAAGCGGAATCGGGACTCGAGGCGTTTTCCTTCCACGCCCTGAGGCGTAAGCCTCAAGGCGGTCCGAGGCGCAAGTTTCGAGGCGTAAAAACAAATAAAATTCATAAATATTAATAATAAGCAAAACATAATTCCATACCAAGTTTTAAACGTCATACATTCATAAAATTACTAGTTATAAGTCTAAAAATATTATCAAACTACAACTTATAGTTCCCCTTAGCTTGATCAAGTAGTATAGTTCCACCATCGTATCCATAATCACTATCATCTTCATCTTCCAAATCAACTTGAACACCTTTTCTTTTCCTTAATGCTAAACATTGGCCGTCATCTCCATCTTCTTCATCTCCATCTCCATTTTCATCTTCTTCATCATCATCATCATCAACCTCAATTGGCTCATCAACTCCAATTTCTACACCATCTTCGTCATCGGTTGGGTAGGCTACCCATTCATCGTCTGAAGGCACATCAATCAACGGATCATCTTCCACTTTTGGTGTCCTTTTGTTTAGGAATTTGTTCTTCAACTTCTTATTGTACATAATGTACACCAAACTATTCATTCTTTTCGTGCTTAGACGATTTTGCCTCTTTGTGTGCACTTGATTGAACGTACTCCAATTACGTTCACACTTCGATGCCGAACAAGTAAGGCCCAAAACTTTTATTGCAAATGCCTTTAGCTCCGGCGTATCATCTCCATAAGAATCCCACCATTCAACTATATATATTAATGAAGAACAAACAAAAAGTGAATAATTTATTTTACATATATACTATATTATATACTAAGAAAAAAAAAGATAAAAGTATGAATATTTAGTAGTTACCAGGCGGGCGTGTCATGTATGCCACCAAACATCTTTTATATCCAAACATCCCACGTTTGTATTTGAGCATTTCAAGTTGGTTATCAACCTTTGATTGTGTCGCGTCATCCCTGATGATTCTGTCTATGCACCTGTACAACCCTTTCTACAAAGACTCAACACCCATTGATGGTTATGGATGAAATTGCTTACTTTTTTTGCTTTTAGCAAAGCATTTTTTTGTTGTGGCAACTCTCCAATCTTCTCAAGCATCAAGTCAATACAATGAGCGGCACATGGAGTCCAATATAAGTGCTTCCTCTTCTCCATCAACAAAGTTCCCGCGGCCTTGTATGCACTTGCATTATTGGTCACCACTTGAACTACAATCTCTTCCCCAACTTCTTCAATCACATCATCAAGCAACTTAAACAACTTTTTAGCATCTTTCACATAATCGGATGCATCAATAGTTTTCAAAAAAACCGCCCCAAATAGATTGTTGATAAAAAAGTTGATCAAACTCCTATTTCTCATATCGGACCAACCATCCGATAACAATGAGAGATGCTTTTATTTCATTCACGGTGAGAGATGTTGTCTTCTCTTCTTCTTTCAAGATCCAAGTCCTCATCTCATGCATTGAAGGGGCTTTCAATCCTCGTCCATATTGCCAACCAAACGTAACATATTAAAATAGGAGGGGCTTCTTGCACAATTAAACGGGATCCCGTTCTCAAAGAAAAACCTTCCGATACCCATGCAGACTTTATTTCGGTGCTCTTTAGCACTTGTTGGAGTCTCGTTTTGATCACCCATGATTCCTTTGTCTTCTTTTTCCACATATCGATCCATAGGTCCTCTAACTCCCCTACTACTAGTGGGAAAAGAGTTCACGGCCTCCGGAGGTGGTGCGCCATAGTGATCCCCACCATCTATCATCTCTTCGAAATCTCGTTGAGAAGCATATTTCACATTTTGAAAGTTCTTCAAGTAGACATTGATCTCGTGCTTCACTACTTCGGGGACGTGAGGGCATGGTACAACGTTTCTATGAGTGCATGCAAGGTGCTCTTTCATTCTTTTCACCCCTCCTTTAATCGTCTTACCACAAAAGTTGCATTTAATGTACTTGTATCCTTTTTTTCCGCCTTCCCCCTGCAATTCAATTTCTTCCCCATATTTCCAAGCCGAGTCTTTACGTGATCCTATTTTTGATCCCATACTAGCCATCTTCCCACCTTAAGAAACATAAAAGTTGTGTAATAAATTAAGGATTTAAAAACAAAACACAAGACACAAAACATAAAACACTCAAAACAGAAAATCAAAACCGAAGACACAAAACAGAAAACCAAAACAGAAAAGCAAAAACAGAAAACAGAAAACAAAAAATGAAAAAAAAAACAGAAAACAGATAACCAAACATAAAACCAAAAATACAAAACAGAAAACCGAAAATGAAAAAACAACACAAAACAGAAAATGAAAAAAAAAACAGAAAACAGAAAACTCTCAAAACAGAAAACCAAAAATACAAAACAGAAAACAGAAAATGAAAAAAAAACATAAAACATAAAATGAAAAAAAACAGAAAACCAAAACCAAACTGGAAAAAGAAAACAGAAAATGAAAAAAAAAACAAAAAATGAAAAAAAAAACAGAAAACAAAAAATAATTCAGAAAACTGAAAAATATGACAAAAAATAATACACAAATACATACATACATAACACATTAAACATGATATAGAACATATCTACTTGAGTTTGACTGAAATATATGTAATATAATACATTATGCATATACATTATACATAAACTAAAAATATGAACAAAACTAAAATGAACTTACTTTTTGGGTTGGCCTTTGAGAGAACTTGAGTTTCTTTAGTTGATCATCTTTAGTTGATCTTCTTTGGAGATTAAAAGGTATAAAATGAAGCACCTTCACACACACACACACACACACACACACACACACTTTCGTACACACTTTCACTTTCACACACACACATACAAACACACACACTTTCACTTTCACTTTCACACACATACATACTTTCACACACACACACACACACATACACACACACTTTCACTTTCACTTTTACACACACACACACACTTTCACTTTCACACACACACACACACACTTTCACTTTCACACAGATACACACTTTCACACACACACACATGCACACACTTTCACTTTCACACACACACAAACACACATACACACACTTTCATTTTCACACACACACACACACTTTCACACACAGAGACACACAAACACACATACACACACTTTCACTTTCACACACATACACACACTTTCATTTTCACACACATACACACACACACTTTCTAATTTGAAAAAAAATAGAAAATGAAAAATGAAAAGTGGTAGAAAATGCACAACCAAACGCGTTTTCCAATTTTCTAAAAATGAAAATTGAAAACTCCACCATTTCAACTAAACGCGTTTTCTAAAATCTTCATAGAAAACTGAAAAATGAGAACTCAATTCCATTTTCTGAAAATGTTTTCTAGGAAAATGAAAACAGTTTCGCTAACTAAACACACTCTTAATCATTCAAAATGAGAAAGTTCAATGGTTTTTTCATTCAAAAATATAGTTTAGAGACTTAACCATTCAAAATGGGATATTTTCTTGGGTTTTTTTTGAACATTTCCCTTAATTAAAATTTTAAACGTATAGGGTAGAATGATTAATATACCCCTCGACTTAAATACGGTTAAATAATGGCAGTTAGCAAAAAAAGGACCAAAACGCTGGAAAAACAAATTAAAATTTCACTTTAGAGACCTAATTTGGTAAAAAACAAAGGACATAACAAAACTTGTAATTCACTCAATTTTTTTTGTTCATCTAAGGCTATCTTTGGCAAACTAGCTGATAAGATAATTGATGATTGATAAGCTAACTGATTACTAATAAGGTAGTTGAAAATCATGTTTGGTAAAAACTAGCTGATAAACATGTAAAATGATCAAAAATGACATCTTAAAATATCAGTCACTTATAATATAATTAAAATAAGCATTTAATAAAATAATATATTAATTCAAACATGATAGTAATATATATATATATATATATATATATATAGAGAGAGAGAGAGAGAGAGAAGTTCAAATACGAACTCAAATTTGGTTGTGAACGTGAGGTCAAATGAGAGCGCGACACATGTCTGAATGTAGATTATTCAGACTGAATAAATATTATATTCAGTCTGAATACTTCTTTGATTATTCAGTCTGAATATGACACATATCGTGCTCTCATTTGTCTACACGTTCATAACCAAATTTCAGTTCTCATTTGAACCCGCCCCTATATATAATATAATATGTTTATTAAAAAAGATTAAACTGATTATCATGTATATTATAAAATTTGGATTTGTTAAAATAAAATAACCATTAAATATAATATATGGTACATTCTAATTAATTAGTAAGTTTTCAAAAAAGTATAAGTAATAATTTTAAATGATAATTAATTAACATTAGTGAATAATTTAAAATTAAAATGGATTAATAGTTAATATAAATTAATAATTAAAATTGAAAATAATTATCAAAATACAAATAATATTAATTCATAATTATAGTTATAATTAATTAATAAAATTGAAAATAATAATCAGGAGTATAATCGAAAGAAAATGATAAAAAATACTTCATAAGCTACTCCTAACTAACTTTTCAATATGTTAGCTTATAAGTCTCAACTTACAAGCTACCTTATGTTTGTCAAACAATGCCTAAACTGTCTAGCAGTCCACACCATAGGGCACCGAGAAATGTTGTTTTGAACTTTGTGTGCTGTAATATACGGTTTACATTTTTATCAAATTGCACTATGTGGTGTGCTTTGAAGTTATCAAGTTGCGGTTCAAACCGCACAACACATGTCACCCTAACTCCTATTCTCACATGATCTTTCGTCTCTCTCTCTCTCTCTATATATATATATATATAATATAATATATATAGAGAGAGAGGATAAAGTTCTGGAGAAGACCGCAGAAAACCAAAAACTTAGCACACTCTAGTAATCGTTCATCTCTATGGTATGCACATGTGCTGATGTGCAAACAAGTAGTCGTAATTTTCCCAGTAAGCACGTGTGGTTAATGTAACACCCGAATTTTTAGTATCCGTAATTTCAAGTTTTGTTTGTTTTTTACCTTATTATAGTCATTTAGAAGTACAGTGGATGTTGGTTGAGTTGGTTATCGCATTTGCCAAAAGTCAACTTTTGGTCGGAATTTACACTGCTCGCGGTCGCACCCCTATTTTGCTTGCGCCCGCGATCAAACCCCCAAAAATGGGCAGAACTTATATAAAGTGGTATACCGAACATCGTCTACAGGGACTGTCCTAAACGTTCAAGTAAAAGTCTAATAAAAGAAATGGTTTCTGTTGTATAAGTATTGTTACCCATAATAATCAACACTAAAACAAACCTCGACGCAAGTATACACCTCGGAATACCGTCGTATTGTAACAAGTAATAACGGTATAAGTATCGTGTATCGTTCCCACAGAGACGACGTGTTTGAAAGTTCTTAGAATAAAAAGCTCAATTTTTAACAGTTTGATTTCAGGAGTAAAACAAGAGGATTTTGTTGATTAACTAGATTTGTTTGGTTGGTTGGTAACTGAGAGTGAAACTTATATAAAGAAAAAACCCGGGATGTAATGATAAATTGCGACAGCGCTGAATAATTAAATACAAAGATATTTTATAGAAAAATCATTGTCTTAAATAATTAATACTTTTTGTAACCTTATTTAAGGTTAACATGTTTAGACATTAATAGTTGTCAGTTAATTTTAGGAATGTTTCCACGAAATATTAACGATCTAAATGTGACAAGTTGTAGATTGTTTTATAAAGTTAATACACCTTTGTATGTTATTACTTATCTCTTAAATCTCTATTTATTACCTTACACCCCAAACTTAAGGTTGTTAGCCTTCCATTTAGAAATGATGTTTATAGGAGTTTCCAATCATCAAACATGCAAATGAAAATAATAAGAGTAAGAACAAACTAAAAGAATATAAATTTAACTAAGTACTTAAATAATAAATTGAATGAAAATAAAGCATGAATGTAAGTACTTAAATGGAGATAACAAGAAAGTAAATAACAACAACTAAAATGAACACAATAATAGGACAAGCTTGCCATTGGCAATCTTGAGGTAATATTAATGGATAAGTTGGCCATTGGCAATTTTGAAGGACAAAAATGTAAGCAATAATAAGGAAATGATGAAACTAAGCTGAAATTGATGGCAATTAATAAAAGCTTGTGAATGTAAGAAACTTCAAAAACTCTAAATCACACTTTAAGATCCTTGTGGTTGATTTAGGTGGGTTTCGTGGACTTCAAACCAAGAAAGAAAGAAATGAAAACAGGAGGTGGTATGCAAGGAAAGGAGCAAGAGGAGAATGAAGATGGTTTTTGATAACATAAACTACAACTTTTATATATAATGTGTGTAAGATGAATGTAACCAAGAAGAGGTCTAAGTGCATGAATGTGCTTAGTTGTCCTCTTAGTTTAAGCATGTTCCCCAAGTACACTACAACCTTTGATACCTTCCAAGACTAAACATCAAAATGTACTAGTAAGCACACAAAAGTCTTCCTTGCATGTGACAATATCTAAATTATGGACTAAAGTAGCTTTCCTCAGGAAGTTGGCAACTAGTTAAGACTAACAATTAGCTTTCACAACCCAAGGATGATATGTCTCCAATACCAACCCTTGCATCTCTATTTATATGCAACTAAAAGGCCTAACTTAACCATTAAGGTAATTCGTTATGGGCCTTAACCCATGGGCCGAAAGCTTTTACAAAATTAGCCCAATAAACCAAATACAAGATAAAAGGAGTTCCATAAGTTTGTTCTAAATGAATTAGATAAGGCTTTACAAAAAAATGAGATTAACCCATACAAGTTATGGGCCTTCAGTTCCTTATCTTCTCGTTCGTTTCTTTTGATCAACTTTCTTCTAGCGGGACTCCTACCCTTACTATCAATCCTGAATATGATATCGTAAACAAACATGAATAATGGCAATAAACATGGACGTTGAGATGGCCAAATATTCATATTTCTATCATCTTATATATACTAAGCTAACTACTAAAAAGTAACATTATCAAGCTAATAAAATGCTAAAACTGCTATCAAAGAGGGTAAAAAGCTATAAAAATAAGGCGTAAATACGGTTAATGAATTAACCGTATCACATCTCCAAACTTAAATCATTGCATGTCCTCAAGCAATAGATTTAAGGGAAAAAAAAACAAAAGGATTAGAAGGCGAAGATTGCCAACCCAACTTATGCTAATCTGTAAAGAGAAAAACAAATTGGACCCAACCCAGTTTTTCATTTCATCACTGTTCATCTTTTCCATGCATACAAAAGTCGACTTTGGAATTTTTGACAAACACATGTTTTCTTTAAAACCAAGACATCAAACTTTCTATTCTCTTCCATGTATGGTTCTGACTATTGTTTCCATCCCTATGATAGTACGGTTCTTTGTACCATCAAGCATGAGAGTTTTTTTTGGGAGGGAAACTGTATTTGGGACATTCTCATGCACTTTTGTAGAAGCCTTGCTTCTTTTGAGTGTGTATATGCATGTTTTTGACCTTTTATTGTACTACCGAAATTTTTGAATTTTAGCACAATTTTTGGGATTTTTGGTGTGGGGTATAAGATATTCCTATTTGTTCTGTATTTGTATCTTTCTGTTTGAGTGAGATACAAATCCCCACATCTCCAAACTTGAAATTTTCAATGCCCTCATTGAAACTATGAAGAACATGACCTTAAAAAGAAAACAATTGAAAGTAGTTTGTGTTTTTTTTGTATAAAACAAGTGATGTAGGCAAAAATGCAAACTTTCAGAATATATAGAATGGTCAAGAATGGTACCGATGTCAAAAATTTGGTCAATGAACTTTTGGCATTAAGTTGGTTTGTAGACACATAAATCTTCAATCAATCCAAAGCACCCAATTGGGTATCAAAACTTTCCCAAAACAGCAAAACCAAATACTCAGGGTTACGGCCAAATTAAGTAAAGAGGGAGTGACTTCATGTTACCTGATTTGGCCAAGCATGCAAACCCACTTGTTTAAAATATCACTAAAATCTATGACTTGCAAACAACAAACAAATTTCTACAACTAACTTAAAATGTTACAAACAACAAAGTGAGAAATTCAAAGCTACCCAAAATAGCAAAAACCAATTTGTTAGGATTATTTCAACTTAAGTAAAGCATGAAACACTCGTGTGTTTGACCCAAGCAGAATACCCAAAAGATGTAAAAATTTCAAACAAACTACTCTAACCTATAAAGCAGTAAATTGAATAATTTAAAAGAAAGGGTAAGGAATACCAGAGCCTTCTCGTGGTGAGCAGGCAGTCCCTCCGCAACAGACTGGCCTGTGAGGGTTAACTCCAATGTCATTTCCAAATTCTTGATCTTTTCTTCACACTTAATTATGGTCAGCCCTTGATCCAAGATTTTAACTTCTTTTGCCACTATATCACTGAGTTGTAAAAACGGGCAGCTACCTGCCTCTCTATTTATGCAACTACTGGAGTTGGCTGGACGTGGAAGTGTCTCCTTCCATTCTCCCTGACATGGCTTTGCTTGTGTACCAATGGCATGCCCACTCTGGCATTCTGGCTTATCATCCTCAATTACGACTGGTTCTTCCTTTGTCCCCGAATGACTTACATCCTTTGTCTCTAGTTTGCTTTCTTCCATCTTTATCTGCGTTCCTGCAATTCCCGGCTTTCCGACAAATATTTTCTCATTCCCAACTGTCTCAAATGCAACCTGCTTCCCCTTCCCCATTGGATGTTTTATCGAGGGTTGGTCAGTGACAACCTTGACTTTCTCATGGTCAGACTCCGACTAGATTTCTTCCTCTAATGGGGTTATAACAATTGATGATTTTGGTGGTGGACGCTTTCTTTGATAGTTTATGACGGTGAGTTTTTGAGGGTGGCACTGTGGTGGTAGGGTGCACGATGGAGTTGTGCCTAGCCATTTCATGAATCATCTGCACCTGATGTGGTGATAGCTGTGGGATGGGTGGTAAGACAAACGGTCGGATCTGACTAGGGTTGCTGGTTTGGTGCAGTGGACAACCCATGGTTTCAATGGGTGGCCGTGGTGCTGATTGGTACCTAGGAAACTCAAAACCAGGTGGACCGGTGGGTGCATTAACAAAGTCCCGAACCTCATTATCTGGAATACAAGCCACATACCTTTGGTTGGGGGCTAGCGGTCGCTGGAAGATCCTAGCGTTATGAGCATTTGGACTGATGTCGACGCCGTATGTGTTGGAAATGGAAGCTTAAAGGTTGGAACTTTTCATCCATCCCACATAGGAAGGGAGGTGAAAGTTGAAGTGCCTTATAAGGCTTAACCCTCCATTAGGCCTTGAACTAGTTGATGGGCTCATGGTGGGGGTTGTGGATGGTTGGACCAACGCGCGCGTGGCCGTGGCTGAGGACGCGGACGCGGGAATTCGGGGAGTGGCGCGAGTAGGCGCACTTTGCACTTCGCAAGAGAAGCAGTAGATATTATCAGTTTAGATATTTATTCACGATTTTCTCATCAGTTTTTGACCAAGTCCCTCAGTTGGTTAAAACTGATTTTATTAAATCTTTATTTTATTAAAAAACGTGATATTTATCAGCTTGAGAATAGGTCTCTCTAACTGCCCGATTCTTGGGGCTCAAGCTGAGAGAAACGTGGTCTTCACCCAGTATAAATACTGGGTTAAACCTTCTGGTTTGACACACTGAAAATAATACGATTTTGCTCTCTTTCTCTCTCGGTTTTCTGCAAACTGCTGCCATCTCTCTGCTGCTTCCTGCTTCACATATTTTCTGCATCACTCCTGCTTTGTTTCGGTAACATTGCTGTTGTTAACGAAACGTGAACCTGCATACAATCCTGGGGCTTTGCGGTACATCATACTCACAGCTAATAGAGTGCCGTATAAAACCTTAAAGGACAGGTTTTATACAAACCGTGCAGTTTCTTTCTCTTCTCCGAAAACAACAAGAGGTTAGTATTTAAATTCCGTCTTGTATTTAATTACAGTTCACTGAGTGAACGATCTGCTTCTCCTCCTTTCTTTAAATTAAATCTATCGCGAAGGATAGGTTTAAATAGTGGGTACTTAACAATTGGTTTCGAGATTCCTTTATAATTCATTGGACCTATATTTTAATAAAGACTCTATCTTGGTTCAACAAGTTTAATAAAGTTTCCACCTTTACATATAAAGCTTAAATCTTTTTATATAAAGATTTAATTTTTACCGTTTCTAATCCTGTCTTTTAAACTATTTTCAACAATCTTTAAGGTTTTATAAGAAGATGGACTCCGGAAACTATCGTCTGTTGAACCATGATCTCATGAAACTTGAGAAATTTGATGGAACCTCATATACTCGTTGGGCCGACAAGGTCAAGTTTATGCTAATGGTACTCAATCTCTATTGGGTTTTGGACCCCAATCTTGCACCAATTCCCGAAAACCTGGTTCCCGAGCCGGGGAAAGAACCGGATAGAAAGGCGATATCCGATCTGGAAAAACAAAGGTTCCTCCGCAAGGAGGCCGAATCTTTGGCGTGTGGTCATATTAAGAACACACTGGACGATCGGCTATACGACCTTTATACTCCCGTCACGCGCCCTCGTGAACTATAGAAAGCACTTGAGTACAAGTATAAGTCACAAGAAAACGGAACAAACAAGTTTCTTGTGTCTCAATACTTGCGTTTTCAAATGGTAGATGACAAACCCATTTTGCAACAAGTTCATGAAATTCAAGTTTTAATTAATAAACTCAAAATGCTTTCCATAGTCATTTCTGAAATTTTCCAAGTTGGAGCAATTATAGATAAATTGCCACCATCCTGGAAAGACTTCTCTAAAAGAATGATGCATAAATCTGAAGACTACTCTATGGAAGATTTATGCAAGCATTTGAGAATTGAGGAGGAGGCACGTAATCGGGATAAGAAAGCAAAGTTCATTCCGAGTGCAAACAGCGTGCAGGCTGCTAAAGGGAAGGGCAAGTGTGGTGGTCCAAAACAGAAGTGGAATGGCCCACAAAAGAAAAGTTTTAAAAAACCGGGCCAATCCAGTTCTGGGCAACATATCAAGAAGACCGGTAAGTGCCATGTCTGCGGAGAGACGGGGCACTATGCTCGCGAATGCAAGCAAAGAAAGTCCGGTCCACCTCTTGCAAATCTTTGTTGAAGAAATTCGACATCATGTGGCAAGTCTTCATATGGAAGAAATTGATATGGTGTCCGAAGCTGCCACTAGAGTTATAGCGGGACGAGGAGGTTGGTTTATGGATACTGGGGCTACTGTCCATGTTTGTCCGGACAGATCCCAGTTCATTGAGTACGGACCAGCGAGGGAAGGAAGACAAGTGGTGGTGGCAAACAACGGCCGTGCTGACGTCGTTGGGATTGGAAAAGTGCCACTAAAATTCACATCGGGGAAGACTATCACTCTCCAAGATGTTCTTCATGTCCCCTCTTTAAATAAGAGCCTTGTTTCGGCAAACAAACTCGACAACAATGGGTTTGGCTTGAATATCGAATCAGGGAAACTCATTATTTATAAGAGGCGGTCGTATATTGGTAAGGGATACAACATCTATGGTCTGTATCGCCTTAATCTAAAAGAGAATGAAGATGTGAATGCCGTGTGGTCCGTGAATGCGTTGGAAGCCGGTCCTAGTAGCTCTGTGGGTAGCAATGTGTTAGCTATCAATGATGATGTTTCTGTTTTTGATTCGATTTCAAATGTTGATGTAATTCCAGTTGATGATTCTAATAAAATGAAGTCTTTGAATTATATTGTTTGTTCTATTTCTTTATGGCATAAACGTTTAGCTCACACAAACGTGAAAAATATTGAAAAGATGCAAAACAAAGGTTTTCTTAAAATAAACAACAAAGACTTTGGAAAATGTGAAACTTGTGTAAAATCAAAATTTACTAAGAAACCTTTTCCAAGTGTTAAAAGAAATACATCGATTTTAGAATTGATTCATTCCGACATCTGCGAATTAAATGGAATGCTTACCCGTGGAGGCAAAAGATATTTCATTACATTCTGCGATGACTTCAGCCGTTTTTTATATGTTTATCTTTTACACTCAAAAGACGAAGCTTTTGAGGCATTTAAAATTTATAAAGCTGAAGTGGAAAATCAACTCGAGAAACGAATCAAAATACTACGATCAGATAGAGGTGGCGAATATTTTAATCGAGAGTTTGATACATTCTGCGAAGAGAATGGAATCAAACATGAATGCACCTCACCATTCACCCCACAACAAAATGGTTTGGCGGAAAGAAAGAATAGAACCCTTGTTGAGATGGTCAACTGTATGTTGAACCAGTCGGGTCTGCCAAATAATTTATGGGGAGAAGCCCTACTCACTGCTTGTCATATCCACAACCGAATCACTAGTCGTGTGATTCCAACCAGTCCTTATGAATTATGGAAAGGAAGGAAACCAAATCTTGACCATCTTAGAGTCTGGGGGTGTATTGCCTACTATCGAACCCCTGATCCTAAAAGATCCAAACTGGGAGCCCGTGCTATTAAAAGCATATTCGTTGGATATGCCAGAAATAGCAATGCTTACAGATTACTGGATAAAGAATCAGGTGTTATAGCAGAATCCAGAGACGTGGAATTCTTTGAAGATAAGTTTTCGGGCGATGCTGAAAATTCGGAACCAACTCTGGCTTCCCATCTTCCTTGCACATCTCGTGATAGTTCGGAAGCCCCAAGAAAGGTTGACGAACCACGTAGAAGTACAAGAGCAAGAAAGGAGAAAAGTCTAGGAGATGACTTCTACTCATACCTTGTAGAAGGAACTCAAAAGAATGTGACGAGAGAGGTCATCTTCTCCATCAATATTGATGATGATCCTAAGACTTTTAAAGAAGCCATGTCTTCAAGGGATGCTCCATTGTGGAAAGAAGCAATAAAAGATGAAATGGACTCTATCATGGGAAATGGTACTTGGGAATTATCTGATTTACCCAAGGGAGCAAAACCCATTGGCTCCAAATGGATATTCAAAAGAAAGAGAGATCCAGATGGATCGATTTCAGCATTTAAAGCTAGATTAGTAGCAAAAGGATATAGACAGAGGGAGGGAGTCGATTACTTTGACACCTACGCTCCAGTTGCTAGAATTAGTTCAATTCGAACTCTTATAGCAATTTCAGCCATAAAAGGTCTGTACATTCATCAGATGGATGTGAAGACAGCCTTTTTGAATGGCTATCTAAACGAGGAGGTTTATATGGAGCAACCCGAAGGGTTTGTAATAACCGGACAAGAGAACAAAGTGTGTAGACTTGTTAAATCTCTATACGGCTTAAAAACAAGCCCCCAAACAGTGGCATGAAAGATTTGATACGACTATCACCTCTTTCGGGTTCCAACACAATGGGACCGACAGATGCATTTACTCAAAATGCACAAAAGGATCCACTGTGATTATCTGTCTATATGTAGATGATATGTTGATCATCGGAACCGATCTGGAAGGAATTCTTGAAACAAAAAATTACCTATCCGCAAAATTTAAGATGAAAGATCTCGGAGAGGTAGATACGATTCTTGGAATAAAGGTTAAAAAGTCAGCATCTCAAATCTCTCTCTGTCAATCCCACTACATAGAGAAGATACTGACAAAGTTTCAACATCTGAATATCAAAGAATATAACACTCCTTTTGATTCAAGTGTTAAACTTGATAAAAACTCTGGTAGAGCAGTGGCTCAACTAGAGTATGCGAGTGCAATAGGCTGCATGATGTATGCAATGCATTGCACTAGACCGGATATTGCTTTTGCGGTGAGTAGACTGAGTCAATACACTAGCAATCCCGGTCCAGATCACTGGAAAGCTATTGGAAGAGTATTAGGTTACTTAAAAAGAACCAGTGATCTAGAGTTAAGGTACACGACACATCCAGGAATTTTGGAAGGGTATTCTGACGCCAGCTGGATAGATCACTCAAGTGATTCAAAATCCACTAGTGGGTGGATTTATACTCTTGCTGGTGGGGCAATTTCTTGGGCAAGCAAGAAACAATCGTGTATAGCCCATTCGACTATGGAAGCCGAACTTATTGCACTAGCTGCCGCGTGCAAAGAGGCTGAATGGATTAGAGATCTATTAACAGATATTCATCTGTGGCCTCGACCAACCCCTTCTATTCCCATGTATTGTGACAGTGAGGCCACACTGTCAAAAGTATACAATGCCGTGTACAATGGGAAGTCGTGACACATAGGTCTCCGACACAATTTCGTGAGACAATTAATTGATGATGGTACCATAAGTATTGTGTATGTCAAGTCTTGTGGAAACTTGGCTGATCCACTAACCAAGCCTCTGACGAGAGACTTAGTAGGATCAACTACTAGAGACATGGGTCTGAAACCACGTAGAATCAATTAGTGATAGGAACCCAACTTGAATTTAGTGCTCCTATCTATCAAGTTCAAAGGGTAACAACAAGTCACTAATTGATAGAAGGTACTATCGAATGATAGACCCATGTAAGGTAGAAAATAGTACGGCGTTGCCGAGAATAAGGTTGAGTTAAAACTCTTAACAAAGTTTAGAGGCATCTTAGCAACGAAGATGTTATAGAACTTTGCCTATATGACTAAGAGGTGGTGCCGCCTCAAATGAAGAATAGTGGTTCTTCTTCTAAAAGGTCATGAAACAGGGTTTAGCGCATGGCCATAATTCGCGCTCAGTGAGAAAGCAAGAATGTTAGATGATGTGTGTAAATAAGCCGAAGTGATCTCAAGGTTCAAGGTTTAAATCCTAAGGATACCATTGAATTGATCTCTCCTTGCTTACTTATATAAACATGGTTTAATCTTAGTGACACCACTGTGACGTCATTTACTACGAATGTCAGAAGGCTTAACCCTCCATTAGGCCTTGAACTAGTTGATGGGCTCATGGTGGGGGTTGTGGATGGTTGGACCAACGCACGCGCGCGTAGCCGTGGTCGAGGACGCGGACGCGGGAATTCGCCGAGTGGCGCGAGTAGGCGCACTTTGCACTTCGCAAGAGAAGCAGTAGATATTATCAGTTTAGATATTTATTCACGATTTTCTCATCAGTTTTTGACCAAGTCCCTCAGTTGGTTAAAACTGATTTTATTAAATCTTTATTTTATTAAAAAACGTGATATTTATCAGCTTGAGAATAGGTCTCTCTAACTGCCCGATTCTTGGGGCTCAAGCTGAGAGAAACGTGGTCTTCACCCAGTATAAATACTGGGTTAAACCTTCTGGTTTGACACACTGAAAATCATACGATTTTGCTCTCTTTCTCTCTCGGTTTTCTGCAAACTGCTGCCATCTCTCTGCTGCTTCCTGCTTCACATATTTTCTGCATCACTCCTGCTTTGTTTCGGTAACATTGCTGTTGTTAACGAAACGTGAACCTGCATACAATCACAGGGCTTTGCGGGTTTGTCATACTCACAGCTAATAGAGTGCCGTATAAAACCTTAAAGGACAGGTTTTATACAAACCGTGCAGTTTCTTTCTCTTCTTCGAAAACAACAAGAGGTTAGTATTTAAATTCCGTCTTGTATTTAATTACAGTTCACTGAGTGAACGATCTGCTTCTCCTCCTTTCTTTAAATTAAATCTATCGCGAAGGATAGGTTTAAATAGTGGGTACTTAACAATTGGTTTCGAGATTCCTTTATAATTCATTGGACCTATATTTTAATAAAGACTCTATCTTGGTTCAACAAGTTTAATAAAGTTTCCACCTTTATATATAAAGCTTAAATCTTTTTATATAAAGATTTAATTTTTACCGTTTCTAATCCTGTCTTTTAAACTATTTTCAACAGTATGGTCCTGTTGGGTGAAGAATGGGTCGGACCGAGGTGAATCGTCGAGGAGTTGCTCGAGGACCACCGATCGGAGGGACTCCGATGTTGGTGGTTAAGCGACTACTGCTTCCTAAGGTTGCCCTAGATGGTGGTCTTGTACATGAAGCTGCCATCGATCGACGACTTGTAGTGGTACCGGTAGCCAGAGGTAACTGTAACGATAAACCCTCATCAGCTGGAAGTGAGTTCAGATCAAGCTTTTGTTTCTTCATTGGGGTCGACGATGAAGTGTCGACGGCTTTCAGGGCGACAATGACAGATGGGAGTGGAGCGCCGGTGGAGTCAGGGGGCGATGAGAGTGCTTATGTTTTGGCGGTGTTGGTTGTCGGAGTGGCGATGGGTGAAGGTTTGGTGGTCTGTTGTGGTCTTGCTATAGCCGATGGTGGCGTTAGGGTTTTTGGTGGAGTGGGAAAGTTCTTAAAACCACAATGATCTAATACCAGATTTGCAAAATCTAATAAGGGTTCCTCTTAGTGTGGTGTGCGTCTATGAACTTAGGTGTGTTTATTGAGGTGGTGGCTGGATGTAATGATGGCTGCTGCAATGGAGCCGGTGAAGTAGAAGACGAACATTCTTCAGGCGAATACGAAGGGTCAAAGAAAATGGGTTGCCTTCTCTCCCTAGTTGATCTTCGTATATATGATTTTGGGGCTCTCTTTGCTTGATTTCGTATATTTTGCCTCCTCATTATGAAGCTTCCTAGGAAGGGGATTAAATATCTAGAGAACTCCATGGGGGAGTACTTTAGATGAATAGTGAACACTTTAGAGTAGGTATAATGATAATTTTTTTTCTGAGATACGAGGTTCCAGCTTCTGAATATAGCCACCGACAGAAGGGAGATTGAGTAGCTTTATTGTGCATGAGTACCTACATGGTTGCAGGACTCGAATCGCGTTTGATGCTTTGAGCTAGCAACACTTAAAACAGCTGTTATAGATGAGAGAAAAAAAATATGTACTGCTTAACAAACCACCACACTCCACCTTTTCTTTTTGTGGGTCACTAGACACGGATCCAACAGCCCTTCTAATTTTCTTTGGGCCATAAACAATTCTCACACATTGTAACCACAATTTTAAATTTCAACTACACCAAAAATTTATTTTATAAACTAAAATTAATGGACCATGTCCAAATTAATTTTGGTGACTATAACTTACCTGCTAACCATAACATTAACAATTTTCATACTTCAACAATGCTTATCAAAAGATTTCCAAAGATATGAAAATTAAGAATTTCAAAAAATTGATAGATATTAAACTTTTATCAATTTCATAAAATTGAGAATTCTCACAATCTTAAAATTCTATTAAAAGAATATTTAAACTTGTCACAATTTGAAATTATCAAAAAAATTAATTTTTATCTGTTGGTTAGAGTTACCTATTTATCCGTAAAATTAAATTGAATTGTAGAGGGGTGTTGTTTGACTCTTTCAACTTATCAGATTGACAATCCCAAAGGGTTGATCAACAATTTCTTCTCCTTCAAAAAATGGTTTTACCCTTTAACCATTGACCTTAAAAGTGGTTCCCTTATCTGGATCAATGAGATCCACCACTCCATAAGGGTATACCTTGGCGATGGTGTAAGGTCCGGTCCAACGAGAATTCAACTTACCTGGGAAAATCTTGAGACGGGAGTTGAATAATAAAACCTGTTGGCCTTCAAATAGCTCTTTTGGCTGAATGTGTTTATCATGCCATTTTTATGTATTTTCCTTGTACAACTTTGCATTCTCATAGGCATGATTCCTGTGCTCCTCCAACTCACTTAACTGTAGAATTCTCTTCCTGCCCGCCTCATCCATACTCATGTTTAACTCCTTTAAAGCCCGATAGGATTTATGCTTAATTCTAGCGGTAGGTGATAGGCTTTTCCATAGACCAATTTGTACGGGGACATACCTATAGGTGTTTTGTATACGGTCCTGTAAGCCCATAGGGCATCATCCAGCTTCGATGCTCAGTCCTTCCTATGGGGCTTAACAACTTTGGCCAAAAGTTTTATCTCTCGGTTAGATAATTCTTCCAGCCCGTTTGTTTGCGGGTGATAGGCAGTGGCCACTCGATGTTTTATGCCGTATTTCTCCAACGTCTCATCTAGCAGATTGTTCATGAAGTGAGTTCCTTCATCACTGATTAAGGCACGAGGTGTGCCAAATCTGGTGAAAATGTGTTTGTGAAGGAACTTTATAACTGTCTTGGCGTCATTAGAGTGGCAAGCCATGGCTTCCACCCATTTTCACATGTAATCAACGACTACTAGAATATATGTGCAGTTGTTGGAAACTGAGAAAGGTCCCATGAGGTCAATGCTCCAAACATCGAATAATTCTACTTCTAGAATTCCATTCAAGGGCATTTCGTTGCATTGTGAAATGTTCCCGCTTTGCTGACACTCGTTGCACCTTCTAACATAATCTTGTGCATCTTTGTGCACATTTGGCCAAAAGAACCCAGACTGCAAAACTTTTGTAACAGTTCTGCTACATCCAAAATGACCTCTACAAGGTCCTGAGTGACAATGTGCTAGAGTAAAACCGACGTCTTCTTTCGGTATACATCTCCTGATTACCTGGTTGCACAAATTTTGAATAGAAAAGGATCATCCCATAAATATTTTTTTGAATCAAAAATTAGTTTTCTCCTCTCATGTTTATTCAACTATTTGGGAATGACCCTACAATCTAAATAATTAACCAAATCAGCAAACCATGGCATGGAGGTTTTGCTGACAAAACCCGCTCATCAGGGAACACTTCAAAAATCTCTTCTGTTTGTAGTGGTTTAGTATGCTCTTCTAGCCTGGATAGGTGGTCAGCCACTTGATTTTCAGTGCCCTTCCTGTTAATGATTTCTAGATCAATTTCTTGCAAAAGCAAGACCCACCTGATTATCCTTGGGTTTGCATCCTTTTTGGAAATTAAATATTTGATAGCAGCGTGATGAGTGTGAACAATAACTTTGGTTCCTATTAAATATGATCTGAATTTTTCGAATGCAAAAACCACTGCCAATAACTCTTCTTCAATGGTGGTATAATTGATCTGGCATCATTGAGAGTTCTACTGGCGTAGTAGATGGGATGAAAAATCTTTCCCTTTTTCTGACCCAACACTGACCCAACTGCACAGTCACTGGCATCACATATTAATTCAAACGGTAGAGTCCAATCACGTGTGACAACTACAGGTGCTGTAACCAATGCTTCTTTTAAAGTTTTTAAAGCTTTTGCACAATCTTCATTAAAATTGAAGACTTGGTCATTTTGCAGTAACATACAGAGAGGTTTTGAAATCTTTGATGAATCTCCTGTAAAAACCTGCATGTCCTAGAAAACTCCTAATTCCCTTTACAGTGGTTGGTTCAGGTAAATTTTCAATCACCTCAAGTTTGGCTGTATCAACCTTAATGCCTCTTTTGGATATGAGATGACCTAGCACAATGCCTTCCTTTACCATAAAATGACATTTTTCTCAGTTTAAAACCAAATCAGTCTCTTCACATATCTCAAGACTTTTTTCAAGGTTTTTCAAACATATACCATATGATGACCCGTATACAGAAAAATCATCCATGAAAATTTCCATGGAAGTTTCTAACATGTCAGAAAAAATGGACATCATACATCTTTGGAATGTGGCAGTGGTATTGCATAATCCAAAAGGCATTCTTCTAAAATCAAAGGTTCCATAGGGACATGTAAAAGTGATCTTTTCTTGGTCATCGGGAGCTATGGCAATCTGATTGTACCCTGAGTATCCATCCAGAAAACAATAAAATTCTTTTCCGGCTAACCTATCCAACATCTGGTCAATAAATGGCAAAGGAAATTGGTCTTTTTGGGTGGCTTTGTTAAGCTTCCTATAGTCCATACAAGTCCTCCAACCTGTCACTGTCCTAGTTGGGATAAGTTCATTCTTCTCATTGGGTACCATAGTAACTCCCCCTTCTTTGGTATACAACCTCTTTCAGGATAGATTATGTCGGCATCTAAGCATTTCAGAATTTCTTTCTTGACAACCTCTTTCATCACAAGATTGAGCCTTCTTTGAGGTTCAACTGAGGTGAAAGTTTTATCCTCCAAAATGATTTTATGCTGGCAAATTATAGGACTTATGCCCTTCAAATCTGCAATGGTCCATCCTAAAGCTTTCGTATGAGATTTCAACATGGTGACTAATTTCTCCTCCTGATCTTTTTCTAGTGATGAAGAAATAGTGACTGGTAACTTCCCTGACTCTCCTAGAAATGCATATTTTAGGAGGGATGGAAGTTGTTTTAACTCTAGCTCGGGGGCTTTTTCTAAAGATGGGACAAGTGTAGGCCTTTATTTAGGGTCTAACGCCTCAAAAGCAGCCGCTTCTTGTATTCGTTCTAAATCCTTAGAAATGGTCTCTTCCTTTTTTCTCACTGTCAGATTCGTCTTTTCTTAAAGTCATCTCCAAACTTTTTTCTTGGCATGAAGTTTCAATCAAACTTATGGAAGAACATTCTTCTCTATCATCCGGGTACCTGAGAGAATCAAAAACACTAAAGGTTAGTATTTGGTCATGCACTCTCATGGTTAATTCTCCATTTTGAACATCTATCAGGGTTCTTCTAGTTGCCAAGAAGGGTCTATAGGGTTTTAAAGGTCGGATTAAGATAAATATGTAGCGGAAAAACAAAACCGGTAAACCTTAATAGCCCGGATCCGTTACTAACAACTTTAAGACACAACCATAGGGGGTTTAGAATTATACCTCAATGGTTTGGATTGGTTGATCACGAACAAGCGTTATAGATATCAAAGCAGATCCTGTAGCGGTATCCACACAAATGTGATACCAATCACGAACGGTTGCTAGCCCGAACCCGAAGAACACAAGGAGAAATAGATGTCTCCTTGTGGTTGTGTGTGATCGCCGGTTTCAAGAGAGACGAGAGGAGGAGAGAAATTTTCAGGTTTCTCAATTGTGTTATGAGTTCAACAAGGCAACATGCTTTTATATAGTTTTCCCTCTAATCTCGGACCGGGCTCAATAAAGCCCACAAGGCTTTGTTGACATAATTAAAACATTCCATATCTTAATTAATTAATTAGTTAATTATTAACTTAATAATTAATTAAGCAATTGGTCTTGGGCTTAAGTAAACTTTACTTAACCCTTTGGACTTTTAAAACATTATTTTAAACCCGACTTTTAATTATAATTATTAACATATTAATTATTCCAATTTAATTATTAACTTAATAATTAAATTATATAATTAACTTAATTATATTTCACACATTTTAATTATTATTCTACTAGAATAATAATTTCACACTTTACAACTTGTAACTGTACTGGGTTATAACCAACTTGGTTAATTCTTGATCTACACACTCTTTTGTGTGTGACCCTCTAGGTTCATTTGACATCAGCAGGTTTTCATATGACGTGGGCACATAAGATCTTTCAGTCTCCCACTTGCAGACACCACATAAAACACAGACAATGGTTATGTGAACGGGCCACTGCCCCCAAAGTCAAATGAAAGAACGCTCTTCAGCTTCAAGTTCTATTGACAACAGTGAATGTGATGATCAGAGTATCCTTTATCCTTTTGCTTCACGATATCTCAATTGAACTCAAGGCATATATCAGGCTCATCCTTGTTTGTTCAATTTTTATGTTTCTCGATCCCGACATTGAGGGAGAGAAGAAGTACTATTGATTTAATCAATCCACTTGTGTACGACCATACATTTCTCACTTTAATATCATCGAGGGGCCCAGAGATTTCTCTCTCAACTTGAGAGGAGCAAATTCCATATTGCATGTATACGACTCTTACATAGATCGTATTGTACCCAACATACCCCTTATAATCACCCGGTCAAAGGTGACGTTAGACATATATCAAAGTATAACACTTCTTATGCTCGAGGTCCCAATATACATTTCAGGTCAAAGGATAAATAAATAACTATCATCTTCAAGACTCACTTTATGACGCCGATCTATGAAGTGATCTTGAAAGCGGGTCTTCCAACACTTGAACCTACAAGTGCAAGTGACTTTGGTCGCAACATGCTGGCCCAACTTGACCGTAACCAAACTTCATTATGATCTTAGTTCATCACCAGTCCCCAGTGATAACCGACCATGGACAAATTCAAACTATATCATATAACTTTGGATTTAAACATGTTAATATAGAACACAACAAAATTAATGTAATCGCTCATACCCAGTATGCCAAAACAGATAGAATTTCATTGTTTAATGTTCCAAAAGGTCATACTAAATTTACATATCATTTCAAACACTTAAAAACCTCAAACCTATCGAGCTAGTGTGGCAATCATGCCTACTTTGACTCATAGGTTTAGTGAATGGATCTGCCGGATTATCTTCTGAACAAACTTTGCAAATCTTCACATCTTCCCGATTGATCATCTCTCGGATAATGTGAAATTTCCTCAGAACATGCTTAGACCGTTGGTGTGACCTAGGTTCCTTTGCTTGTGCTATGGCACCCTCGTTATCGCAAAATATCTCGATGGGTCCATCCATGCTAGGAACTACTCCTAGGTCCGTTATGAATTTCTTTATCCACACGGCTTCCTTCCCGGCATCCGAAGCTACTAGGTATTCTGACTCTGTGGTCGAGTATGCTATAGTGCTTTGCTTGAAGCTCTTCCAACCCACAACACCACCATTGAGTGTAAACACAAAACCCGATTGTGACCTGAAGTCATCACGTTCGGTTTGGAAGCTAGCATCTAAGTATCCTCGGACACACAGATCTTCTTCTTCACCACCGTATAGCAGGAACATATCCTTAGTTGTTCTAAAGTACTTGAGGATATTCTTTACTGCCACCCACTGAGCATCACCAGGGTTCGACTGGTATCTACTAGTCATGCTTAAAGCATAAGATACGTCAGGTCGAGTACATATCATGGCCTACTTTATAAATCCAATAGCTGAAGCATAGGGAACACCCTTTATGCGATCTATATCTTCCTTCCCCGAAGGACATTGAGACTTGCTCAGTTGTACTCCATGTACCATTGGCAAGTTCCCCTATTAGAACTCTCCATCTTGAAGTGTTTTAAGACCTTGTCAATATATTTACTCTGGCTTAATCCAATTAAGCGCCTCGATCTATCCCTATAGATCTTAATTCCAAGGATAAAGGCAGCTTCCCCTAAGTCCTTCATTGAGAAACACTTCCCTTGCCAGGCTTTCACACCTTTTAGCGTCGGGATGTCGTTTCCAGTTATCAATATGTCATCCACATACAGGACTAGAAGACAACAATGCTCCCACTAGCTTTCTTGTATACACAAGGCTCATCTTTGTTCTTGACAAAACCAAATTGTTTGATTTTGTCGTCAAAACGAAGATTCCAACTCCTAGACGCTTGCTTTAGTCCATAAATGGATCTATGCAAACTTGCACACTCTATTAGGATGCTTTGGATCTTCAAAAGCTTCTGGTTGTACCACGTACATGTCTTTGCTTAGCGTTCCATTAAGAAATGCGGTTTTTGACATCCATCTGCCATATCTCATAATCGTGATATGCAGCTATAGCAAGCAAAATCCTAATGGATTTAATCATGGCTACCGGAGAAAAGGTTTCATCATAGTCTACACCATGAGTTTATGTGAAACCCTTTGCTACCAACCTAGCCTTATATGTGTGCACGATCCCATCCAAGTCAGTCTTCAACTTGAAAACCCATTTGCTCCCTACGACTTTGCAGCCATTGGGGGCATCCACCAGATGCCAGACCTAGTTATCAGCCATGAATTGAAGCTCGATTTTTGTAGCATCATGCCATTTGGCATATTTTGCAACTGACATAGGCTGTCGGTAGTTTAACGGTTCATCATCAACCGTATCGTCACAGCCAATCAGAAACCCCAGGTATCTATCTGGCTCTTGACGAACCCTCCCCGACCTTCAGATCGTTTGTCTCTCGTTGGTACCCTCAACATCTTGCTGCGGTTGGTTCAACATGTTATTGAGTTTCAACATCTTGTTGAGCGCTAGTGTCGACCTATGCATTAGGTGTTTCCCGAACTTCCTCAAGTTCTACCCTATCCCATCGCTTGGCTTAATTAGAAAATCATTTTCTAGGAACTCGGCCTTGCATGAAATGCACACCTTGTTCTCACCGGGGCTGTAGAAATAATACCAATCGTCTCCTTGGGATATCCTACAAAGATGCACTTATCAGATCTGGGTTCTAGCTTCATAGAAGCATCTCGCTTAACATAAGTATCGTAACCGCAGACTCTCATGTAAGATAGATTTGGGAACTTCCCAGTCCATATCTCATATGGAGTCTTGTCGACCTTCTTGGTTGGTACATTGTTTAGTATTTTTGCGGCTGCTTGCAAAGCATATCCCCAAAAAGTTTTAGGCAACTTGGTATGACTCATCATAGATCTAACCATATCTAAAAAGGTATGGTTCCTCCTTTCAGACACATCATTATGCTTTGGTGTTCTTGGTCGAGTAAGTTGAGATACTATCCCACACTTGCTAAGATGCTCAGTGAATTCATGGCTCAGATATTCACCACCTCGGTCTGACCGAAGGGCTTTTATCTTCTTGCCCAGTTGGCTCTCTACCTCGTTCTGAAACTCTTTGAAAAACTTCAATGCTTTCAGACTTGTGCTTCATTAGGTAAACATATCCATATCTACTGAATTCACCAGTAAATGTAATGAAGTAGTAGCAACCATCTCTTGTGGCTGGGTTGAAGGGTATCACTCCCAACAACTCATTTGCTCTTTCAGGCTTTCCTTTAAAAGGTGCTTTAGTCATCTTCCCTAATAAACAAGCTTCACATTTATCAAAAGAATCATTAGTTGATTACAAGATCCCGTCCACTTGGAGCTTGGCAATGCGCTTATTGTTTATATGGCCAAGACGACAATGCCACAAATATGTTTGACTTAAGTCTTGCTTAAGTCTTTTAGCATTCATAATATATATCAATTTAGAGTTGAGATCACCATGAATATCTATTTCATAAATGCCATTAACTGGCCTGGCAATAGAATATAAGATACCACGGAAACATGCAGAAATAGATCCATCATCATTGAATTTAAACATAAATCCATCTTGTCTCAAACGTGCAACTAAAACAATGTTACTAACGATACTAGGAACATAAAGACAATCATTTAGTTTCAAGACTAGACCATTTGGAAGGGACATATCATATTTCCCTTTGGACACATCATCAACTCTTGCCCCATTGCCCATCTTGAGCTCCAACTGGCCTGGTCGTAATTGCCTTTCACTTTTTAGTACCTGTGGAGAAGCACATATATTAGCTCCACACCCAGTATCCAATACCCAGGAATCATAACCAGAAGTGAATAAATCGATAGTAAACATACCTGAAGGTCCAACTATCATAGCCTTCTCCTTCTTTGCCTTAAGAACTGGATCATTTCTTTTGGATGAAACTGAGTCCAGGGGAAACTTTCCCTCATTCTTCTTGGTCCGATTGGAACATCCAATCTTTGCCTTTCCTTTTTCAGTCATAACTTTCACACCCCGTTTCTTTCTTATCCCTCTTTGCGTTTTGATCATCAAAGCGGCTTTGGCTTTCTCCAACTTGGAGTAATTTTCTTTTTCAAGAGATTTTAGCATGTCAAGCAATTTAAAGAGAAAAACATTTAGCCCTTTCTTATAGTAGTTGAGCACAAAGCTACCATAAGATTTAGACAGAGAGTTTAGAACCATATCGACCCCTAGCTCTTGTCCAAGAGGGTATCCTGACTGAGCCAATCGGTCAATATGTCCTTTTATTCTTTTGAAATGTTCTTTCATCGGCGTTCCCTCCTGCATCATACAAGTATGTAGTGATCGCAAAGTTTCAAACTTTTCTTGTCTCAGCTGTTGATCAAACATGGTCCCGTCGAAGTTCTCCCAGGCTGTCTCCTTATGCTCCCATCGAAGTTCAGGAGTCATTGAGGCTAACATTAGATAGGCTACGCTGACAAAGTGTCTTTGGTACTTATCATAAGCAACCTGAGCACTTTCAGATGCATCCCTTGCTGGAAGATTTGGAGGGGAAAGCTCGAGTATGTAGGATTTCTTTTCAAATCTTAGGACAAGCCTTAACAGTTGGAACCATTCCAAGAAGCTTTGTCCATTCAGAATTCCCACATTAAAAACGGGTTGAATAATGTACTGAGACAGGTTCGAGTTTGTGTTTTCTTGATTAGCAAACATCTACAGAAAATAAAGGCCGATTTTAGTATTAGTTTAAAATTTTGAACAACCCTTAAAATTCAAACATTTTAGCTAAAATCCATATTTCATTAATTTTCACGATTGGGCGGTACGCAAATGGTGAAAACTAATTATTTAGGTAGGCAACTTCCAATTGTGATCATCACAACTTTTAGATCCTTGGTGAGATTCTTTTAAAAATGAAGACATGTTTAATCTCACTTCTTCACCTTGAGATCATTTGTGGATGGGCAATACACAATGTACAAATATCACAAGTGAGCTTAACCATACTAAAACGTCATGATTTCTATTTTGAGTAACAACTCAGAAATTGGTCATCCGGATCATGGCTATCATTACAGGCGGGCAATACACAACGTGCAATGATCTCGTGAGTCGGCACTTTATCTCACCACATACTTTTCCGACCAGGATTCGCCAATGCTCACCCGAAATCGACTAGTTATGCGCTCGATAACCATTTTAAATGGGTGGTGAAAAACTCACATTTTAATTGTAAAGGGTTTTACCGATCTCATTCCAATTTTACAAATTAATTAATTTTAAAATTATTTGAGTCGGTACCAATTTATTTAAAATTCATCAACTTATCAAATTTATTTGTAAAAACATTTACAATTTATCCAATCGGTATTAGTTTGATAGCTTATCAAAATAATTTGTAAAAACATTTACAATTTACCGATATTAGTGGTTGTAATTATTTTTTTTCCAATTTTAAATTTCATTGCAATAATTATAACATATAATTAAACGCAATAAAATACGAAAAAATAAACAACCACAAACATGCAAACACACAACATGGATTCGATTAGGCCCAACTATGAGGTTTTCGTGAGCCCACACGAAAACCCAGGTCCAAACCCTAAGGACACCGCAAGTTGACTCCCACTAGCTCTGCCAATCATGGTGGACTCCGGGATGCCGTCTTTGATTCATTCGGTCTTCCGATTTACAAAAACTAATCTAGGTTAACATAACCTAACTGTTACATTACATTGAAATCGGAAATGATACGCATATCGCAAAAAAATAGAACCCATGAAATTAAATACATTTAAATTTAATCAACAGGAAACATTAAAACAAACCACGGGTCATAGGCCTAAATTGAATCCATCATAGCAAACAACCAGATCAACCAAATGGGCTTGGGTGCAATTAAACATAATTAACAAGCCCAACGAATCAATCAAATAGGTTAAAACCCTATTAGGCTCAAACGGGCCTAAACCGTGAAACCCAAAAAACCCAATTAACAAAAAGGGAAACCACCAAACAAACTAGAAACGCTCCACCTTAAGGTGGTCGTCGACGGCGGAGGAGCACCGCTCTGGCTGCACGGCGATGCACGACGGCGGCGCGGCGGCACACGGCGGCACAACCCGCGGCGCACACGGCGCATGGCGGCGGCGGCGGCGGCGATTGGGGTGGTTTTTCCCGGTTCACGTGTAACGGGAAACAACCAGATCAACCAATTTTCTATTTATCTAACCCTAGAGTCATTGTAACGGGGCTCTAATACTACTGTATGGTTTTAAAGGCCGGATTAAAATAAATATGTAGCAGAAAAACAAAACCGGTAAAACCCTAATAGCCCGGATCCGTTACTAACAACTTTAAGTATTAAACACAACCATAGGGGGTTTAGAATTATACCTCAATGGTTCGGATTGGTTGATCATGAACACGCGTTATAGAGATCAAAGCAGATCCCCTGTAGCGGTATCTACGCGAATGTGATACCAATCACGAACGGTTGCTAGCCCGAACCCGAAGAACACAAGGAGAAATCGATTTCTCCTTGTGGTTGTGTGTGATCGCCAGTTTCAAGATAGAGGAGAGGAGGAGAGAAATTTTCAGGTTTCTCAATTGTGTTATGAGTTCAATAAGGCAACATTTCTTTATATAGTTTTCCCTCTAATCTCGGTCAGAGCTCAATAAAGCCCACAAGGCTTTGTGGACATAATTAAAACATTCCATATCTTAATTAATTAATTATTAACTTAATAATTAATTAAGCAATTGGGCTTGGGCTTAAGTAAACTTTAGTTAATCCTTTGGGCTTTTAAATAAAACATTATTTTAAATCCGATGGCCTTTTAATTATAATTATTAACATAATAATTATTCCAATTTAATTATTAACTTTATAATTAAATTATATTTATATTTCCTACAGTTTAATTATTATTCTACTAGAATAATAATTCCACACTTTACAACTTGTAACTGTATTGGGTTATAACCAACTTGGTTAATTCGTGATCTACACACTCTTATGCGTGTGACCTTCTAGGTTCATTTGACGTCAACAGTGTTTTCATATGACGTGGGCACATAAGATCTTTCATGGTCTTCCTAAAATAATGGGGATCTCTTGGTCTACCTCACAATCTAAGATAATGAAATCAACAGGAAAAACGAATTTCTCCCCTTGGACCAGGACATCCTCAATCTTACGTTTGGGATAGGCAATGGATTTATCTGCTAATGTTAGTGTCACGGTAGTAGGTCTTGCTTCACCTATGCCTAGGGTTTGAAAAATTGACAAAGGCATGAGATTAACACTATCACCTAGATCACATAATGCCCTACCTATCATCTTACCTCCTATAGAATAAGGGATAGTAAAATTTCCTGGATCCTTCAACTTCGGGGGTATTTTGTTGGATATCAAAGTACTACATGCCTCAGTCATGGTTACGGTCTCATACTCTGCCAGTTTCTTTTTCTTACTCAAAATATATTTTAAAAACTTTGCATATGTTGGCATTTGTTCAATGGCCTCAACCAATGGTATGTTAATATGCAACTATTTGAAAACATCAAGAAACGTTTTGAATTCATTTTGCTTCTTTGGTTCCTTAATCTTTGTGGGTAAGGAATGTAAGGAGGGACCTATATGGTAGTTGTGCTTTTCTGAGTTGTAGATGTAGTGGGGATAACCGGTGCTTTAACTTGAGTTTGATTTCCAAGAATTACAGTTGGATTGCCACTCTATCTTTAGTAACTTTCTCTTGGGGTTTTTGAACAGGCGGTGATTCCTTTGCTAAAAGGGGGTCTGACTCCTTTGGGACACTTGAGGTGTCAATGGGCTCACTTGTGGTTGTGGGCCTTATGACATCTGAAATGTGTGATGGAATTTCAGAGTTCAAAGCTGAGGAATTTCTTTCAGTGTCTGCTTTGGTTGGAATTTATGAAAATTTCTTTTCAGTGTCTGCTTTGATTGGATTTTCTGAAACTTTTTGTTTAATTTCGGGCAAAATCTTTCCGCTTCTCAAGGTAATAGACTTGACATTCTCCTTTCCCTTTCTATGTGGTATCTCTGTGTCACTAGGACGAGTTCCAACAGGCCTTTTTCTTACTTCTAAAGAGATCTGCCCTACCTGAGTTTCTAGGTTCTTTATGGCTGCTTGAGTTTGGGTCATAAACCCTTTCATCATTGTTTCCAAAGAAACAGATGACTCAACATTATGCTTCGGCCTGTTTTAGTAGTTAGAATGATTGTTTTGAAAATGACTTTGTTGGTTGTTTTGATTACCTTGGTGCGATTGTGAATTAAAGTTGGATTGTCCTTGATTTTGAAAGTTAGATTGTGCTTGTTGTTTTGGCATTGGTGGATTCAAAGTGGACTGTTCCATGAAAGTTTTGGATGTTGTCTCCATCTGGGATTGTATGTTTGAGGAAACAGTCTAGTTTTGTTTACAAAATTTACTTGCTCCGGATTTCCAGGACAGTTTTCGAACGAGTAACCTTTGCCACAGTATATGCATTGCACTGATTGAGCATTGGAGTGCAGAGACATAACATCAGACCTTGCTTGTTGTCCAATGGACATGTTTGAAATTAGTTTAGTGAGTTGTGTTGTTAATGCTATAACAACATCAATCTATGTTCCTCCAGTTGCCTTTTTTCAATGGTACAGACTGTGGGTCAGACCAATGGCGGATCTTGAAATTTTGTTGATTGGTGTCGGATTTTAAGTAACATATAATACTGCGAGAATCATTACCACCACTATCTTTTCCAAATGTTGACAGTTTTATTTTCAAAAATCTTTTTATTCTTTTGAAAAGGGTATCATAGGCATTTGCCTAGACTATTCCTTGACAATTTTAAGACTGCTAAAGCATGCAACCTTGAGATACTTTCTCCGTGGCCACAAGTTATTTGTGTCTGGATTCGAACCTGGGGTAGATGGGTTATCTAGTCTCATCCCCCACAAGCCTTAATCAGTACGCCACAAGCCTTGTGGTTAATCTTTTTATTTTTTCTAGTGAATTAATATAACAATTTATTTCGTTTGCCTATCCAAATTACAAACACTAACCCTAACAATTAATAATAAGAGTTAAAAGTAAAAATGTTAGTTATTTCAATTTTAATGATGGGATATTATTTTATAAAGATAATGATATAGCATTATATTGTATTAGTATAACTTGGTGATTTTATTTAGTACGTGAAAAACATTCATCAATTAGCTTATTAAAGTTTAAAGAGCTTTAAGAAATTGTATGTATGAAATAATTATTTGTAAGCTTCAGATTTAAGGTATTATGCATTACTAAATAGTATGTAATACAAAGTTACTAATTAAACTTTTATTTAATACTTTACAATATGTTGTAAATAAATAACATTAAAACAAATAAAATAATAAATATATTTAGGCAACAATATTTAAAAAAAATCTTATTATATAAGTTTATAGAGTTGATTGAAATTATGTTAAAGTTGAGGGTCAAACCAAAAACATTTAGAGGGTCAAACCAAAAACATTTAGAGGGTCAAAACATATTATAAGTTAATAATATATAAATTTGATTGTATAAAAACCAATTGTTTTATGGATTTTATGGGTGTCTTTTGACCCCCCCCCAAGATGAATGTAAGTCTGCCCCTGGGTCAGACCGTTGTCCGTTGTTGTTGGAAATATTTTCAAGTATCTCAATGCCTTCATTGTAGGTATAAGTTGTGAATGCTCCGCCTGCAGTAGCATCAAGCACAGATTTTGCAGTGGCATTTAAGCCACCGTAAAATGTCTCTAGTTGAATGCAGTACGAAATGCCATGATGAGGGCATTTTCTCAAAAGCTCTTTGTACCTGTCCCATGCATCAGGAACTGCTTCATCGTCCATTTGTTTAAAAGTGCAAATCTCATTTCTGGACTTAGCGTTCCTCGTGGGTGGAGAATACTTTTTTTAGAAGCTTTTCTGCCATTTGGTTCCAACTGAGCACAAAATCTGGTTCTAAAGAGTTGTACCATGCCCTTGCCCTGTCCCTTAATGAAAATGGAAAAAGTTTTAATCTCAAAGCATCGTCTAAGACCATTGGGATAAGGAAAGAGTCTGTGATATCCATAAATGACCATAGGTGAGAGTGAGGATCTTCTGATGGGAATCCCGCGAATTGGCCATTGGCTTGCAACATTGTAAACATTATGGGTTTTAAAAAAAAATGAGTGGCACCAATATTTGGTCTACGTATTCTTGTGTGTAACTGTGTTAGATTAAGAATAGCGTAAGACATAATGGCACCATCTCTCGTGTTTGCAAGACGAAAAATGTGTTGTTCCTCATCATCAGCGTAGTCTCTTCGTGGATTTTATTGATGAGGTTAATTGTTTATTGGCGGATTGTTTCTTTGTGGATTATTCCTTGGTGGAATAACTCCATCATTTCTTGGTGGATTAACTCCTGGATTTATGAGAAAACCATTGTTAACATTGTTGTTGATAAATTCATTGTTGATAATGTTGTTAGCGTGATTACCGTTAACATTATTATGAACAACTTCGTTATTTCCAGCATTGTTGACAAGATAATTTCCAGCATTATTTATAGGATGATTAATGGGATTGCCATTAAGATAATTAACAAAATGGTTGAAGGGATTGTCTTTCTATATTAACACCACCAACACTGTTCCGATTATTTTGGTTGACGGGTCTTCCGATAACAAAGTTCGGAACCATGGGATTGTTGGTATTAATGAGAAGACCATCATTGTTAAAATCATCCAGATGAGGAATTTCATTATTAATGCTATCATCGTACAATGTCTCAACATATCCTTCGGAATGTCCTCCGTATTCGTTTGATATTCTGACATCATGGGTGTTGTTAAAGTCAGTGAATTTTGTTGAATTCTCCTACGTTGTCTGAAGTTTTCAAAGTTGGAATTTGGTGGAAACAACAACCGATGTGATAATCTGAGCATGAACTATTTTTTTCTTTTCTGAAAAGGTGGTAGAAAAATCAACCTTTTAATAATCGTGCTTTTAAAAACTTTGAACTTTAGTTTCTCATCCTCGGCAGCGGCGCCAAAAACTTGTTGTATAAGTATCGCTACCCTTAATAATCAACACTAAAATAGACCTTGGCGCAAGTATACACCTCAGAATACCGTTGTACTGTAATAAGTAATAACGATATAATTACTGTGTATCTTTCCCACAGAGACGGCATGTTTGAAAGTTCTTAGAATAAAAAGCTCAATTTTTAACAGGTTGATTTTAGAGAGTAAAACAAGAGGATTTTGTTGATTAACTAGATTTGATTGGTTGGTTGGTAACTGAGAGTGAAACTTATATAAAGAAAAAGCCCGGGATGTAAGGATAAATTGAGATAGAGCTGAATAATTAAATACAAAGATATTTTATAGAAAATCATTGTCTTAAATAATTAATACTTTTTGTAACCTTATTTAAGGTTAACACGTTTAGACGTTAATAGTTAATTGTCAGTTAACTTTAGGAATGTTTGCACGAAATATTAACGATCTAAATGTGACAAGTTGTAGATTGTTTTATAAAGTTAATTCACCTTTATATATTATTACTTATCTCTTAAATCTCTATTTATTACCTAACACCCCAAACTCAAGGTTGTTAGCCTTCCATTTAGAAATGATCTTTATAAGAGTTTCCAATTAATTATCAAACATGCAAATGGAAATAATAAGAGTAAGAAAAAACTAAAAGAACATAAATGTAACTAAGTACTTAAATAATAAATTGCATGAAAATAAAGCATGAATGTAAGTACTTAAATGGAGATAACAAGAAAGTAAATAACAGCAACAACTAAAATGAACACAATAATATGGACAAGCTTGCGATTGGCAATCTTGAGGTAATATTAATGGATAAGTTGGCCATTGGCAATTTTGAAGGACGAAAATTTAAGCAATAATAAGGAAGTGATGAAACTAAGCTAAAATTGATGGCAATTAATAAAAGCTTGTGAATGTAAGAAACTTCAAAAACTCTAAATCACACTTTAAGATCCTTGTGGTTGATTTAGGTGGGTTTCGTGCACTTCAAACCAAGAAAGAAAGAAATGAAAACAGGAGGTGGTATGCAAGGAAAGCAACGAGAGGAGAATGAAGATGGTTTTTGATAACATAAACAGCTTTTATATATAATGTATGTAAGATGAATGTAACCAAGAAGAGGTCTAAGTGCATGAATGTGCTTAGTTGTCCTCTTAGTTTAAGCATGTTCCCCAAGTACACTACAACCTTTGATAGCTTCCAAGACAAAGCATCAAAATGTACTACTAAGCACACAAAAGTCTTCCTTGCATGTGACAATATCTAAATTATGGACTAAAGTAGTTTTCCTCAGGAAGTTGGCAACTAGTTAAGACTAACAATTAGCTTTCACAACCCAAGTATGAGATGTCTCCAATACCAACCCTTGCATCTCTATGTATATGCAACTAAAAGGCCTAACTTAACCATTAAGCTATTTCGTTATGGGCCTTAACCCATGGGCCGAAAGCTATTACAAAATTAGCCCAATAAACCAAATACAAGATAAAAGGAGTTCCATAAGTTTGTTCTAAATGAATTAGATAAGGCTTTACAAAAAAATGAGATTAACCCATACAAGTTATGGGCCTTCAGTTCCTTATCTTCTCGTTCGTTTCTTTTGATCTACCTTCTTCTAGCCAGACTCCTATCCTTATTATAGATCCTAAAAATGATATCGTAAACAAACATGAATAATGGCAATAAATATGGACGTTGAGGTGGCCAAATACTCATGTTTCTGTCATCTTATATATACTAAGCTAACTACTAAAAAGTAACATTATCAAGCTAATAAAATGCTAAAATTACTACCAAAGAGGGTAAAAAGCTATAAAAATAAGACGTAAATACGGTTAATGAATTAGTCGTATCAGTTCAGATAATTATATTGAAGAATTCAATTTGTTGCGAGTTTAGAGTTTATAATAACAGAATAAAGCAACTAGCATGGGTGTAAGACTTTGAGGTGAGACCTAAACACACATTCTGGTGGACAATGCTATAGGGATGCTATAACATTAGTTAGCAGTAATAAATTCCACCATCCATCTTGAGGGTATTCCATTCGGACTTGACCATTGTACTAATATTTAGCTTTCAACCCATATTCCTATATGGCATCCGGACTAGTGATAGCATCAAATGGTTTCCTCAAGATGTGTGGAGTAGCAAATTCCTTTGTCTAAAAGTCACTATTTTGAGAAGATTCCCATAGCATTCAAGTTGGTGTGTTCTTAGTGGCTCATACCTGAGTCCACCACACTTCAACACTTTGATAAGCGACTAACCCGTCGAGAATAATCAAGTAGAATTTTAAAAATTATTTTTGTATGTAAAAGTATGAATCGGAACATATTTATAAAAGAACAAGTGTTCCTCTCTAGAAGCAAGACCATCTAGAAGGAAGACACTCCAAAAGTGCAATTCAGAGGCTCAAGTGACAATCCAGAAGATTGGGCATTTCTGGATATTTCTCAAGGAACTACACACGTGCTTTAATGACGTGGCGAGTCATGCTTCCTGTGCATAACTAAATTTGTTACAAGTCTTGCTTAGGTGTCAATACGTGATAGGTTAGCTGATTAACTTTCTCATTTATAAGCGTATAAATAGAAGCAGTTATCAGTGTATTAGATGTCGTTGATCTTAGAGAGAACTTGAGAGAATAATCTGTATTTTCAGTATTGTATACACTGTCATCTTGAGTGAAATATAGATTATCATTTGTAATTCATCTTGTTAATTCTCATCCCATTACTGATTGCATTCTAGTTTGATTATTGATTATATTTGCTTCCGCTTACTGTTCATCTTATTCATAATCAGTATCATCAATTTGAATATAAATGGGGATCTGGGTAACAACAATTGGTATCAGAGCCTAATAATCAATCTATTGATTAATCGATCAAATCCAATTTTGGAGAAATCCCCACTCAACTAGAATTTTCTCTATTTTTAAGCTACTATTCTTCACTCTACCTTGTTTACGAGTTTTTATTGTTGTCATACAATTTTTCTCAAATCCGGTGGTATTTTTTACTTAAATCTGAGTTTTGTTGTTCATCGACAACCGTTTTCAAGTTCAGTAAATCGCAGTCGCTCTTAATTTTCAATTTCTTTTCAAAATTATCATACTCTATTTTCTTGCAAAATGGCAAATTCAAATCTGAATGTCATGTACAGTTCCGGTTCTCTAACCAAACCTTCTAAGCTGCTTAGGGATGAATATCCCCAATGGAAGATACGCATGATTAACTTCTATGAAGGGTTAGATCTAGATGTATACTCTTCAGTGCTAAATGGTCCTTATGTTCCAGTTACTACTATTTCTCGCATACCTGCCACTGCTACTACTAAAGAAATTCCAGCAAGGCAAATTCCAAAAGGAGAGAAAGGATTGAAATGATGAAGACAAAAAAAGTGAAGCTGATCAAAAGGCTAAGAGACTCCTTATCATGGCAATTCCAAATGACATTTTCCAATCTCTGGATCAATGTGATTCTGCAAAGATATGTGGGATCAACATGGTAATCAAATTCAAGGTGGAGCCAAGATGAAGAAGAATAGAAGAGCACAAGCTCTAAATGAGTACAATAGTTTCCAAGCTCTTCCAGAAGAAACTCTTGAGCAAACTTATCACAAGTTTAATACATTGATAAATCAATGTAAGAGATGTGATGTTATCAGATCAAAGGAATACATCAATGTTCTATATCTTAAACGTCTGAGTCCTGAATCGTCAAACCTGTTACAGAAAAATGTTGATCTAGCACGCATTACAGAATGTTGATCTAGCACAAAACTCTAAATGAGCACAATAATTAATATTGTTAAATCGTGTTTATAGAATGTTACACATTACAGAAAAATGACGCGACCAGTTTAAAGAGAACATTTAAGTGTTTCATCAATGTGGATGCTCTTTTTATATTTTTCGGGTAATGTGGTCGAAACCTCGAGAAAAATTTATTTTGAATCAACGATGAAATGTAATATTAGATTGAAACTTTATAAATCAAAAAAGAAAATGTCGTATTTGTGTCAAGAATCTTAAAAACTGAATTATTGTATTTTTTTTGAGACGTAAGGATTTGATATTCACTAAAAAATCAAATGGAACTAAGTAGGTGAGAATATTCACCAATGGTCTACCTCTCATGCTATTTAAAGATTTCAAGAACAGTCTCAACATTACTTCTCCTATCGTTTCGACTGCGGAGATGTATTAGCCGATATCTCCTCAATCTCTACAATTAGGGAATTGATTGATATTATATTTGTTAATGCCAACAATTGATTTACCAAAAGTCAACTTAAGGAGTTTGTGGAGCTGATCGGTCAAAGGTAGTATTCTCGCAACAAAGGCAACAAAAAATACTAAAAATAAAGACAAAAGATTTGGTGACGCGGAAAAACCCTTTAACAAGGGAAAAAACCATGGACGATACGGACCATTTAGCATGGTCTTTCATGAATGCGTTTGATGATGTTGACCGTAACTGCCCAACGGATCTATGCAATACGTAACTGAAATATAACGGTTAGTTCATTAAAGCAATTCTCCTTACGCTGAAATCGTCCGTCGAGCGGATATCTATCGTTTGCAGGTCGTACGTCATGTTCTTTCGAGGTGAATTTCGTTCGACCGTCAATCATAGAACCTTATTAAATATTTTTAAATCGTGTAAAATGCTTGATCGAACATAATGGTCATTGGTCGTACGTTTTGGAGATTTTTACCCAAACATTGTGCCCCCAAATTCAAATTTCAAACGTTAGTTTTTAATTTTGAATTTATCGGACACGTGCCACTGATCCTGTGAATCTTGTCGCATGGAAATTGAATTGTTTTGATTTAGTTAGAAAACTATAAGCTTCGATGAGTCATGATGACGTGTCGCGATCAATCCGTTGAAAAACGATAAGCCACGATGAGGTCATGCACACGCACATGTGCGCGTAGCTAGCTGTCAAGGACAGGTGTCGGGCATTCGACGGAAGTAAGCCAAAAGGCGTGGGACAGGTGTCGCCTCGGGAAGATGGGGCGACGATTTTGTGTCAGATTCGTGGATATAAAAGGAAACGATTTCTTTCCTTTTCTTTTTCCCTACTTTCCTTTGATCTTCTTAAAAGTGAACAACCTACAACTTTTTTCTAGAAAAAGAAAATTCTTTATTCCTTAAACATGTCTAACCCCATGAGTACGATCTCATCAGCCGAGGACCTTCTTGCCTTTAAGGAGTTGGCCTGGATTCCCGATTACGTCCAATTGGAAGGTCCTGGTGGGCTTACGGCAGATAAATGCCTGCTAAGTCCTTTGTCCTTTATGAGTATCCGTTTAAGATTGGTCTTAAATGGCGATTTCCTCTGTTGGTAAGGGATTTTCTTAGTCGATTTGGTATATCGCCTTGATGATAGATCGATTATCATTGACTGGGATTCTTCCTTCACTGTCCATGAACTGCTACTGGCTTACGCAATGAAGGCCGATGTTCACCATCAATTCTTTCCTTACACCAAGGGTCGACGAGACCAGGCGCTGATTTTTGGGACTGTAGTGAACGATCGTGGTTGGAAGAGCCACTATGTGTTCTGCAACCTTTCGTCTCTTGTTGAGGACGAAGAGTGGATTGTCTACGACTGGCCTATGCATGGTAAGTGAGAATCCTTTTCGTATTTTGCAAGAGAAAGTCCTCTTTTGACTATGTTGTTTTTTCTTCATTCAGACATAACGTGCGAAGTTCCGCCCTTGCCCGACTCAGCGGCCAAACTCGCACTCTTCCAACAAATCCCTGATCGGACGTTTTGCGTCTACGTTCACGTGGATGAGGAGAATGCGGGTGAGAATATTGTGGATGAGAAAGATGAGGGTGCGGAGGACCCTATGGATGAGAAGGATGAGGGTGTCACCTTCGTCGGAACATCTCGCTCGTCTCCTGATCCAGAGGAGAATGAAGACAGAGAAGCAGGTACCCCTTTTTCTTCTATCCGCATCAGCGCAATTTTTTTATTTTTATAACTTTCCTTTAATGATTATTTCAGGAAAATCTGGGGGTTTTATCCATGGCCGAAGGATTTTACCCGCTCGACGGGGTTTAGGACGAAGAAGTTCGTCCGTGGCAATCCTGAGGGAACCGTCTTCTGAAACTGGAGGTTTCAAGAAGGCGAAGAGGCCGACGGCGGTTGGGCCGTCGTACGTAAGTGGCCCTTCCTTCTTATCGCAAGATAAAGGGAAGAACCTTTAGTAAGGACTCCATCTATTTTTGGAGACGATATCGATTTCTCGGAGCCTTTGTTCAAGATGATTTATAAGTTTCGTTTTATATCGTGCGTCGTGCGTCGAGCGTTCTAGCGATCGTGCGTTTCTACAATACTAATGTCAACCAGTCTTTGTTTTTCAGGCTCTTCAGACGTATCTTGGCCAGGTCGTCACCATGGCTTCCAATCTGGAGAAAAAGGTGCGGGATCGCGATGATGCCTTGCGGGCGATGAATGGAGAGTTATCTGCTAGGGCCGACGAACTCCACCTTTGTTTCGAGGAGGCTCGAGATAACTTTGAGCGGGAACAAAGCATTAGCTCTGACCTGAGAGGTCGCTTGGAGGATGCCTTAGAAAAAATAAAGGCTTTAGAGGCTGAACTGGAGGCGGCTCTTATCGGGAAAGCGAACGAGGTCGGGGTCCTGATGTGTCAATTGAGCGAGGCCCAAGGGAAGATCGATGATCTTACCGATCGACTGGCAAAGCTTGACTCTCCTTCATCTTAGCTTTCTTTTCCTAGTTTAGGGCTTTTTTCAGGATGACCTACCATGGTCATGCCTTTTTGTGTAATTCCCATTTCTTGGTTAATGGATTTTTTTGGTTATTAATTGCTTTGTCGAATGTTTCATGACTCAATTACTTGTTAGTCTTACCACATTAAAAACCGGGTGCACGGAGAGAATTAACTATAAGTCGTCATAAACTTATGAATTTTTCTGGCCATTGGGCCTTAAATCAAAAATATTCGAAACCGCTTATGATACATGTCGATTAAAAAACGGTTAGATCTTTAATTTTCACGAAGTAAATCGCATGTTTATAAATTGCACGTTCTTGCGAAAATCGTGGGCCCCTATGTCAAAGAAAAAACGTTAGGAACCAACGACCCATCCGACGCTCAAGTCAGTAACATTTCAGAAGAAAAATAATCTAAAAGAACGAATTCTAGTCGAATTTTACTTTCAGCTAATACTTAGAGAATAATGCATCTCTGTGGCAAGCGAGCCTCAAATCCGTAGACCAAGGACTTATCATACGTGCGATATGTTCCAGGCGTCGATGTCTTAGACGATTAAGTCTTAAGTCCAGGCATCGAAGTCTTAGACGATATGTTCCAGGCGTCGAAGACTTATCATAAGGCAGATTTTGTGTTTTTTTACAAAGACCGTGCGTTCATGCGGAGATCGTCCACATCTGTGCGTACCTGCAGAAAAATTGGAATGTTAGGGGTGCTCGTTGGTTAGATAAATTAAAAGAAATATTTCTTCAAATGTACCGCATTCCAGCTACGTGGGATGTCTCGATCGTCTAAGGTTTGTAACCTATAAGCACCTTTTCCGAAGACTGTGGTTATTCGGTAGGGTTCTTCCCATTTAGCGGATAACTTACCTGCGTTCCGCTTCTGAGTATTCTGGAAGACTCGTCGTCGGACGTAATCTCCTACTTGGAAGAACTTCATTTTGACTTTTTTGTTGAAATGACGTTCGACAGATTGCTGTTGGGATGCCATCTGAATATATACTAGATTTCTTAGTTTTTCGAGTACATCGACATCGTAACTGAGGTCTACCAGGTTATGATCGACAGAAGTGTGCCGAGGGGCCGATAGGTTTGCTTCGATCGGTAAGACAGCTTCACATCCATATATCAACGAAAATGGCGTTTGTCCCGTCGAAGTACCAGGAGTCGTATGATTAGCCCATAAGACAGAAGACAATTCTTCGACCCAACGTCCTTTTGCGGCTTTGAGTCTTTTCTTAAGCAAATTGATAATCGTTTTGTTGGTTGACTCTGCAAGTCCGTTAGATTGAGGATTGCGAGGTATGGACGTCGTAAGTTTAATATTCCATTCTTCACATAATTGTTTCGTCTTATCGCTTATGAACTCGGATCCGTTATCGCACACAATCTCGGAAGGAACACCAAATCTGCATATGACGTTAGTCCGGATAAAGGATATCACCTCTTTATCTCGTATTTGAGAAAAAGCGGCGGCTTCTATCCATTCTGAAAAATAATCTATAAGAACTAATAAATACACTTTTTGTCCTGGCGCTGGCGGCAGCTTGCCGACAATGTCCATCCCCCATCGACTGAAAGGCCATGGGACTAGAGACGAATGTAAAAGTTTGGAAGGTTGATGAGTCATACCTGCGTGTCATTTGCATGCTTCACATTTTTGCACGTGCATTACAGCATCTTGTCGCAAAGTTGTCCAATAATAGCCTTGTCGAGAGATTCTGTTCGCTAGGCTTCGTCCTCCAGAATGATATCTGCAGCTTCCCTCGTGTATTTCTTGAGGGACCTTTTGAATTTCACTTGGAATGAGGCATCGCAGGTTTAACCCGATGAACGAGCGCCGATATAGCTTCCCTGCAATCATTACATACCAGGAGGCTTTGAATCGAATTTTGTCGGGCTTTCCTTCTGTCTTCCAGGAGTCGATCGTTTGTTAAATATTCACGGATTTCCTTCGTCCAGTTGTTTGACTCGTCCAGGACTACCGCTTGGTTATGTTTCTCTTCTTCCATCGAGGGACTTGTCAGGTGAATTATGGGTATGGCATCGAAGGACGACTTTGATAAAGCAGACCCTAAATTAGCACGTGCGTCTTCTTGGGCGTTCTGATCTCTAGGGATTTGCCGAATGTCGAAAGATTTGAACCTTTTCACCCGATCTCTAGCGATATGCCAGTATGCTGTCATTTTTAAATCTTTCGTCGAGAATTCTCCGTTCATCTGATTGACAACAAGTAAAGAGTCACTTCTGACTTGCAAATTTTTTTACCCCCAGATCGTATGCTAGGTCTAGTTCTACGATTAGGGCTTCATATTATGTCTCGTTGTTGGTAGCTTTGCAGTCGCAGGATACGGAATAGACCCTTGTGCTCCCCTGTGGCGATTTCAAGCCGATGCCTTGTCCTGATCCTCGAATGTTAGAGGTTCCATCGACGTGTAACATCCATGGTCGTTCATCTTGGATCGCCATAGTAAGTGTTTCTTTGATTGCTGCTTTCTCTAGTTCGGGGCTGAAATATGTAATGTAGTCAGCTAAAGCTTGCGATTTGATCACGGTATGAGGCTTATAATTGATATCGTAGTTACTGAGATAGATGCTCCATTTCGCGCATCGACCTGTAAGCTTGGGTTTTCTTAACACAAATTTCAATGAAAAGTTAGTGATGACACTGATAATATGCGATTTGAAATAATGCCGAAGCTTTTTGGTCGCCGTGACCAATGCTAGAAGTAATTTTTCCATAGATGAGTACCTTTTCTCCACGTCCAACAAAGATTACTTACATAGTATATCGGAAGTTGTTGCTTGCCCTCCTCCTGGACGAGGACGACACTTACTGAGTTTGTACTCACCGCAAGGTATAACTGAAGTTCTTCTCCGTCTTTTGGTTTAGACAATAAAGGTGGTGACATCATGTAATCCTTTAACGCTTGTAGAGCATTCTCATGATCGCTCGACCAGTCAAAACCTTTATTTTTCCTGAGGACATTATAAAATAAATGGCATTTATCGGACGATTTAGAAATAAACCTGTTGAGCATGCCTACCCGTCCGGTGAGCTTTTGGAGTTCTTTGAAGTTTCTAGGCGATTTGATTACGCTAATTGCCTTGATTTGATCAGGAATGGCTTCGATTCCCCGCTGAGTCACCATATGTCCTAGGAACCTTCCTGCGCGTACTCCGAAAGAACACTTGGTTGGGTTCAGCTTCATTTTGTATTTTCTGAGTACGTCGAATGATTGTCGTAGGTGTCCCACATGATCGACTGCACGCTTGGATTTAACCAACATGTCAACAATATACACCTCCATCGTATCTCCCAGATAATGCTTGAACATTTGATTGACTAATCGTTGGTATATTGATCCTGGATTTTTAAGACCAAAGACATTACTTTGTAACAATAGATACCTTTGTCGGACATAAAGGCCGTTTTCTCCTGATCGTTCCGATGCATGAGAATTTGATTATATCCGGAGTACACGTCCATGAAATTCAGTAACTCATGCCCTGCCGTTGCGTCAATCATGGCGTCAATATGAGGTAGCGGCAATGAATCTTTCGGACAAGCTTCATTGAGATCAGTAAAGTCTATGCAAACTCTCCATTTCCCGTTCTTCTCTTTGAAGACTACAACGTTCGCTAGCCATTCAGGATATTTTACTTCCCGAATCTTGCCAGTTTTTAGCAAATTGTTGACGTCGTCGTTGATTACTTTGTTCCGTTCAGGTGCAAATTTGCGACGTTTTTGCTTCACCGGTTTGAACGATGGATCGATGGACAGTCGGTGCGATATGAATTATGGGACTATTCCGATCATATCTTCGTGTGACCAGGTGAAACAATTAGCGTTCTATCGAAGGAACTCGATTAATTCTTGTCTGATGGCTAGATCGAGAGATGCCCCCACGTAAATTTTTCGCTCAGGATGACTCGGATCAAGAACAACCTCCTGCAGCTGCAGGTTGTCAACCGAATCCTGCTGGTTCTGTAATTGCTAGATGTGCTCCTTGCGGGGTTTTATTGCTGTCTTGTAACATTCGTGCGCTACTTTCTGTTCGCTTTTGATTTCTTGGATCCCCCACGGAGTTGGAAATTTGAGCACTTGATGGTACGTCGAAGGGATAACTTTCATGTCATGGATCCATGGTCTACCGAGGATGAAGTTATATGCGGATGAACAGTCGATAATGTTGAACCTGGTTGACTTATAATCCCTTTTGCATAAATAGGGAGGACAATCTCCCCGATGTTAGCTGCTTCCCTGTTAAAACCTACCAAGACCATAGAGCACCTTACGGTCTCAGTCTCGTCGATCCCCATTGCCCTGAGAGTGATGAGGAAAATTATTTTGGCTGAACTGCCTCCGTCGATAAGTACCCCTTTTGTAGCACAGTTTCCAATCGTCAACTGGACTATCAAACTATCATGATGCTTGGTGTATAAATTGTCTAGGTCGTAATCGTCAAATGTGATCGGCATGCTTTCTAAATCGACGTCTGACTTTGGTCTATGCGCTCGGGGAATAGTGGAGTTTTCTGATCGTTGTGTAGCGTGTCTTTTTGCTGCCGAGTATGTAAACCTACAGATGTCTGACCCACCTGTAATGCAGTTCACAGTCTTAGTAGTGCTCGGAGATGAGGGTTTAGAAATATTACATGTTTTGTCGTTAGACAAAAGATCTTGAAGGTGTCCTTTCTCTAGGACCCATTGTTTGGGTAAAAAATCACACCCTCAACCGACGAAGATAATACCCACGATAACCACATCCTTGACCAACAAGGATAAACATCTGTGACAGTTGCCCAAGTAAAAAATAATCAAAGTCATGACTGAAAAGCCATGATCTTACACCGTAGTCCAGCGTCCAGCATACACAGTCCTGCGACCAGGTCTTACGACCAAGATCTCACGACAACCACTCAGGACGACCGTTGGGCGGTTACAACAAATATCATTAAGGGCATTCAAAGCCACAATTAATGACGTAATCGTTGGACGGTTACAACAAACGCCATTAAAGACATTCATGATGACCATCAATGCAGGACGATCGTGACAAACGACACCGATTATAAAACCCAAGCTCCAATCAACAAAGGAGGGCCCGGAATAAAACACATCTGCACTCCCGAATCAAAGAACATTCAATAGCCTTCTAAATTTTATACGTTAGTTTAGCTTTTACATACATTTGTTCACTTGTAATTGTATGACCACGACTCTAAAGGACGACGCCCCTGTTTGGCGTCACTTTCCATAGTGCATCGACGATACTGACCTATCGTCCGCGGTTTTTTCCCTCGTCCAAGGGTTTTTCCACGTCACCAAATCTCTTGTCTTTACTTATTTTTCTCATTTTATATACGTTCGTTGGGAAAATCCTTCATTTGATCGATCAGGTACACAAGCACCTCAAGTTGACTTTTGTTAAGTTAATTTTTGGCATCAACACTTTGGCACCATCCGTGGGACCCGATTAAATGAATTCTCCGACTAAAGATTTCTTTCGAAATAAATAAGCACCTCTTTCTTGTGAATCTCTTTTTCTGGTATGTTTACTACAGGGTCTTCATCATAAACACAAGGATGCAAGAAATGTTCGAAGTCGCTTACCGAATAACTTCTTAATCAAATGAGCAAAATTCTAAAGCACAAGTAACATATTATATATCTTTGACAAAATCCTCCGACGATGCGACGGAAAGTTTTAATTCGATCGCCACGTGTATCCTGTCAACGGATCTATTTTTCTCTCCCCGTTCGCCAAAAGTCGCTAGACGGGTAACTAATTATAAAATTCCTTAAAAAAACATTTATCGACACCAAGACACAAACAATCGCGACATCCCATGCAATGGAATACGGTACACTTAAAAAGCATTAATTTTATAATCTTTTGTTCATCGTTCGATTATTATTATCATTTAGGAAACGAGTACTAATTATGAACATTTGAGGGTCATTGGTTCAACCAAAAACCACCTCATGACTTCTCTCTTGTAGAATCACATGATTACCAGTTACGGCAAAACACAAGGTAAAAACAAATAGTCGCCAATTCAAGCGACGCTAGTTTTGTTGTCGCAAGTTCCCTCTTGTAGGATCACATGATTACCAGTTCGCAAGTTCTCTCTTGTAGAATCACATGATTACCAGTCCGCGGTTTTTCCCTCGTCCAAGGGTTTTTCCGCATCACCAAATCCCTTATTGTTTATCTCATTTTATCTACGTTCGTTGGGAGAATCCTTCCTTTGATCGATTAGGTCCACAAGCACCTCAAATTCACTTTTGTTAAGTTAATTTTTGGCATCAACACCCATGCGACTTCCTTTCTCAGTGCAACACAATCATCGTTCATGTGACCGTGATCATCATGGAAATCGCACCATTTTGTCATATCTTTCTTCTCATCTGGACGGTCGCTTTTCTTTGTCCATCGCACAGTTGTTGGTACTTCTTTCAAAGCTTTAATTAGATCGCCGGTTGTTCCCTTGAATTTGTAGGACGAAATCTTAGGATGTTGAGAGTACCGCGAAGACGGCGTGTCTTTTTTCTTATCGAACCGGACGTTCAATATTTGCTTGGGGGGATACGCCCGGGATGTGGAACGATTTTTGAAGTCTGGTTTCTTAACGCCAAGAATTAGTTTATCAACAGTGTGCTTCCGACGGAAGGAGGCGTCAAATTCGACTCTCATGTAAGCTAACGTTCGTGCCCGTACGTCTTCAAAGGTTTCTGCTGGATACTTGGTGAGATCCAGATACAGGTCGGACGTGCTATCCAAACCTGTTTTGTGTGCTTCCATGGCCGTCCTTATGTCACAGTTCTGTATACCTATCATTTCATAATTAAAACGTTTAAAATAGTTACGAATTGACTCGCCGGTCTTTTGAATAATGTAATATAAATCTCCCGTTTGTTTTTCCATTTTGCGACTGCTGGCCAATTGTTGAAAGCACTGATTGGCGAGATCTGCAAAGGAATTTATTGACTTTGGCTTCAAGTTTATCAGCAATTGTAGGACAGCTCTAGTGAGCGTCGCTCCACAGCTTTTGCACATGCATACTTCATGATATGGCAGAGGTATCGACACGGTCCACATTAGCTGCTTGTATTGAGCGACATGTTCGTTCGGATTTGTCAACCCTGAGTACATCGGGGTGAACGCAGTGATCTTTTATTTCTTGGGGACCTCAACCAGCGCAATTGCATCAGAAAACGGCGATGTTTGAAATCCAGCTTGTGGTTTAATGTCGACTGGTACAGAGGATCCGGGTAGTTTCGATAACAGAGCCAACGCTTTTTCGTTTTGCTCCTCTAGAAGTTTGATACGTCGTGCGATGGGTTCGTTGATAGGAACACTAAACGTGCTTTGATGCTCGCCCCCTGGGTCTGATGAGTTGTCCGTGAACGGGTTTTGAGCGTAAGTATTTTGCTGAGGCGCTCCCATATAGTTTTGATTGAGATTCTGAGACTAATTATTAGGATGCGCCTATGACCCGGGTTGCTGGTATTGTTGCTGTTGCTGGCTATTATAATGATGTTGTTGTTTGTTGAACTGCGTTCAACTGACGTATTGAGCCCATGATGGTCTCGGACCGAGGGGCGGCGGTGGCAATGAGACGTAACTCCCATGGAAGTTCCTTTGTGCTTCCAGCTGTTGAATGCGTATCTGCGCGGCGTATATCTCGGCCCTTAGTGCTGCTTCTGCGGGGCTAGCTCCGTGGTATGCCATTTAAAAAGCTGAAAAGAAAGCGTTAGTAGCGGTTGCGATTTGTCGAAGAATTCCTTTGATCGGGCCCCACGATAGGGACCAAACTGTTAATGCCAAAAATTGATTTACCAAAAGTTAACTTAAGGAGTTTGTGGAGCTGATCGGTCAAAGGTAGTATTCTCGCAACAAACACAGCAAAAAATACTAAAAATAAATACAAGAGATTTGGTGACGCGGAAAAAACCATTTAACAAGGGAAAAAACCGCGGAAGATAGAGGTTATCGTCGTTGCACTATGGAAAAATGACGTCAAGCAAGGACCCCGTCCTTTGGAACTAGGGTGGTACGATTACAGCAGGAAATATATGAAAATAAATAACAATATCGTATGAAATCTAGAGAGCTATTGTATGATTCTTGAAGCTAGAGAATGAAGATCGTTGATTCGGGGCTTCTTCATGAGGTTGAGCTTGGACTTTATAGTTGGCGTCGGATGTAACAGTTGTTCGTCTTTAATGGTCTTTCATGAATGCCTTTGATGATGTTGACAGTAACTGCCCAACGGATCTGTGCAATACGTAACTGAAATATAACGGTTAGTTCATTAAAATAATTCGCCTTACGCTGAAATCGTCCGTCGAGCGGATATCTATCGTCTGCAGGTCGTACGACATGTTCGTTCGATGTGAATTTTTTTCGACCACCAATCATAGAACCTTATTAAATATTTTAAATCGTGTAAAATGCTTGATCGAACATAATGGTCATTGGTCGTACGTTTTGGAGATTTTTACCCAAACAATATTTATGTTGATTGATACTATATTAATTGTTGATAATTACCAAAGATAGGGAGATAAACATTACCATGAAATGACTATCAAATATATTTGATCATAATCTTATCAATTAATGCTTGGTCATAACTACAGAATTTGAGAAAATATTTGAATTAATGATTGGTCATAAGTCATAACTACTGAATTTGAGAAAATCTTTGAATTAATGATTTTCCAATAAAAACATATTTTCATTAATTATTTCACAACATTCTATAAACCCAAAACCCTGGAAACTAACCATCGGGAAACACTGAAAACCCGATCACCATTGAAGCCGACGAGAACCCTTCACGGGAAAAACCCACCGGCCGTAACCCAACTCGAAAAAGCTTTCCTCGAACCCTGTATTTTGATCGAAAAGCCAGCGCTAAAACCTATCATGAGAGCGACGAGCACCACATTTCCTCCATTCTCATCGACGGTATCATCATCGAACACCCCTGATTTGATTTCATCCCCTTTCCCTACAAACCATTCGAATATTGCCTTCCCTGAATTACCTAGGGCACACCCATATGAAGAACCACTGTTGGATGTTAACTCCCTAAGAGTTGCACCCCCTGGTGGACCAATAATTTTGTTGACCCAACATCTTTGGGTGCAATAGCCATCGATTCCACCTTTTCCACGAGACCCCAGGCCACGCTCCATCATACCACGACCTTTTGTTCGAACTTATCTCCGGAATGCCCCTATTTACCATCCTCCAATGTATCCTTACCGTCACTCACATTTCCATCGATCAATCACCCCAAGAACCCCTGCTCCTATGTTTCGACCACCATCGCATCCAGTAGTTCCACCATATATCCTTCCGGTAAGAGTAAATTACACTTTTGGTCCTTTATCTATGCTCACTTTTTGTTTATAAAAACTAAACATTTTTTACAAACCAAATCCCATGGTTATTCATACAAAATTCAAATAAAATATTAAATATTTTTACAAAATCTAAATACAAAAAGAACCCTAAATAATAATCTAAATTTGAAAAAAAAAGATGAAGATGAAGATGAAATGAAGATGATTCGCCAAGAGAGATTTTGGAACAAGGAAGGGGAGGGGTTTTGAAGATGAAGATGAAGATGATTCACCCACCACCAGATCCCACCGCCGCCACCAGATCCCACCGCCACCACCACCGCCACCAGATCCCACCGCCACCACCACCGCCACCAGATCCCACCGTCACCAGATCTCGCCGCCACCACCGTCGCTACCAGATCCCGCTACCACCACCGTCGCCACCAGATCCCACCACCACTGCCACCACCAGATACCACCACCTTTTCAAGATCTGAACTATGGTTTGAAGAGAATTTTTTTTGAGGGAGTTGATAGGAGAGAAAGAAATGTGAAGGAGTGGAGAGGATTTCAAGGAAAGTAATGGTGATTTGAGAGTTTCTAGCAAAAAATTAATGGGGGGTGGAGGTTAGGGGAGGGTTTCAAGGGAAGATGTTTGATTTAATTTTTGAATTTATTTTATTTTTATTAAATTAATACTAAAATTATGAAATAGTTTTTATTCAATTTTAAATTTAATTTTACATAGTAAAAAGACGAAAATGCCCCTCACGTGAGGGGCACATGGGATGGCTAACGGCAGATTTTAGACGGCGTTATCCGGAGGGACCAATGGTGTTATCAAAAACTCGTTTGAGGGACCAAGAATGTACTTTTACCTTTGGAGGGACCAAAACCAAAAAGCGAGCATAGATAAAGGACCAAAATTGTAATTTACTCCTCCGGTAATGATGCTAACTTTAGGCATCAACACCCGCGCGACTTCATTTCTCAGTGCAACACAATCATCGGTTATGTGACCGTGATCATCATGGAAATCGCACCATGTTGTCATATCTTTCTTCTCATCTGGACGATCGCTTTTCTTTGTCCATCGCACAGTTGTTAGTACTTCTTTCAAAGCTTTAATCAGATTGCCGGTTGTTCCCTTGAATTCGTAGGACGAAATATTAGAATGTTGAGGGTACCTCGAAGAAGGCGCGCCTCTTTTCTTATCGAACCGGATGTTCGATATTTGCTTAGGGGGATCGGCCCGAGATGTTGAACGATTTTTTGAAGTCTGGCTTCTTAATGCCAAGAATTCGTTTATTATCGGTGTGCTTTCGACGGAAGGAGGCGTTGTCTTCGTCTCTCATGTAAGCTAACGTTCGTGCTCGTACGTCTTCAAAGGTTTCTGCTCAATACTTGGTAAGATCCAGATACAGGTCGGACGTGCTATCCAAAACTCTTTTGTATGCTTCAACCGTCGTCCTTATGTCACAATTCCGTATACGTATCATTTCATAATTAAAGCATTTAAAATAGTTACGAATTGACTCGCCGGTCTTTTGAATAATGTAATATAAATCTCTCGTTTGTTTTTCGATTTTGCGACTGCTGGCAATTGTTGAAAGAACTGATTGGCGAGATCAGCAAAGGAATTTATTAACCTTGGCTTCAAGTTTATCAGCCATTGTAGGGCAGCTCCGGTGAGGGTCGCCCTAAAGCTTTAACACATGCATACTTCCCGATATGGCCGAGGTATCGATATGGTCCACATTAGCTGCTTGTATCGATCGATATGTTTATTTGGATTCGTCAACCCTGAGTACTTCAGGGTGAATGCAGGGATGTTGTATTTCTTGGGGATCTAAACCAGGGCAATTGCATCAGAAAACGACGATGTTTGAAATCCAGCTGGTGGTTCGACGTCGACTGGTACGGAGGCTCAGGGTAGTTTCGATAACAGTGCCAACACTTTTTCGTTTTGCTCCTCCAGAAGTTTGATACGTCGTGCGACGGGTTCGATGACAGGAACGCTAATCGTGCTTTGATGCTCGGCCCCAGGGTCTGCTGAGTTGTCGGTGAACGGGTTTTGAGCGTAAGCATTTTGCTGAGGCGCTCCCGTATAGTTTTGATTGAGAATGTGAGACAGATTATTAGGATACGTCCATGACCCGGGTTGCTGGTATTGTTGTTGTTGCTAGCTATTATAATAAGGCCGTTGGTTGTTGAACTGCAGTCAACCGATGTATTGATCCCACGATGGTCTCGGACCGAGGGGTAGCGGTGGCAATGGGACATAACTCCATGGAAGTTCCTCTATGCTTCCAGTTGTTGAATGCGTATCTGCGCGGCGTATAACTCGGCCTTTAGTGCTGCTTCTGCAGGGTTAGCTCAGTGGTATGCCATTCAAAAAGCTGAAAAGAAATCGTTAGTAGCGGTTGCGATTTGACGAATAATTCCTTTGATCGGGCCCCACGATGGGGGCCAAATTGTTTATGCCAAAAATTGATTTACTAAAAGTCAACTTAAGTAGTTTGTGGAGTGATCGGTCAAAGGTAGTATTCTCGCGACAAACACAATAAAAAATACTAAAACTAAAGACAAGAGATTTGGTGACGCGCAAAAACCCTTTAACAAGGGAAAAAACCGCGGACGATAGAGGCTACCGTCGTTGCACTATGGAAAAATGACGTCAAGCAAGGACGCCGTCCTTTGGAACTAGGGTCGTACGATTACTGCGGGAAATATATGAAAATAAATAACAATATCGTATGAAATCTAGAGAGCTATTGTATGATTTTTGAACTAGAGAATGAAGATCGTTGATTCGGGGCTTCTTCATGAGGTTGAGCTTGGACTTTATAGTTGGTGTCGGATGTAACGGTTGTTCGTCTTTAATGGTCTTTCATGAATGTCTTTGATGACGTTGACAGTCACTGCCCAACGGATCTGCGCACTACGTAACTGAAATATAACGGTTAGTTCATTAAAACAATTCGCCTTACGCTGAAATCATCCGCCGAGCGGATATCTATCGTCTGCAGGTCGTACGCCATGTTCGTTCGATCTGAATTTCGTTCGACCGCCAATCATAGAACCTTATTAAGTATTTTTAAATCGTGTAAAATGCTTGATCGAACATAATGGTCATTGGTCTTACGTTTTGGAGATTTTTACCCAAACAATATTTATGTTGATTGATACAATATTAATTGTTGAGAATTACCAAAGATAGGGAGATAAACATTACCATGAAAAGACTATCAAATATATTTGATCATAATCTTATCAATTAATGCTTGGTCATAACTACAGAATTTGAGAAAATATTTGAACTAATGATTGGTCATAAGTCAAAACTACAGAATTTGAGAAAATCTTTGAATTAATGATTTTCCCATGAAAACATATTTTCAATACTATGATTTATCTAATCCGTCATTAGTGGTGTATATATAGCAATGCTCATTTGCAGGTAAGAAACTCACCCTCAAAACTTCCATATTTCCATCAATTCTTTGCTTATTTTCTTTTCTTGATGAAGAAGCCACCTTCAACTGGATTCGTTAATTATTTCACAACATTCTATAAACCCAAAACCCTGGAAACCAACCATCAGGAAACACTGAAAACCCGATCACCATTGAAGCCGACGAGAACCCTTCACGAGAAAAACCCACCGGCCGAAACCTAACTTGGAAAACCTTTCCTCAAACCCTGTATTTTGATCGAAAAACCAGCCCTAAAACCTATAATGAGAGCGACGAGCACCACATTGCCTCCATTCTCATCGACGGTATCTTCATCGAACACCCCTAGTTTGATTTCATCCCCTTTCCCTACAAACCATTCGAATTTCGCCTTTCTTGAATTACCTAGGGCACACCAACATGAAGAACCACCGTTCGATGTTAACTCCCTAAGAGTTTCACCCCCTGGCGGATCAAGAATTTTTGTGACCCAACATCTTTGGGTGCAACAACCATCGATTCCACCTTTTCCACGAGACCCCAGGCCACACTCCATCATACCATGACCTTTTGTTCGAACTTATCTCTGGAATGCCCCTGTTTACCATCCTCCAATGTATCCTTACCCTCACTCACATTTCCATCGATCAATCACCCCAAGAACCCCTGCTCCTATGTTTCGACCACCATCGCATCCAGTAGTTCCACCATATATCCCTCCGGTAATGATGCTAAATGTTATTGCTGAACCCGAATCACCATCCTTGGGGCCAAGTGTCGAAGCATCTAGGGAAAAACCATTCGTGGACCTTAATCTCACTATAGAGGTCGACCCATAGGTAACTTTGCAAAACTCTAACTTGGGTGAGGGTAATTTAACCTCTAAATCTGAGGATGAGGCCGGTATTATCACTGAGGATGATGCCACATAATGTTTGGAGCCTGACCGTATTTTCTTATTGACATGGAAAAATGGTGCCACTATGATAAATCCTAGCACCAATGTGCCCAAGGATTTAGATTTAGATGATCAAGGAGTTAATGACTTAGGAGAATCAAGCCATCAACATGGATAAGCGGAAGTTGTGCATACTGAGGAAGTTGAGGTATTGCATTGTGATGAAGGTGTTGACAATGTGGATATGGTTTCTGATGCCACAACTGATCATTCTGATCATGTCTCTAAAACTAATGAGACTGATCATGTCTCAGATTTGAATGAAACTAATGTTTCCCTAGATCATGATCATTTTATTGATCATGTATGTGAAACTATCGAGGAGGATCAATTCATTAGTCGTTGCAATGAGACAAATGAGGGAGATGTGGACAATACAGAAGAAGAAGAAGGCCTACTCAAGGTAAAAACAAATCCCCCAAGTCCAAAGCCAAAAAGGGGAGATCTTTGGGGAAAAGACAAGCATCCAAGAACACCATCTATGATAGTGAGCCTTCATAGAAAAAGGCAATGAAAGCATCCAAACCATCTCAGAAGGTGAAAACAAGGGCAAGCAAGCAGCTAACCAAGAGAATAACAAGGCAGTCTTTCAATGCCTCAGCATCACAGGAGCATGATGAGGCAGGGAGGTCCACCACTGTTTTTATTACTAGACCTAGGCATGCTAACAATTGTTTTAGCTCTACAGAAACAATCAAGGGCTTCTCCAAATACCAGGACAAATTGGCACACCATGACAAAGGCTTTGATCCAAATAGCATTACTGACAATGCTTTCATTTCAGAGGTAATAGATGCACAAAAATGGGGTAAGTTTTGTGAAGTAACCTAAAGTTAACATTAGTCCTTAGTTAGAGAATTTTATGCTGAATTTGGGGTAAATGGGACTGGCCAACTTCAGGTCAGAGGCCAAGATATCATCATCTCTACATATAGAGTTTATGATTTCTTGGGCCTCACACCACCCAACTATATTGATTATGAGAGGTACCTAGCCAGTGCCACTTTAGAGGACACGAAAAAAGTAGTTGAATTGGTAGGAAAGCCAGGGACATATTTTGAACATCATGATCATTACATGTTGAGACAATTTCGGGCTGCCAATCTGCTCCCTGAGGCTAATGACTAGATAAATTTTTTCAAACACTCTCTCCAACCCACATCCCATGACACTTCAGTAAATGTATCAAAGACTCTTCTATTATATTGTATATTGGAGGGTAAAACTATTAATGTAGGGGAGTTGGTGATCAAGAGTTTGAAGTATTGTTCTAGGAGGACCATAGGGAAGTTGTTTTTCCCTTGTTTGATAAATAGGTTCTTGTTAGAGAATGGTGTGCCCCAATACAAAGAAGACATGATTGTAAAAGAAGGAGATGGAAAGAATAGGTGGACTATTGACATGAAAGTAGTGTCACGATTGAAGAAGGAGAAAGTTGTGGAGAGGCCTGATGTGGGAAGCATGTTGCAAGACCTTTTGGCTCAAAAGTCAACTCTGATGGATGGTTTGGTGAGCCAAAGAGGTGAATTCATGAGAAAGATTGAAGGGATTCAAGCTGATTTGAATCTGAAATACTTGGAGACTAAGAAGATAAAAGGAGAGGTGATGGAGTTGAGGAAAAACATGGAAAACAAGAACAAGTTGCAGGTGAATAAGATGAGAATGAGGATCTAGAAGATGGCAAGGGTGGTCAAGAGATTGAAGACTGAGAATGCAGATCTGAAGGAGAATGCTATGGAGGATGCTGCAGCACTGAAGCCAGCAAGGAGGACACAACGCCTACTCCATTGGAGTAGGCCAGGTTATTTCATTTCCTTAAATTCAGTTTATTTTTATTTAATTTTTCAGTTCTTAGTTTATTTTAGTAGTTTGGGATTATTTGATGTATTTTAGGACTTGTTTTAGAAAGATTATTATTACGATTTGCATACTTCATGTGTCCACATCCCCAATAAATTCAGAGTTATGGTTTATGCTTCACTCATATTTTACTAGTAGTACTAGCACAACCACAAAACTCAAGGTTTACACACACACACCACATATATTGGGGCATGATGTAGGCCATACGTTCACTTAATCCCTTGAAACCATACACTTAATGTCACCTTTTCCAATGAGGCCATTAAAAATCTGTTGTTTGGGGGGAGGAACATCCACAAAGGCCAAAGTTCAATACAAAAGAGCACAAAATTGCCTACTTGAAATATGCTCTAAACAGATCCTTGTATGGATATTAGGCACACAAAATGTCCCATAGGGAAAAGGTGCATTGCTTTCAACAAAAAAAGCACAAAAGTGCGAATTTGAAAATTTTGCTAGTTGAAGCAATTGAGTGAAAAGGCTAAACTGAGAAAAGATATGCCAAAAATGAGTGACCCTACTTTCTAAAGCCCTAAGGACCTTAAAATATATTCATATATTGAACTAAGATAAAATGAGAAATGTTAGTCTTTTGTTTGTGCATATGATTGGTGGTTGCAAGCTCACTGTGGAATTATATAAGGCTATGAATAACATGAGTTGGTATGCCCATCATAAGGAATAACACTTAATGCTATAATCTTGCAACTTTATGTTGATTATTCAATACATTAGTACCCTTTTGTAGTATCTTTTAGATTTGTATTTTATTCCAACTTTGAGTCTTCTATTATGTTATTTTCTTATCATTGAGTCATGAATTTAAGTGAAATGAATTTCCAGTTATGTGTATATTTTATAACTAATATTAATTAAGTTTGCAGGTTTTGTGTCTTCTTGCATTGCTATAGCAATGTCTGTCAGCCAGAATGAGGAGATGATCGAAGTGTTGGTTGATTAAGCTACTTTTTGGACACGAAGACAGATCTAGGAAGATCTCTTCGGATAAGATTTTATTTAGTTGTTAATGACAAGAGGGTTGTGTGCAAATATTGTAAAACTAGGGGAACACTTTTATCTTTTTGGTTGTACCTTAAAGTAGCTTATTTTGGACTCATTGGTTGACTCTATGGTTTGTTGGTTTCCCATGTAAATTACTTCAATACACTTCTTGGTTAGTATAAATTAAGTTGGTTAGTTGTTGTAAAGGACACTTGGATTTTTATCCATTTGGGTTCTCTCTAAATTAGAAGTAATCTTTTGGAGTTCTCTCTTGTTTCACAATTACTTAATTGCTTTAATTTTGTCTCATTGTTTTATTTCTTACGATTTCTTTTGTTCATCTCCTGGCATGCTATTGTCTCTAATGTTAGAACCATACATTTCTTGTAATTTTATCATTTAAAATGAAGGTGGACATTGTTTAGAAAAAATAACATTTGATTATATCATTTAAGTTTTATAAAGCCAAATACACTTCTTGACAGGTTGATCATTTCGACAGTGTTAATGTGTCGTGGAATTAGGAATAAGCCACGATATGCACGTCAATTCGAATGACATAAGAAGTAGACTTGGAAGAGTTGTTGATAAAGGAATTTATCACCTATGTTTTTTTACTTTATTATTTTCGAGGGTTAGTCGCTTATCAAAGTGTTAAAGTGTGGTGGACTCAGGTATGAGCCATTAAAAATACATGAACTTGAATGACATGAGAATCTACTCGGAAGAGTGATTTTTAGACAATGGAATTTGCTAGTCCATACATACTGAGGAAACCATTTGATGCTATCATTGGTCCGGATACCGCATAGGAATATGGGTTAAAAGCTAAACATTAGTACAATTGTTGCATGAATCGTTAAACGCAAAACAAAGTTTAAATTTATAAACCTAACTTAAACCTAGTGAGAATGTAAGTAGGATATCGTTCTTCTTAGAGAGTCAATGGTTAAGCTAATGATTTGTATTAACCAAATGCACGTGTGTTACAAAGATTGACTACTCAATTTATCGATTAAAGCTCAAGACTCAAAAACAAAATCTAGTTGGCACAAATAACACTATTTCAAAAAGATTTGGAGTGAGAGTTGAATTAGATCACTAAAACTAAATTAAAAATTAAAACTTTATAACTAATTAAAATAACGTGAATACGAAATCATTTAATGCTAACAATACCTGTCACATATCGTTTTCAATAAACAATTCGTAGAAACTTTATAAAAAAACTAAAACACTAAGATCATCTCAACTGTTACCTTGATATTCTCTACTTTAAATAATAAAAGCCAAACACTTAGCCAAAGATGCTACCTTCCATATTCACGAGTTGGGCCATAAGGCCGCATCTGATTGGGCTTCAATGCTGGGCTGGACCAGATCTGCACTCTAGATAAAAAAACATAATATGCAGCCAACATGATTTGAACTTAAGACCTGGACCTCATCAATAAACGCCCTTCGCCAATCTGCCACAAAGCTTCATTTTATTTAATATTTCCCCATTAATTCTTTTATTCTATTCTTTCCAGCTTTGTTATTCCGTCTTAACTCGTATGCAGCCCGAACATAGCCTCAGAAATCTGTCAAAAACAATCTTTTATCCCTTTTCGCTCCAAAGTATTCCGAACCTATCAAAATACAAAAACATATTAATGTTGTTCGGTTTTACCATTTTAATGCATTAAAGAGGGATGCTTGACGTGAAAATAAAATATGCTTTAACGACTGATCAACAATGGTCAAGTACGGAAGGAATACCCTCAAGATGGATGGTGGAATTTATTACTGCTAATTAATGTTATAGCATCCCTATAGCATTGTCTACCAGAATTTGTGTTTAGATCTCACCCCAAAGTCTTATACCGATACTATTTGTTTTATTTTGTTATTATAAACTGTGAACTCAGAACAAATTGAATTCTTCAAATTTATCATCTGAAACCATTTCTTTTGTTAGACTTTTACTTGAACGTTTACGACAGTCCCTATGGACAATATTCGGTATTCTATACCACTTTATTACTTGAGAGACGATATTGGACCATATTGTATACTTGCTTTGTGGATTCCATTATTTTGTCTTTAGGTATATAAAAAGGACCTATCAATATTACACATCCATGGATTTGCCAATTTTGGGTATTTTGGGTGATTTTAGATTTTGACTAAGTATCTTGATTTTGGGAGTTACTCTTGGTGTATTTTAGGTTGTTTATGAACTAGATAAGGTTTCTAGCGAGATGCTTGTATATCTGGACCTTCTTCAAATGAAACTTTTAGGTAAAAACTAGATTTAGCCTAAATCTAGCAAGATGAGTTCAAGTTAGTTTGTGAAAACGGTGTATATGCCAAACATGTCTATTTTAAGGTATTAACGTGTTTTACTTGTCATTTATCAAGTGTGTGAGTATTTTGGTGAAATGTGCATATTTAGTATAAAGGGGTTTTATAAATCATGTAACATGCTTATGTTTGGGTCTTTAGACGTTTTTTTTAAATAAAACATAAATGGGAGTTGTTTCGATGTTTTATTTCATGAATGAAGATTATATGATTTTAAATGCATTTTAAAGTATTTGGTTGGAAAATGCACATTATTATGATATGGGATATTTTGGAGATATAAATGGTATGATTTTAATTGGAACATGTATTTGGATAAACGTTGGGTGAATACATTTTATTGATTTTGATGACTTTTATAAAATAGTCGTTTGGTTTGTTGATCTTTTGCTTGACTTTGACTAAAATAAGTCTAGAGTATTCTTGTCCGGTTTAAATTACTCCATATCGGGCTTTTGGAAGTTATATGCATTTAGGGCTTACTTATTATGAAAATTACATGTTTGGGTGTGTTAGTCATTTAATTAGAGTCGTGTAATTGTATGGCTAGAATATAATGGATCCATAGGCATATCTCGATTTTTGTTGGGATAGTCAGTCTCATGTTGTTGTTTGAGGTAGGAATCGGGTCTTCATAGGCATTAAGGTGTGGGCTCTTGTAGTCGAGCATCGACTATTGACGATTAAGATGTAACCACTTGATATAGGCATCGGGTCTTCATAGACTATAAGGTGTGGGCTCTTGTAGTCGGGCATCGGCCATTGAGCATTAAGATGTAACCACTTGAGATAGGCCTCGGGTCTTCATAGGCATTAAGGTGTGGGTTCTTGTAGTCGGGCATCGTCCATCGGCCATTAAGATGTAATCCATTGCATTATGTAGTTTGAAATAGGCATCAGGTCATCATAGGCATTAAGGTTTGGGCTCTTGTAGTCGGACATCAACCATTGATCATTAAGATGTAATTTCCCACGAACGAGTTTGGTTAATCTAGCCCATACAACGCTGAATGGTGACTCACATACGTGTCCCATCACTTTTAATGGTAACACGCGTCTTCCCCGTCACCGAAAGGTGTTGTTTTGGGTACAGAGTCTTATCTATTATTTTCGGTGACATTTTTAGAGTATAATGTATCATCCATAATTTATATTATTGGATTTTTTTAGACTTAATCGTGTTTTGGCATTTTAGATAATGGAGCCTTGTCCATATTTTGGTATTTGAAGCATTTAAATTTATTCACGTCCTGAGTGAGTAAAGAGTGTTGAGTTTGTATTTGAACGGGCATTTCTTTTAAAGCTTTCATTGCTACGTATTTTGATTTAAAACTTTTATCACGAAAATGGTGATTTGGGAAAGAGTGTGGTTTGATAATGAAGTCATTGTTAGGATCCAAAGAATCCTATGAATTTGGATCCTATGTTTTGAATGTTTTGTAAAGGAAAGTACTTCAAAATCTGAAGATGAATAGTTCAGAAGTTCTGAACTAGTGCTAGAAAGATAAATAAAGTCGTTTTCAGAAGTTCAGAAGATATATTCAGAAGTTCTGAAGAAGTTCTGAATAAGTTCTGAAGTGAAAATTCAGAAGTTCTGAAGACAATTCAGAAGTGGTTCTGAAGAGCAAAGTTCAGAATTCTGAAGATAGTTCAGAAGTTCTGAAGAACTTCTGAATAGAGTTTTTGATGACTGTCTTAATGTCATTGGGTTGTGATTTAAATACATGTAACTGTAGCTTTACATTTGTAGTATATATAGAGAGTTTGTTAGTTAGTTAGTAGTTGAACACCACTATGAGAGTCATCTAAAGGTGTAAGTGTGTGTTTTCTATATTCAGTATATCAATAAAATGAGGATTCCTTGAGCAATCTATCAGATCTGTTGTAATATGGGATTAACAGTCATTCTATTTGAGAAGTTATTATTCAATCAAGTAATATTTCGACTTCAGTCGATTATGAAATGTTATAAACTCTTGAGCTCACTAGGCGTTAAGCCTAAACTTTTTCCTTTGTCGGCATGTGCATTAGGTTCTCGTTGGGGTTGGTACTAGCGACACGATTGTGTTTGAGTGCTAGGAAGTAGTATGTTAAAATATCTAGCTATTTGGTGATGTTTTTCGCTTTCGAAGATAGCGACTCTTTTGGGTTTGGTAACATCCGACCGTAATTATATCTTAGTATAAGACTCGGCCTATCTTTTGTCGATGTTTATATAGAGGTTCTATTCGAGGAGTTCCAAGTATTCATTTTTAGGATGAGATTTATCCTTCAATTGTTGTAATATTGAAAATTTTAAACTAGTCGCTATTTCTAGATTTCAGGATGTTATAGATAACATGCACACATGCATAAAAACCATAAAACATCTTCAATTACTTGTATGAACATGTACATACGATACAAATGAACGGTTATTAGCGTGTTCATTATTTTTTTCATTTTTTTAGAGTTTTCCCCTTAACTTCCCTCTATATAGGATGTGTATATATGGAATAATTGAGCTAATTTATGTAATACTTTTAGTTTGAAGGTAATCTTTTTAATTCCTACATTATTTTTAGTTATGGAGTGAATTGTGGATTTGGTCCCTGTGGTTTGATAGTTTTTTTACTAGGCTCCTTATACTATATTTATTGTGGATTTGGTCCTTGTGGTATTCAATTTGTTTTGGCATGGTCATTTTGACTAACACTTCCGTTAACTCCGTTAAATCAAGCGCCATGTTAGCCTTTTGCCTATTCTTTTGTATTTTTTATATTAGAAAGATAATAACAATATTTTTATACACACGCGCATATATATATATATATATATATATATATATATATATATATATATTACGATATTAAAAATTAAAAATTAAAAATTAAAAATTAAAAATTAAAAATTAAAAATAAATAAAACAAGATATTATTGTAAATTTGATATAACACCCCGAGTCCTGCGTGGTCAAGGACACGGTGTAAAACAAAAACATATGACCCGAAATCCCGTTATGATCAAAATAAACTTTAGGGTCGGTATCAAGCATCTAAGTACAAACCCAAAAGATAACTTAAGCGTGACTTCATAATATAATTACAACCGGATAAATATAAACATAAAACACCTTTACAATAACTAATATAAAAAGATCGACCAGTTGTAACTTTAAGTCCACTAAGTCAGTTTCCAGTATTTCCCCGGGTCTCCTCTATTGAACCTGCCGTGTCAGAAACAAAGAACACAACCAAGTACAAAATACTTAACCAACGGATTAGAATAAAATGGATAACAGAAATAAAACCAATATGTAGCAGAAACGATTACAATAATATGACGTAGCAAAAGCCTATAAGTAAAGAGTTGTAAAAGACTTTTAAACCAAAGTGCCATGAAACTGTGGTCCCAAAGGAGTCTACAAGAGTTCAAGGATATAGAAATAGTTTGTAGAAGGGGGGGGGGGGTGAATACAAACACAAACTTTTTAGGTTTTTAAATGAGTTTATATTGAATAAACAAATTTACAGTTGCAAGCGGAATAAGATCAAATATTTAAACCTATTCTATTACAACTTAAGAAATCACAAAGATTGATGCACAAAGAAAGATAAAAAATAGCAGAGGTTCAAGAGGAGAAATATTGCATGCATAAAGATGAAGAAGGGATCTTCATCTACTTATACTCGTTGCATTTAATGCAAAACAAAAGGTATATGCAATGTTTCAAGTTTCTATTTGGAATTTTCTTTTGTTCAAAAAGCAACCATGCTTTTGGCCGTGTATAAACAATAACCAAATCAGATCTGATGGGGACATAAGAGACAATCCGTATGTCCTTTTCTGACATGGTATGGTCGTTTTGACTTTTGTGCAACGATGATAAGATCAATATCGATCTTGCTGAGTAGGAGCCACTTGATTGCTGAACCAGAATCTTCATGCATGAAGTCTTCGGGTATCGTTGAGGCTTGGCAAGATCTCACACTTCTTATAGATGAATATTGCTATTCATCTATTTCTTCAGCTTGGCCTTCAACTGTCGCTGAATGGTCTTGTGGTGTGAGGGTTGTTCTTCAGATCATCAGAGATAAGGTAGTGTTCCTGATCTTCCGTGATCACAGAGTGTAATCAGTGTATGCTATCGCTGAATATGAACAACAACTTAAACATTGAACTTTCACTAAGTATACAAGGTATCATATTCAAATCAGTGAAAGGATCTTGGATCAACAATCTCCCCTTATTTGATTATGATTAACCAACATAGAAAAATTGCTTGTGTGAATTAGTAAGGACTTAGAAATTTTAACATAAAAAATTCTAACTACTAATTTGTGAGAACTTTTTCAGCTAATAACCTATCTGAATTGATTTTCATTTATAAGGATATGAAATCACAATTTTTACAAGTGTAAAATCTATAAAGCACATTCACTGATTGATCACTAAGTGTAATGTCAGTAAGTATTTAGAGATTTTAAAGAAATATAGAACTCATATGTTCATTGTCCCTTTTACTATTTTCAGGGATATTTTCAGTAAACAGATGGAGTAGAGTACTTCATTGAATTTCATTAATCAAGGATAATCTGAAGAATTACATTATGAAAATTAAATTACAATAATAAAGGTAAAGTACAATACACTGAAGTAACTACAAAGGAAAAAAATTAAGAGTTGGGTTTAGTGTAGCGTTCAACATACTCTTCTCTTTTTTGTAGTTCTTTCTCATAGATGGATTTTTGAATGAAGAGAGGATCATTGTTTTCCCAACAGTTGTAGTACTGCAGTTTGATTAGCCTTGTAGGAGCAATTTGAACTTCTTTATTTCTTTGAAATCTTAGTGACCCATCTGTTAGGATCCAAAGAATCCTATGAATTTGGATCCTATGTTTGAAATGTTTTGTAAAGAAAAGAACTTCAGAATCTGAAGATGAATAGTTCAGAAGTTCTGAACTAGTGCTAGAAAGATAAATAAAGTCATCTTCAGAAGTGCAAAATATATATTCAGAAGTTCTGAAGTGAAAATTCAGAAGTTCTGAAGACAATTCAGAAGTGGTTCTGAAGAGCAAAGTTCAGAATTCTAAAGATAGTTCAAAAGTTCTGAAGAACTTCTGAATAGAGTTTTTGATGACGTGTCCCATTGTAATTGGGCTCTGATTTAAACACATGTAACTGTAGCTTTACCTTTATAGTATATATAGAGAGTTAGTTAGATAGTTAAGAGGTGAACATTAATAGAACACCATATATGGGAGTCATCTAAAGGAGTAAGTGTGTGTTTTCTATATTCAGTATATCAATAAAATGAGGATTCCTTGAGCAATATATCAGATCTGTTGTAATATGGGACTAACACCATCATTATCTCTGAATGTCATTCCAGGTTCAGGAGCACCAACTATTTCAATGTCATCATAATACCTCTGAGAAGGAAAGGATGTGTTGAGCATTGAAATATCAGGGAGAAAGAAATGGGCGAAGAGACTTTCAACATCAAATTTTGTTTCATGTTTTTTTCTGAATGATGGACCTTCTTCAACGTCAGACTTAGATCTCTTCTTTTTGGATTTAGAGGGAATAGAGGAACGGTCACATACTGAGATATCCTTTGCAGAAGCTGGTCGATGTGTCTTTCTGCAACGTCTTTGAATTGAGATTTAGATTTCTAAATGACATCTCTGATTTCAAGCGCTTCAGAGAAGCCGTAGAATTACAGAAACTGGGGTGCTTCTGATTCTCGTTTTCGAATAGACTCTCTGAACATGAATACCTTTATGTTTGGACCGGTTTTTGACTTTCTTCCTTCGATAGTTGCATAGGTAATAGTTGCAGGAGATATCCGATAGTTAATATTTTTCTTGCACCATTCCGATTCTTCATTTCTTGGTTCTTGGGCTTCTTGATTTTCTCTATTCAAAGCTTGTAGAGTTTTCTCTTGACCTTTAGGTTATCAGCAACAAGTTCCTTCTTTGCTAGGGCTTCACCGACTTTTTGGCTTTGCTGGGCTTCATGTCTGCGTACCCTAGCTTTTCTTCTGTCTTACCTGACTATTGCTTTAACGACTTTGAAACTTTCTTGTGCATCTTTTAATTTTCGGTCTCTAATTCGCTGAGCTTCTACTCTTTCTTCAGGGGAAAGAAAGGAAAATTTGTCATAGACGTTTATTGGAGTAGGAGCTTCAATATCATAGTTCTGTACAGGGACTCTTATTCTTGTTCTTTCTAGCTCTTTTATTATCATAACTCTTCTCCCTTCTTCTTCTTCTTCTTCTGGTTCAAAGATAGGCTGTCTATGTACGCGCCAATGAATAAGGCCTTCTTCCTCTTCTAACTCCGATTCGGATATGTACATGAATCGGTCTTTGGTGGAAGGTTCATTTAGGAGAGACACCGTCAGGGGACATGCCTCACTGAGATGGGTAGAGGAAGGTTCATTGTTAGTAAGTTCATCAATACTTCTTATGATTGAAGTATTGGTAAGACTGGCCAGAGGTAGGGATATAGAAGGTTGAGGTTCAAAGATAGGGATGTAGAGTTCAAGATGCAGGCATACCTCAATAATGTTGAGCACCCCCTCGTTGTTTAGGGAAGATGGGTCAGAGTCCATTAGGTGTTTGTTTTTCCCTAAGGGATCAAACTGCTCCGTAGAAGGAGGCAGTCTGTCCCCCAAAAGTTCTCTGAAAGCAACCCCTGATTATGTTATCCCTGGACGATGGGATTTGAAGAAGTTTGCTGTGGTATCATCATCATCATCATCATCATCGTCTTCTTCATCTCTGAGATGAAAAGGAATGCCTTCATCTTAATTGTCCTCTTCTTCGTTATCTTTTTCCTCGTCTTCATCGAGATCATCAACTTGAACATTCTTGGAGAAGTGTTCAGGGAATAGGCTTTTGGCATTGTCGATGGTTTGTTGAGAGATGGGTTCATCTTTATCGAATACATCCCCCATCTCAATGATGAACTCTTCTTCAAGCTCTTTGGCGTACTTCTCCCCCTCAGTGTTGCCAGGAGGTAGAACGTGCACCAGCAAATTACGCACGTTGCTGTTGACGGTGGCAAGTGTCTCTGTGTGGTTCTTTTAAGTAGCAGCGAGCTGACTCAGGTTCTCTCGGTCTTCTGTCGCGGGAGAGGAGGTGGAGGATCTCTATAATATTCTTACCTTGAGCGACAAGCTCTTTCTCCACCCCCATCAATTCGTTTACCCATCTGAGTCTCTGAGAAAGTGTTTTGAGCGATAGCATTGCTCATTGTAGTCTTCAGAGAGGTAACTTCAGATTGAGTGCCTACCACAAGATTCTTCAAGGTAGGTGTCCCTGGCACCTCGGTGTAGATATGCTCTACAGAGAGCTGAATAATATTTTACTTGTGTTTGATGTGGGAAGCTTCCTTAACCAGGTGATCCAGAGCTAGAATCTGGATAAATGTAGTAGGAGGAGGCAGAGAGAGGACAGGTGGTTCCAGAAGTCTGGGAAGAGAAGATCCCTGACCTCTCTCTCTATTTATCTGCTTTAGTTGCTCCACAGAGAGAGTTGGAGACTTGGGAGTAGAAGCAGCAGAGACACCCTTCATTGTAGTAGTGGTGGTAGCAACGGAGGTGGTAGGTGCACTAGAGATACCTATAGACAACACAGATAAATGAGCCAAAAAGAGCTCGGGGTTAGAAGAAAGAAGTGGGGAGGTAGTAGATTTTTGCAACGGTTCCTTGAGGGTATCTGAAGGATTACTTTCAGGGTTGTTACTCACAACGGTTGTGTCCTGAGGATCAGAAGTCTGTCTCTGAGAATGTTTAAGAGAAATATTCTCAGGCGCTGTGCACGTGGCTTTCCAATTCTCAAATTATTGAAACAAAGCTGATAATTGGACAACACGTTGTTCAACCTCTTCAAGTATGGGGACAACCAAATCTGAATCTTGGGTTGATGTGTGGACCAAAGAAGAGGAGATAGAAGGAGAAGAGAAGGCAGTGATGGTAATACCTGTACCAGCTTCAGCGTAGGTGGGGCCTAAGTTTTCAGTGACCGAGGTCCTTGAAAAGGGTAGTGTTGATGAAGCGGCAACAGACATAGAAGCAATTGTAGTGGTTGAGGAGAGAGGAGGCATTTGTACGACACTGAAATCAAAGAGAGACGTCTGTAGAGAGACGCTCTTCTTTAGCTTCTTTGTTGCTGGTTTATGAGCGATGGTCTTTTTAAAACCCTCGCTGGCTGGTTATTTACGCTTGAGAAGAGAAGAAGATGAGTCAAAGATGATCATTGATGGGTTGGTCAGTGATCTTGACACAGTCTTTACCTGGATGGTAGGCTCAGGGATCAAAGTGACCTTAGTAGCAGGTTCCCTGATCAGGTCCAACATGTATTGGAGGTAAGGAGCATCTTCTGGCTTTTCATTTATTTCCAAAGCCTTCTTTCCAATCTGAGAGAATTTCTACTTTCCCTTAGTTGGATAGCCGTCATAAACAAATTCCAGGATACTGGCTACAAACCTGGGATAAGGGATAGTCTTTTCCCTCTTCTGAACCTTGAGCTGGTTGTATAGCTCGCTGAATATGTACTCAGCATAGTTCAGCTTGCGGCCAAAGCAGAGAGAGAAGGCCATCTCCAGAAAATGCTTGCTTGCCTGGTCTTGAGAGCCTGGCCATCTCCAAGAGAGCAACATAGTTGCTGGGCTTGACGAAGCCTTGTTCTATGGAGCAGGTGGCTTCTGGTGCAGCAACGAAGTTTGTGACGGGGAGAACTTTATCAGCATAGGAGGTGTTGGTGTTCTCGCTTGAGGATGCCATTGCTGTTCCAAAGATAGGAACACCAAATAGAAAAACAAGTGTTTTGATGAACAAAGTCAAAATACTTGTTATTTGGCAGATTTTAAAAAACGTTTGAACAAAGGTTTAATTAAAAGAATACTAAGGTGTTTATTTTAGGCATAAACGTATACCATAAACATATTTTAGAAAAGATTTAGATGAAGTTTTGGATCAAAAAGACCAAAATGTCTTCTGTTCTAAGAAAGAAACTTAGAACAGGTTTTTATGACTTTGAGTTTTTGACAGTTTATTAAACACAAAACATATACCAAATTTTTATGACAAGATGTTATAGAAGATGGGTAGAAGTTTCAAACAGCATTTAAGTTGTTGTGTAAGCAAAAGAAAATTAAAGCAAACCTTGAAAAAGTGAAAATAAGAAAAACGCACAAGTGCGTGTTCTTGTTGTTCTTGGTGGTTGTAGAGAGAATTTGAATGCTTTTCTTGCTGTGAAAGATTTGAGCGCGTAAAGAATGAAAATGAAAACAATTTTCCTTATATAGGTGGATGAGAGAGAAAGAGGAGAGAGAATGTAATACCCGTCAATTATATTTATACATATATATATATAATTATATTTATGTATGTATATAAATCACGGATTTATATATGTATATAAATTATGGATTATATATGTATATAAACAATGGAATAAAAGAAAAGAAAAGGGCAAATCGGAATTTTTTTTGAAACCAACAGTTGGGTTTACGTGGTCAATAAGAAAAGGAAAAAAAAGAAAGTTAAGGTTGGGTTAGTTTGGTTGTTAACTCAAGGTTGAGGGACTATTTGTGCATAACCCAATAAAAGTTGCAATTAGAATGTGGGGTTATGATTTAGTACGGCTATCTTTAACGGGGCTTCCGTTTTATTTGTTTAAACCCTAACTCCCAACTCCTTTCAATCACAAGAGCAGAACCACCGGAAATCGGGTTGAATCAACTAAGAACGCAAGAGGAGAATCAGTAGCATAAGCAAGCGAGGCTCCATAGAATCGTCATCGTATTGAGGTATGTTTATTTTCCAAACTTGAAATTATATGATTGGTATTTGGGTTATGAATTTATGGGATTATTTGAGATGGTAACTGAGTCGTTTCGATGGCTTGAGAAATTGCCGTTCGGTCAAAATATTGGCAGCAGCAAAGGGACAGGTAAACTTGTCTTTAGAACCCAAAGTTCTTCTTGTTTTCTCTCTCGAAATTAGTTAAATATAATTGTTAATATTGGTGAGTTCTGCTGTCAACGTTTGTTGCAAAAAGGGATGTTAATCGCCGTATAAAATGGACAAAAACGACTCGATTTTTAGCGGGAATTGCTGCTGTCTTCAGGGCTGTTTGAACGCCATTATTTTCCAGATTTTGCTACCTGTCCTTGTGAGAATGAACTCCTCATTTGGAAACCATTTTGATGATATAAAAATCTATGTACGACATGTGACTATGGTAGAATTCTACATAAGGCAATAGCTTTTATTTTTTTCATTCTTTCACCATGGTTGGATTCCAATGCAGTAAGCACTAAAGCAATGGGATTTCTATTTTATTATCCTACCTTCCAGTTCATTTTGGTATTTTAAGATTTATAAGTTTAGTATTTGTTAGTCATTGCATTGATCAAAATTAGTTGGTTACTTTAGGTGATCAAGTTAACGGTAAGGATTTATAGTAACGTTTGGGAATTTATTTTTAGGTCGGAATTAAAGAAGTGCATTCGGTGGTTGGCATATGTTTATAAGGTTTAAGGTACGGATTCTTACCTTCTTTATGTATCTATATGTATATATATATTTATATATATACGAACTTTGGAATCGTTTGTTTTGTCGTCATTGTATCTAAACATATGAAATTCCACAACGTCTTTCGAGGCATATTCGTTGGTTTCTTAATATTTTTGGAGGTTCAATCTCAATTGATTCATGGTTTTAATCGATATCTTCTTTAATTAAATGCGGCTTTTATTAAGTTTTGTTGTCGGTTAATATGTGTTCATTTGACTTGATTTTGACCTTGAGATATTATGCTTTAGTCTTATGAGACCACCACTAATAATATTGGAGAATCTTTTATTTGAATTCGACCCATTCGTAAAGTGTTATAAGTTTCTTTATGTCACAGGAGTTATGATATTTTGATTCCGGGTATTTCGAGCTACTAACCACCTACGGGGGGTACCGTAGGCACGTCATTGTGGCACCGATGGCACGGCACCCACCGTGACGGTGTGATCAGTTCACGGTGTCTCCTCTTTTGTGCTCGTGGGTGAGCTATTTTGGTGTGATGGGTATTTGATTTAGGAGGCTTATGGGTCGACCCTAGTATATGTATGTGATTTGTTTGTATAGTAGATGTCGGTGTAGTGCCCAACGCCGCATCTCACAATAGTACGTGCGGATCTGCAGGTCCAATGTACAGGCCATTGTGGTCATATGTCTGACACTTGTTCTATCTGTAGATATTCAAGTGTATGCGTTATTTGAGCTCGATATGTCCTTTCGTACGTTTCCTTTGATTGCATCACTTTGTTGGATTTATTAAAAATTGATAACTTTATTATCCGTCATTTTGAGATCAGTTTTGCATATTATTATTGTTAATCCGTGTTTGGCTCAGTCGTGTATTTTCTTTTCTTTCCCACGGCAGGTAATCAAGGGGACTGGTAGGACGTATGAAGGAGAGTTAATAAGGATCTCTATTTCGTTTGCAAGAAGATTCGCAAGGTTTACCGTTATTTTAGTTCGTAATTAGATCTAGTCCAATTTCTTCGTTTATTATTAGACTAGCGTTTTCCAAGGTTTATAATTGGATTTATTTATTTGTTGGGAAAAACTTGAAGTTTAATTTGGTGTTTCATTTATTTATGGAAGATACTCAAGTTATTTGTTTGGAGAATTAATTATTTATTGGAGACTATAATATGAGTATTTTATAATTTTGGGTCGTTATCTATCCGTTTGATTAAGTTTTTATAGTAACCTCCCTTCATTTGGGATGGGGGTGTCACAATAATGGTATCAGAGCCCTAGGTTCGATCTTGTAGAAAACCAAATAATTTTGACCTGTGAGTATTGGGTAGAATTGGGTTTAGAACTTAATTGAATTCTTTTAGTTGGTTATTCTTCATTCGGTATGTTTGATAACTTTTGTTTTGATTTCTTTTAGGATGCCTCCTCGCCGATCTAACCGTCACAGGCGTAATCAAGGCAACGGGTCTCTTAATCCGGAGGATAGTGTGGACACCGCTATTTTGGCAGCGGTTAATCAGGCAGTTTCTAGTTTATTACCTACTCTTGTGGCCCAAGCAGTAGGAGCAGCTCAGCAGCACGTTGGTGGAGAAAATCCACAAAATTCAAATCTGCATCAAACAGGAGGTTCTGGTGGAGCAGGTGGGGCTATTCATGTGTGGCTTGAGAGGTTTCAGAAACAGAAACCTCAATTTTAGTTCGGCACCAACACCCGTCGAAGCCGAAAATTGGATCTCTCATATTCAGAAGTTTTTTGAGGTTTTGGGGTGATCCGATGTGCATAAGGCTAAGTTGGCGCCATATAAGTTGGAAGGGGATGCTCAGAGATGGTGGGATGCCATCAAACAGGCTAAAGGAAGTGCTTACGTCGATGCCCTTTCTTGGATGGAATTCCGCGATGCATTCTATCATCAATATTTCTCACTTGCTGATAAGAATGCGTTTGTGAGGGATTATAGTGCAATCTGCCAACGGAATGATGAGTCTCTAACGGAGTTCTTAGCGAGGTTCTTGAGGCTCGCAGGTTTTACAGGGTCGCAGGCTGGGACACCATCGAAGCAAGTTGAAAAATTTAAATGGTTGCTTCAGCCCAAGTACCGTTCCAGACTAATTAACAGTAAGTTCCCTGATGTAGCACAAGCGGCAGATGCTGCCAAGAATATCGAGATGGAACGAGAAGACTTCTTAGCATTCAAATCAGATGGGGGTAAGAAAAGAAATCGAGATGGCCAACAGATTCAGCAAGTGGGGCACCAAAATCAGCAGCAGGGAGGTAATCGTGGTAATCAGTGTGGGCAGAATAGTAACAAACATCAAGGGAAGTGGCAAAGTCAGAATCAGGGTCAGAGACAATCTTATCGTCAGTAGGGGCAAGGGAAGAATCAGACTCGTTTTCAAAGGTCAGGCGATAAGGGGAATCAGGATTCGGTCTCTTTGTGCAAGACTTGTGGAAAACGCCATCCGGGTGTATGTTACAGGGCTACTGGAGCCTGCTTTATATGTGGTCAGGTGGGACATTTTGCGAATGATTGCAAGAATTCTCGTGGTAAAGACAAGGGATGTGATACTAAGACAACTAGTGGAGGCCGAGTGTTTTCTTTATCAGCTGATCAGGCAGCAAATTCAGGTATGATTTCGGGAATTCTTTCGATTGATACGCGTGATATTTATGCTTTGTTTGATACAGGGGCAACCCATTCTATGGTTTCTTTGATTTTTGCTAGTCATCTTAAAGTGCCTAGTTCATTGTTAGAATCGCCTTTGGTTATTGCTACTCCTTTGGGTAATTATGTGGTTATATCTAGAGAGTTTAGAGGGTGTCCTTTAAAGATAGGAGATCAGATTCGTGAGGCCGATTTACTTCCTATCAGTATGACCGATTTTGATGTTATCTTGGGCATGGACTGGTTGTCGAGGCATCGAGCAACCATTGAATGCCAATCTAACCAAGTAATATTCGATGACAAAGTGAAGAGCATATCTGCTTTGTAAGCTCAGAAATTAGTTTCTCGCGGATGTCAAGGATTTCTTGCTTCAATTAAAGATACGTCTGCAAAAGAGCTTTCCATTGAAAGTCAGCCTGTTGTTAGAGAATTTTCTGATGTGTTTCCGGATGAAATTCCCGGAGTACCACCAGTTCGTGAGGTAGAGTTCACGATAGAGTTGATTCCGGGTGTCGAACCTATCTCTAAGGCACCTTATCGAATGGCACCGTTGGAATTGCAAGAGCTTAAAGAGCAATTACAAGAGCTTTTGGAACGTGGGTTTATCAGGCCAAGTGTGTCCCCGTGGGGTGCTCCAGTGTTGTTTGTGAAAAAGAAAGATGGTTCTATGCGGCTATGTATCGATTACAGAAAATTGAATCAGGTCACCATCAGAAACAGGTATCATTTGCCACGTATTGATGACTTGTTCGACCAGCTTCAGGGAGCTAAACACTTCTCGAAGATAGACTTAAGGTCAGGCTACCATCAGTTGAGGGTAAAAGACCAAGATATTTCAAAGACTGCATTCCGTACTAGATATGGGCATTATGAGTTTTTGGTGATGCCTTTTGGTCTGGCAAATGCCCCAACTGTTTTCATGGACCTGATGAACCGGATATTAGTGCATACTTGGACAAGTTTGTTATCGTATTTATTGATGACATTCTTGTATTTTTTAAGTCAAAGGTGGAACATGAAGACCACTTACGCATTGTCTTGAGAACACTAAGAGACAAGCAATTGTATGCCAAATGTTCTAAGTGCGAGTTTTGGCTCGAGTAAGTAGCATTCTTGGGTCATGTAGTGTCAGCTAAGGGTATTACCATGGATCCTTCAAAGGTTGAGGCCGTCACTAACTGGCCAAGACCCACTACAGTGACTGAAGTTCGAAGCTTTTTGGGGCTTGCAAGCTATTATCGGCGATTTGTTGAAGGGTTTTCCTCTTTAGCACTACCTTTGACACCGTTGTTGAGAAAGGGTGTGAAATTTATATGGACAGACGAGCAAGAGAAGAGCTTTGAAGAGTTGAAAAAGAGATTGGTTTACGCGCCCGTACTCACTTTGCCCTCGGGAACGGGAGGATACCAAGTCTATAGTGATGCTTCCATAAATGGTCTCGGCTGTGTATTAAGGCAAAATGGAAGAGTTATTGCTTATGCGTCTAGGCAACTTAAGCCATACAAAGTGAACTACCCCACTCATGACCTAGAGTTGGCGGCAGTGATCTTTGCTTTAAAAATCTGGAGGCACTATCTTTATGGAGAAACTTGTGATATTTTCACAGATCACAAGAGTCTCAAATACATATTCACCCAGAAAGAAATTAATATGAGGCAAAGACACTGGCTAGAGCTTCTTAAAGATTATGATGCAAGAATTCAGTATCATCCAGGAAAAGCCAATCTAGTAGCAGATGCCATCAGTCGGAAGAGTTCAGGGAGCTTGTCATGTCTTACTACTCAGCCTCATATTATCTTGGATATGGAACGTCTGGGTTTGGAAGTTTATGCAAATCATTCAGATGGGTGTCTAGCAAGTCTCTCAGTTGAGCCTACTTTGATTGCTCGAATCAAAGAAGCCCAAAGGCATGATGGAGAGTTATGGGCCATTTTGCAAATGATTGAATATGGTAAGCAAGTTGATTTTCGGGTTAATGCTGACAATGTAATATAGTTTGGAAATAGATTGTGTGTACCCGATGACCCAGATATTCGTGAGGCACTATTGAATGAGGCTCACAATTCGCCATTCTCTATTCATCCCGGATCCACCAAGATGTATAGAGATCTGAGGCAACACTTTTGGTGGAACAGAATGAAGCAGGATGTGGCCAACTTTGTAGCCAGGTGTCTTACTTGCCAGAAAGTCAAAATCGAGCATCAACGAGCAAGTGGATTTCTGCAACAACTAGAAATTCCAGTGTGGAAGTGGGAGAATATCTCAATGGACTTTGTAACTGGATTACCGAAGACACTTAAGAAGAATAGTGCCATTTGGGTTGTAGTCGACCGCTTGACTAAGTCGGCTCACTTTCTCCCTATTTTTGAAGGATGTTCAGTCAGTAAGTTATCAGAACTCTTTCAATGAGAGATTATTAGGCTTCATGGCACACAAGTATCTATAGTGTCTGACAGAGACACTCGGTTCACTTCACGATTTTGGAAAGGTTCTCAAAGTGCATGGGGCACTAGGCTTAAATTCAGTACAACATTTCACCCGCAAACGGATGGACAATCTGAGCGTACAATTCAAACTTTGGGGGATATGTTGAGATCGTGTGCTTTGGAGTGGTCCGGAAGTTGGGACGAATATTTGTGTTTAGTCGAGTTTGCCTATAATAATAGCTGGCAGGCAAGCATTGGTATGGCTCCATTTGAGGCTCTATATGGTCGGAGATGTCGAGCACCGGTATGTTGGGATGAGGTTGGTGAGGCCGTTATTGAAGGGCCAGAGCTGGTGAGGATCACTAATGAAAAGGTGGCAGTGGCTAAAGAAAAGTTGAAAGAAGCTCAATCTCGTCAGAATTGTTATGCAGATAAACACCGGAGAGCCTTAGAATTTCAAACAGGAGATCACGTGTTCCTTAAGGTTTCTACTTTTCGAGGTGTACGACGGTTTGGCCTAAAAGGGAAACTAAGTCCAAGGTACATCGGTCCATTCGAGGTTTTAGAAAGGGTCGGTGAAGTTGCTTATCGCCTAGCTCTTCCACCTCAACTTTCTCATGTGCACAACGTGTTTCACGTTTCGGCGCTTCGAGGCTACAACTATCATCCAATTCATGTAGTGCAATATCCACTTGATAAGATTCGTGAAGATCTTTCGTGCAAAGAAGAACCCGAAGCAATATTAGACAAGCAAGAACGAGTCATGAGGATGAAATCAATACCGTTCATTAAGGTATTGTGGAAAACCCACCCGGAACGTGAGGCCACTTGGGAGATGGAAGAACCTATACGTTCAGAATACCCACATCTGTTCGAAATCTTGTAAGTGTTATCTCCATGAATTTGTGTTCTTAGCTTGATTTCGAGGCCGAAATCTTTTCTTTTGGGGGGAAGAATTGTAATACCCGTCAATTATATTTATGCATATATATATATATAATTATATTTATGTATGTATATAAATCATGGATTTATATATGTATATAAATTATGGATTATAAATGTATATAAACAATGGAATAAAAGAAAAGAAAAGGGCAAATAGGAATTTTTTTTGAAACCAACAGTTGGGTTTACGTGGTCAAAAAGAAAAGAAAAAAAAAGGAAAGTTAAGGTTGGGTTAGTTTGGTTGTTAACTCAAGGTTGAGGGACTATTTGTGCATAACCCAATAAAAGATGCAATTAGAATGTGGGGTTATGATTTAGTACGGCTATCTTTAACGGGGCTTCCGTTTTATTTTTTTAAAACCTAACTCCCAACTCCTTTCAATCACAAGAGCAGAACAACCGAAAATCGGGTTGAATCAACTAAGAACGCAAGAAGAGAATCAGTAGCATAGGCAAGCGAGGCTCCATAGAATCGTCATTGTATTGAGGAATGTTTCTTTTCCAATCTCGAAATTATATGATTGGTATTTCGGTTATGAATTTATGGGATTATTTGAGATGGTAACTGAGTCGTTTCGATGGCTTGAGAAATTGCCGTTCGGTCAAAATATTGGCAGCAGCAAAGGGACTGTTAAACTCGTCTTTAGAACCCAAAATTCTTCTCGTTTTCTCTCTCGAAATTAGTTAAATATAATTGTTAATATTGGTGAGTTCTGCTGTCAACTTTTGTTGCAAAAAGGGATGTTAATCGCCGTATAAAATGGACAAAAACGACTCGATTTTTAGCGGGAATTGCTGCTGTCTTCAGGGCTGTTTGAACGCCATTATTTTCCAGATTTTGCTACCTGTCCTTGTGGGAATGAACTCCTCATTTGTAAACCATTTTGATGATATAAAAATCTATGTACGACATGTAACTATGGTAGAATTCTACATAAGGCAATAGCTTTTATTTTTTTCATTCTTTCACCATGGTTGGATTCCAATGCAGTAAGCAGTAAAGCAATCCTCATCAAGAGGTTTAGTGAAAAGGTCTGACGTGTCCTTTTCTTTTGGAAAAATGATAAGATTATCATTTAAATAATAAATTTTAATCATTATCCATTTAAAATCCTCATCATTTGCAATAAAGGTATTGTAAGTGATGGATTTTCTCTTTTGAGAGCTATTCTCTGAATTTTAAAGCATTCAGAGAATTGTAAGTAATAGAGGTACATACCTTGGCAAGATATATGTATCACTGAATCAAAGTTTCAGGGAGTGACTTATAAATTTGAAGGACATTTTGATATTTACTGAATTATATTTATCACCGAGAATTTTCATTCTACAGCATTTAACGTACCAAGTTCTCTGATTAACATATTCAATCTAGTCTCATCAAGAGGTTTAGTGAAAAGGTCAGCGAGTTGATATATTCAGTGGATCTAAAATGAAGTTCAACTTCACCATTCATCACGTGATCTCTGATAAAGTGACATATGATCTCGATATGCTTGGTTTTCGAGTGAAGTACAGGGTTATTAGCAATAGCAATAGCAATAGCATTAGCACTTGTGCTATCACAATAAATAGGGATATTTGAGAGCTTTATATCATAGTCTCTAAGTTGGTTCTGCATCCATAGGATTTGGGCACAACAACTGCCAGCGGCTATGTATTCCGCTTCAGCAGTTGAAGTGGACACTGAATTTTTCTTTTTACTTGTCTAACTTACCAACTTTCCACCTAGAAGTTGACAACCTCTAGTGGTGCTCTTCCTATCTAATTTACATCCTGCAAAATCACTATCAGAGAAACCGGTTAGGTCGAACCCTGAATCTTTGGGGTACCAAAGGCTAAGATTAGGAGTCCCCTTCAAATATCTGAATATCCGCTTTACAGCGATCAGATGGGATTCCTTGGGTTCAGTTTGATATCTAGCACAGAGACAAGTAGAGTACATAATATCAGGGCGACTTGCTGTTAGATAAAGCAGAGAGTCAATCATTCCTCTATAGGTAGTGACATTTACTAGTTTCCCATCAGGGTCCTTGTTTAGTGTCAGAGGAGGTGCCATAGGAGTCTTCATTGCTGAACTTTGAGTCATCTCAAATTTCTTCAGCGTATCTTTAACATACTTACTCTGACATATAAACATACCTTTCTTAGATTGCTTAACCTGTAAACCAACAAAGTATGCTACTTCACCCATCATACTCATTTTATATTCTTTCTTCATGCGATTAGCGAAACGAGTACATAGTTTGAGTCTTGTGGAACCAAATATGATGTCATCAACATATATCTGAGCAAGAATGGTATGACCTTTATATTTTTTTAGAAAGAGAGTTTGGTCAATTTTTCCACGAACAAATTTTTCTTTGAGAATATATTTAGAGAGGGTATCATACCAAGCTTTAGGAGCTTAATCGATACATTCTTCCTGTCTGTATCTCTGAGCAAAAAACAAGCCTTGTTATAGATAACAGTGCCATTTTCATCTAGCTTGTTATGAAATAACCATTTAGTACCTATAACAGTCTTACCAGTTGGACAAGGTACAAGATTCCAAACGTTGTTTCTGCGAAACTCAGTTAGCTCTTCGTGCATAGCAGAGACCCAACTTGGGTCAATGATAGCTTTGTCGATCTTCTTAGGTTCGGTTAGAGAAATAAAGTTTACATAGAGACAAATATTACCTGTACCTCTACGGGTTTTAAGACCAGCACTTGGATCATCAATGATTTGATCGATTGGGTGATTTTGAGTCCATCGTTGAGCCGGTAGTTGAGGAGATTGATCAACATGTGATTCAGCGACTTGTTTAGGGGAGATAGAAAGATGCTTCAGCAATATGTTCTTCAACATTCATGATCATCCCTAGTGGAGATCCAGAGTGTCGTGCATTTTCTTGAGTTGAGAGAGGGACTTGGTTATTTTTGATGAATCACCATTTGAGAAATTGGAAGGAAGAATCTGATTTAGAGGAGTAACATCTATCCCTAAGGAGGATGGATCATTACTTGTGGTAGGAATGAAATTAGGACCTTCATCATCATTATTTTCAGTAACAGGTGGTGCACTGAAATAAGATTCAGGTTCCTCATAATGAGATTTCATCCAATCATTCAATTCTTCATCGTCTTCAGAGACAGGAACATAATTGGTTGAGTGAGATTCATCAAAGTTCACATGCATGGTTTCTTCTACATGTTGTCTTCTTTTGTTGAAGAGTCTGAAAGCCTTAAACACTCAAGAGTATCCAAGAAAGATACCATAATCCGCCTTTGGATCGAACTTCCCTAAATGATCTCTGTCATTCAAGATATAGCATCTAAATCCGAAGATATGTAGATAACTCAGAGAGGGTTTCCTTCCATGAAATAATTCATAGGAGGTCTTCTTGATCCTTTTTACTATCAGAGATCGATTCTGAGTGAAACATGCAGTATTAACTACTATCAGAGATCGCTGAGAATTGAGCGAGCAGCTTCAATGATCGTTCGGTTTCTTCTTTCAGCAATACCATTTTGATGACGAGTCCTCACTGATGAGAAATTATGAGTGATTCCATTTTCATTGAAGAAGTTAACCAAGGTGTTGTTTTTAAATTCAGTCCATGATCACTTCTCATGGAATGAACCGTGAGATTGTTCAGAACTTGCATTTTCTTGATAAAGGAAATAATTTTTTCAGGGGTGTCACTCTTGGAACGAAGAAAAAATACCAAAGTATACCTGAAATATTCATCAACAATCACAAGAGTATATTTCTTTCCAGTTATGGATTAGACATTGATTGGTCCAAAGAGATCCATATAAAGTAAGTAAAGAGGGGTGGTAACTGATGAGACTTTCTTTGATCTAAATGTTTCTTTTGTCAATTTTTTCTTTCTCACACGCTGAACAAAGAGGAGTGTTTAGGGAGACCTTTGATAAGTTCTTTCTGAGATTGATCATTAATCATTTTAGAGTTTGAATGAGAGAATCTCTTATGCCAGAGCCAATTTACATTAGAGGAGGCTCTGGATAGAAAGCAGACATTCTTTGAATAAGTGCTATTCATATTAATGATATACACCTTCTCTAATCTTTTTCCTTTTAAAGCAAGTTTGTCATTTTTATCAGTGACGGCATATCTTGTCTTTGTAAATAAGACTTTGAAGTCTTTATCAATGAGCTGACGAATGCTTAAGAGATTATTTAGTCCTTCAACGTAAGCAACACAGCTAAAACAGGATGATCCATTGGATAGAACGCCATAATCCTTGGTGTATCCTTTGCCATTTCCACCAAAGGTCACTGAGGGACCTATTTCTTCCTTATATTCAGAGAGCTGAGATTTTCTGCCAGTCATATGCCTTGAGCATCCGCTATCTAGATACCAGATACCTTTAGCACCCTATACAAAACAAAGGGATTAATTTTTTATAGGTACCCATAGAACTATGGGTCCTGCAGTGTTAGTGGAAACAATAGGTACAGAGGATTTGTTACTTGCTGAGAATCTTTCTTCAGTGATAATTTTCACCCTGGTTGTTTTATTAACCTTAGTGGATTTCACTCTCGCTGATTTCTTAGTTTTAGCTACTTTCTTACCATTAGCTAATCTTTCAGCTTTATTAACATTTGGACATTTACTAGCAATGTAATAACACTTCCTATATTTGAAAACAGGTTTTGAGTTGGAAGCATGCAGAGAAGAGGTCGAAACAATTTCAGGACCATGACCAAGAATTCCTTTCTTCATTGACCTTGGAGGAACCACTAGTTTCTTAGGTTTGGATGGAGTGACATCAATCTTAATTTTGGGAGTTAATCTCTGAACAGATCCAGAGATCTTCTTTCCAGTTTTAGGAGACTCACTGAAGGAATTGAAGGGTTCTTCTTCAGTTTTTGGAAATTCTTGATCATGGGAACATGATCAAGGAACTTGTCTTTGATCACCTTCCTTGAATCCTCGGTATTGGGTTTGCAAGGTATTTTCTCAGATGTAGAGGTACATTGAAAAGAGGGATTGATAACGTGCATTTATGTTTATAATTTTATTCTGATAATCCTCTATTTTTATGTCATTTTGTCCTTAAAATTATTTGTTTAAGTCCCTTATCATGTTTATTGTTGAATAGGAGTAAAAGGGGCTTAAACTAACTCACTGTTGAGCATAGTTTTCAAATGACTAGAAGAGGAAGCATACTTTCGCAATTTCTGAAGGGAGAGGGCATATTTTTACAAATGATTTCTGAGCATATTTATTCAAAAGAGGAAGGCTTCAGGCATACTTTTAAAAGAGTGAAAATCAGAGGCATACGATTCCAATGTCGTATCATTAGTGGGAGAGTCGGTTTTTAAGAGTTTTTTAGGGGTTTTGTAGGAAAAAGAAGGTTCATTTTAAGGAGAGATTTCTAGGAACGCATTGGAGAGAGGAAAGGATAGGTTGGAAGCATTTTTCATCATTTTTCTTTCAACTTCTGGTAATTTCTTTCCTATTTTTAGTTGCAATCTCAACTGTAACACCCCGCCTTACCACGACACAATATTGTCCGCTGTGGTTAAGCATGCTTGGGTGGGAGTAGTACCAGGATGGGTGACCCCCTGGGAAGTCCTCGCCAGGTCGCCAGAAACAAATCCGTGCGGCTTAGACCAAAGCGGACAATATTGTGTCGTGGTAAGGCGGGGTGTTACACAATGGTATCAGAGCCGCTCCTGTGCCGTTCTGGATGTGGGGCAAACCTCATCGAGGACGATGAGTCCCTAAGGGGGGGGGGGGGGTTTGTAACACCTTAGGCAGATCTCATATCGACTGTGGACAGGAGTGATGCTGGGTTCATAAGTAAACCTTGGCCTTCCTAAACACAACGCGTTTTGGGGCCACACGCTAAGCAGGTTCTTGGAACTCTGTGGTTAAGCGTGCTTGGGTGGGAGTAGTACCAGGATGGGTGACCCCCTGGGAAGTCCTCGCCAGGTCGCACGAAACAAATCCGTGCGGCGTAGGCCAAAGCGGACAATATTGTGTCGTGGTAAGGCGGGGTTTTACATCAACTTAGCCATGTGAGGCTAAGTTTTTTTCCATTCCAACAATGGGTTTTCTTTAGATTATGTTGCATTTACTTTGAGTTTTCGTTGTAATCTTGTGGAACAAGTTTATTTGCATGAATTCCGTTTGAATGTCAATTTCGTTTGAATTATTAATTAACTTGATCAATTAATTAATATTCTTATGAATGTCTGTTATTTGAAACCCTAAGATCCGTAATTGTCTAGGGATTTTGATAAAGTGACAAATGAAATCGTTGATCTCAATAACGAAGAGGCTACTCTTACGAAGGATTCTCAAGCCCAAGCCACAACACTTTTAGGCCATACTCAAGTTCATATGATCATGGATGGCAAGCCTATCCTAATTCAAATGAGTATGGTTACAAGTGGTATAATAATTCTTATCCTAGCTATGAATCAACACTACCGTCAACCGAAAGCTATTATGGGGACTCAGGTATGTTTCTTGAAGAAATTGTTAAATCATTAACTCTTAATACATTGGAATTTCAACAGGAGACGAGGGCTAGCCTTCAGAACTTGGAGAACCAGATTAGCCGGAACGAATCTTCAATACATCGGTTAGAAGCTCAAATTGAAGAAAAGTTGGAATTAACGAAGAGGCTAGAAATCTCCTTAGAAGAAGAGGATGAAGAAAAGGACACAAGCCTATCTACTTCACAAGATGATGACAAAAAGGTAGAAGATGTAACCATGATGGAAATGATGGTGGTACCTCCTTCTTTTCCTACACCGTTGGTTGATTTCATAAAGGAGGAGAAATTTGTAGATATCGGGAGAACTTTCACCATGCTTGAAATCTGAAGGATATCGATAAGAAGGGGAACCTAGATGAAGACACCTTTGCCGAGTTACAAAAAGAAATATTATTAGAACGCAAAGGCTTCCCGCTTAAAATCCAGTCAGGTTTCAAGGCACCCCAACATCACATGAAGACACACATATGGGGTATTGACTTGTTAGATACAGGATAATGCATGTTTCAAAGGGAAGTGTCTAGCCAAAGACGTTAAACAAAGGCGCTGATTGGGAGGCAACCCAATTTTATTGCTTTATTTCTATTTCTAGTTTAGTTTTGTTTAGTTTTAGTTGTCTTTTAAGTTCATGAGTTTTGTTTCCAGGTTGACCTTCATTCAAGTCGGATTCCACCCCAAGCATAAAGAGGCTTCCACCACCAACTTAAATCATGTATTGGGCACTAGTCTACTATTCAGGGGAGTTTTCTTGTTCCCTTTGCTTTTTAATGATTTAGACTACGCCAAAGCATGCATATATTGAGGACAATATATGATTTAAGTGTGGGGAGGGAATTAGTGTGGGGATATTGCATGATTAAGGGCTAATTTTTTCGAATTTTGACTTTTTTGGGCAATTATTAAGTGAATTACATGAGTTGACGATTTTTATATTTGCATTGCCATGAAAACCATAGCATGAATGATTGTGTGATTTGCTTGTATGGTCATGGTTGGCACATTTGAGATAACCTTTGTGAGTCTTGCTAATTTTACGGACTAAAAATGCACCCATGAGCTCTTGAGCCATGATTGAACATTATATTCAATCTTATTCTCTTTGTGTGTGCATTGCATCTTCCATGTGTATGTCACTCTAAAACTTGCATTAGGACTCTTCAAGGTTGCATTTAGGTAATACTACTGTGTGGAAATGAAAAAGGCCATCTTTGTTGTTTTCTTTAACCCTTTAGCCTAAAAGCCAACCTTTATGTGTTTTTCCTTTTTGATCACCCATTTTAAGCCTAATTACCCATTTTGTTGTCATTACACCACGTGTTAACCCCTTAGCCAAACACTTCACCCACCGGACTTTGGAGATGTGACTATATGTTTTGGTTAGACTCTTTGGGCACAAGAACTAAAAACCATCTACATGATCAAAAAATGCTTATATTATGATCGGTAGAGGTTCAAGAAAATATATATATATATATATATATATATATATATGAAAAAAAACAATATATATAGATAAATGGAGAACAATCTTGTAACACCTTAGGCAGATCCCATATCGGCTGTGGACATGAATGATGCTGGATTCATAAGTAAAACTTGGCCTTCCTAAACACAACGCGTTTTGGGGACACACGCAAGGCAGGTTCTTGCAACTCTGTGGTTAAGCGTGCTTAGGTGGGAGTAGTACCAGGATGGGTGACCCCCTGGGAAGTCCTCGCCAGGTTTCCAGAAACAAATCCGTGCAGCTTAGGCCAAAGTGGACAATATTGTGTCGTGGTAAGGCGGGGTGTTACAAATGGTATCAGAGCCGCTCTTGTGCCGTTCGGGATGTGGGGCAAACCTCATCGAGGACGATGAGTCCCTAGGGGGGGTGTTTGTAACACCTTAGGCAGATCCCATATCGGCCGTGGACACGAGTGATGCTGGGTCCATAAGTAAACCTTGGTCTTCCTAAACACAACGTGTTTTGGGGCCACACGCAATGCAGGTTCTTGGAACTCTGTGGTTAAGCGTGCTTGGGTAGGAGTAGTACCAGGATGGGTGACCCCCTGGGAAGTCCTCTCTAGGTCGCCAGAAACAAATCCGTGCGGCTTAGGCCAAAGCGGACAATATTGTGTCGTGGTAAGGCGGGGTGTTATGAAAAGAAAAAATATACAATTGTCTCCATAAAGTTCTTAGCAAAATAAGGGCTCAAAATATACAATTGTCTCCATAAAGTGCTTAGTAAAATAAGACCTCAAAAGTTCAGAAATTTTGTGATTGCTTGGGTGTGCAATATATGAAAGTATGCACTTTGATTCTTAGTCTAGTTTCCGAAGTCCAATTTTATCTACTTTACCAAAATTTTCCCTACCTTGACCCTAAGCCAAGTTATAACCCATTCTAAAGACCTTTTGATTCACACTTAGTATTGACCATTAGCAATGGAGAATCGAGACTTAATGCTAGTTTATGGTTGTGCATGTTCATGTGAATTGATACTTTGAGTGAAAACACTTACACCTTTGTGTGAATGAGTGACTAGAATAGGTTTATATCCTTTGTGAGGTGTTTGTGAAATTAGCAAGTTCTCATCTTTGGTTTGTCTTGTGTGGAGATTGTTACTATGTCGGTTAAGTCATGCCTTCATGAAATGCTATGTATTTTTATCAACTCTCATAGAAGTCAACTTGTGGAATTTGTTTTGTGCTAAAACCTTAGTGTTTGCCCGAGGACGGTCAAAGTTTAAGTGTGGGGATATTTTGATAACGTGCATTTATGTTTATAATTTTATTCTCATAATCCTCATTTTTTATGTCATTTTATCCTTAAAATTATTTGTTTAAGTCCCTTATCATGTTTATTGTTGAATAGGAGTAAAAGGGGCTTAAAATTGATGAAATTGGGACAAAAAGTCTCCCAACTCACTGTTGAGCATAGTTTTCAAATGACTGGAAGAGGAAGGAAGCATACTTTCTCAATTTCTGAAGGGAGAGGGCATATTTTTACAAATGATTTATGAGCATATTTATTCAAAAGAGGAAGGCTTCAGGCATACTTTTGAAAGTGCGAAAATCAGAGGCATACGATTCCAATGCCGTATCATTAGTGGGAGAGTCGGTTTTTAAGAGTTTTTTAGGGGGTTTTAAGGTAAAAAAAGGTTCATTTTAAGGAGAGACTTCTAGGAACGCATTGGAGAGAGCAAAGGATCGATTGGAAGCATTTTTCATCATTTTTCTTTCAACCTTTGGTAATTTCTTTCCTATTTTTAGTTGTAATCTCAACTTAGCCATGTGAGGCTAAGCTTTTTTCCATTCCAACAATTGTTTTTCTTTAAATTATGTTGCATTTACTTTGAGATTTCGTTGTAATCTTGTGGAACAAGTTTATTTGCATGAATTCCGTTTGAATGTCAATTTCGTTTGAATTATTAATTAACTTGATCAATTAATTAATATTCTTATGAATGTTTGTTATTTGAAACCCTAAGATCCGTAACTGTCTAGGGATTTTGATATAGTGACAAATGAAATCGTTGATCTCAATAAGGTTTTCAATTTGATTTCTTGAATTCTTGCAATCGAAGCTCTAATAAGCCGAGCTTATGTGCTTATTGCTTTGAGCTGGTGATTTTGCTAACTCATTAATGCAAATTGCACTTGAGAATTTGAGAGCTTGTTCAAATTCTCATTTGAGATTAAGATTTGATTAAAGAGCTTATTTTAATCATTAATAAGTCGAGCTTATGTGCTTATTGCTTTGAGCTGGTGATTTTGCTAACTCATTAATGCTAATTGCACTTGAGTATTTGAGAGCTTGTTCAAATTCTCATTTGAGATTAAGATTTGATTAAAGAGCTTATTTTAATCATTGTATATCTAAGGAAAAATCTAGGTTATCAGAGCTTGTTGATAACCATAGCCAATTTGGATTTGTTTTGCTATTTTATGTTTCCGGAATCAATGATAAGTATTTTCATTTTAATCGAGAGTGAACCATTGTTGGGATTTTAATATATTGCTTTTCTAATCCATTTTGATTTCAAGTTTAGTTTTAATTACTCAAATCCAAAACGCCCTTCGTATTTATAAAGTGTAGAAGTCTAATAATTGTCACGACCAATCCCTGTGGATTCGACCCGACTTACTGCTATTCGGGGAAGAGTCCTTAGAAAGGCTACATTCCTTTTTAGACGATCTGAATCAAGGCGGAAAAAGATCCGGGACTTTCCTACAATTAAAAGGGAAGGTTTTCCTTCGGGACAACTAAGCCCTGAGGACACCTTCTGCTCGGAGGGCGCAATCCAGCATTTCTTACAAACTGACTGCACACTGCCTTCTGCCTGACTATGGCTTTTAGAAAGCAAGATCCCTCTTCATATTTCAAAATTGGAGAATCACCAAGGCCTTTCAGGGATTCGGCGCGCCCCCCCCCCCAAGCTAGACGCATTTTCTCGTTACTGCCCCAATGTTCAGACGGACGAATGCTGCAGAAACTTCAATCAATCCTATGGCATTGTGAAATCTCTAATCGGAGGCATTAGCAGCGGTTCCCTTAACCAAGCCACTGCCTATGAGTCGCCGGCTCATTCTTCAACCGGAATGATTATCCCTGCCCGATGGGTCTACATCCATCCCTGAATGTCGTCGGGTACTGTTAACTTCCCCACCATTCTTGTAACTGTCACCTGTAATCCGCGCAGGTGTGTCCGCACCCCCCTGAGTGGACGAGAAAGAAAGGATTTCTCCTTATCGCGGGAGCAGAAGAGATGAAAGATTCATAGTTTCGAAGACCTTTCCATTGATAAGGCATTAAGGTAAGTAAAGCATCCCGAGGTTGGCGCATTTCGTTGAGCGTGGAGAAGCATTGGGAACCCCAATTTCTTTCTTCGGAGCCGTAATTTCGGTTGTAATTAGTCAAAAGTTGGAATTAGTTATTTGGTGGACTCGGCATCCGTCAGGGATCAAGAATGGAAGAAACAAACATTCGAAATTTTAACATGTAACGATCAGTGTCTATCCAAGACCACTCTTGACCTTTTTGGATCTGAGCATTAATGATCTCACTGACTTTGTCAGAAGCCTTACACCAGCCTTCAATGGTAGCTCTTTTAGCCTTGAGATTAGCGATGTCTTTTTCGCGCTCCGTGATAGCTTGTTGTCTTTCAATGCTAATTACCTGATTTACAAAGACTTGGTCCTGCAAATATTCTTCGATTTTACTAAGTTTTTTGATTTTCAGATGGCAGTTTTTAAGCTGTTTAGTTAGATCTATGTTTATTTGTTCAACTTTAATTTTACCATTTAGAACATTGTAAAAATCAACAGTCATAGAGTAGAGAGCTGACAAGCTATCGGTTTCAGGTATTGAGTAGTATGATAGAATAGGTACCCGAGTTGATGGAGACCCTGAGGAAGAGGTATCAGATGCTTCTACAGCTTCTTCTATTCTGGCCATCAGACATATGAAGGCTACGTATTCTTCATCTGATCCAGATTCATTAGTGGCTTGAGCCCAGTCGTCTTCTTGATCCCAGTCCACTTCTTCAGCGACAAGGCCTTTAACTTTTAGCTGGTTAGACTTCAGATTCTGATATTTTTCTTTCAACTTAGAGTACTTTTTTTTCTTAGTTTTATCAGGGATCTGAGAGGGGGTGGGAGCAACGACTTTCTTGGATCTGCATTCACTTGCAAAGTGGCCTCTACGTTGACAATTGTAGTAGATCATTGAAGCTTTTTCAGCAGGAAGCGTTTTAGATTTATCAGAGTCGGTGACGGTAGGGGTCTTTCTGAAATTATTCTTTCTGGAAAATCTCCTGAAATTGTTAGTGAGTTGAGCCAAAGAATTGTCGAATTCAAAGATATCTGCATTAGTGATATCTTCTAAGTTAGCTTGTTCTAACTCAATGATAGAGGTGATAGAAGAAGAAATACGTTTGGGAGGATCTATCTCTAAAGTCACTAAGGCCAATGAAGTATTTTTGGCAGATTTAGTTTCCTTGAGGTTTCTTTTTAAGGCTTGAGATTGCTAATGATTGAGCAATATTCCATATAATGCACTTAAAGATAAAGTTTCTGTGTTCTTTGACAATTTAAGACAAGTAGTAAACGTGTCCCGTTATTCAGGAAGAGCTTCCATGAACTTCATCAGAATTTCAGAGTTTGAGTACTCTCGATCAACTGTTTTCAATTCTACTAAAAGACAGCTAATGGTGGATTTGTGAAAGTGTTTCTTTTTTCAGAAACATGAGACTTTTATATTTTCTCACCAAGTTAATTCGGCGAGTAATCTGAACCTCGTCGGTTCCTTCATATTGAACACAGAGAGTGTCCCACATGGACTTAGATGTCCTCATTTTCATTACAGAATGATAAACATCATTTAGAAGAGACATGGCAATAATAGACCTAGCTTTTGATTCAATGGCTAGTTCTTTCTTGTCTTCCTCACTCCAATGACTTAGAGTTTTGGGAATTCGTCTCTTAGGAATAGTAGGAGAGTTAGTAGTTGCAGGAACTGCAGGGACAAGTAGTGTTGGAACGAATGGTCCATTCTCTACATAGTAGGTGATCTTGGGATCTAACCCTTCTAGGAATAGAGTCATTCTTTCCTTCCAGACTAGAAAGTTATCACGGCTAAATCTAGAAGGTTTAGCTAAAGATCCATCGTCTAGGTAGTTTGCATTTGTATTAGTCATTTTAAAATAGAAACAGTTTGTAAATGTGGGGGGGGGGGGGGGTTGAATACAAACACAAGATTTTTAGGTTTTTAAATGAGTTTATACTGAATAAACAAATTTACAGTTGCAAGCGGAATAAGAACAAGTATTTAAACTTATTTTATTATAACTTAAGAAATCACAAAGATTGATGCACATGGAAAGATAAGAAATAGAGACAGAGGTTCAAGAGGAGAAATATTGCATGCATAAAGATGAAGAAGGGATCTTCATCTATTTATACCCATTGCATTTAATGCAAAGCAAAAGGTATATGCAACGTGTCAAGTTTCTATTTGAGACTTGTCCTTTGTTGAAAAAGCAACAATGCTTTTGGCCGTGTATGAACAATAACCAAATTAGATCTGATGGGGACATAAAAGATAATGCGTACGTCCTTTTCTAACAAGGTATGGTGGTTTTGACTTTTGTGCATCGAGGATAAGATCAACATTGATCTTGCTGAGTAGGCCCCACTTGATTACCGAACCAGAATCTTCAAGGATAAAGTCTTCGGGTATCGCTGAGGCTTGACAAGATCTCACACTTCTTATAGATGAATGTTGTTATCACTAAACCGCTTTAGATCATTAGTTATTCATGTCTTTCTTCAGCTAGGCCTTGAACTGTCGCTGAATAGTCTTGTGGTGTGAGGGTTGTTCTTCATATCTTCAGAGATCACTGAGTGTAATCAGTGTATGCTATAGCTGAATATGAATAACAACTTAAACATGGAATTTGCACGAAGTATACAAGGGATCATATTCAAATCACTGAAAGGATCTTGGATCAACAGAAACATTATACTTAAAATCAAATACAAGAACGGTTTCACGGTTCATAATCACAAAGAGGAATCAATTGATGAAACCATCAGTATGTCATAAATCCCAAGGAAGGATCAGTACACATGGATTGTGAGATGTAGTGCGGTCACGCACATCCAATCCCATACGCAATTAATGTGTATCATAACGCGCATATCCTAGGACCAGTCCATACACCCCCACCCATGCCTAGGTAAAGCTCACATGTATTGGTGATTGGTGCAAAAACACATAAATAAATATACATATAAACACAGCGGAAAACAATCACCAAAAGGAATCAACATATCGCCAATATGATTAAACGAAAAATACAAATAACGGTATACCTTTGTAGCGTGATTTGTAGACAAAATGGATCCTCTTGTGCGGTCTTTTGAAACAAAGTGTTCAATGGAGAATACCTATAGAGAAGTCCACACACTACACGTCCTCAATCACCACCGGATACTAGTCCTCCTTAGTAACGGCTCTTGAAGCCTCGATTAATCAAGAATCGAGCTAGAAGATGAAAACGAGAAAACCCTAGGGAGTCCTAGGATGGGGGCCGATTTTAGGAGAGGATAGACAAGAATTAGTGTTAGCCCCATTAAGTTTATTAATATATATATATATATATATATTTAAACCCTAGAGCTCCTTGGGCCTTTAAATTAGTTCCCTAATAAATTTTTATAGGCCTAGGATTTAATTAAGTATAATGGGCCAGCTATTAACTTAATATAAATTCATTAAGTCAAACTAAATTACCCATTTAATTATCCCATGTTACTTAGGTTAATTATTAATGTAAATACAATAATTACATTAAAGTGGTATCTCAATTTATATGTGTGTGACCCTATAGGCTCACGTGTGTCTAGTCATATAATTATATATTATGACACGAGCATATTCCAAAAGCTCCCACTTGCGCATGTCATAATAACAAGTAATCATACAAGCCAAGGTTAGCGTCTAGCAACACGCCAATGCCCTAGATACACATGAGGTTAGTTTCTTAAACGTCTCACTTTAAATGGTTTATTAAATCAGTCATCCATTTGTTACACATACCTTGTTGAATATTAGACATGGATCATATGTCATTCTAATTGTTCAACGATTTTGTTTCTCGATCTGTATGTTGAAATAGATTACGAAATTAATCCAGTATCATCTTAATTACATTTGGGTACGGCTGTACAAACATTTATTCAACTCCTCGAGGGGCACAATAGTATCTAACTCCATTACATGTAGAGGAACAAATCATATTTTGACTGCATGTGTCTGTCATGTGCTTCACATCGCTCCTGAAGATGGTTTTTATAACAGCCTTATTCAGGACAGTGTTTAACCATATCAAAGACAGACATTTCACCCACACAAAACCTGCCTGCATCTTAAGCCTAAGGACGAGGGATCTAACCATTTGCGAGATTCACTGGTGACACCGATCCATGCACTGAACTCTCGTAGGTTGGGTCAGTCCAATGTTCATCACCAATGAATGACATGTGAGTTTGGTGACATCATTATTAACGTTCATTAACCAATGAATGACACCAATATGCGCAGATTTGCCTTAATTCGATGATACTCCCGTATCATCAACTGACAATGGACAATTTAAAACAAATAAATTTTTCATGGATTAACCATGCAGATATAGAACACAGTTGATATGAATGAAAACGATCATACCAAGTACATCCATTAATTGTGAAATAAAAACTGCTCAACGTTCCAATTATTCAAATACTAAAACAAATCTACATGAGACTATTAGCTGGTCGAAGTCCAATGTTCCTAGCATGCTCGACATGTTTGTTACAAGGCATAGGTTTCGTAAAGGGATTAGCTAAGTTGTCATTTGTGTGAACTTTCATAAGATTAATTTCACTAATCTCGATAACCTCTCGAATGTACTGAAATTTCCTGCGAAAGTGTTTGACACCCTTTTGAACTCCAGGTTCGTTGGCTATGATAATGGGACCAAAATTATCGCAGTACATATCCATGGGTTTTTCATTACTAGGAACAACACCAAGCCCATAAATGAATTTCCTTATCCAAACAGCCTCCATTGCAGCTTCCGAAGCAGCTATATATTTGGCTTCTGTAGAAGACATTGCAGTAGCGCATTGCTTAGCACTCTTCCAGTTAACAGCACCTCCGTTCATGATGAAAACGTATCCAGTCTGAGATCGAGTGTCATCTCGATCTGTTTCGAAACCAGCATTAGTGTAGCAAGTAACACTGAGCTCTTTTTCAATATCACCACCATAAACAAGGAACATATCTCTAGTATTTTTAAGATACTTTAATATGTTCTTAACAACAGTCTAGTGACTTTCTTCTGGATTATGTTGATATCTACTCGTAAGGTTCTGAGAGAACACTACATCAGGTCTAGTGCACCTCACTGCATACATGATGGATCCTACAGCCGAGGCATAAGGGATTCCCTTCATTTTTTTCACCTCATCAGGTGTGGAGGATCCTTGAGTCTTACTCAAGTTTACATTGTGTTGCATTGGAAGACTTCCACGTTTGGAAGCATCCATTCTAAACCTTTTTAGAATTTTGTCAATGTATGCACTTTGACTTAAACCAATTAATCGCTCCGATTTATCCCTATATATCTTGATTCCTAGGATGTACGCCGCTTCGCCTAAATGTTTCATGGAGAAACATTTTTCAAGCCATGATTTGACATCTTGTAGCATTGGAATGTTATTCCCTATGAGTAATATGTGATCAACATATAAGATTAGAAAATCGACAATGCTCCCACCAACTCTCATATATACACATTGCTCATCAAGGTTTTGAGTGAAACCATACATTTTGATTTCTTCATCAAACCTTTTATTCCAGCTTCGGGATGCTTGCTTTAGTCCATAAATGGATCTTTGAAGCTTGCATACTTTCTCAGGATGTTTGAGACTCACAAAACCCTCAGGTTGCACCATATAAAGATCTTCATTAAGGTGACCATTCAAGAAGGCGGTTTTGACATCCATTTGACAAATCTCATAGTCATAGTATGCTACTATGGCTATAAGAATCCAAATAGCTTTAACGTCAGCAACAGGCGAGAAGGTTTCTTCATAGTCAACCCCGTAGGTTTCAGTGTAACCTTTTGCTACTAGACGGGTTTTGTAGGTGTGTACATTTCCATCCATGTCGGTCTTCTTCTTGATGATCCATTTGCTCCCAACAGTCTTGCCGTTCGGAGCAAGATCAACCAAGTTCCACACTTCATTGTCTTTCATGGATTGCATTCAGCATTCATAGCTTCAAACCATTTATCGGATTCCGGATCCAACAATGTAGCTTGATAGTTAGAGGGCTCACCATGATCCCCCAAATTTTTCTCCTCAGCATCGACATAATAACTATATCGTGTAGGTGCTTGAGGTGTTCTTGCGGATCTACGAATGGGAATTACATCATTTTTGATGGTTCAACATCTACATGTTCAGCCTCAGGATGATGTTAGCTAGTGTTACCAGGAGGTTGAGCATATTCGTCTTGAATTTCGTCAAGGTCTATAGTGCTTCCACTTGCTTCTTTTAAAATGAGACTGTTCTCAAGAAACTCAACATACCGAGCGACAAATATTTTGTTTTCGGGTGGGTAGTAGAAATAGTAACCCATCATATTCTTTGGGTATCCTACAAAGATACACTTGATAGATCTAGGCTCAAGTTTGTTCGGCGTGTCTCGTTTCACGAGAGCCTCACAACCCCATACTTTCAAGTAAGAAAGATTAGGGACTTTCCCGTGCCATATTTCATATGGTGTCTTATCAACCTTCTTGGTCGGAACCATATTGAGTATACGAGCAGCAGACTCTAGAGCACAGCCCCAAAAGGACAATGGCAAAGTGGTTAGACTCATCATGGATTGAACCATGTCTAGCAAAGTTCGATTTCTCCTTTCAGATACACCATAATGTTGTGTGGTATATGGAGGAGTGAATTGTAAGACAATCCCACACTTAGTCACATGGTCTAAAACCTCTTGACTCATGTACTCTCCTCTTCGATCATATCGGAGAGCCTTAATAGTCTTGCCGAGTTGTATTTCTACTTCACTTTGAAAGACTTTGAATGTTTCAAAGGCTTCATGTTTATGTTTAATCAAGTAAACATAACCATAGCGACTGAAATTATCAGTGAATGTAATGAAGTACTTAGCACCTTCCCTAGACACAGTTCTAAATGGACAACATACATCAGTATTACGAGTCCAAGTAGATCTTTTGCTCTTTCACCTACATGGGAGAAACGTTTTCTTGTCATCTTCCCAGATATGCAATAGAGACATTTTTCATACGCCTCATCGTCGGTTGATTTTAGAAGCCCATTGTGTTGCAGCTTCATAATGTGCTTCTTACTTATGTGGCAAAGCCGGCAGTGCCATAGGGAAGTTGAGTCCAAATTTTGTTTGGATTTCTTAGTGCTACATGTATATATAGAACAATCGTTTGTAACAAGATTATGCATGTCAATTTCATAAATGTCATCACGAGGAATAGCATTAAAATAAAATATATTATCCTTAGAAACCGAAATACCATAATCCGTAAAAACATGAATAAAATCGTTTTTCTTCAAACGAGAAAGCGAAACAATACCCCTAGTAATAGTAGGTGCATAATGACAATTGTCTAAAACAATAATCAATCCTTTAGGGAGGATAAGATCAAAGCTCCCTATAGCTTCAACAGTTGTACGCATTCCGTTGCCTACGTACAGGTCCAAAGCTCATTTGTTTAGCTTTCTACTTCCCCTTTGTCCCTGCACATTGTTACAAATGTGAGTTCCACAACCTGATGTGCTAGACGGGGTAGCTTTGGTCTTCTTCAACTCTACTAGGTAAGTAGGACAGTTCCTCTTCGAGTGGCCTACCACTCTACAGTGATGGCAGGTGGCGTCCTTTGCAGGGTGTTCCTTCTTAACAGGTGGGGGGATCTTGGGTTTGGGTTTAACATATTTACCTTTGCCTCGACCCTTGCCCAGTGCTTACGGTTTAGGTTTCTGGATTTTACCTTCCCTGATTGCTAGAACATCAGGGGCTTTCTTGGGCATCCCTTGCTCTGCAAGCTTCAGCATAGCATGCAGTTCAGAGATAGTCTTCCCCATGCTCTGCATGTTATAGTTCACAACAATCTGGGTATAGTCCTTGGAGAGTGAGGTAAGAATCAAGCTCACTCCAAGAACTTGTGGCATGGGGTAACCAAGACGCTCCATTTGGTCAAGATAGCCCTTCATCTTCAAGATGTAAGAGCTAACTGACTGGCCATCTTCCTATTTACAAGCGTGGAATGCTTTGTTTGTTTCAAACAATTCTTGCTCTGGATGTTGTTGAAACACAGTTTTCAACTCTCGTAGCATTTTAAAAGCTGTGAGTTCCTCCAAGTTCTTTTGGATCTCGATGGTCATGCTCACAAGCATAAGAGTAGCTACTTCTTGTTGTTCGTTAAACCTACGGGGGTAGGCTGCACGAACATACAAAGTTCAAGATTAGTATTTTCTATAATTAATCCTTTTGAAAAATTAATTACCCAAGTTTTACTTTTAAAACAATTAATTTTACGAAAAGGCTAAGATCCTCATTGAGGTTCCATCATCACATCAGTTGATCTGCTAGCAACGATAGATTCAATAGGTAGTTAATGTTCACCAAATTGCATTACAAGTGCAATTCTCAGATCCTTAAGGGACCCATGGCATCTAGTGGCCGAGCAACTAGTGTCAAGCTGACATGTTTAGTCTCATCCTTGCCTCGGGTCTAGGTCTCACCTACTTAACTCGATTAAGTCATCCAATTTGAAATCATGTGAAAATAAATCTAGGTCTCACGCATAGACAATAATCACCTCGGGATTACAATTCAACCTAGGTCTCACGCATAGGCAAAAAGTAATGGCGAGTGATTTCAAGCAGATTGGATGGCATGACTTAAAATTGTGACGGATATGGAATTTTGATAAAGTGTGTCAATCAAAAAATAATGTACAAAAGAAGCATGCATTCTTCACTCGTAGCATAAGTTAAAAAACAATTTTCAACTTAGAGTCTAATTTGTTTTATTTATAACAACAGTTTTAAGTTTAAAATCCAATTTAAACTTATGTTAAGTAAATGTAAAGATTTAGTTTCTAAAGGGGTAGTTGTTTAATTTTAGGTTTGAAATCCCAGACATAGATAACAAAGCAATACAGAAAATAAAACACACACAAACAATACAATATGTGCAAAACCTCAACCGATGAAAATCCTATGTTGATCTCGTGAGCCATCACGATGGACCAAGAAGGCAACTAAGGATGGGCAACATCTCGTGACCTTACTAGGCTCCCACTTGCTCCAAGACCATCAAGAGCAAGTAGAATCCATATGAAGATTCGAACACCATATATGTCCGGAAAAATGCAGCAGCTTCAGAGCCCGAAAAGTCATGGCAGGAGTCTTCCCCAGTCGAAACATCCTTTTGCAAAGTTGTGCCCCTATGTCTTATGTAACTTCAGCAACAAGAATCAGTACAATCCGAGGTGCCAAACTCCAGAAAACACATTTTTCGTGCCGGCTATCCAGCAACTCCGAATTTTGCTTTTTGCCTCCAACTTCACCGCCATTCTTTTCCGAGCAACGGTTACATTTTCTTGCTAAAATACATTTATCCTACTACTAAACTAAGGATAATAAATTGCCAAAAAAAATATTACAATATTACAACCCAAGAAAAATCCGACAAACAAAAGAAAAACAAGGCACACACACGGTCCAAGGTTTTCATCGGTTTTGCACATTAACATAACAATACAATATCATTTAGAGTGTTGGCTTGGTCCATGATAAAAAAAAATGCATGGTTTTATCATGGATCTAAAACACTTACAATAAGAAATAAAACAAGCCAACGAATCGAAGAAAAAACTACAATAATAAATCTACGATTAGTATATGTAACTTGTGGCTTTAGAATCCTAAAAAAAACATTTTTTAAAATCTCACGAGGGTCGAAATTTCAAGAAAAAATCGAGCCACAAAAAAAATAGTTTTGACCACCTTTACATATACGCGCTAATCATACGGCACATACGATAGATCTGATACCACTTTTGGTGATTGGTGCAAAAACACATAAATAAATATACATATAAATGCAGCGGAAAACAATCACCAAAAGAAATCAACGTATCACCAATATGATTAACCGAAAAATACAAATAACGGTATACTATTGTAGCGTGATTTGTAGACAAAAAGGATGCTCTTGTGCGGCCTTTTGAAACTAAGTAATCAATGGAGAATACCTCTAGAGAAGTCCAAACTACACGTCCTCGATCACCACCGGATGCTAGTCCTCCTTAGTAACGGTTCTTGAAGCCTCGATTAATCAAGAATCGAGCTAGAAGAAGAAAACGAGAAAACCATAGAGAATTTCTTTCCAAACCTCAGGGAAACAAAATCCGATGGTTTAACATATCATGGAAACAAAATCCAATGTCAAAACAATTCAAATAAAGTCTAAAAATTACTTTTCAAACCTCATATACAAGTAAATGTTGATCGAACATGAATATGATGTTTTGACATAATTACGAATTTCGGATTCAAGTTAACATGCACTTACTTTTGTGGTGCTAAGATTTCAATCATGGAATAGATAATCTTGTCAAAGGATTATCCTCATATGGAATGAACAAGAAATCCCTACCTGTTGTCCAAAAACTTAAAAATGCTTCCACCAAGGCTTATCTCACACCATTGATCATACCCGACCCTAATCATACCAAACACATATTTAGCACCTAATTAGAATTGATTTAATCATTCAATTCTAAACAAGTTTGTAGCTACACCTCTTGGGGTTCAATATCAGTTGAATTCATGTTGATTAAAGCTATCGTCTAATTGCTACAAAAATAGCATGACAGCTTCTCAATTTTCTTATATATGCAAAACAGCAGCAAAAACAGTCGTTTTGGGCAACCCAAGCTTAGATTCATGTCTTGGTGTAAACTACAAAGTTGTAGAAGACCCGAAGATCCTTCTAAGTGCAAAATTTGAGATAATTTCGACATAAGATCGAACTTATACGGAGTTTTGAAATCAAGGGTATAATGGTATCTAAACTTCTATTAAGCATTTCATCAAGCACTTTGTGGGCATAAAACTTTGTAGCTCAAAATCATTCTAATGGTTACATTCATTTACCCCCTTTTTTTACATTAAAACTAACCAACTCCAAATTCAACAATTTTATCATAATATAAACATAATACTACCACTAACCAACCTTTAATCTCTAGAAATATATAAGAAAACTGTACTCAAAATAAATGATACCTACTTGTAGCTCTCGTTGTCTAGATCATTTCTTCGATTCGGTTTCTCAAAGGATTCATCGATCAACCTAGAAATCTAGAGAGAATGATAAGATTCAAAAGAAGAAAAATAGAGATGAAGATGGAACAAAAGTCATATGAATAAATGAATAATTGTTGGTTCCAGGTTCTCTACTTCAAAGATCAATCGATAAATTCAAACAACAGAATAAAAGCGGAAGCAAGTAATATCGATTAATCAACAGTAATAAGAACAATCAAAGATTGAGGAACAGATTTAACTTGTAATATACCCTGAATCACGATTACAAAAACTTGGAATGACGCACAGTATGTTCTTCAATCTTGCAATTCGATCGACCACTTTTACATTATGAAAAGATCTATTTATACAAGTAGCAGAATGTAAAAGTCAATATCCTAACCTATTACAAACTGACACGTGTATGATGGGAGCGTGTAACAAACTAATCAGTTGCAAAAGGTAGACATGCTGAATGTATGTGCCACGTCATATTCTTCATCTTATGGTTCATACTTTCAAATGTGTAACAATCTCCCCCTAAGTATGAAACCAGAAGAGTGAAGTCTGTTCAGAAAGGAGCGACTTCAAAGAAAATATTTGCAAGTTTGTGGATGACGTCTCTGATTGATAATAGGTTGTCAAGTCTTTTGATTGTCTTTTCAAGTACTTCTGAATCGTGTTCATTTGTACTGGTAGATATGTAACATTTTGCAATATATACAACTTCTGAGGAGTATCGATGTGCATCCTTTATTCTGAAAAAGCTTCTTCTGTCTGGTCTTCTAAAGATGACTCCTTCTTCTGGTTGCAGTAAGTACTTACCAACTCTGAACGAATTTATGTTTTCTAATTCTTCATTTGGTGCAGAGATGGCAAGATGATCAACGTTGAAGTTTAGTCCTATCTGGAAGTCGACTTGCCTCTTGTATCTTAACAAAGACTTAATGCATTCAATGATTCTTGAATAGGCAACTTTGTCTTGGCTATCAATACCTCTGGCCATTTGGGCTTTCATAAAGCTTTCTAGAAACAGGAGATCAGAAGGATAAACAGATAATAAATCATTATCACAGAAGTACCTGGTTTGATTATCGTCTCTTATTACTTCATAGATCGTGTACCACATCTCTGTATCTTCAAATTGTGAGTGCTTTATGGCAGAGATTCGTTTGATTGGTACAGAAGTGTAGACATCCTTTCTTGCTTGTCTGTGTGCCATGAATTTGTCTTTTACAGCATCACTCACGTTATAGGCATTGGAGAAGTTGTGCAGCATTAAATAAATCTTTTGATCGTTTGGAGCATACATGTTGTTTCTGATAATTTCGAGTTTTGGAAGATCAAGATTTCCCATTCTCTGACCTGCTTCTTCACGAATAGCCCTTCTCTGTGCTTTTGCTGCTTCTGCAGAGGCTTTTTCTGCTTCAGCTTTTGCTCTGATTTCAGCTTCTATTCGTTCTTCTTCTTCTCTTCTTTTCTTCAAGGCTTCAACTTTAGCCTTTGATGCCTCAGCTCTGGCTCTAGCTTCCTTTTCTTTGGCTATTTATGCTTTAGTGGATGAAGAGTACGGTGTTTTTCTTGTGTTGCCGACTACCTCTAGAATAAAGTTTGCTATCTCTAGATCTTTTGGAAGAGGTCCTGAATGAGTAGCTAACGGAGTTGGAGTAAGAGGAGTTTGTGTTGATGAAGGTTGAGCAGAAGAGGTTTGCTTGGAAGAAGGTGGTTGTTGTTTGTCAGAAGGAGTAGATGTAGTTGGATTGGAGCTTTCAGCGTTTGTGGTAGATTTGGCTTTCTTGGCTTCTGGTTCTTTCTCCCCCTTCTGAGAATCAGGACCCTGATCCTCAGACCTTTGTCGTTTAAGCTCAGCTTTTCTGCAAGCTCGTTCTTCCTTTGCCTTTTTCTTGGCATTGAAGGTATCAGAGATATAGCTTACCAGAGTTGTAAGTTGAGAAAGAGTGATTTCCATGGAAGAGAGCCTCTGATCAACATTCAAGGTCGTAGCCTTGGATGCAAACTTGGAAGATATATTATTTATGTTGTCAATCATGGACTTTCGAAAAATCGCCATGTCGGACTTCTTAACCAGAGTGGTGCCATTAGGATCGTCAGAAGGAGTGACAACTTTGATAATCTTGTTTAAATCAGCTACCAGAGAGCTATATTCGGCCACATAAATTGTAACTTCTGAAGGTGGAAGAGAGTCAGGGATATGGAAGATTGCATCAGCATTGGCGTTGATCTTTTCATTTAGAAGGTTGAACTATTCATCAAGATACTTCTTTTGGGCTTCTGAATTATCAGAGAGAACTGTTTGAAGGGCTTGGAGAGTAGCAGCATGACTTGCTTGTTCAGCTTTGATGCTCAGAAGAAGAGAGTGATTATTGGAGATGGATAATTTTAGATCTTCCATAGATCTCTGAATCTTATCAGCAAATGCCTGGAATGCTGCATTTGTGACAAACTCAGAAGGTGTAACCGGTGTATCTCCAACACATGGAGCCCCTTTACTCTCGCGTTCAGAGAGGCCCTCATTCACACCTGTGTTGACGTTGAGTGTGGATGGACTTCCAACCTGTCTTCGAGGGCTGTGATTAACAGGCACCTCTTTGGTTGTTCTGATTGTCTCAACAGAGTCCTCATCATCAGAGGATGAGGTGCTGAAGACAATGTGCTTACCCTGATGAAGTGTAAACACTCCGATAAGTGGTGCCTCCTGTGGCTGTAACCCCTCTGATGGGATTTCCTCAGCCTCTAAACTATCAGAAGATATGGACTTATCTTCTGAGGCTCCTAAAACTTTGTTGGTCACAGAGACAGCAACATTGTGTGGGGAGGGTGGCGAGTTCTGGGGCAACAGAACTCTTATATTTTCATCATCATACAGAATGATGAAGAGGAGGTTTCCCCAGTTGTGCTTGATGCAGAGGATGAAGAATTATCCTCTGATCGGATGATTTCTGGGTGGTTTGGACTGGGTGGTCCTTGGTCAATGAAAGTAGATGTCTTGACATCCACCTCTGCAAATGAAGTTACCCTTTGGGATGTAGGAGAGATTCGCTCAATTGTGTCTCGATGGACATCTTCAGTACCCTCTTTTAGCAAGAGGTCGGCATGGGTAGAACCACTCGGATGGTAACTCATATTATTTTCAGCCTCAGCCTCACTTGACCCCTCACTTCCTAAAACTGGCTCTAAATGCTCTGGGGTAGAAATTCTCTATTCTGAGAAAGTCATAGAGCTTCTATAAGATTGGAGATAAGAAGAGCTAGATGGAATTAGGTTTAGCATGTACCTGGAAAGCTCTCTTGGAGAGTAATAGCCGTTCCGATCGATGGTTGGTCGATGAGAGCTCATTGAAGCAATTTTGCAGAAAGGTTGAACTAATGGGGCCTTGAGTGCACCAATTGCAGGATAGGTAACCAGGGATAAGAATCGTGGAAACATTAAAGCTGGGAGAGGTTTTCCTTCGGTTTGATGAGTTACCTTAGTGTGCACAGCAGTTTAATTTCTTGGAAAAGGAGGCTTGCGTAGTCCAAATGGCGAATAAAATACATACCATACATGATGGTCAGAATTTTCCTGCTTGCTTGATCGAGAGACCCAATTTTACAGGTGAGACTCTTGTTCAGGATGGAGACGAGGAGATTCCACATTGGGGGTAACTGCTTTCTCTTAAATTCAGATAGTTTAGTTAGGGGTTCATTGTAGCCAAGAAAAAGAATGAAGGATAGCAAAGCTTCAGCAGATGGGTTTGATTCTAGGGCTGGATTTGGCACAAATTCACCATCAATTTGCACCTGTGATGGGGATAAATGAAAATACCTGGCTAATTTTTTCTTGGTAATGGGTATTTCCATAGCATTATCAGGTTGATCTGGATGGCTGAATTTTCCAAGCAAAGTTTCGTCATCACGAATATACATCGACTGCCACACTTCTTGAACGTAAATTTCAGGAACATTTGGGTTTGTCAGAGTTAGGACTCGGTTTAGTGGATGCTGTTGGAGAAATTCAACCATGATTCTGAATTCGGACTGGTAGGTGTTAGGATCAAGAAGAACCTGCACATTGTTTGCTTTCAATGGCAGTTTGACAAACGGAGCACTATCCCAGTGGAATCGACGAGACAACCTTCGTCATCGTTAAGAACTGGATTTGCAAGATGAGAAGCCATTGATGAGAGTTGGTGAAGTTGGTAAGCAAGTTCGTGAGTATGAGAGTTTGAGCAGTAAAAGTGGTAAGGAAGAAGATGGGTTTCTGAAATTTCGGGATTTTATATGAGACCGATTTGGAATTTGGAAGAGGTTTAAGTTTTGGGAGTGAGAAAACGGTTCAGGAGGAGTGATGTAAGCACGCAGGCGTGGATACATGCAGTCACACAATGGGTGACACGTGGAAAGTAGGAAGGTGAGCTAGTGATTATTAAGACACGATATTTGAGATAAAAACTGTAGGGTTATCGGCTTAAAATCGGTTGATTATCCCGTAAGTAAATAAAAAGAAATATAAAACAAATTGTGAAGTAATCAAAAAAATAGTTGATTAAAAACAATTTGAAATATATAAATCTGTTTATTTAGATTTAAAATCAGTCATTCGGTGAATAGAAAAAAGTTTGTGAACCAAATGAAAGTTTGATTTTTCATGAAAAGAAAATAATAAGAAAAATTAAATTTGAATATATATATTTTAAATAACCTTGACGGCAAGAGTTAATATAATGTATATGTTCAATAAAATTTTTTAGAATATTTTGATTCATAGAAAAATATTTTGAAAAACATGTCAACTTTGAATCAACATCTAAGATAAGTTTAAAATGAATCATAAAAATTCTGAGAGACCTTGACGGCAAGAGAAACACAGAGTAAGAAGATTCAGAAGAAACTTAGGTGGATGAAAAATTCAGATGACAGCTAACCAGCGTTAGACTTTGAACTCTTCCAGGTATGATACTCCCCCTTGAATGAGAAGCTCCCCCTTGAATGATAAACTCCCCCTTGAAATTTGAACTCCCCCTTGAATGATAAACTCTCCTTTTGCTTTTCAGGAATTGGCTCCTTTCTTGTATTACATGGATGAAAAGGAATAAAGAACGCAAGAAACAAAATAAAACTTATACCAGAGGCGATCAGAGGTCTCTGAATGCTTCTGGATGATATCCAGAAACGATCAGAGGTCTCTAATAAACGCTAAGAATAAGATTTACATATTTATCATTCCCAACTTGCTGATTAAAAAATTAAAACGCTTTTCATCCAGAGCTTTTGTAAAAATATCAGCCAGTTATTAATCAGTAGAGACAAAGTACATTTCTATGGTGCCCTTCTCTACGTGATCTTTGATAAAGTGATACCTGACATCAATATGCTTCGTTTTTTAATGCTGAACTGGGTTTTCAGTGATGGCAATTGCACTTTCAGAATCACAGAGTATGGGAATCTTATTATAGATCACACCGTAGTCTCTGAGTTGGGTCTTCATCCAAATAACTTGAGAACAGCAGCTAGCAGCAGCAACATATTCAGCTTCTGCGGTAGATGTTGAAACACAATTTTGTTTCTTGGATGTCCAGCTGATAAGTCGATTACCCAGAAGTTGACAGCTACCAGAGGTGCTTTTTCTGTCCAGCTTACATCCTGCGTGATCAGAATCTGTATATGCCATTAAATCAAACCCAGAATTTTTAGGATACCAGAGACCCAATGAAGGAGTTCCCTTTAAGTATCTAAACATTCTCTTGACAGCTGCCAAATGGGATTCTTTAGGAGTAGCTTGATAACGAGCACAAAGACAAGTGGCAAACATAATATCAGGCCTACTTGCTGTTAAATATAGAAGAGAACCTATCATACCTCTGTAGCCTGTGATATCGACTGGTTTCCCAGAAGGATCAGGACCTAGTTTCATGCTAAGAGAGATAGGTGTTTTCATAGTTGATGAGTTCTGAAGATGAAATTTCTTTAACATGTCAGAGACATATTTTGCTTGATTAATAAAAATACCAGAGGTACTTTGTTTAACCTGAAGTCCTAGAAAGAAAATTAATTCTCCCATCATACTCATTTCAAATTCAGTTTCCATCAATTTAGAAAACAAATCAACTTCTGTTTGATGAGTAGAGCCAAAAATTATGTCGTCCACAGAAATTTGAACAATAGTTAACATACCTTTGCCTCTTTTGATAAAAAGTGTGGTATCAATTTTACCTTTCTCATACCCTTTGCTGATCAGAAACTTGGATAAACGTTCATACCAGGCTCGGGTGCTTGCTTTAAGCCATACGAGCTTTGTCCGTAAGAAAGACGTATTACGGATGTCTTGCATCTTTAAAGCCAGCGGGTTGTTCAACATACACTTCTTCTTTGAGTTTTCCATTTAGAAATGCACATTTAACATCCATTTGATAGACTTTAAAGTTTTTGTATGCAGAGAATTCCAGAAAAAGTCTTATCGCCTCCAGTCTTGCAACAGGAGCAAAGGTTTCATCATAATCAATACCTTCTTCTTGACAATATCCTTTTGCCACCAGACGAGCCTTGTTTCTGATCACAATTCCGTCCTCATCCTTTTTATTTCTGAAAACCCACTTAGTACCAATGGCAACTTTGCCTTTTGGTAATGGTACTAAGTTCCAAACTTTGTTACGTTCAAATTGAAGTAACTCCTCCTGCATTGCTTCTACCCAACTAGGTTCGGCTAATGCTTCATGAACTTTCTTGGGTTCAATTATACTTAGAAAGTTGACATAGATAGCTTCATTTGCTGTAGCAGATCGTGTTTTGACACCCTCAGAAGGATTACAAATTATGAGATCTAGAGTATGTGATTTAGTCCATTTCGTCATCCTTGTTTGTGGTATTGGTTGAGCCTGAACTTCGGTGTCAGAAGATGAGATAACCTCATCCGGAAATATTGATTTTGAAACTCTTGATCCTAAAGTCTCCCCCTCAGATGATGGAACAGAAGAATCTTCTGGACAATCAGATGAAACAGGAAAAGAAGGGATTGAAGAGCTAGGTTCAGAAGAGGTAGGACCAGATAAAGTTATGCGAGAGGCATGAAGAACTTCAGGATACTGAAATAAGGGTTAGGTACAACAGGTTCTGACATTATTTCTTCGCCCAGAAAGTCTTGAAAATGGCATCAATCTCGGATTCTCTGAATCCTGAAAGAAAGTCAGAAGTAACAGTATTAAGTTTGAGTTCTGAAGAAGAATATTCAGAAGTCAGTTGAGTTTGATCATCAAAATCAACGTTAATGCTCTCCATAACTGTTTTAGTTCTTAGATTAAAAACACGAAAGGCTCTGGAATTTAAAGAATAGCCTAAGAATTTTGCTTCATCTGATTTTGGATCAAACTTGCCAAGTTTGTCTCTGTCATTTAAGATAAAGCACCTGCAACCAAAGATATGAAAGAATTTGACAGATGGTTTTCTTTTGTTAATAAGCTCATAAGAGGTTTTGAGATGCCTCTTGACAATTATGGAATGATTCTGAGTGAAACAAGCAGTGGCTACAGCTTCTGCCCAGAAGTGAATTGGGAGTCCAGAAGCTGCAAGCATTGTTCTGGCTGCTTCGACCAAGGTTCTGTTGCGACGTTCAACGACACCATTCTGTTGGGGAGTGCGTACAACAGAGAAGTTCTGAGTAATTTCATTTTCAACAAAGTATGCTTCAAGTTTGGCATTCTTGAATTCAGTACCATTGTCGCTTCTTAGCTGTTGAATCTTTTGGTGTAAAAGAACTTGGATTCTGGTCATCATATTTTGAAGTACAATAGGTACTTCTGACTTTTGTCTAACAAAAGCAAGCCAAGTATACCTGGAAAATTCATCGATAAGTACCAGAATATACTTTTTACCAGAAAGACTCTGAATTGCAATGGGACCACAGAGATCGACGTGTAGCAATTGCAGAGGTCTTATGCAAGAGTGATCACTTTTTGTTTTATGAGATGCTCATTTTATGTTTCCCATTTCACATGCAGGGCAGAGGTGATCTTTTTGAAAATGAACTTCTGGAAGTCCAGATACCAAATTATGTTTGACAAGCATCTCAAGATTATCAAAGTTTAAGTGAGACATTTTATGATGCCAGAGCCATGCAACTTCACTCTTTTTGGAAATAAGACATAAGGTTTCCTTACCATCCTTGGAGGTAAAATTCATCATGTAGAGATTACCTTTTCTGTCTGCTCTCCAAAGTTCCTCACCTGCCTTAGAAAATAAGTAACAATGTTTTTCATCAAATACGACAAGTATCTTAGAATCACAGAGTTGACTTACACTTAGGAGGTTATGTTTCAATCCAGAAACATGAGCTACTTCAGATAAGGTAATGTTACCTTCCTGTAAAGTACCATAGCCCTTATTCTGACCCTTACTATTATCACCAAACGTTACAGTTCCACCACTTTTGTCTTTAAATTTGGAGAGTAAGTTTCGTGAACCAGTCATGTGCCTCGAGCATCCAGAGTCGAGATACTAGATTTGCTTTTGATTTGTTTTGACAGAAGGTAAAGACGAATTATTTGGATTTTTTGTTTTTCTGTTTTTCTTTGGTTTATTTTTATTGAAGTACGAATGGTTGGCAGTGAAGGAATTTGAAGTTCGTGAGAATTTTTTTTTGTAATTTTAAGAATAGGGAAAAACATTCAGAATTCTGAAACATAGAAGATTTTATTGAATTTTCATTGCGATAATGATAATTACAATTATTCTTAAAACTGTCTTTTCTAGTATCAGTTGTTCTAAAGAACTTCCTATCTAGACTAGACATATGTTTAGAATCTGAAATATTCTCAGCGGGATATTTCCTCGGATTTACCTTCTCAGAAGCTTTTGTATTTACTGAAACAGGAACAGAAAGATTAGATTTCCATTTACCTTTCTGAACATAAGAAAGTTTCGGAGGATAAGATTTAGGAGTTTGGATAGGGATCTTCTTTTTAAGTTTTTCTTCCTTTTCAAGTTCAAGACAAGATTTAGCTTTCAGACACATTCCTATAAATTCTGGATGTACAAAAACAGGTTTTCATTGTTCAGGAGGAACAGAGAAAATCGGAATTTCACTTGAATGTTTCTGAGCATTCATTCCAGAAGCTCTTATCTCCAGAGATTCATTTGTAAATAGAAATGGGGCATCTTTGGTTTTGATAATCTTTGGAGTTTTAGCATAGATAGGAGATTGATGTTCAAGATGAGAGAGATATGTTTCTGAATTGTCAAAGAAATCCTCACTTTGATCATCATTTTCCCAGGGATATGTGATTTCTTCTAAATCCTCTTGTGCTTCAGAAAGATTTAAATCAATAAATGAACAAGGAAATATCTCTGGATTATTTTCTAACTTTTGTTTGTCATTCTCATGTTTAAAAAAATTATCGAGAGTCAAGAGAAGATCATTTTCAAAACTAAGTCTTAATTCCTCCTCTACTTGAATAGGAATAAACGCATCAGCCTCTGGATTCAATTTTATAAGAACACTTGAACCAAACTTGAAAATATCATCCTTCTTCTGAATTTTATTTAGATTAATGTTAGTCTTTTCAGAAGAATATGTAATATTTTTAAACTTGAGTTTTCGTTGATGATGACCATTTTCAAATTTAGATCGTTTAAAGCATGATTGTTCAAAAATAATTGGAAACACAGGCTTCTGTTGTTGTCCCATACAAAAAACAGAGTTTAAACAAGACTTCTTTTCACACGTATAGGGATCTAAATCTCCAAAGCCGATTCCAGATCTTCCTACTTGTGTACTTATTTTCTCATGAACTTTTTGAGCATCCAGATATGTTTTGATCTGCTGCGTTTTGTTTTGAAGTTCAATGTATAGAAATTCTCTTTCTTTTTTAAAGTAGTTTTTAAGTGCTACAGAATTTAATCTGTCACTTTCCTTAACTTGAATTTCCTTATCCTTTTCTTCCAGAAGTTTCTTACAACTTAAGTGCTCCTTTTTTAACAAAACTTATGTGTTTTTCAAGGTTTTAGAAATCTTTTCTTTTTCCGTGTCAAGTTCCAGTTTCTCTGCTGTTAAGATATCCATCTCTCTTTTGTAAATATCTCTTTCCCTTTGTATTGTGGAAAGAGTTTTCTCAACGTCTTTTCGTAACTTCTTTTCAATTGTAAGCTTTTGTTTAAGTTCCAAAAAATTATTTGGTAAAAGCACAATTGTATTCTCAAGTTCAGATGATTCAGAAAGAGTACTAACCAGTGATTCAGAAGGCTGTTCTTCTGATTCATTTGTATTTTCCATCCACAGAACATGGCCTCATCACCGCTGGACTCATCTCCGATCCAGTTTTCTTTCTCAGCATAGTGGGCTCTTTCAGTAACATTATACTTGTTTTTATTTTTGTAATATGTTTTGTCTTTATCCAGAGCCCCTCTGCAATCTTTCGAGTAATGACCCGGCTTGCCACATCTGTAACATACATCTTTCTTTTTCTTCATTTCCTCTTCCTTCTTTTCTGTTTCAGTCTTCTCATGTCTCTGAAGCTCTTGCTTAGGAGTATAGTTAGAGCCATCAGACCTTCTATTTCCTTGAAATGCCCTATTTCCAAAACGGCTTGTAAACTGTCTGGTAATAAGAGCCAAGGAATCAGCAAATGCCTTTATTTCATCATCAGAATCTTCTTCTGGAACAGTTTCTGACATGAATGCCTTGCTTTTCACTCTTCTATCTTCACTTTTTCTTCTGGTAGCTCCCTTTCTTTCAGAAATCAAGGCCAGAGGTCCACCTATAGTTGTTTTCTTTTATACAACCTCCTTCTCATGAGCATGCAGAGTTCCAAATACATCGTGTAGAGACCATTGCTCAAGATCTTGATTAGCTTGTAAAGACATGGAGAGATTTGACCATTCTGGATTTAATCTCTTTAAGAATAAGACTTTATTGTCTTCCTTTGATCGAACAATATCACATCGTTTGCATAGATTTATCAGATTATTAAATCTATGAAACGTCTGTTCCAGAGATTCATCCGCAATGGCACGGAAGGCATTGTATTCGTTCAGAGCTTGAGCTCTTCGATTTTTCTTCATTTTAGCACCACCTTCCAGAAGACTTTCTAACTGATCCCATAATTCCTTAGCAGTATCACAGGAATCCAGAGATTGAAAAATCTCATTCGGAATAGCCATGATAAGAAGAGTTTTTTGCCTTTTTAGCAAGTTCAACTTTGGCCTTTTCCTCATCAGACCAATTTTCCCTTAGCTTTGGAACTTTTCGAGCAGGGGCTTCATCAGTATTGGTAGTGGCAGGAACTCTTGGAATTGTAGTCATTGGTACGAAGGGACCATTTTGGACAATACGATAAAGTTCAATATCCAATCCTTCATAGAAATTTATCATTCGAATCTTCCATTGTGGATATTCACCACGAATAAGAGTAGGAGGTTTGGTCAGAGAACCAGAGGTGTAAACAACATTCAAATTTGAATTTGCCATTTTTATTTAAATCGGGAAGTATGTAGTGACAAATTTGAGTTGAAATCTAGAACAAGTAAATTTCAATTGAATAGAATAACATAATTTTACTAATTCTTCAAAATTTTAACTACAATTACCACTGTTTTAGACAAAATTGCTATGAATTTTCGTAGAACAGGGTGGAATTATGAACAGTAGTTAAAACAGGAAATTACTGAATGAATGAAAAGAGAAATTTCCAAATTGAAGAGATCTTATAATCAATAGATTGATTATCAGGCTCTGATACCAATTGTTGGTTCCAGATTCTCTACTTCAAAGATCAATCGATAAATTCAAACAACAGAGTAAAAGCGGAAGCAAGTAATATCGATTAATCAACAGTAATAAGAACAATCAAAGATTGAGGAACATATTTAACTTGTAATATAACCTGAATCACGATTACAAAAACTTGGAATGACGCACAGTATGTTCTTCAATCTTGCAATTCGATCGACCACTTTTACATTATGAAAAGATCTATTTATACAAGTAGCAGAATGTGAAAGTCAATATCCTAACCTATTACAAACTGACACGTGTAAGATGGGAGCGTGTAACAAACTAATCAGTTGCAAAAGGTAGACATGCTGAATGTATGTGCCACGTCATATTCTTCATCTTATGGTTCATACTTTCAAATGTGTAACAATAATAATTAAAAAAAATCAAAATTTTTTATTAAGTTATCTTTGGCCACTAGACAAGAATGCTCCTCTAAGTTGTGAGGTTTGGAATTTAGGCTATGTACAAGCAACTTGAGCTTGGTACAAGTCTATAATGCATGAATATTATATTTGATTTGTTTAGAAAAGTTAAAATAAATTATATCAAATAGGATTTAGTTTTATTGTTTTAGTATTTTTGTCTATTTCGACATGAAAATCTGGTTGAAGTTTATATATGGATTTATTCAATTTGAAGTTACAAAGATGAGAGTATCTATGAATCTTTCATTTGGTTAAAATATAAATAGTTGATTTTAAGTTTTTAAATGGAAAATAATATGAAAACGGAAAACCCTAATATTGGGATGATAACATTGAGTTCATATCTTAGTGGTTGTCAATAATTTTGGTGTTAAAATATTGATAATAAGTTGTCTATTGCAATGATAGAAAAGTAGCAATATCATTAAATATTGTTTTTATCTTTCTTATATTCTTAAATATAGAGAATTTTACTGAAATGGCCATTCTGGGAACCGAAATTGCGAAAATAGCCATTTACTACGCCAAAGTGGACTACGCCATGGCGTAGTCCAATTTTTCCCCATTTTTTGCAAAAAAGTCCCTGACTACGCCATGGCGTAGTCAGTCCCTCAACTTTGGAAAAGTGGCAAAAATGGCCCCTGGACTTGAAAGTATGGCAAGATAGTTTGAAAAATGACAATTTGGTCCCTGTAGTATACTACGCCATGGCGTAGTATCATATGGCGTAGTTGCCATTTTGAAAAGTTGGCAAAAATGGCCCCTGGACTTGGAAGGGTTTTTAGTAAGAATTAAAAATTACAAAATGGCCCCTGGACCTTACTACGCCACGGCGAAGTGGCCAGTTTGAAAAATTGGCAAAAATGGCCCCTGGACTTGGAAGTGTTTTGAGTAAGAATTAAAAATGACACTTTGGCCCCTGGACTGGTACTACGCCACGGCGAAGTGACCCAATTTTTAAATTTTGGAAAAAATGGCCCCTGGACTTGGAAGGGTTTTGAGGTAAGAATTTAAAAATGACATTTTGGCCCCTGGACTGGTACTACCCCATGGCGAGAATTAATTTTTTTTTAATAAACTTTTTTTTATTTAATTAATTATTTGAACCTTAAGGATTTCGTTTAATAATTTCTTATAAATTATTTTACAGAAACTTTGTTAATAAACTTTTTTTTATATAATTAATTATTAAAAAACACTTTAATATTTTGCTTTATAAATTTTTAAACCGAAAATACAATATTACAAACAATAATCGCAACATACATTTAAATACTACAAACAATAATTTAAACCGAAAATCTAGTGCGGATAAATATTTTGACAAGAGATGATCCAGTCAGCCTTCTTGTTGATTTCTGCCTCTAGATATGTGTAGGTTTCTTTGATGTCATTAATCTCCGCCTCATCTAGACGTAATTCATGTTGTAGGACTTTTAGTTTGCGTTTTTTTCATCAAATAGCGCCTGTTTTTCTAGTTGAATCTTCCGGTTATTTTTCCATAACTCTGCTAACCTTTCAATTTCTTCGTCTGCCTCTTTACACGATGCCTTGAGCTTTGCATGACTTGAGTTGCCGGAGGGTTTGAGTCTCGGTTGAATAAAAGGCTCTCGTTATAGGTTGGTGGGGTATCTCCGTTATGTGAACGCCTATAGTTTCGCCATGCGGCATCGTATTCTAGCTCTTCATCATCTATTATTGCATGATGGGCCCTAGTTTTTCCAATCTGTCTCCACTCCTCATCCGTTTCAGGCGCTTTCCATCTAAGCCTGAACCTTCCATCATTCAGCTGTTTTTTATTGGCTGAGCCTGAAGAAGGTCCAGACTCATCAATCGATATCTTGCCGTAGCGGCGGATTCCAGACATTGGTTAAATGTAGTAAGTTAGAGATTGCAAGTTATTTCTTCAACATACCACGTATTTATAGTTGCGATATTCGTCACGAGATAGTTAGACGTATTGGTCACGATAGCCGTGACAAACATCTGTCAATACTTTTCAGGAGAATCCTGACTACTTTTTCAGACGAATCTGTCACAACTTTTCAGCCGAATCTTGACTACTTTTTCAGACGAATCTGTCATAACTTTTTCAAGCGAATCTTGACTACTTTTTCAGACGAATCTGTCATAACTTTTCAGGACTACTTTTTCAGACGAATATATCATAACTTTTCAGCCGAATCTTGACTACTTTTCAGACGAGCTTTCGTCAGGTACGCCAAGGCAAGTACGCCATGGCGTAGTACCAGAGTTTTGGGGACTAAATGTAGCAGCTTTTTAAAGTTCAGGTGCTAGCGGGTATTTTTTTAAAACTTCACCACTATAAATAAATGGTCCTTGAGAAGTTCCAACACACAAATTTGTTATCTACCATTTCATTCATTTTATAATACTTCATAAATTTAGCTAACCTTCAACAAACCATGTCCGGAAACAACCGATCTGGCAAGAAGAAATCAGCTTCCAAGGCTGGAAGTTCTCGATCTGCACCCTTACGACAATTAAATGATGGAATGTATAGGCGTACCTGGCATGTGCCCGCAACAGAAGAGGAGTGGGCAATGCATGGGAGAACTTTTGCCGACCAACCAATAACTGATGAAGAGCGTTCCGATTGGGAAGACGCATTCTATAACTACACGGAGACATCTCCATACAATGAACCACAAATGTTTTCTTCCAGGTTTTTATACCCTGACCCAAACCCTCTGGCATCACAAGTAATGTCGGCGAAATTGAAGGCAGCGGTTAACGAGGCGAACCGGGAGATCATAGCGCTTGGGGAGAAATGGAATAAGAACTGGGAAATACAACTTCAAAAAGAGGCGGTGATTAACGAAAGTAAAGCAGAGCTTGCAGTCCTAGAGCAAATAATTAGTACGAAGGAGTTGTTGGTAAAGGAAATCAAAGAAGAATACGACGTTCTTGAGGACAAGATCAACGAAAAGGTTCAGTGGATCATCCAATGCCAAGACATCTATCCTCACTAAATGTCTCCTAGTTGAATGTTTGTTTTAAGATGTTTGTACTGTAACATTTTCCATTGTTTAAGATGTTTGCACTATCCTTACTATATCAAATTATGGTTTAGCTAACAATAACTTTATAAAACAATAATTAATATTTGAATAAATTATTTAGTGTAGTGATATTTCAAAATTGATAAAACAATAATTAATATTATAACAAGTGAACATTATAATAAAAAGTTTGCAATAACGTTAACTTTATTGAAAAACATTATAATAGTTAACAAACACTTGAAACAGTCAACTAAAAATCAGGAGCAAACTTTGGCAGCTAAAAATCAATATTAAGGTCAATACTATTATAGTCCAAAGTTCCATGTGGTTCCAACGACGTTGATGACTGAGACTGCCTTCTTTGGCTACCTGAAGGCCTTCTTGTAGGCTCGCTTGATGCAGCAGGAGTTGGGCAGTTTGTACAATTATGACCGTTTTGGCCACACCTAATACACTTTCTCTGTATCCGACCTTCACTGCGAGATGGCCTTCGATCGTTGTTACGTGGTCTGCCCACTGGGTTACTTGTTATTAAGGGTGGATAGACTGGTGGTAGAGGGGTATCTTGAGACAACCATGTTGAAGTAGGTCCAACAGAAAGAATTACGCCTTCATATGTTTCCCGGTATACTGAGGCATAAAAAAAGGCTGAAGCCAAATGGCTACAATCTGTATATCCGAGATGTCTCGCGACGGTGATGGCATGACCGCAAGGTAACCCAGATAGTTGCCATTTTTTACATGTACATTCATTTGTACGCATATCGACTTTTGAATCCCTATGACCATCTCGAACCTCATACCAACCATCTACAATGCCGTGTACGTTCCATCTTGTAGACTTACCCATCCTCCTTTGGATCTTGGCTTGAGCCCACGGAGTTAGATTGTGAAGCATTTGCTCTACAAAAATGTATAAATTATGTTAGGATTTATATATTTATATTTATATTTATATATTTAAAACATTCTCATCTTAGGAACCTCCTTTTTATCGGCGTAGAAAGTACCACCGTTGTTGAAAATCTCTGAAGTAATCCATAAGCATGACGATCGGTAATCTGCGGGCAAAACGGGACAACGCATTCACCGATTCTGCACTATTGGAGGTCATAATATTGAACCGAACACCAGGAAAATATGCCCTTGACCACTTCTCCGGGCCAAGCTCATCCATTAATTGAGCTCCTGCAGCTACATGGAGTCGTAGAGCATTCATGCTTCGGGTGAACTCATATTCCGTATAAGCTTTGCATACCTTACAGAATTGATATTTATAGTGTTTTATGTTTGCGTCCCTCGTTTTGACGTTCATCTTGAGATGCCGACAACATAGTGCGTGATGGGCCGTTGGGAACACGGGTGTAATACTAGCCCTTATTGCCGCAGCCCGATCGGACATAAACACCAAATCAGGCAGATCTCCAATACATTCCCTCAACTTTTCTAGAAACCAGGTCCACTCGTCCGTTGTCTCGGATTTACCTACTCCGAAAGAAATTGGCACAATATTGTTATGTCCATCAATGGCAACGGCCAGGAACATTGTACCCAAGAATCGTCCCTTTAGATGTGCAGCGTCTATTATAAGGACACGCCGCAACTTTGTCTTGAAAGAGACGATCTGCAAATCGTAATGCAGTTAGTGTATCAAAATTATATAGTTTATAATATGTAAAGAACTGATAGAGTTATGCGTATCACGGGGCGAAGGGCAGCAATACACTTTTCAAATCGTCCTTCTGAATCTGTCTTTATTCTGGTGAAGCTACCTGGATTTTCATGCTCCATGTTATATAAGAACAGAGGTAGTCGGCTGAACGAGTCCTCAGGGGTGCCCCTAACCATTCGTATGGCACTCCATTTAGCACGCCAACCTTGGTGGTACCCAATCTTAACACCGTACATCTCTTGTAGATCACTAATACTGTCTTTTGGTCGACATGTCCTGCTAGCATCTAGAAATTTATGTTTTAGTACACTACCCAAGATCTTTGTGTTCACTTGACGGTGGAGGGGGATTAATTGGGTCTCGGAACAAGTGTGTACGTCCACTAACTTTCTTATTTGGAACATCTTGTTTGGCCCTCCTACGGGGTATGCCGTCATACGCCAAGAACAGTCATTTACACAACATTTAACCCCGTTCCTGGTTTTTGAAGATCTCGACGTTTGATACTGAAAGCCCGCTTCAAGAAAGTTTCTTCCCAACTCTACAATAATCTCGTTTTTCGTGTCGAACGTCTGGTTTATTGCTATTCTGTAACTACGATTATAAGGCACGGGGTCCTTAGTTGTGACATACGACTCTAGGGTTTCAAGAGGAGAAGGCATATCAAATAGATCATTTATCCCGCCAAATGAATTATTGGCAGGAGTCACCCTTTCTACAGCTGCTTCGTCTTCATCCGTATCAGTCATGTCAAAAACAAAACCTTCATCTTCAGCAAAGCCAACAAAACGACTTTTTTCTTCTTCATCGTCTTCTTTTTCATCACCCACTTCTTCTTCTTCTTCTTCTTCTCCTTCTTCTTCTTCTTCTTCTTGTGTGTCTTCAACGTTGGAACTACAACCTACATCACCTCTACAGTACAGTGGATAATCAACATGCACATAGAGTGTAGGCGGACTCTGGCACCCCGACGCGTAATTCATGAACCAACGAGCACATTCATCGTCAGATATCTGATAAATTTCGCCATTTGTCTTGTGCACTATCTTCATTTCACCGCCATCATTATCGAAGTTAAATTTTTTTTGACAGTAACCGGCCAACTTAAAATGTGTAATGTTTTTGGGCAATAGTACCTGAAATTGACTTGGTGGACCGGAGGGAATGAATTCCCACCCATCGTTTGCAAACTCCCATTTACCACCGGAACGAAGATATACTTTAACTTTTTCCATGAAAGAGGGTGTGGTAACTGAGAAGAGAACGATGTGTTGGTGGAGGGTGTGGTAACTGAGAAGAGAGCGATGTGTTGGAGAAAAGCACCACCTGCCTTGCTTTTAAAGACCCATTAACATGCAGCTACAACCCTTAACTTTGTTTGATTGAAAATTTTGGTCCTTTATAAAGTGAAAGTAGGACTAGGACCATAGGCCATTATCGTCAACTCACAAAGTAGGTCATACTGAATAATTATAGCTTCAATTGTCACGAATATATGAAAAAGATGACCATGTGCTTTCTGTTCCACATGTGATATATGAAAAAGTTTTTTATTCGTCTGACAAAGTAGGACGACCATGTGCTTTCTGTTCCACATGTGATACTGGGATGTGCCATGTGATATATGAAAAAGTTTTTTATTCGTCTGAGAAAGTAGGACGACCATGTGGTTGTAATTATTCGTCTTAATGTGTCAAAGACAAAAAGGGGGAAAATAAATCAAATACAGAGATGCAGCAAAAAGGTATGTATATATTTTTATTAGTTGTGATACAAAAAAAATAACAATGGGCAATCCGCTAATCGGTCGTATTAGCATAATGATCTGTATAAAGATTTAAAGTCTCCGCCATGTAATTTCGCCAATTCTGGGTAGCTGTCATCTGATTCCCATTGGAAGTTATGACCTCATTATTAATCAGTCGGGATAGGAACATGCTCATAAATACTCCGCAATCTCCACGGCTAGAAGCCTGCTGTGGTACATTGTTAGCGTACTTATAACTGAATTTTCTGGCGGCGTTTCTAAGGCGTTGCGAATGAATTTTGGACATCAAATAAGGCAGTGTAACTTTCCATTTCTCCATCAGTTCGCCAAAGACTTTCCGATAAGCAGGGGTATTATTAAAGCTGTCGTAGACAACCATAACGAAATCCTTAAGGTTCAAAACCCCTAGGACCCAATGCTGATGCCCAATGACAATCGGGCAGTAGACCTGGAAAAAAACGCCAAACATATAGTTAATAATGCATAGGTTTGAATACAAGTTGTGTAAAATTGATGTAAACTAATTTACACACCCGTTTTAGGTTGCCCCACGATATCGAACCTTCGGCCATCCCCGATACCATGTTGATGACAAGGTCAGCACCACGACCATCACTCAAGAACTTCCCAAAATCGACGTTCATCACCGTCCATTCTGCATCTTGACGACGGTAAGCATGGTATAGCCTACCCATGCATTCACATGCTAGTAAATAGTACGCTAGAAGTTAGAGAATGAATACAGTATATTTTTAAAAACACAATGAACTCAAATTTATATACTAATATCGCCGGTGAAATCACCATTGCCTTCCTCGCCCAGCAGCATGCCCCACCACGTCCCGATATAGATAGGTTTTAATATTACAAATATTACAAATCCCGATATAGATAGGTTTTAATACTACTTGTTTAACTTATAAGAAAACTAGAGGGGCTCGGTGACATGTATGAAGACGAGGGCATACTTATGATTGCCGGCTGGGGTGGATACTGGGAGTACCCCAAATGGTCACCGCTTGTGCCCTTAGAAAGAAGGTTGTTAAATGTCACAAAATGGGGCAAAGAAAGAGTTAAATGATTGCTATATAACCATGTTTTATAACTTACCTGCTGCGGATAACAAGATGCCGGAGACGAGAACATGGCTGATCCGGACGGCGTAGATCGGGACGGTTGGCCCCCCATCTAAAAAAAGTATGCAAACGTTGTTTAGTAAACACATTAAAACAATTTTAATCCAAAAGGTTAAACGAATTACTTACATTCATCCTTTCAATCTGTTTCTCCAACTCCTCGGTCCTTGCACTATAATCCTCATTTATTTTTTTTGATCGGCATTTATTATATTTTTCTCGTCATAGTGGGTAAACAAATTTCTATCTACTTGCTCCTTGTAGTAATAGAAATCATAGTATACCTCATTCAACCTTTGCCGATCCAAACTGTCCCATTGGGAACCATATGAGTCCGGGGATGACTCATAATGTCCATGTGAGGGACTATCGTCATGGCGGATATAGTCCGAAAAGGCTGGCGTAGCTCTACGGACTAAACTGGGGGATTGGGGGTGGTCCACCTCCATAGACGAGTGGGTTGAGGAGCCAGATCCATTGCCGGAGCTAGATGGGGAGGGAGAGCCTTGCGTACGTCGGGGCCTCTTCGATGCTCGAAGGCCCTCATGGCTATCGAAGTAATCATGGCTATCCCTATACCAATTCGTTTGCTGCTCCGACGGATAAGCTATAAGAGGATAGTGTGGGCGCCGCCCTTCCTGAAAAATTGAAAACATAACACGTTAAGCAAAACATAATCTTAATTTATTATAAATAGACTTCCAAATACACACAAAAACATACCTCTTTACACTCAAGGAACTCAAGGCAGGCACTTATATCCAAATTATGGTTCCTAGTTCAACGAACCCCCCTCGGAGCATGTAAACCATTGTCGGGAGTCTGGAAACACCTCCACGATCCATATCTACAAACATACAACAACACATAAAGGTATGAACATTATCATAAAGGAAACAAATTTCGAATTAATAATTATTTAACCTTTAGGGCGTATGCAAAACCCGTAATCGACATTATGTTGTGTTGGTCGCGTCGAGTCCAAGCACGATTCAACTGCTTGTAGGTCGGTTCCAATGTGTAGCTTCCCCATGGATAGCGATTAAATGTTGTAAAACGCTCCACGATATTAAATAGATCGGGATTAACTAACTAGGAAACCTGACGTCCAACGAATACAAGTTCCACCATCCCTAGTAAGCAGACTCGGACAGCGTCCTCGTCGCTTAAGTTTTACATCTTATGCTTAATTGTGCTAATAACCAAGGAAACCTGCAGACGAGGCTCGGGATGAACTGTCTCTCCGCAAGCATCAGGAAAGACCCTCCTTAGGAAGCTGTGCTTTCGGAGGGGAGGGATGTTCGGCAGGACCCCAAATGGTAGCCCTGTGATAAGGCAGTGGTCCTCTCGGCCGAAAAAAAGGATGTGGTCGGAAATATTAAACCATAACTCCTCCTCCTGTCCTTCAATAGGAGGAATTTTCCTTTCTAGGAACAAGGCTGTCAAAAGACTGTCTTGGGGCTGCACGTGGAGGTCCAATCAAGGACCGAAGGGTGTAGTCCTAAAAAGTTCTTCTCTAGCCGGAGAAACTAAAATTGCAGCCCGAATCTCCTTAATCAAGGAAATTTTATTCCTTATTGTGAGCACAGGGACCTACATATTGAGTTTGTAAAATTCGTGAGCTAAAACCATGATGTATATACAAGTTGTATCACGCTTAAGTTTTTTTTGGGGTGGAAGTGTGACTTCCAAAAGTTATTAAAACATTTATCAGTTGTATACTAATTAAAAAGTTGTATATTAATTAAACAGTTGTATATTAATTAAACAGTTGTATTAAGCAGTTGTATTACGATATAGTTTTTTTTTTTGGTGTTTTTCGATTTTGTTGATAGTCGTTCATCAATATTTCATCATTCAAAAATAATGGCAGTTCCACTGTTGGATTTCCAGGTAGTAGGGGAATCACGTGGATTACTTAAGTCCCTGCAACCTAAGGGCTTTTTACACCCGTTAGACAAAATCTTTCATTGTTATGCAATTATTTCGTTTAATGAAATACGATTGAACGTTTTCATTGGGGTGGAAGTGTGACTTCCAAAAGTTACTATAACAATTTTAAGTGGTCTATTAATTAAAAAGTTGTACATTAATTAAACAGTTGTATATTAATTAAACAGTTGTATATTAATTAAACAGTTGTATTAAGCAGTTGTATTACGATATAGTTTTTTTTTTTTGGTGTTTTTCGATTTTGTTGATAGTCGTTCATCAATATTTCATCATTCGAAAATAATGGCAGTTCCACTGTTGGATTTCCAGGTAGTAGGGGAACCACGTGGATTACCTAAGTCCCAACAACCTTAGGTCTATTTACACCCGTTTGACAAAATCTTTCAGTGTTATGCAATTATTTTGTTTAATGAAATACGATTGAACGTTTTTATTGAGGTGGAAGTGTGACTTCCAAAAGTTATTATAACATTTTTAAGTGGTCTATTAATTAAAAAGTTGTATATCAATTAAACAGTTGTATTAAGCAGTTGTATTACGATATAGTTTTTTTTTTGGGTTTTTCGATTTTGTTGATAGTCGTTCATCAATATTTCATCATTCGAAAATAATGGCAGTTCCACTGTTGGATTTCCAGGTAGTAGGGGAATCACGTGGATTACTTAAGTCCCTACCACCTTAGGGCTATTTACACCCGTTTGACAAAATATTTCAGTGTTATGCAATTATTTCGTTTAATGAAATACGATTGAACGTTTTCATTGGGGGTGGAAGTGTGACTTCCAAAAGTTATTATAACATTTTTAAGTGGTCTATTAATTAAAAAATTGTATATTAATTAAACAGTTGTATATTAATTAAACAGATATATTAAGCAGTTGTATTACGATATAGTTTTTTTTTGTTGGTGTTTTTCGATTTTGTTGATAGTCGTTAATCAATATTAGACAGAGATATATTAATTAAACAGGTATATATTAAAAAATTGTATATTAATTAAACAGTTGTATATTAATTAAACAAGTATATATTAATTAAAACAGATATATGTTAATTAAACTGATATATATTAATTAAAACAGATATATATTAATTAAACTGATATATATTAATTAAAACAGACATATATTAATTAAATAAATATATATTAATTAAACAGATATATATTAATTAAAACATATATATATTAATTAAACAGATATATATTAATTAAAACAGACATATATTAATTAAACAAATATATATTAATTAAAACAGACATATATTAATTAAACAGACATATATTAGACAGACATATATTAATTAAACAGGTATATATTAAACAGGTGTATATTAATTAAAAAGCTATATTGTATGTTAAACATATTTATATTAGACAAATATATTCAATAACGTCTGTTTTTATGTGTTTTTATTTTTTTCTCACAATTTTTTTTTGTAATGAAACTGTTTTATTTGTTTTTATTTTTCATAAAAATCCAAAAAATCACAAAATTACAATAAATCTTTAAAAAACCACAGAATCTTAAAAAAATATTTTATAAAAATCAGAAAGTTAAGAAAAATATTAATCAAAATTCTCAACTTAAAAAAAAATATTTTCCAAAAAACGAAATTTAAAAAAATATTTTTTAAAAAACAGGAAGTTAAGAATTTTTTTTTTTTAAAAACAGAAAGTTAAGAATTTTTTTTTAATAATGAGACTGTTTTTATTTTTCACAAAAATTCAAAAAATCACAAAATTATAATAAATCTTTAAAAAACACAGAAACTTAAAAAAAAAATATTTTTTAAAAATCAGAAAGTTAAGAAAAATATTAATCAAAATTCTCAACTTAAATTTTTTTTTTCCAAAAAACGAAATTTAAAAAAAAAACATTTTTTAAAAAACAGAAAGTTAAGAAAAATATTAATCAAAAACAGAAAATTAAGAAAAATGATAAACTTAAGAAAAATGATAAGATAAAATTACGTTTATTGAATTTAAAACGAAATAACTTACCGTTGTTTGTGGGTGTGGAAATTCCATATTTTGACGTGTATTAGTGTCTTTTGACGTGGATTGCAAAATTCTCGAAGGCGCGTGAGCTTGAAAAAAAACTCGGCTTTTGACGTGGATTGCAAAATTCTTGTCGTTTTTGAAGCAACAAAAATTTGAGGCCAGGGGCCATTTTTACCAACTTTTCAAAATGGCAACTACGCCATATGTTGCTACGCCATGGCGTAGTATACTACAGGGACCAAATTGTCATTTTTCAAACTATGTTGCCATACTTTCAAGTCCAGGGGCCATTTTTGCCACTTTTCCAAAGTTGAGGGACTGACTACGCCATGGCGTAGTCCATATTTGGCGTAGTTAGGGACTTTTTTGCAAAAAAATGGGGAAAAATTGGACTACGCCATGGCGTAGTCCACTTTGGCGTAGTAAATGGCTATTTTCGCAATTTTGGTTCCCAGAATGGCCATTTCAGCAAAATTCTCTTAAATATATATATATATATATATATATATATATATATATATATATAGAGAGAGAGAGAGAGAGAGAGGAAAGTTCAAGTTCGAACTTAAATTTGGTTGTGAACGTGAGAGCGCGACACATGTCTGAATATAGATTATTCAGAGAGAATAATCAAATAAATATTCAGATTGGATATTTTATTTATTCAATCTGAATAATGTTTATTCAGACTAAAAAATCATTATTCAGACTGAATAAATATTATATTCAATTTGAATATTTCTTTGATTATTCAATCTAAATATGACATGTGTCGCACTCTCATTTATCCTCATGTTCACAATCAAATTTGAGTTCTCATTTGAACCCGCCCCTATATATATATATATATAGTAAGGATTATTTGGTATCAGGACCATTATTATTAAGGACTAACATGAACATTATTATTATGTACATTTATACCTTTATGTACCATTGATACCTTTATGTACCTTTATTATATACCATTGATGCCTTTTATGTACCTTTATGTATATTTTATTATTAAGCTCTGATTAGTATTTAATTGGTATTAAATCTATATTTATTTTGAATTTTAGTAATGAATCGTTGGAATGGTACGTTAAAAATTTATTTAACAAAATATAACGTGACATCAAAATTAACTTTTATAATTAAGTGTTGGAATCCAGATCCCCATTTATACTCAAATGATGTTGATAACGAATATAAGATAAATAGTAAGCGGAAACAAATATAATCAACAATCAAACTAGAACATGTAAACAGTAATGGAAGAGTATATCAATATGGATCAATGATAATCTGTATTTCACTCAGAGTGCCAATGATTACAATACAGGAAATACAGAATGATCTCTTAGGTTCTCTCCAAAATAATCGACCCTCAATACAATGATAGCTCTCTCTATTTATAAGATTTTACAAATGAGAAAGTCAATCAACTAGCCTATCATGTATTGACATATAAGCAAGTTCCTTAACGGAATTAGTTACTCATGGATGGCATGATTTGCCACGTCATTCAAGCACGCGTGTCATCCCTTGAGTAATATCCAGAGGATGCTCTATCTTGTGAATCAACTCTGTAGCTTCTGAACTTTGCTTCTGGAAGTAGCTGTCTTCTAGAGAAGCTCACTTCCGGAGAGATATACTTTGTTCTTTTAGAGAGAAATTCTTATTCATACTATTACATGACAAATAAGTTCTAACAATCTCCCTCTAAGTATGAATACAGAACAAATAACTAATTATAAAGAAAGAAAAAAGTTGAAAATTTCATTAAATTCCAAAATGGAATTACAGAAAGAAAAGTACATGTAATGACTAGAATGGGGCTTCTGGATGTCCGCTGATTACCTTAAAAAATTGATTCGAAATTTCTCTCAACTTGATCACCCCTTCTGTATACTTCTCCATATCAAAAGTAGCTCTTTTGATAAATATGTTTGTATCCTCCTTCTTTAAAGTTATCAAGCCTTTGAAGACGTTCAACATATCTTCAGAATATTTAAACGCTTCTGTCAGTCTGAAGAACCTTTTCCCCAGAGGTATCCTGAAGACAACTCCACGTTCCTGTTCAGGTTCAATTATGAGGTCACCAACCTTATTTGTTTCAATACCCTCTAACCCTACATTCGGCACAATAATAGATAGACGTTCCACATGTCTTTCGAAACCAATCTGAAAGTCTACTTTGGCTCTGTAGTCAACAAAAGCTTCCATACAGCTTAGAATTCTTAGATAAGCAATGTTATCATCTGGACTACTGTTTCTTCTTTGCTTCATGCATCTCCCAAGAGGTATTAGATCAGAACGGTTTAGAGACAACAGACCATTATCACAGAAAGAATAGGTTTGCCCATTTGCTTTTTCAACTTTGTATGATGTGTACATGATGTCTGTTTTTTCAAAATACTTTGTTCTTAGCCCAACTATTCTTCTGATAGGAGACAAGGCAAAAACATTTCTTCTAAGTTGTCTGAATCTTGCAAATCTAGCCTTAGTTTGTTCATTTGCACCTATAGCAAAATCAGGTGTCACTAGAATTGCCCTTTCCTTTCTATCTGCATATAGGTAACTGAAGTTTATCTCTTTATTTCTAGAAATTCGAGCACTGGCAACTCGTTCTTGTTTGCATTGGTTTGTTCAGTAATGGTTTGATCATCAGATTGATCAACCATTGGAGCTTTCATCTTTTGATTTGAAGGAGTTTGAACTTGCCGGCTAGATGAGGCTTCAGGATTTGGCATACTTGTTGAAACATCAACTTGGGTTTCTTGAGTTGCAGAGATAAGAACTTCTTGATTTTCAGAGGTTGGAGAATTAAGAGTGCAAGCATGTACCTTGAAAGTGGTCTAGCCTTCGGATATCCAGCATCAAGAATGGTTGGCCGATGAGTTTTCATCATGTGAAATTTTCAGAAAGGAGGTGACCATTGAAGTTGCTTGTAGGTGATTGCACTTCGAAGCAGCAGTGGAATAAATCGTGGAAACATCATGGAAGGCAGACGGTTAGCTTTGTCTTGAGATGCAACCTTGTTGTATACAACCCCTTTTATTTCAAGATATATGAGTTCAACATAGTCTACTGGGCGATTAAAGTAGATTCCATACATTAATGTAAGAATATTGGTGCTTCCTTGATCCATGGAGCCAAGTTTGTACGTAAGACCTTTGTAAGATCGAGACCAAAACATTCCAGATTGGGGGTAGGTACCTGCGTTTGAATTCAGAGACTCTGTGGATTTCAATATTGTACCCTTGATGGTTCTGAAAGTCCACTAGAACTTCAGATGTTGGGTATGGTTCGTATTCAGCAAATTGAAGTGCAGCCATGGTTGGTAGTTGGAAAACTCTTTCAATCTTTGCTCTAGTGATTTTTACTTCACACGTATATTCTGAGTTAGGCATGTCAAAATCACCTTTCAATGACTCTCCATTTTCATACACATTCAAAGAATACCAGAATTCTTGAACAAGTTCCTCAGGTACAGATGGATCAGTTGCGGTTAGGGCTTGATTGAGGAAATGAGTTTGAAGAAACTTAATCAAAATGCTATACTCGGAGTCATAGTTGCTAGGGTTCAGATTGATTTGATAGTTATTGGGTTGGTTTGGAAGGAATACGATTACCTCATTTTCAGCGGTTTAGGATAGGTGAACATTTGCCTCTTCGTTATCACTTCCCATGTGTGCTTGTTGAGCGGCCATTCGAACAATTAGGGTTTTTGGAAGTTGAAGGTTTGATGCAATGGAAGTTCTTGGAATGCAAGAAATTCAGAGAACAGGGATGGTGAAAAGAGAAAATGGCCTGGTAAATCGAGTTTAAGTAATCAGAGTGAAAATTGTACTCGAGTGGTAAAGATAATGAATCGACGGTGATGGCATGGTCTATAAATCGATTCTGCATGCGGTGTGTAAGGCTTTGACGCGTGTCTGACGGTTCAATACTTGATTGTTTAAGATTTGGACACGTGGCAATGTGTCAGGAAAAGGAACCTTTTCGAGAGGTAGGCGTGTATAAATGTTGTCATTTTCACCCTTGAGGCTTTGTAAGATCATCCCAGAAGAGATTTGAAAATCAATCCATCTGGTCTTATGAAAATCGTTTTAGGACCAGAAGAGAGTTTTATGAAGAACATATTTCAGAAGAAGAAATAAGTAAGAAATAATCTTCTGCATAACCTTGACGGCAAGAGTTATTCAGAGATTAGTATTTCTTATATTCTTAGGAGATATGTCTTTGCAGAAAGTTTCATAGACATACCAGAGGCTTCTGTATAACCTTGGAGGCAAGAGTTAGTATAGAAGTTCTGGATGACTGTGATACTTGTTGAAATTTTTTCTGAAACATTACTTCAGTTGTGATTTGTTCCAGAAGTTTGTAGATCACAAGAAAACTTTAAAATCAATCAATTGGTCGAATGAAAAACGTTTTGAGACCAATAGAAAGTTTGAACAAAGTTAAATGATATTTAAGAGAAAATTATAGACATGTCATAAGATTTTGTATAACCTTGACGGCAAGAGTTAGTACAGAAGGGAGTGATGTGTATAATTTTCAATGAAAGATTCATTCAGTAGATTGCTTAGACAATCCAAAGGCTTTTGTATGACCATGAAGACACGAATTAGCTCAAAAGTTCTGTATGGCATTTGAACTTGCAATTTTTAGTGAACCAGAAAGAAGGATAGACGTGCCAGAGAGATTTGCTTAACCTTGGCGGCAAGAGTTAATTCAGAGGTTCTGGATGTTTACCTTTAAAAATTATATTCTATATACAATCAGAAAATGCTCCCCCTTGAAGTATGCATGAGTGTTTGCTCCCCCTTGATATGTGCATCTGTTACTTTGCTCCCCCTCAAACTGTGCTTGGATCAAAAAATCATGAAAAATATACATTTTGAGGTGCAGAAGCATCGATGGGGAAGGCAGAAGCTTCTGGTATGCTTGGGATGAAAAAGTGAATCCAGAAGATGACATATACAGAGTTTTAAGCAAAGACATGTTTAATAAAACGATATTGAAGAGCTATTTGACAATAGATTTTGGTCTTTAATCATATATTAAACATGCTCAACTTGCTGATCAGAATGTTGAATCTGTTTTCATCCAAGGATTTTGTAAAGATATCTGCAAGTTGGTAATCATTAGAAACAAAGTACATTTCGATTGTACATTTTTCCACATGATCTTATATGAAATGATACCTGACATCAAAGTGCTTAGTCTTTTAGTGTTGCACTGGATTTTCTGTGATGGCTATTGCACTTTTTGAATCGCACAGGATGGGTATCATATTATACAGAAGGCCGTAATCTCTGAGTTGGGTTTTCATCCATATCACTTCTGAACAACAGCTTGCAGCAACAATATATTCTGCTGATATGCTATGGAAGTTGACACACAATTTTGCTTCTTAGATGTCCAACTGATTAGCCTGTTCCCAAGAAGTGGACAACTTCCAGAGGTACCTTTCTTGTCTAATTTACATCCTGCATGATCTGAGTTAGTATAAGCAATTAAATTAAAGCCGTAATGCTTTGATACCAGAGAGCCAATGGAGTGTCCGTTTTAGGTATCTAAAGATTCTTTTGACGGCAACCAAGTGAGATTCTTTGGGATTGACTTGATATCTTGCACAAAGACATTTAGCAAACATTATATTTGGTCTACTTGCGGTTAAGTAGATAAGAGATTCAATCATACCTCTGTAATTCTTGACATCTACTTGCTTCCGAGAGGGATTAGAGTCAAGTTTAGTACTAGGTGAGATTGGTATTTCATGGTTGTGGAATTGTGAAGTTTGTATTTCTTTAAAATGTCAGAGACATACTTGGCTTGATTTATGAAAATGCCAGAGGTTGTCTAGTTGGCTTGGAGCCCTAGGAAGAAGGTTAGTTCTCCCATCATGCTCATTTTAAATTCACTTTCCATCAATTTTGGAAACAATTCAATTTCTGCTTGATTAGTAGAACCAAATATAATGTCATCCACATAAATTTGAACCATTGTTAAATCTCCTTTTCATTTCTTGATAAACAGAGTGGTATCATATTTACCTTTCTCATACTCATTATCGATCAGAAATTTTGATAAACGTTCATACCAGGCTCGAGGAGCTTGTTTTAATCCATACAGAGCTTTGTCTAAGAGATAAACATATTCTTGATGATCTGCACTTTCAAAACCAGACAGTTGCCGGACATATACTTTTTCTTTAAATTTGCTATTCAGAAAGGCACATTTGACATCCATTTGATAGACTTTGAAATCCATTTATGCAGAGAAAGCTAGAAACAATCGAATTGCTTCAAGCCTAACTACTGGAGTAGTTTTGACAATGCCTTCTTCTTGAGAATATCATTTTGCAGTAGTTTTGTTTCTGACAACAATTCCGTCTTCATCCTTGTTGTTTCTGAAGACCCACTTTGTATCAATTCATGTCTTATTTTTTCTTAAAGGTACAAGCTTCCACACCTTGTTTCTGTCAAATTGGAGAAGTTCCTTCTGCATTGCATCAATCTAACTTGAGTCTTGTAAAGCTTCATGAAGACGTTTTGGTTCTACCATGCTTAAGAAGTTGACAAAGAAGGCTTCATTTGCAGTGTAAAATCTGGTTTTGATACATTCAGAAGGGTCTCCAATTATTTGATCACCTATATTATCTTTTGCCTATCTTTTCATGCGAGTTTGGGAGGCTTGTGGGGGTTCTATCGTAATTTCCTGTTGTTCCACCACTTGTTCAACTTCTGTTCAGTATTCTAAATAGGATAAGAGCCTAATCTCTCCACCTCAAATGAAGGCACAGAGGAAAGTGGATCATTGACAAAACTCTCAGCATCAGGATGAGGCAGAGGTTTCTCTGGACTTGCATTTGTACTCGAGGATGGCTCCTCAAGAGAAGCTGAATGAGAGACAGAGGGACCTAAATGGTGAATCTAGAAGCTTGAAGTACCTCAGATGGAGTGAGTGGTGCACTTCTGTCTATTGTTGTAGAGGGTATTTCTTCTCCAAGAAAATCATCAAATATTGCATCAATTTTAGATTCTATGGTACTGGAGAGATAGGCAGAAGTAACATTATCAAGCTTGAGTTCTGAACCAGAATAATCAGAAGTCAATTGCGCCTGATCATCAAAGTCTACATTGATGCTTTCCATGAACGTCTTGGTTCTGAGATTGTAAACTCTGAAAGCCTTTGAGTTCAGAGAATATCCCAATAATTTGGCTTCATCAGATTTCTTGTCGAATTTTCCAAGTATTTCTCGATCATTTAGAATATAGCACCTGCAACCAAAGATGTCTAAGAATTTAACATTAGGTTTTATATTATTGATAAGCTCATAAAAAGTTTTGAGATGTCTCTTGACGATTATAGATCTGTTCTGTGTAAAATAGGCAGTAGAGACAGCCTCAGCCCATAAGTGTGTGGGTAGTCCAGAAGCTGCAAGCATCGTTCTTGCGTCTTCAACCAAAGTGCGATTTCGTATTTCCACCACACCAATTTGTTGAGGAGTTCGTGCAGCTGAGAAGTTTTGTGATATTCCTTCGTTGTTCAGATACTCATCAAGTTTGGCATTCTTGAATCAGTACCGTTGTCACTTCTCAGCTTCTGAATTTTACATTGAAGAAGCACCTGAATCCTCTTCATCATGTTAATCAGAACCACCGGGACTTCTGACTTCTGTCTTACGAAGGCAAGCCAACTATATCTAGAAAATTCTTCAATTAGCATAAGAATATACTTTTTACCATATAGACTTTGCACAACAATGGGACCAAAGAGGTCAACATGTAGCATGTGCAGAAGTCTTGGACAATAATGATCACTCTTTGTCTTGTGGGAAGCTCTTTTTATTTTTCACATCTCACAAGCTGTACAAAGATGATCCTTCTGGAAGTGAACCTCTGAGAGGCCATCAACCAGGTTATATACAGGTTACTTTTTCTGTTGGCTCTCCATAACTTTTTTCCTGACTGAGATAGTAAGTAGCAAAGCTTTTCATCAAAAAGAACTTTCATTTTAGCATCACATAGTTGACTTACACTCGAAAGATTATGCTTTAATCCATAAACGTGAGCAACCTTTGATAAAATAACGTTTCCTTCTTGTAAAGTACCATAATCTTTTATTTGACCCTTTCCATTATCTCCAAACGTTACTACTCCACCAGTTTTGTCTTTAAACATGGAGAGTAAGTTTTTGGTTCCATTCATGTGCCTTAAGCATCCAGAGTCAAGATACCAGATGTGCACACGATGTTTCGACAATACATAATTAAAGAGATTTAGGTACCCATTTCATAATCGGTCCTTTGTCGTTAGGTTTGGGAAAAAGATTTGATTTTTCTTTCAGCTTTTGTGAAAGTTCAGGTTTTATAGAGGCTTCTGGTTTTCCTATATTTACCTGGGTTTTTGTTTCTTCTGACTTTTGTGATTATTTCTGTTCTTGAAGTCAGAAGGAAACCAATGTGAACCAGAGGAAAATTGTGTTAGTTTTAACAATAGAGAAAGACATTCAGAATTTTGAGAAAATAAAGATTTCATTGAATTTTCATTTTCATATCATAATTACAAGATTTCTTATTTCTTTCTATTCTAGCATTAGTCATTCTGTAGAACTTCTTATCTAGTCTAGACTTATTTTCTTGAAAATCTGAGGCCTTCTAGAAAGTTTTCTTCTGGCTAGTCCACTCCCTTTGGTCTTGAGGAGATCTTACTGAAACAAAAGGATAATAGTTCTGGTTAAAATGCCATTAGCTTTCGTTCTCGTATAAAGTTTTTTGCTTCTGAGGGATTGGCTTTGGAGACTGACGCACTTGATTGACACTTTGCTTGACTTTATCCTCCTTTTCTAGATCGAGACATGACTGACGCACTTGATTGACACTTTGCTTGGATGCACATATTTAGGAAATCTGGATGTATGGGAATTTCATTTCACTTTTCCTTTGGAGGAATTGAGTTCAGAGGTATATCATTTGGAAGTCTTTTGACTTCTTGTCCAGCAGCCTTTACTTCTGGTATGTCATCATATTTGTCTCTTCTTCTGTGTCTATGAAAACAGAAGAAGCACTTTTCACGCAATTGACATTTTTGACAGGGACGTAAGTAGGAGGCATACAATTTTCAAACTTAGTAATTTGTTTGACATGTCATAGAAATCATCAATAAACGAACAGTGAGTAATCTCTGGATTGTTTTCAAAAGATATAGATTTTTTTTCCTTTTGAATATCTAAATTTATAAGTTCTGTACTATTTTGAATAACACACTAATCCAGAATATTAAGAAGATCTTTTTCAAACTTGAGTCTCAGTTCTTCTTCTATATTTATGGGTATGAACTCATCTGATTCTGGATTCAATGTAATATGAGTGAATGAACCAACGTTGAAAATATTGCTTTTTCTTATTGATTTGTTTTAAATCAACTTGACTTGGTTTAAAAATCTTTCCTTCAGAAAAATATTTTATGTTTTTATATTTGAGTTTTCTTACTCGATGACCATTCTCATATGTTGACCGTTTGAAAGCAGATTGTTCATATAGAACAGGAAATCAGGTTTTTGTACTTTTCCCATACAGAAGACAGAATCTAAGCTAGATCTCTTTTTACATGTAAAAGGATCTAGATCATCAAATCCGAGACCTGTTTTTCCAACTTGTGTGTTTATCTATTCATACAGCTTCTTTTGAAGATCGATGTGCAGAAACTCCCTTTCTTTTTGAAAATAGTTTTTAAATGCTACAGAGTTTAATCTGTCACTTTCTTTTGCTTCAAGGTCTTTGTCCTTAGCCTTCAGCAGTTTATTAAGCTACTCCATTTCTCCTTTTAGTATACTTTCAGTGGATTTCTTAAGTTTAGAAATATTTTGATTTTCCATAAAGAGTTCTTGCTTCTCTTAAGTGAGAATCTCCATTTCTCTTTTGAAAATATTTGTTTCTTTTTCAATAAGAGTGAAGGATAGTTCAGGGTCTTTTCTTATTTTCTTTTCGTTTTGAAGTCTCTGTTTAAGATTTTCAAAATCCAAACCTAGATTTATAATTGTTTGTTCAATTTCAGAGGGTTCATAAGTAGAGCAAACCGGAGTTTCAGAGATCTGATCTTCTGCATCACTTGTCATAGCCATTCCACAATACATGGCTTCTGCATCACTTGACTGGTCTGAACACCAGTTCTCTAATTCAACATACTTGGCTCTTTCATCTTTGTTGTACTTATACTTCTTTTTATAGTACATATCGTCTATAACCAGAGCACCTTTGCAGTCTTTTGAATAATGGCCCGGTTTGCCACATTTGAAACAGACATCCTTTTTCTTCTTTTTCTCTTACTCTTTCCTCTCTGCCTCCGTTTTCTCTACCCGTGGACCTTCTTGTCTGGGCACATATCTTTGATTTGGGCGTTTACTTCTGTTGTCATACTTTCCTCTATTCTGAAATGAACGATAACCAAACTTTCTTGTGAATTGTTTAGTAATAAGAGCCAGAGACTCAGCAAAAGCATTGATCTCATCATCTTCAGATCCAGAAAGGCCAACTTATGTATCAGCTTTTGTCATTAGAGCCTTGCTCTTCCCTTTCTTCTCAGCTTCTTTGTACCTTCTCCCTGACCCTCGGGTTTCAGAAATAAGAGCCAAGGGACCACTAACGTTCACCTTCTTTTGTTGTACCAAACACATCATGTAGAGACCACTGCTCCTGATCCTGATTTGCTTGAAGTGACATTGACAAATTAGACCATTCAAGATTCAGACGTTTAAGAAATAGAACATTGTTATTTTCCTTTGATTTGATGATGTCACATCTCTTACACTGATTTATCAATGTATTGAACTTGTGGTAAGTCTTCTCTAGTGTTTCTTCTGGAAGATCCTGGAAACTGTTGTACTCATTTAGTTCTTGAGGTCTTCTGTTTTTCTTCATCTTGGCCTCACCTTCAAGTTGATTAGCTAGTTGATCCCATAATGCTTTTGCAGAATCACATTGATCCCGAGATTGGAAGATATCATTTGGGATTGCCATGATAAGGAGTCGTTTTGCCTTTTGATCAACTTCGTTGTTCTTTTTGTCTTATTCATTCCAGTCCTTTCTATCCTTCAGAACTTGTCTTGCTGGAATTTCTTCATTAGTGGCAGTGGCAGGTATACGAGGAATAGTGGTAATTGGAACATAAGGACCATTAAGCACAGAAGAGTATAGATTGAGATCTAGACCTTCATAGAAGTTGATCTTACAGATTATCCACTGGGGATATTCATCCCTGAGTAGAGTGAGAGGTTTAGTCAGTGACTGAACTATACATGGCATTTAGATTTGGATTTGGCATTTTGTAGGAAAACAGAGTGTGGAAATATTTCGAGAAGAAATTAAGAATGGATGTGATTTTTCTCACAGAACTTGAATCAGTTAACAATGAATTAACAAAACTCAGATTGAAACTATAAGTACCACTGTATTTGGGAAAAACTGTATAAACACATTGAAAACTCGTAAAACAGGGTAGAATGAAAAATAATAGTTTAAAATCGAGAAAATTCTAGCTGAGGGGGGATTTCTCCATATTGGATTAGATTGAATAATCAACAGATTGATTATCAGGCTCTGATACCAATTGTTGGAATCCAGATCCCCATTTATACTCAAATCATGTTGATTACGAATATATAAAATAAACAGTAAGCGGAAGCAAATAAAATCAACAATCAAACTAGAATATGTAAACAGTAATGGAAGAGTATACCAATATAGATCAATGATAATTTGTATTTCACTCAGAGTGCCGATGATTTCAATACAGGAAATACAGAATGATCTCTCGGGTTCTCTCTAAAACAATCGGCCCTCAATACAATGATATCTCTCTCTATTTATACGATTACAAATGAGAAAGTCAATCAGTTAGCCTATCATGTATTGACACATAAGCATGTTCCTTAACAGAATTAGTTACTAATGGAAGGCATGACTTGCCACATCATTGAAGCACGCGTGTAGTCCTTTGAGTAATATCCAGAGGATGCTCCATCTTTTGGATCAACTTTATAGGTTCTGAACTTTGCTTCTGGAAGTAGCTATCTCCTGAAGAAGCCCACTTCTGGAGAGATATACTATGTTCTTTTAGAGAAAAGTTCTGATTCATACTTTTACATGAAAAATAAGTTCTAACAATAAGCAAACATAAAAATAAGAACAAATATAATTTATGAAAAAGAAAATACCTTCTTTGATTAAATGATCTTTTGAACAGTTGTCCTTAAGACATTTGGAACATACATCTGGAGATATAAGATTTGATAGGTCCTCTTTATGTACCCAAAGACAGAAGAATGAGATCCACAAAGCAAGTATACAATGTGGTCCACTATCGTCCCTCAAGTAATAAAGTGGTATAAGATACCGAAAATCGTCCACAGAGATCGTAGTAAACGTTCAGTTAAAAGTATAATAAAAGAGATGGTTTCAGATGGCGAATTTCAAGATAATTTGATTTGTTGTTTGTTTGTTTGATTGTTGTGACTTAACAGATTAAAGTGAATAGCCAGGGTGTAAAATTTATGGGTGAGACCTAAATACAAAATCTGGTGGACAATGCTCTAGCAATGCTATAACATCAGTTAGCATAAATAAATTCCACCATGCATGTTGAGGGTATTCCTGCCGAACTTAACCATTGATAGTAATTTTTATCTTTCAGCCCATATACCTATGTAGCATCCGGACCAGTGATAGTATTAGATGGTTTCCTCAAGATGTATGGAGTAGCAAATTCCTTTATCTAAAAATCACTCTGCCGAGTAGATTCTCATATCATTCAAGTTGGTGTGTCTTAGTGGCTCATGCCTGAGTCCACCACACTTTAGCACTTTGAAAAGCGACCAACCCGTCGAGAATAATCAGTTTAAAAAAATATAGAGAGCAACTCTTCAAAGTCTACTTCCTGTGTCATTCGAACTGACGTGCATATCGTGGCTTATGCCTAAGTCCATGACACTTAAAACACTTTCAAAGTGATCAACCCATTAAGAAGTGCATTTGGCTTTAGAAAACTTGAATGAAATAATGAAATCCATTTTTGCTAACAAAAATCCACCATATTTGATTTAGAACCTCACCCTTCATTTCACACCTAAGCTAATAAGTATAGCTACTCATTACAAAGTAAAAATCATACGACAAATAAGAGCCTGCAATCAAAGACATTAGTTTAACAAGCAAAAAATAATTATAAGAGCAAATTGTTAGAACGAAACAAGTAAACAATTGTGAGCCAATATAGAACTTCAAAAGATTATAGATTAATAGAAGAACACACTTGGGAAAGAATCCAAGTATGTAGTGTGTCTTCAAAACACTTACAAACAAATTATATATACTAGTAGGGAAGGGTACAATGGTAATATCAAGGGGAACCTATAAACCATTAAGTCAACTAATGGTGCCAAAAAGAACCAACTTGTTCCCCAAGATGCATAAAAATGAAGCTTCCTTCCCTATTTAACTATTACAATAATAATTAAAATTAAAACATTGTCCAAAAGGGGAGATCTAAAATCTCAGATGTTGTCTTTTTATCCAAGATTGTTGGCCGAATCAGCATTTCCAATCAGCACCATGCAGCAGATCCGTGATATTGGGGCAATACTCCAGAATTCTCCATATTATACCTAATATTAGTTAAAATACATGTAAAACAGGTAAATCACTTCACTTAACTTCAAGACTCAATGAAACGTAAAATAAGACACTAAGGACTCAAAGTTGGGATAAAAGTGTAAAATAACTAATTAAAAGACACAATAAAGGGTATTAATGTATTGAATACCCAACACATATCACACCCCCAAACTTAATATGTTGCTTGTCCCCAAGCAACCAAAAGACAAAAAGAAAAATGACTCAAAAGACTGCAAGATTAGAACATTAAGTGTTATTCCTTATGATGAGCATAGCAATCTCATGTTATTCATAGCCTTTCAAAAACAAATACTCACGAAAACGAAAAATGACTCAAAAGACTGCAAGATTAGAACTTTAAGAGGGAAGGATGTTGTTAAACGTCGGAAACGAAATTGCATTTAGCCAAGGTTGAGTCGATTTCTTAATGCATCCGGCTGTCCCATTTGGAGTATTAGTTGTTTATAAAAGTTTAGAATCTAAGTAGCTTATTAGTAGAATTAGGGTATGGTTTTACATCGTTTATGTAGTAATGGATTTATATATTCGTTAGGCACGCAATCAAGTCGAATCGTACCGTGAATCTCGTCTAATCGCGCGTTGCTTCTTATTTTTACCTAAGGTACGGATTTCACTTTCTTTTGACACTCGGGAAACGAGTTGTTCTAGTTGACCCATCGTATCGGTGGTTCACCGCCTTGTTATTGATCACTTAAAAGTGGTCAATAAAATATATATATAAACCGTTGCATCGTTATTTTTAAAACTTGAGTTTAATCTTTTGATTCTCATATATGAAGTAGCTGTGAATTTTATGAAATATATTGAAACTTGTTGTTTTATGAAATCCATCCGGGTAGTGGCATTTGTTAGTTTCTTGATTTTCAGTATTACCCAATTGATGGGCACATTAGTTGGGATGCTTTCTATGGCGGCTTTGTTGTCATAGCGTCGTGCAGGTGAACTCGGTCCACAGGGTTAAGCCCAATAGTGGCTTACGTGAACCCACCTTGTGGACTAGGCCGATTTTATTTGGCTCCAGGGTGGATGGATCGATCCTAGGACTTACCCATCATGTGACCTTGGTTAAATTCACGAAGGACTCGGGGTGTGTGCCCGCACGCCGGCCGATAGTTCTTGTGGTTTGGACACCCCACGAACACAACAGGAATTGACGGACTTTAATTATATTATATTTTTAAACCGAGAATTATGAACCGAACACTTGAACATGATTTGACAAAAAAAATTTACTTTATGATTTGAATCGTGAATTGTGAACCGTATGCAATTTTGTGAAATTATATTTATTAAATTATAATCTTCCGCTTTGTTATCGATTTTACATATGTTATTTCGAATTTATATAATAATCTATTCACTGAGCCCTGTTGCTCAGCCGTGTTTTATTTTCTAACACAGCAGGTTCCAGGTGATCGATAGGACGGGGCTTGAGATCGAGAGTGCAACTTTTGGAGTTTCAGACGCGCTTTAGATGTTAATATTTTAACTTTATAAGCACTTTCAGACTGTAATATTTTTGGGTTGTAATCTATGTTGGAGTTTATTAGTAGCTCTGAATTGTTTGTGTCTTTACGTTAAGTCCCGCTAGTGACACTGCCTGTCCAGACCTTACGGACGGGGGATGTTACAAATGTGGTATCTGAGCTTCGGTTTCGACTTGTAGATTAAGCATTCTTAACCTGTGAGAATTGGGTAGACATTAGAACGGGTAGATTAGAAGTTAATTCTATTTACTGTCTTCTGATCTATAATTTCTTCGTGTTGTTCTATTTTAGAATGTTAAGACGTGGTCGCCCATGCAAATCTACAACTCAAACTGAAGGTAATCTGAACCCAAACCCCAACCCGGGGCGAGGTGGAAGTGAGCCTAATATTGATATAGTTCGACAAACGATGTCTAGTTTGATGCCTTCGTATCTCTAGCAGGCCATCCAGGCTATGCAATAGGCAGCACAAAATCTTCCTCGAACCCTAAATTTTGGCCCTCCGACTAATACGGTAAATCCTGGATTTAGTTTTCGTAACCCAGCTGGGGAAATATATACATGGTTCAAGAGTTTTAACAAACAGAAACCTCAATCCTTCTCAGTTGCCGTTCATTCAGTGGATGCTAAACATTGGATTCGAAACATATAAAAGATTTTCATGGTATTGGATGTTCCAGATCAGTACAGGATCCGCTTGGTTACTTATATGTTTGAAAAGGAAGCCAATAACTAGTAGGAAGCTTGCGTTCAAATTGATCCATCTGTTAGAAACTTCTCTTGGGATCACTTCAAGGAGTTCTTCTTCAAGCAATTGTTTATCTCCGCATATCGTGATGCTTATGTGCGAGAATATTCTGCGATCCAGCAAGGCGAGGAGGAAACAGTTGCTGGCTACATGGCATATTTTCTTAAATTATCTCGTTTTGCAGGAAATACCGTCGGCACTCAAGTCCAACAAGCTGACCAATTTAAATGGACATTCAACTCGAAGTATAAGGATCGTCTCTTGAATTTTTCTTTCAAAACTGTTACCGAAGTGCCCGACGAAGAAAAAAATATTGATAGGGCGCAACAATAGTTAGTATCATGTGTTGACAATAAGAAACGCGGATCTGAATCTTTCCCTCGAAGCAATCCTCATTTTGTAAAATCAAAGTCGAGAAGCGAAAATGAGAAAAGTTCAAATCTATTCATGCCACGGCTTCCAGTGTTGTCTAGTAGTGGGAGTCACAATATTTCTAGCCCTCCTTCTATTTGTAGTCGATGCAATCTTCGACTCGGTCCATGCCTAAAGATGACTAGCTCTTGTTTCAACTGTCTAGAACAGGGGCACATGTCCAAAGATTGTTCAACTGTCTAGTGGACGAGTTTTTGCATTACCTGGCGACAAATCTCAAGCGGGTATGATTTCGGGTCATGTTAAATTAATTAAATTTTTTTATGCTTTGTTTGATACTGGTGCAACACACTCCGTTGTTTCTAAACGATTAGAATCTCAGTTAAAACCTTATGAACAAACCACTGAATCTCCTATTTTGATATCTACACCTATGGGTGGTTCAATATGTGTGCTAACTCGATTTTCCAATTGTCCATTGCTTATTGGAGAATGCATATGGGAGGTCACTTTACTTCCAATGCATATGTCCTACTTCGATTTAAAATTGGGTATGGACTCGCTGTCATGTCACCAAGAAACTATTGACCGTAACTATAAACAAATATTGTTTGGGGATGTGGACAATTCTGAGAAAATCTTCTTAGGAGGTACTCCAAAAGAAGATGTTAGTGCTACAGTCTCCATTTCCGCGAAACAGTTTACTTGGCAAAGCAACGAAAGTTTTCTATCCACTCTTCAAGATCCTAAACAGGCATTCCCGACTCCTACATCCGTACCTGTTGTTTCTGATTATCCTGATGTGTTTACCGATGATCTACCGGGTATACCACTGGTCCGGGAAGTCGAATTCACCATCGATCTAGTCCCAGGAGCTTCTCCTATTTCCAAACCTACTTATCGAATGGCTCTAACTAAAATGAAAAAGCTCAAAACTCAACTTGATGATCTATTGAAGAAAGGTTTCATTCGACTCAGTGTCTCACCCTGGGGGAGCTTCGGTTCTCTTCTTCAATAAGAATAGACGGTACAATGCGTCTTTGTATTGATTACTGACAACTTAATAAAGTAACAATCTGTAACAAGAAAATCGTTGCCGAGAATCGATGATTTGTTTGATCAGTTACAAGGGGCACGATACTTTTCCAAGATTGATCTTCGGTCCGGATACCACCAACTTCATATCCGAGATTGTGATATTCCGAAAACCGCATTCAGAACTCGCTACATACACTATGAATTCATGGTAATGCCTTTAGGGCAATGCTCCGACATTCTTTATGGACCTTATGAATCGGGTTTTCAAAGATTATCTTGATGAATTTGTTATCATGTTTATTGATGACATCTTGATTTACTCGATGTCTAGAAAAGAACATGTTCAACATCTCCAAATCGTTTTGGAGACTCTTCGAACGACAAGGTTGTATGCAAAACATTCCAAATGTGAGTTCTGGCTTGATCAAGTGTCTTTCCTCGGGCACGTAATCTCTGCCGAAGGTGTCAAAGTCGATCCGGCCAAAATTGAAACCGTTACTAAATGGCCACGACCTACGAACGTTTCTGAAGTTCGGGGTTTTCTTGGTCTAACTGGTTATTACCGACGATTCGTGGAAGGTTTCTCTAAAATATCCTTGCCGTTAACCCGATTACTCCAGAAAGGAGTCAAATTCAATTGGGGTTCCGAACAAGATTCTACTTTTGAGGAACTCAGGTTACCGCACCTGTTCTTGTATTGCCGTCTGGCACTGGTGGGTTTCAAGTTCACAGCGATGCTTCAAAGAATGGACTCGGTTCTGTTCTTATGCAAAACGGAAGAGTGATCGCATATGCTTCACGTCAATTAAAGCCGTATGAGGTCAATTATCCGACTCACGACCTTGAATTGGCTACGGTCATCTACGCACTCAAGATTTGGCGTCATTATCTGTACGATGAGGCCTGTGAAGTTTTCACCGACCACAAAAGTCTGAAATACATTTTTACTCAAAAGGAGTTAAATATGCATCAACAGAGGTGGCTCGAACTTCTGAAAGATTACGATGTTCAGATACAATATCATCCGGGCAAAGCTAATGTAGTCGCTGACGCCTTAAGCCGTAAAGTTGTGGAAGAAGTTTCTTCTTTAATTGTTTCTAAAGAGTTGGCTTTGGAGATTGAACGGTTCGGACTGGAAATCTATCCGAGTTCCCACACCGAAGATTCTATCTAATCTGATGGTAGAACCGACTTTAATCTCTCGGATCAAAGATTCCCAACAAGACGATAGTGAATTATGGGCAAACTTCTAGCAAGCACAAAAGAATGCTAGTTCAGAGTTCAGAATCGATGATGATCACGTATTATGGTTACGGGATCGTCTTTGTGTTCCGAATAACTCAGAGCTTCGAAATCTAATTTTATCCGAAGCTCATAACTCTATGTTTTCGGTTCATCCTAGCACAACAAAAATGTATCATGATTTGAGGAACCATTTCTGGTGGATTGGAATGAAGCGAGATATCGCAGATTTTGTAGCTAGTTGTCTCACTTGTCAACAAGTTAAAACTGAACATCAACGTCCGGGTTATGTTCTCCAATCACTAAACATACCGGTATGGAAATGGGAGCACATAACAATGGATTTCGTAGTCGGATTACCCTACACGACCTTGAAACACGATGCAATTTAGGTAGTGATTGACCGACTAATGAAATCAGCTGATTTTCTTCCCGTCCGACAAACTTGATCGGTTGATAAGCCGACCGAACTATTCCAACGTGAGATTTTGCGTCTTCATGGCACTCCTATATCTATTACCTCCAATCGAGACCCACGTTTTACTTCTCGATTTTGGGAAGGTATACGCAAAGCTTGGGACACACGTTTGAATTTTAGTATGGCTTTTCATCCGCAAACTGATGGGCAATCTGAACGTAGGATTCAAACACTGGAGGATATGCTCCGAGCATGTGCGTTGGAATGGCATGGAAGTTGGGATAACTACTTATGCCTGATCGAATTCTCCTACAATAATAGCTGGCAGTCGAGTATCGGCATGGCTCCGTATGAAGCACTTTGTGGCCGAAGATGTCGAACACCGACTTGTTGGAATGAAGTTGGGGAACGTGTTCTTGAAGGCCCAGAATTGGTACAAGTCACTACCGAGAAGGTCGAGATGGCACGTCAAATGATGAAAGAGGCTCAGGCTCGTCAAAAGAGCTACGGAGATAAGCGACGACGACATATCGAGTTCCAACAGGGCGATAAAGTTTTTCTGAAGGTTTCCCCGACTAGTGGTATTAGACGTTTTGGTCTCAAAGGGAAGCTCAGCCCGAGATATATCGGTTCTTTCGAAATTCTAGAAAGGGTTGGAGTTGTGGCTTACCGGTTAGCTCTACCACCACAATTGTCCCACGTAGATAATGTGTTCCATGTCTCATTGTTTCGAGGGTACAACTAGCATTCTCTACACGTTATTAAATATCCCTTGTAACGCATAGAACCTGATATGTCTTATCGTGAGGAGCCTGAAACAATTCTTGATCGCGATGAGAGAGGTACACGAAAGAGAGTGATTCATTTTGTTAAAGTTCTTTGGAAGAATCACTCGGAACGTGAGCCGACGTGGGAAACCGAAAAAGATATGTGGCGGGAGTACCCTGGCTTGTTTCACTGATGTAAGTTTCTTTCTATATTCGATTTCGGGGACAAAATCTATTTTTAAGGGGGGGAGGAATGACCCTACTTTTAAAAACGTCCTCGTTAACTTACCCGTTTTGTACCGTAGTTATGTTAACGTTAAATAATTGTTGAAGGGTTAAAACCGTCCAAACTCCTAATAATTATATATATAAAAAAATTAAAATTAATATATATATATATATGTATAATCAGTAGAGTAAGTTACTCATCGTCACTTTCTTTTTCATGTTATCACCGCCATCACCATACGTTGTTCTCTCTCTAAATTCTCGTCCTTCTCTCTAAGTTATCTCTCAAATTGTGGAAGGAACCATGAAAAAAATCATATATTTGGAATCCACTCTTCGAAACCTTCATAACGGTATAAATGTCTTTCATTTTCGTTAAGTTTGTTTCGTTAGGAGTATCGGGACTGGTTTATAATCGGGTGTTTATGTTAAGTTAACAATTCAATATTGTTAAAATTGAGTTATCTTGCATGTTTTGAATATTAGGATTGGTTTATATTGTTATAGAAATTAAAAGGATAGATTATGGTTTCAATATGTTTGATTTTGTGTATTTTTTTAACCGCACCCAAAGTGTTCGGTTGAATGTCGGAAGAATAGAATTGCATGATTAAGCGTAGCTTAATGACCATTAAGCCTTATTATAATGTCTAGTATGTTAAGCTATGTTTTTGAGCCTTCAAATGTAACAATTCATGAAGTTGGAGTTATAAAAGCTAGTAGGGCAAAACGGTGAAAATCGGACATACCGACTAGTGCAGGTTCGTACATTGACCGTGCATAACTCAAAAACGGTATGTTGGATTAAGCTCAAATATTGCAGATAGCAAGAGCTTAATGTATAATACAACTCCCATGAAGGGTCCGAGACCCAGTTCTGGAACTAAGTGACTCAAAACATCGCCGTTTTTGGGCTGTTTACACTGTACTCGGGATTTTTCTGCTGTTTTGTAAAATCGGTACAGAATTGATGGATTATCCAAATGACATGATTCCAAAACTGGTAGATTCAAAAGATTACATACTACAACTTTTATTTGGATAGTAGTTTATGTTTTGGCCTCTAAGTGGGATAAAAATGCTCACGAAAAGAGGGAACGATGTTGTTAAACGTCGGAAAAGAAATTGCATTTAGCCAAGAATGAGTCGATTTCTTAATACATTCGACTGTCCCATTTGGAGTATTAGTTGTTTATAAACGTGTAGAATCTAAGTAGCTTATTAGTAGAATTAGGGTATGATTAATAGGTCCTTTTATGTACCCAAAGACAGAAGAATGGGATCCACAAAGCAAGTATACAATGTGGTCCGCTATCATCCCTCAAGTAATAAAGTGGTATAAAATACTGAAAATCGTCCACATGAACTGTAGTAAACGTTTAGTTAAAAGTCTAATAAAAGAGATGATTTCAGATGGCGAATTTGAAGATAATTTGATTTGTTGTTTATTTGTTTGTTTGATTGTTGTGACTTAACAGATTAAAACGAATAGCCAGAGTGTAAAATATATGGGTGAGACCTAAATACAAAATCTGGTGGACAATGCTCTAGCAATGCTATGGCATCAGTTAGCAGAAATAAATTACATCATCCATGTTGAGGGTATTCCTGCCTGACTTAACCATTGATCTTAATGTTTAGCTTTTAGCCCATATACCTATGTAGCATCCGGACCAGTGATAGTATCAGATGGTTTCCTCAAGATGTATGGACTAGCAAATTCCTTTGTCTAAAAATCACTCTGCCGAGTAGATTCTCATATCATTCAAGTTGGTGTGTCCTATTGGTTCATACCTGAGTCCATCACACTTTAGCACTTTGAAAAGCGACCAACCCGTCGAGAATAAATAGTTTAAAAAAATATAGAGAGCAACTCTTCCAAGTCTATTACCTATGTCATTCGAGCTGACGTGCATATCGTGACTTATGCCTAAGCTTCCTTCCCTGTTTAACTATTACAATAATAATTAAAATTAAAACATTGTCCAAAACGGGAGATCTAAAATCTCGTATGTTATCTTTTTGTCCAAGATTGCTGACCGAATTAACACTTCCCATCAGCACCATGCAGCAAATCTGTGATGCTGCGGCAATACTTCAGACTTTTGTATATTATACCTAATATTAGTTAAAACACATGTAAAACAGGTAAATCACTTCACTTAACTTTTTTAAGACTCAATGAAAGGTAAAATAAGACACTTAAGGACTCAAAGTTGGGATAAAAGTGTAAAATAACTAACGAAAAGACACAATTAAGGGTATTAATGTATTGAATACTCAACACATATCACACCCCCAAACTTAAATTGTTGCTTGTCTCCAAGCAACCAAAAGACAAAGAGAAAAATGATTCAAAAAACTGCAAGATTAGAACATTAAGTGTTATTCCTTATGATGAGCATACCAATCTCATGTTATTCATAGCCTTTCATAAATCCGAAATGAGTCAGTAACTAACAATCACATGCCCTTACCAACACTAGCATTCCCCATTTTATCTTAGTTCAACATCCACACCAATATTTTAAGGTCAATAAGGCTTTTGACATAGGGTTACTCAATTTTGACACATATTTTCTCACCTTTAGCCTTTTCTCTCACATGCTTCAAATTGGCACTTTTTGTGCTCTTTTTTTTGAAAGCAGTGCACTTTGTCCCTATGGGACATTTTGTGTCTTATACCCGAGCAAAGATTTTCTCCTTAGAACATTTCTTTAAATTTTGCATCATTGTGCTCTTTTTTTTTTGTATTGAATGTTTTATCTTTGTGAATACAATACCCTCCCCCAAACTTGTAATGTACAATGACCTCATTGTACAGGGCTGTATATAGTATGTGAGTACAAGTGGCTAAAAGTGAACACATGGCTTATATCATGCCTCAATATGTAGTGTGTGCGTGTGTGTGCGTATGAACATTGATTTGTATGGTTGTGCTAATTCTAGTGTGGACGTATGACAGTGGTACAAAACAAAATTTGGATTTACTATGGCTATGGACACATGTGGTATGTAAATCATAAAAATTAATCTTGCACTTCATAAAATACAGCAACTGATCCAAAGATACTAAGAAAATAAAAATAAAAATAAAAATAGAAAAATAAAGAAACTAAAAGAAATTAAAAAAAAGTAAAGGAATTGAAGTGACCTGGCCTACTCCAAGGGAGTAGGTGATGTGTTCTTCTTGCTGCCCTTTGTTGCTGCAGCAACCACCACAACATCCTTCTTCATCAACTCATTCTCTGTCCTCAATCTCTTGACCTCCCTAGTCATGCTTTATGTCTTTGTCTTCATCTTGTTCACCTGCAACCTATGCTTTGTCTCAAATCCAGTCCTCATATTCCTCAACTCATCCCTTATCTTCTTAGTCTCTTCCATGAATTGTTGTTTCAAACCTGCTTGGATATCCTTAATCTTATCCATGAACTCACCCCTTTGGCTTAACAACCCATCCATGAGGGTTGAATTTTGTGCCAAGAGTGTTTGCAGCATCCTCCCTATATATACCTTATCTACAGCCTTTTCTTTCCTCAATCAAGTTACAACCTCGAGATCTATTGTCCATCTCTCTTCTGCTTCTCCTTCTATAATAATGATATCATCTTTATGTTGTGGTACACAATTTTCCACCAAAAATCTAGTTATCAAGCAGGGGAAAAACAGTTTCCAAGTTGTTCTTATTGCGCAGTACTTCAAACTCCTTATCACCAAATCCCCCACATTTAGGGTCATACCCTCTAACACACAATATAATAATATCATTTTTTCCACATTGATAGAAGTGTCATGTGTAGTGGGTAACAGTGAGTGGTTGATAAAGTTTATCCAAACATTTGTTTCCAGAAGCAGATTAGCAGCCCTAAACTTCCTCAACACGTAGTTGTCATGATGTTCCCATTCAGCCCTAGGCTTGGCAACTAGATCTATGATTTTCTGCGTGTCTTCTAGAGTTGCACTAGCCTTGTCTTTTTCGAAATCATTGTGCTTGAGTGCTTCTAACTCTAAGAAGTCATTGAATCTATAAGAAGAGACAATTATATATTGGCCCCTAACTTGCATAGGACCAGGACTAGCTATTCCAAATTCGGCATAAAACTCCCTAACTAGGGACCAATTAAATGTGCTGGTTACCTGACAAAGCTTTCCCCATCCATGTTCCTGTATCACATGAACAATGAAAGCATGATCATTAATGCTTTTTGGCTCAAAACCTTTATCCGGATGTCCCAACTTGTCTTTGTATTTATCCAAGGCTTTTCTGGCTTCTACAAAACTGAAACAACGGTTAGGATGTCTTGGTCTGTTAATAAAAACACTAGTGAAACTCCCTGCTTCCTGCTCTTCTTCTGATGTTGTTTCTGATGCAGTTTCTGATGCTGGAGCAATGTTAGACAACCTAGCAACCCTTCTTGTTGGTTACTTAACTGCCTTAGCCTTTACTTTTTTTGATGCTTTAGGTGTCTGCTTTGTTTCTTTAGCTATTTTCTTTGACACTTTAGGTGCCTTCTTTGCCTTCTTTAGAGAAGGTTCACTTTATGAAACTCTGTCTTTTGAGGCTTGTCTCTTTCCTATTGTCTTCCCCTTCCTTGTCTTCTTTGGAGATTTTTCCTTTTCCCTAACAGGAACTTCTTCTTCAGTGTTATCTACATCACCCTCATTCTCTTATGTGCCCCTGCCACTTAATTGATCATCTTTAGTAGTTTCAGAAACATGATCAATGAAATAATTATGTTCTGTGAAGATATTAGCATTGTGTAATTCTGGACCAAGCTCAACAGATGGGTGAGTACTTGTCTCAAAGACATGATTAACAGAGGGATCATTCTCTATATTTGTAGAGACTTGGTCAGACTTTTTCCTTGAAAGTCTCAGATATACCCTCACTTTCAATAACATCCTTTACAGCTTCATTACATTTCAGGCTCTCACCATCCTCTTTCTGTTCTACATTCTGTTGTTCAAGTGAATGATCCTTAAGGGGATCATTACTAACCACCTTTTCTGTGTAGGTCACTCCTACAACCTCAACTACCTTCTCTACAACAATTGGTTATTTAAGCATATTTGAAGTATCCTTCCATTTTAACAAAAATATACGGTTTGGTTCCATACACTTTGTGGCATCATCCTCAGTGATGATGCCCTCCTCAGTTTTAGAAGCTGAGGGTGATTCATTTTTACGTAAACCAAAGATTTTGGAAGATACTTGTGCATTTACTTCTGGAGTGAGATTCAAATCAACAACGGCTCCTCTCTTGATGCTCTTACTGTTGGCCCCAGAGATGGTGATTGAGGATGGGTTTTAGCGATAGGGTTTCTCATTGGAGGGTAGTATAAGTGGATAACTGGATGTGTGGACGGTTGAAATACCGGAACAGGGCGTCTCTGTGTGATTTATCGTGGGAAATGTGATTGAGGAAATAGGCATAAGGGGGTCGAAAAACAGGGAGGCATTTCTGAGGTATCTTTGACTGAAGGGTTGTGGTATGCTTCCTCGTGGCAGTGGGTTTCTAGGAAAAGGGGGAATCGATTGTTGTCGCATCTAGGGTTGTTGATACATAAACATGTGTGGGATGGTAGGGGGTGCGGCTATCATAGGGTTTACATCTAGAGGGGGTCCTTCGATTGATTGTGCCCTAGAAACTTCTGGTGTTTGTGCTTGGAAGGAAAAAGGGCGTGGAACAGGGGTGTGCGATAATGGTGGTGGAAATGGTGGTACTGTGGTGGTCGGTATTCCAAGGCAGGGCTTTTCGAGTGGTAGTGAGGGTTTTGTGATTGGGGCTTTATCAGAGTGTTTTTTTCGAAGAAGGGGCTTTATCAAAGCATTTTTTCTAAGTAGGGGATTTAGTATCTTCGATGGTGATCGGATTGTGTGTAGTTTGCAACGCATTCTGATCAGACGCTTGGGGTTAGCTCTCAGCGGCTCTCGACTGTAAACTTGATCTCTGGTGTTTCTCTACTTGTTGCTTCGCCAGAGTTGGTTCCCTTTCGTCGCCCACTTCACTAGACGACCATGGCGACCTTTTGTTTTCTCGTCGGTCTATTCTCCCTCTTCATGACGGTTCTTCCAAAGTTTGAAAACAAAAATGACCTCTGTAAATTTTTACTGCGTGTGAAATTTTGAGAGTGACTGTTGATTTTTTCAAATGGTTTGAAAATGAGAAGACAAAGATCTTGAATTGGGTTTTTATAAACAATAAACTTACTCCCAAAGAAAAGTTCCTTAACTCTTTTTAAAATATACCTTGGTTAATACCCTGTGTGTAAAGAATAGGAAGCAAAAGGAGAAGGTTCCATAGTACAATTTTAGACATAAAGGTGACATAATTGGTGGCTTAATTTGTACTCATTTTGGAGTCCTAGGATGACCTCACCAGGCACCTTTTGGGTTTTATTTGAATGGCATCTTCCATGGAGCTTCCTTATCTACAAGGTAAAAAGAAATTTCAAACTTATCAATAAAACTTGTTAATAACTGGAAGTAATAAACAAATGAAAAAAAATATTTACAAAAATCGGACATTAAAAAGTCCATGGGTTTTTTTCCAGATTGGTTAGGGTGCAGCAAGGTCTAAAGAGCAATGCTCTGGTAATGCTACAGCATCACGGAACAGTTTTACTCTCTGTCTGTTCACTTTGAACACTTTCTTTGTTTCAGGATTGACAAGGTCGATTGCCCCATATGGGTAAACTTTGTGAATCTTGAAAGGTCCTGACCATCTAGACTTTAACTTTCCTGGGAACAGTTTCAACCTTGAGTTGAACAACAGAACTTGTTGGCCCTCTTTCAACTCTCTGTGGTTAATTCTTGCATCATGCCATTTTTTGTTTTAATCTTTATAGATTTTTGCATTTTCATATGCCAAATGCCTATATTCTTCGAGCTCACAGAGTTGTATCTTCCTATTTTTGCCAGCTACATTTGAGCACATATTTAATTCCTTGATGGCCCAAAATGCTTTATGTTTATGTTCCCCAAGGAGGTGGCAACCTTTTCCAAAGACCAGCTTGTATGGGGACATTCCTATAGGTGTTTTAAATGCCATCCTATAGGCCCATAAAGCGTTATCTAATTTGAAGGCCCAATCTTTCCTATTGGGTTTTACCACTATTTCTAAAATGCCTTTTATTTCCCTGTTTGATAGTTCAGCTAACCCATTTGTTTGTGGGTGATAGGCCTTAGCAATTCTATGCTTGATGTTATATTTTTCAAGAACATCAGAAAGCAAATTGTTCACAAAATGAGTACTCTCGTCACTAATTAGTGCTCTACCAGTACCAAATCTTGTGAAAATTTGTTTCTGGGGAAACTTGACCACAGTTTTAGCATCATTAGAAACACAAGTTGCAGCCTCCACCCACTTTGATACATAATCCACATCAACTAAGATATATTGACATTTGTTAGATGGGGGGAAGGACCCATAAAGTCTATTCCCCAAACATCAAACAGCTCAACTTCAAGGATCCCATTTAACCGCATCTCATTCCTTTTGGAAATTGAGCCACTCCTTTGACATTCATTGCACCATAGTACAAAATTGTGGGAGTCCTTGAAGAGAGTTAGCCAAAAAAAACCTGATTGTAAAAATTTTGCGGTTGTTCTTTGGCTTCTGAAATGTCCTTCATAAGGTGCTTGCTGGCAGTGATGCAAGATGGCTGCCACTTCATCTCTGGGATGCATCGTCTTAAAATCTGATCTGCACCAAGTTTAAATAAAAATGGATCATCCCAAAGATAAGTTTTAGTATCATGGAGAAATTTCTTAAGCATGTAACCTGTGTAATCGGGAGGTTTTATTCCACAAGCCTAGTAATTTGCTATGTCCGCAAACCAAGGTGACATAGTCTATTCTATTGCCATGATTCTCTCATCAGGGAAGGTCTCAATAATGTCTCCTTTTCCTATGTTAGGTTTTTCTATTCTAGACAGATGATCTGTAACTTGGTTGTCTGTTCCTTTTCTATCCACAATCTCTAGGTCAAACTCTTGCAACAACAACAACCATCTTACCAATCTAGGCTTGGCATCTTTCTTTGAGATCAAGTATTTGATGGTTGCATGGTCAGTATGGACAATAATTTTGGTCCCTATCAAATATGATCTAAACATCTCGAAGGCAAAAACTACAGCCAATAACTCTTTCTCTGTTGTTGTGTAATTAGTTTGTGATTCATTCAAAGTCTTACTTGCATGATAAATTGAATGAAAAACTTTCTCATGCCTTTGACCTAGGACAGCTCCTACAGCAAAATCACTAGCGTCACACATGATTTTCAAAAGGCTTGTTCCAGTCTGTAGCTACAACCACTAGAGCGTTCACCAAAGCTTTCTTTAATATATTGAATGCATTTCTGCACTCGTCAGTAAATTCAAATTTTTGGTCATGCTGCAAAAGTAAACAAAAGGTTTTGAAATTTTTTAAAAGTCTTTTATGAACCTTCTGTAAAACCCAGCATGACCAAGAAAGCTTCTAATTCCCTTAACAGTGGTTGGCTTAGGTAGTTTTTGAATAACTTCAAGTTTAGCTTTGTCTACCTCAACTCCTCTTTTTGAAATTAGATGTCCAAGAACAATTCCTTCTGTAACCATGAAGTGACATTTCTCCCAGTTAAGAACAAGATCAGTTTCCTCACACCTTTCCAAACTCTTTTTCATATTTTCCAAACAATCCTCAAAAGATGATCCATACACAAAAAAGTCATCCATAAAGATCTCTATGGATTTTTCAAACATGCCAGAAAATATGGACATCATGCATCTTTGAAAAGTTGCTGGTGCGTTACAGAGTCCAAATGGCATTCTCTTAAAGGCAAAAGTGCCATTGGGACATGTGAAGGTGGTATTTTCCTGATCTTCTGGTGTTATTGTTATCTGATTATAACCTGAGTATCCATCCAGGAAATAATAATACTCTTTTCCTGCTAACCTGTCTAACATCTGGTCGATGAAAGGTAGTGGAAAATGGTCCTTTTGGGTAGCCTTGTTTAGCCTACGGTAGTCCATGCATATTCTCCACCCGGATACTACTCTAGTGGGGATGAGTTCATTTTTGTGATTGGTAATGACATTGAAGCTTCCCTTCTTTGGGACACATTGGACTGGACTAACCCAAGAACTACTGGCTGTTGGGAAAATTATTCCTGCGTCTAACCATTTTAGTATTTCCTTTTTCACTACCTCTATCATGAAAGGGTCTAGTCTTCTTTGGGGCTCTATGGATATGAAGTCTTTATCTTTTAAGATGATGTTATGCTGACATATAGAGGGACTAATCCCTTTAAGGTCAACAATGGTCCATCCTATGGATTTTGTATGTAACTTCAACATGTCCACAAGCTTCTTTTCTTGATGCATATCTAGGGTAGATGATATGATGAAAGGCAATTTTCCTTCTTCTCCTAGATAAGCATACTTCAAATGAGATGGGAGTTGTTTCAACTCCAAGTCAGGTGGTGATATTATTGATGGTGTGAAACTTTTTGGTTCATTATTCTCTAGCAGCTCAAAGGCTGTTGCCTCTTCTGGGATAATATCCTTCTTAATTGACTCTAATTCCTCTTCACTCTCTATATCTATCTCCTCCTCTTCTACTTCCAACTTACATGCTTTTATCACTCCCTGTTCATAACAGGTTGTCTCAATCTCAGATATTTGTGCACATTCCTCCAAGTAATCAGGGTACTTGAGGGAATTGAAGACACTGAATGTAACTTTCTGGTCTTGCCATCTCATAGTTAACTCACCCTTTTGTACATCTATCAAAGTTCTTTCGGTGGCTAAAAAGGGTCTTCCTACGATTATAGGAATATATTTGTCAACCTCGAAGTCTAAAATAATAAAGTCGGCCGGAAATATGAACTTTTCAACCTGTACCAAGACATCCTCTATTTTTCCCTTAGGATAGGCAATAGTCTTATCACCCGGAATCAATGTGACAGCCGTGGTCCTTGCTTCTTCTAATCCTAAGGTGTTGTAAACTGACGAGGGCATCAGGTTTTTACTAGCACCTAGGTCACATAGTGCTTTCCCAACTTCCTTCCCACCAATAGAACAAGGAATTGTGAAACCACCTGGATCTTTCAACTTCGAGGGAATTTTGTTGGTAAAAAGAGCACTACATCCTTCAGTAAGGGCTACGGTCTCATATTTAGTTATCTTCTTCTTCTTACTAAGGATGTCTTTTAGGAATTTAGCATAGGCAGGCATCTGCTCAATTGCTTCAACAAGGGGTATGTTGATATGCAACTGTTTGAACACTTCCAAGAATTTCTTAAATTCCTGTTCATCCTTCTGATTCCTTAACCTCTAGGGATAAGGTACATAGGGAGGAACAGGTTTAATGATGTTTTTGCTTGGATGGGTCTTGTGTGTTTGGAGTTTTAGACATTGGTGGTGAAGGTGTAACAACTTTGTTTGGGTTCACTTCCTGTTCTAAAGACTTATTCTCACTCTGATCTTTTGGTAGGACAGGAAAGGTGGCTTTTGGTGGTAAGTCTTCCACCTCTTTGGTCAGTGTTTCGGGTACACTAGTTCTAGGTGTATTGTTTGGGTAGTCCTTTCCGTTTCTGAGAGTGATTGACTTAACATGCTCCTTGCCTAGGTCTCTAGGGATTTCCGTGTTACTGGGTAAGGTGCCAATGGCTCTATTGTTCTGGTTGAGAGCAAGTTGACCAACTTATGTTTCTAAGTTTCTTAGTGAGGCCTGAGCTTGGGCTATTGCTGCATTTTGTTGAGCTATTGTTGATTCCGTGTGGGTTATGTATGTTTTTACTGTTACTTCGAAAGAAGGAGATGAAGAAGTGTTCTGTGGTATTTGGGTACTGGTGGATTTAAACTTGGACTGATCTAAGAAAAATTCGGATGTTGTTTACAACTTGCATTGTAGTTGTTGGAGTAGGGAGCTAACTTACTATGAACATAATTTACCAACGCAGAACTTTTATGACAGTGTTCATAAGAATGTTCCCCTCCACAACAAAAACACTGCACTGCCAAAACTGGTTGATTAGATGTGGCTACAGTCAGCTGTGCTCCCTGACCCGAAGTAATATTTTTAAAAATGTTAGCCATAGAAGCAAGCTGAGCTATAATAGCAGTGTATGCATCTATCTCATTAATTCCAGCAGCCTTCTTTTGGTTTGTAGCACGTGGATCAGCCTAGTGCCCATTATTTTCAGAAATTTTCTCAAGCATAGCAAATCCCTCATTGTAGGTACTGCCTATAAAGGCCCCTCCTGCAGTCGCGTCGAGCATTTGCCTAGTAGTGGCATTTAAACCATTGTAGAAAGTCTCGAGTTGAATACAGTAGGGAATACTTTGGTGTGGGCATTTCCTTAACAGATCCTTAAACCTTTCCCATGCATCAGGAATAGCCTCATCGTCCGTTTGTTTAAAAAGACAAATTTTGTTTCGGGACTTAGCATTCCTGGTGGGAGGAAAATATTTTCGCAAAACATTTTCAGCCATCTCATTCCACGATGTTACAGAATCAGGTGATAATGAGTTGAACCACTTCCTTGCTCAATCCCGTAAGGAGAATGGAAATAATGTGAGATTCAGAGCGTCATTTGACACTCTCGGGATCAAGAAGGAATTACTGACTTGGAAAAAGGATTTCAGATGTGAGTGTGGGTCCTAGATTGGTAAACTAGCAAGTTGTCCATTTGTTTGCAACATGTGGAACATGATTAGTTTTGGTTCAAAATGGGTGGTCGTAAAATGGGGTCTAGCTATCCCTGAATTTAATTGCTCAAAATTAGGGATGGCATAGTCCATTATTCGACCATCTTTAGAATTTTCTAGATTTATTATATTAGGTTGTGGACTTGGTCTTGGTGGGTTCTCATCATGGTGTTCTGATCTTGTATCATCATCTTCATTATGTATATCCTCATCATGAAAAATGTTTCGAAATGGGTGAATATGTAGATCTCCAAACAATTGAGGTTGTTGGGGTCCAAAAGGTGGTTGTTGAGGTGGTACATTTAGGACTGGGGGAGGTTGCGCCATGTCGGGAGGTGGTGGAGCAAGAATAGCTCTTTGAACCCTCCTTCTTTGACATAGTGCTCTCTCAATATCGGGATCGATTTCGAGAAACTCCCCGCGTTGAATCCTTGGCATGCACCACTACAAATGATTCAAACTGTGTTTGAAAAATCAAATCTTTTATCTTACATAAAAAATTGAACATTTAGCTTGCTAGTCCCCGCAGCGGCGCCAAAAACTTGATAGGTCCTTTTTATGTACCCAAAGACAGAAGAATGGGATCCACAAAGCAAGTATACAATGTGGTCCACTATTGTCCCTCAAGTAATAAAGTGGTATAAAATACCGAAAATCGTCCACAGAGACTGTAGTAAACGTTCAGTTAAAAGTCTAATAAAAGAGATGGTTTCAGATGGCAAATTTAAAGGTAATTTGATTTGTTGTTTGTTTGTTTGATTATTGTGATTTAAAGATTAAAGCAAATAGACAGGGTGTTAAATTTCTGGGTGAGACCTAAATACAAAATCTGGTGGACAATGCTCTAGCAATGCTATAGCATCAGTTAGCATAAATAAACTCCACCATTCATGTTGAGGTTATTCCTGCCGGACTTAACCATTGGTACTAGTGTTTAGCTTTCAGCCCATATACCTATGTGGCATACGGACCAGTGATAGTATCAGATGGTTTCCTCAAGATGTTTGGACTAGCAAATTCCTTTGTCTAAAAATCACTCTGCCGAGTAGATTCCCATATCATTCAAGTTGGTGTGTCTTAGTGGCTCATGCCTGAGTCTACCACACTTTAGCACTTTAAAAAGTGACCAACCCGTCGAGAACAATCAGTTTAAAAAAATATAGAGAGCAACTCTTCCAAGTCTACTTCCTATGTCATTTGAGTTGACGTGCATATCGTGGCTTATGCCTAAGTCCACGTCACTTAAACACTTTCAAAGTGATCAACCCGTGAAGAAGTGCATGTTGCTTTAGAAACCTTGAATGAAATAATGAAATATACTTTTGCAAACAAAAATCCACCATATTTGATTTAGAACCTCACCCTTTCATTTCACAACCAAGCTAATAAATTTAGCTACTCATTACAACGTAAACATTTTACGACAAATAAGAACCTACAACCAAAGACATTAGTTTAACAAGGAAGAAATAATTATAAGAGAAAATTGTTTGAACAAGACTAATAAACAATTGTGAGCCAATATAGAACTTCAAAAGATTATAGATTAATAGAAGAACACACTTGGGAAAGAATCCAAGTATGTGGTGTGTCTTCAAAACACTTACAAACATTTAGCTTGCTAGTCCCCGCAGCGGCGCCAAAAACTTGATAGGTCCTTTTTATGTACCCAAAGACAGAAGAATGGGATCCACAAAGCAAGTATACAATGTGGTCCACTATTGTCCCTCAAGTAATAAAGTGGTATAAAATACCGAAAATCGTCCACATAGACTGTAGTAAACGTTCAGTTAAAAGTCTAATAAAAGAGATTGTTTCAGATGGCAAATTTAAAGGTAATTTGATTTGTTGTTTGTTTGTTTGATTATTGTGATTTAAAGATTAAAGCAAATAGCCAGGGTGTTAAATTTCTGGGTGAGACCTAAATACAAAATCTGGTGGACAATGCTCTAGCAATGCTATAGCATCAGTTAGCATAAATAAACTCCACCATGCATGTTGAGGTTATTCCTGCCGGACTTAACCATTGGTACTAATGTTTAGCTTTCAGCCCATATACCTATGTGGCATACGGACCAGTGATAGTATCAGATTGTTTCCTCAAGATGTTTGGACTAGCAAATTCCTTTGTCTAAAAATCACTCTGCCGAGTAGATTCCCATATTATTCAAGTTGGTGTGTCTTAGTGGCTCATGCCTGAGTCTACCACACTTTAGCACTTTAAAAAGTGACCAACTCGTTGAGAACAATCAGTTTAAAAAAATATAGAGAGCAACTCTTCCAAGTCTACTTCCTATGTCATTTGAGTTGACGTGCATATCGTGGCTTATGCCTAAGTCCATGTCACTTAAACACTTTCAAAGTGATCAACCCGTGAAGAAGTGCATGTTGCTTTAGAAACCTTGAATGAAATAATGAAATATACTTTTGCAAACAAAAATCCACCATATTTGATTTAGAACCTCACCCTTTCATTTCACAGCCAAGCTAATAAATTTAGCTACTCATTACAACGTAAACATTTTACGACAAATAAGAACCTACAACCAAAGACATTAGTTTAACAAGGAAGAAATAATTATAAGAGCAAATTGTTTGAACAAGACTAATAAACAATTGTGAGCCAATATAGAACTTCAAAAGATTATAGATTAATAGAAGAACACACTTGGGAAAGAATCCAAGTATGTGGTGTGTCTTCAAAACACTTACAAACAAACTATAAATACTAGTAGGGAAGGGTACAATGGTAATATCAAGGGGAACCTACAAACCATTAAGTCAACTAATGGTGCCAAAAAGAACCAACTTGTTCCCATGATGCATAAAAATGAAGCTTCCTTCCATATTTAACTATTACAAAAATAATTAAAATTAAAACACTGTCCAAAAGGGGAGATCTAAAATCTCAGATGTTGTCTTTTTGTCCAAGATTGTTGACCGAATCAGCACTTCCAATCAGCACCATGCAGCATATCCGTGATGGTGCAGCAATACTCCAGAATTCTGCATATTATACCTAATATTAGTTAAAACACATGTAAAACAGGTAAATCACTTCACTTAACTTCAAGGCTCAATGAAAGGTAAAATAAGACAGTTAAGGACTCAAAGTTGGGATAAAAGTGTAAAATAACTAAATAAAAGACACAATAAAGGGTATTAATGTATTGAATACTCAACACATATCAATGGTTTTACATCGTTTATGTAGTAATCGAATTCGTTAGGCACGCAATCAAGTCGAACCGTACCGTGAATCGCGTCTAATCGTGTGTTGCTTCTTATCTTTAACTAAGGTACGGATTTCATTTTTTATTGACACTCGGGAAACTAGTTGTTCTAGTTGACCCTTCGTATCGGTGGTTCACTGCCTTGTTATTGATCACTTAAATGTGGTCAATAATATATATATATATATATATATATATATATATATATATATGTATGTATACTAGTCGTGTACCCGCGCGATGCACAGCGGGTGAACCACATTTTCGAAGTAATAACATATCCATTAGTCGTGTTTTACTGTTCATCTGAACTTTATTTCACGAGCTTACATGGTTTATTTGCATGTCCAGACTTTATTTATGGCATCCTATTTTGCTTTCACCGGCTTATCCCTTGTGTCTGTAAATCATAAACTCATGAAATTGATACTTTAGACCATCAAAGGTTTTGAACCAACACTTGTCATTTACGAGAAAACTAAACGACTTCTTAATTATCGTTGCTAATTTGTTATATAAATGAATAGATTAAAAAAATTAACATAAAGTTTACTTCCAATGATTTATAGATGATAAAAGGAGTCTTAATCTACATTTATAATCGATGATTTAAATATCATTAATTTATTGGTAGTGCTACAAGTTGTTATCCTAAATATAATATAATAATAGTTTACTATGATTCACCATACGAAGGGCTGAATAAAAAAAAGTGTTCCCAATCCTTTTTCCACCAAATTCTCGCCATATAATTTTCTAAACCATCGAAATTAAAGCTCCAAACACCATTAAAGTTCCCAATTCCATTAGAAAAATAACTAACATATATCCCCCAAAATTTCATCTCCTCATCCATCAATCATCATTCGTTTCGAATAACCACCACAAAAATTTCCAATCCTATAAATAGCCAACATAATAGTCATCACCAAGAAAAAATCCACTTTAAACAAACCAAATCCAAATCAAAAGGATGGAGACCCAAACCATAAGCTTCAAGAAAAAATTCTTAGGGGTTGTTTGGTTTGTTTGAAGGAATGAAAATGGAAATGATAATGAAAATAAAAAGGAATGAATACAAATCATTACAATATATTATATTATAATACATATCTTTCCTTTGTTATTGTTTGGAAAAAAGGAAAATCTACTTTACATTTCTTGCAGCAATAGAGGAAGTCAGAAACCCACCCATCATCTCTTCTTCTCCATTTACACAATTCATCAAGAGTACCTCTTCTCCAAGCATCTCCTTAGAACAACCCACCAACACCTGCAAATCGAAAAATGAACAGAAAAAAGCGAACCCACCCCTCTTCAAGTCGTCTTTGGAAATCGTGAATGGTGAAAAAACGATTTTTAAACTCACTTTATGAATCAAGGACTAAAGTAAGGCATTAACACAAAGAGCCTCAAACCAATATTGAACCAGCAACCAAACCCCATCCTTTTGACAAGCAGCAACCCTTAGAAAATAATATATATAAAAAATTGCCCTTGGTCTCCCAAAATCTAACTTCTGTTGAAAATGAAACAAAATAACAACAGCCCCCATGTGCAAATAAATACCATTATAATTGATCTGTTGCATCGTTCGAAGGCCATATGAACAATATCCAAGTCATATCAGAAAAACAACAGAAAACAATCCATATCAGAAGCAAGACGAACAATTTGAAGCAAACAGGACAACATTTGATGAAAAATCCCAAAATTTATAGAAAAAGCAAAACTTAAACAGAGGATGTAACGTACCTAGAAGCGAGTCGAAGAATTCAAAGTCAGAAAAAACGCTCCTTGAACATCTCTGTATGAATCCCATGAAAGAACAAAAACCATGGAAAAAGTATGGATTTAGGTTATAAAATAAAAACAAAAACAAAAACCTTACCTTAGTTTAGGAGCTTCTTCTAGGACCTCTTATACACACATATTTCTGGGAGCCTCTTGACTGATCTATCTTGAGACATGAAATTGGGGAGAAAGAAAAAGCCTGGTCGATCAAAGAACACTCTAAAACTCTTTAATCAGGTGGTACGAACCATGAAAGATGAAAATAGAAGGAAGGCATTGTTTCTTTTATGAAATAAACACAGATGGTGACCATTTTTCGGTGGAGAATTGGATTAGAGATTTGAGTGTGAGAGATAATGTAAATTTTGAATCTGGATACAATTTAGGAGACTTTTCAGAGGGTGAAACTGTTTTGGGAAGACAATTCAGACAACTTTTATCTCTTTCAAACAAATATTGAGAAATGAAAAATCCTGTAGTATGATGGATGGTTGAGACGTTAACATCAGTGCATAAAAGACTTGTATACTATGCTCCTTCTTCTTTGCAATTAGATGCTTCTTTTCATAGTAACCAACATTTTTGACTTTTTAAACACTTGTACTCAATGCATAGAAGGTTGTCTTTAAGACTTTATGCTCAAACCATTATTAAAGTAGTATATATATAAACCATTGCACAGTTATTTTTAAAACTTGAGTTTAATCTTTTGATTCTCATATATGATGTAGTTGTGAATTTTATGAAATATATTGAAACTTGATGTTTTATGAAAGACATCCGGGTAGTGGCATTTGTTAGTTTTCTTGATTTTCAGTATTACCCAATTGATGGGCACATTAGTTGGGATGCCTTCTATGGTGGCTTTGTTGTCATAGCGTCCTACAGGTGAACTCGATCCACATGGGTAAACCCAATAGTGGCTTACGTAAACCCACCTTGTGAACTAGGCCGATTTTATTTGGCTCCAGGGCGGATGGATTGATCCTAGGACTTACCCATCATGTGACCATGGTTAAATTCACTTGGGACTCGGGGTATGTACCCGCACGCCAGCCGATAGTTCGTGTGGTTTGGCCACTCCACGAACACAACAGGAATTGATGGACATTAATTATATTATATTTTTGAACCGAGAATTATGAACCGAACATTTGAACATGATTTGACAAATTTTGTTTACTTTATGATTTAAATTGAGAATTCCGAACCGTATGGAATTTCTGTGAAATTATATTCATTGAATTATAATCTTCCGCTTTGTTATCGATTTTACAATTGTTATTTCGAATTTATATATAATCCGTTCACTTAACCCTGTTGCTCAGCCGTGTTTTGTTTTCTGACACGGCAGGTTCCAAGTGATCGATAGGGCGGGGCTTGAGATCGAGAGTGCAACTTTTGGAGTTTCAGACGCGCTTTAGATGTTAATATTTTATCTTTATAAGCACTTTTGGACTGTAATATTTTTGGGTTGTAATCTATGTTTGGAGTTTATTAGTAGCTCTGAATTGTTTGTGTCTTTACATTAAGTCCCTCTAGTGACACCGCCCGTCCAGACCTTACGAACGGGGGATGCTACACATTTGGAACATACATATGGAGATATGAGAATTTGAAAGTCTAAAGACTTTCAACATCAAGTCGTAGAAAATCTAAAAAAGGGTTTTGATTTTTGCATAACATTTTACAATAGAGAAAACTGATGATTCTCCATCCAAACATGAGTCTTTTTATATAGGCATGTTGAAGGCTGGTGACCTCCATCTGTCTTGAAAAGAGAAATGATTGAGAAACCTTATACCGAGAACCGACTTTTGATATCAAGCTTGAACTTGCTTTGATTCTTTGAATTATTGCTTCCATCATTTTTGGCTATTAGTAAGAGTTGGCCGACATACTCTATAAAGTTTGAGGTCATCTTATCTTGAAAGATCATCATTAAGCATCTTATCTCGAGAGATCATCATTACTCTATAAAGTTGAGGGCATCTTATCTTGAGAGATCATCATTAAGCATCTTAATTTTGAGAGGACATCATTTAACCTATAGATTTTTAAATTTTTGATAAACATTTTTTTGACCGGTACATCTTCTGAAATACCAAAGAATATGTTTCATATATTTGATAAATTTCCCTTTTGATTAACGAAAAAATATTGTCGACAACGACAAAACACCAAACTCACACTTTATTATTTTACATTTGGATATGGATCTTGAGTAGCAATTGAACTGTCTGGGGAACTTTGTTTTATTTCTTTGATAATTATTTGGATTTCTTCTTCGGGATTTGCTGCCATAAATTGAGCAATTTCTTTTTCTTCATCAATTTGCAGAGGACTTGGAGGTGACGTTATGGTAGCTGGGACGCGAAAATTGATTGAGTAATAATCTGAGGCACCTTGAATTATCATCCTTTCTATACCATTTATCATTATTAGTAAGGATTATTTGGTATCAATATTAAGGACCAATATTATTAAGGACTAACATGAACATTATTATTATGTACCTTTATACCTTTATCTACCATTGATACCTTTATGTACCGTTGTTATGTACCATTAATGCCTTTTATGTACCTTTATGTATATTTTGTTATTAAGCTCTGATTAATATTTAACTGGTATTAAGTCTATATTTAATTAGAATTTTAGTAATGAATCATTGGAATAATACGTTTAAAATTTATTCAACAAAATATAATGTGACATTAAAATTAAATTTTATAAATAAGCAATCATAAAAATAAGAACAAATATAATTTATGAAAAACAAATACCTTCTTTGATTAAATGATCTTTTGAACAGTTGTCCTTAAGACATTTGGAACAAACATCTGGAGATATAAGAATTTTAAAGTCTAAACACTTTGAACATCTAGTCGTTGAAAATCTAAGAGAGTGTTTTGATTTTTGCATAACATTTTACAAAGAAGAAAGGCATGTCGAAGGGTTGGTATGGTGACCTCTTGTTGAAGGGTTGGTATGGTGACCTCTTGTTGAAGGGTTGGTGACCTCTATCTGTCTTGAAAAGAGAAATAATTGAGAAACCTTTTACCGGGAACCGACTTCTGATATCGAGCTTAAAATTACTTTGATTCTTTGAATTATTGCTTCCATCGTTTTTGGCTATTAGTAAGAGTTGGCCGACATACTCTATAAAGTTGAGGGCATCTTATCTTGAAAGATCATCATTAAGCATCTTATCTTGAGAGATCATCATTACTCTATAAAGTTTGAGGGCATCTTATCTTGGAAGATCGTCATTAAGCATCTTATGTTGAGTGATCATCATTTAACCTATGAATTTTTAAATTTTTGATAAACTTTGTTTTGACCGGTACATCTTCTGAAATACCAAAGAATGTATTTCATATATTTGATAAATTTCCCTTTTGATAAACGAAAGAATATGGTCGACATCGACAAAACACCAAACTCACACTTTATAAATTTACATCTGGATATGGATCTTGAGCATCTTGTAAAATGAGTCTTGATGAATTTCTTGAGCAGCGATTGAACTATCTGGGAACTTTGTATTATTTCTTTGATAAGTCTTCGAATTTCTTCTTTGGAATTTGCTGCCATAAATTGAGCAATTTCTTCTTCATCATCAATTTGCAGAGGACTTGCATGCGACGTTATGGTAGCTGGGACGCGAAAATTGATTGAGTAATAATCTGAGACACCTTGAATTTTCATCCTTTCTATACCATTTATCATTATTGCTAAGGATTATTTGGTATCAATATTAAGGACCAATATTATTAAGGACTAACATGAACATTATTATTATGTATCTTTATACCTTTATCTACCATTGATACCTTTATGTAACTTTATTATATACCATTAATGCCTTTTATGTACATTTATGTATATTTTGTTATTAAGCTCCGATTAGTATTTAATTGGTATTAAGTCTATATTTATTTTGAATTTTAGTAATGAATCATTGGAATGATACGTTTAAAATTTATTCAACAAAATATAATGTGACATTAAAATTAAACTTTATAAATAAGCAAGCATAAAAATAAGAACAAATATAATTTATGAAAAAACAATACCTTCTTTGATTAAATGATCTTTTGAACAGTTGTCCTTAAGATATTTGGAACATACATCTGGAGATATAAGAATTTGAAAGTCTAAAGACTTTGAACATCTAGTCGTTGAAAGTGACCTCCATCTGTCGTGAAAAGAGAAATAATTGAGAAGCCTTTTACCGGGAACCGACTTTTGATATTGAGCTTAAAATTGCTTTGATTCTTTGAATTATTGCTTCCATCGTTTTCGGTTATTAGTAAGAGTTAGCCGACATACTCTATAAAGTCGAGGGCATCTTATCTTGAAAGATCATCATTAAGCATCTTATCTTGAGAGATCATCATTACTCTATAAAGTTTGAGGGCATCTTATCTTGAAACATCATCATTAAGCATCTTATCTTGAGTGATCATCATTTAACCTATGAATTTTTAAATTTTTGATAAAATTTTGTTTTGACTGGTACATCTTCTGAAAATACCAAAGAATGTATTTCATATATTTGATAAATTTCCCTTTTGATAAATGAAAGAATATGGTCGACAAAGACAAAACACCAAACTCACACTTTATAATTTTACATCTGGATATGGATCTTGAGCATCTTGTAAGAATGATTCTTGATGAATTTCTTGAGCAGCGATTGAACTATCTGGGAACTTTGTTTTATTTCTTCGATAAATTGTTGGTCCAAAGGAGTCTACAAGAGTTCAAGGATATAGAAACAGTTTGTAGAGGGGGGGGGGGGGGGCTGAATACAAACACGCAGATTTTTAGTTTTTAAATTAGTTTATATTGAATAACAAATTTATAGTTACAAGCGGAATTAGAACAAGTAAATAAACCTATTATATTGTAACTTAAGAAATCATACAGTTTAATGCACAAGGAAGTAAGAAGAGAAAAGAGACAGAGGTTATAGAAATAGAAAGTAGCATGCATGAAGATGAAGAAGATATCTTCATCTTATTTATATCCGTTTGCATTTAATGGAAGACAAAAGGTATATGCCACGTGTCAAGCTTTCATAGGAAGCTTGTCCTTTGTTCAAAAGCAACCATGCTTTTGTCCGTGTGTGAACAGTACCATATCAGATATGATGGGGACATAAGAGATAATTCGTACGTCCTTCTCTGACATAGTATAAGGTTTGACTTTTGTGCATCGAGGATAAGATCAACGTTAATCTTGTTTGAGAAGCTTCACTTGATCGCTGAACTTGAAACTTCAAGGATGAACTTTCAGAGTATCGTAGAGGCTTGACAAGACTTCACACTTTGGTTTAGATAATCCTTGCTATCACTGAACCGCTTCAGATCAATAGCTGATTATCTCTTTCTTCAGCTTTGTCTTCGACTTTTGCTGAATGTTCTTTTGGTGTGTTGGTTGATCTTCAGATCTTTAGAGGTAGACTTGAGGTTCCTGATTTTCAGCTATCGCTGATAACGATCAGCATATGCTATCGCTGAATTTGAACATAAGTTTACCAATGGAATTTCACTATGTATATAAAGGAATCATATTCAAATCACTGAGAGGAGTTATGATCAACCATCTCCCCCTATTCGATTATTATTAAGTAATATGGGAAAATTACTTGAAAGAATTAGTAGGGACTTAAGAAATATTGAAGTAAAATTTCTAAGTACTAATCTGTGAGATCTTTTTCAGCTAATCTATTATAGCCATTGAGTTTCATTTATAAGGATATGAAAACACAATTTTTACAAGTAGAGGCGTTAATTACATTCACTGATTTAAATTTCAGAGAGAAATATTAGTGCGTAAAGAGGTTTGTAAAGAAATTAGAACTCTTATGTATTATCTTCATCATCGTCTTCTTCCTCCTCATCATCTTCTTCTTCAGCAACGACGGAAGGAGGATCTTGCTGTATGTAGGGAGATATTGGAGAGCCAAGAATTGTTGCATTGACCTGTCCGATTATCTCATCAGCAATTTCTTTGGCGCATCTCTCCCCTCGATGTTGTCAGCGGGGAGAACATGCACCATCATTGTTCGCACATTGGACCCAATGTCCTTCATTGAGTCGGTGTGCATGGTCTAGGTCTGGATTACCTGATTCAACGAGGTCCAATCAGCAGCAGTCAAGGATGAGCCAGCCTTAGAGAGCTTAGTCAGCATCTGCATCATATCGGACTGAGTCTTTTAAATAGACTCGAGCACAAGGTTTTGTGCTTGCACCTGTTTTTCCAGCTTGGCAATCGCTTGCTCATGAGCCAGATTGTCAGCCTTTACTGACTGAATGTCAATGTAAATGTTATTTATTGTGGCCTTAATGCCTGGAACACCAGCGACCGTCTGAAAGATGTACTCGACAGACGTCTGAAGATTGTCCACCCTGGCCCTTGTGAGAGGACATTCATTGACCAAGAAGTCAATAGCAGGGAATGTGGGGCTGGGAAGAACCACCTGTGGAATCTCAATAGAGAAGGGAGGAAGTTTGGAGGCAAACTTCTCCTACTTGATCCGGCGCAGGTCTGCAGCAGTCTTTGGTTGCTGCAAAGATTTTCCTTTGATACCGCTGGAGGGAGCAGCATTAGCCCTGGTGGTAGTAGTGGTGGTCGCTCAGGTAGAAAGAGGAGGTGTGATACCTGATGAAAACATAGACAGAGCAGCCAAAAAGAGCTCTGGGTTAGATGAAGGGTGACAAGACATGTTATTTACCTTGAGGGTATCATGAGGATTACTCTCAGGGACAACGTGTACGACGATAGTGTCCTGTGGATCATTATCCTGTTTCTTAGAATGTCTGTGAGAGACATGCTAACGTCCTGTCATTCTGGCTTTCCAAAGCTCAGATTGTCGAAACAATATTGAAGGTTGGACAACGTGCGATTCAACATCATCAGAGATAGGGACAAGTATCTCTGAATCATATGTTTGTGTGAGGACCAAAGAAGAAATGGTGGAAGAAGAATAGAGGGCTGTGAAAGTAGTACGTGGTCCAGCTTCAGCGGAGCTGGCTAAAACACTTTCAGTGACCGGAGTCGCTGAAAATGAAGGTAGTGCTGAAGAAATGGCAACGGATGCAGAGACCGTTGTCGTGGATGTGGCTAAAGAGGACGTTGGTATTACGCCTGAATCAAAAAGGGAAGTCTTTTAAGAGACCCCCTTCTTTGGTTTCTTTGTCGCCGGTTTCTGAGCGATGTTCTTTTTGTGACCATCGGTCGGTTCCTTTCTTTTAGAGGGGGTGGAGGTGTCTGGGATACTCACTGATGGATTGTTCAGTGAGATGGACACAGGTGTTGCGGCTCCAATGAGTTGCAGCATGTATGGAGTGTAGGGAGCATCATCTGGATGGGCATCAATGTCCAAAGACTTCTTGCCGACCATGGAAAAACCTTTGGTTGGCGACCTTTGGATATTCATCCTTGAAGGCAAACTCCATGATGGTAGCAAAGAATCTAGGGTAAGGAATGAAGGGTTTCCTCTTCCCAGCTTTCACCCTGTTGTACATGTCGCAGAATATGTAGTCCTCATAGTTCAGCTTGTAGTTTGTGTAGAGAGCGAAGCCAAGATCTTGGAAGTCTTTGCTGGCTTGATCATGAGAGCCAGTCTTGGAACCCAAGCACTGAATCACATGGGTAAAAATGTATTGCCAGCGAACTAGGAGACGCTTCTTTTCCATCTTTGAACCCACTGATTTTTCTTCAGGGTTCTCCCATACATAGCCAATAGAGTCTAGAAACTCCTCTATCTGCTCTCTGGAGGGCTCAGAGGCCCATTGTTGATTCTTACCTCTTGAAGGGAGGTGAAGAGCATTTCTGAGAAACCCCGAGGTGAAGGCGAAGGGGCCCAGAATGGGGATTTTGAAGGCCATTGCAGGGAGCTTGTTCCCCTTGTCCGTAGTCAGTGTTGTGCAGTAAGCGGTGTACCATAGAGCTTCAAGATGAGAAGAGACGCCAATGGGATTGTGCACAAAAGCATACATCAGTGGACAAGTCTTGATGAATGTTACACCATCATTGAAGTAAGATTTGTCAGCAGGGATGTCCACCAAAGCCAAATAGTTGCATGGCTTGAAAGTTGCTTCTTCCAAGCCGAAGATGCTGGCTGGAGCTTTTGTGAGGACAATTGGAGCACTCTCGTCAGCTTGAGTAGTTTTGCTTGAAGAAGTCGTTTCTATTTCAAAGATGGGAACACCAAAGAGGAAGATCATGGTTTAATATAGAAGGAATAAACCAGAATATGTTTTTGGTACAAAGACGACCAAAACTGTAGAAGAGAAACAAGTGTTTTGATGAACAAAGATCAAAATACTTGTTATTAACACAAGTTTTGAAAAGTAGTTTTTAGAAAAACTTGGTTAAGAATACCAAAAATGGTCTTCTGTTCTAAGACGAACCCATAACAGGTTTTGAGAAAGATTTTAGGGTTTTATCACATTTATTTTAGATTCTAAACAAGAAGTTATAAATAATTTATAGATGTGATAAATGACATTTTTGTTTTAAATAAAGAATAAAGGGTTAGATCAAACCTTAAAAGTGAAAAACAAAGAAAAACGCACAAGTGCATGTTCTCGGTGTTCTTGAAGAAAGCTTGAAGATTCGAAGGAGATTCTTTCTTTTTAGAGAGTTATGAGTGCGTAAAGAGTCAAATGAAGAGAATAATTGCTTAAATAGCAAGAGGAGAGAGAAAAGGATAGCTAAACGACAATTTTAGCTTTTTGAAAAGTAATTATGACCTAGCGCACATTCCTAGAAAAGAGTGGGAAAGGAAACGTCGTGGTCCGTCATGTGTCAGATAAAGGTCTTACGTGTCCTTTTCTTATTTGAAAATTTTGAAAATGATTATCATTTAAAAATGTTAATCATTATCCGTAAATTCTTCATCAATAGACAATAAAGGATTGTCAGTGATGGGTTTTTAGTTTGAAGACATTCTCTGGAAAAAAAAAAGAACATTCAGAGAATGTAAAGATTTAGAAATACATACCTGAGTGAGAAAAATCAAGTATCACTGAATCAGAGTTTTAGAGAATGGAGAGTTTAATCAGCGTATAACATACCAAGTTCGCTGATGAGTAGATTAAATCTTGTTTCATCAAGAGGCTTGGTGAAAAGATTAGCGAGCTGATATTCAGTTGGTACAAAGTGAAGTTCCACTTCTCCATTCATCACATGATCTCTGATAAAGTGATATCGAATCTCAATGTGCTTGGTTTTGGAGTGAAGTACAGGGTTATTTGAAATTGTAATAGCACTAGTGCTATCACAATAGATAGGGATTTTGGAAGGCTTGAGATCGTAATCTCTCAGTTGATTTCTCATCCATAAGGTTTAAGCACAACAGCTACCAGCGGCTACGCATTTAGCTTCAGCGGTAGATGTGGACAAAGAGTTCTGCTTCTTACTAGTCCAACTTATCAACTTACCACCTAATAACTGACATCCACCAGTGGTGCTCATCCTATCAATCTTGCATCCTACAAAATCGCTATCAGAGTAACCGATTAGATCGAACCCTGAGCCTTTGGGATATCAAAGACCTAGATTAGGAGTTCCCTTCAAATATCTGAAGATTCGCTTTACAGCGATAAGGTGAGATTCCTTTGGTTCAACTTGATATCGAGCACAGAGACAGGTATAATACATGATATCAGGTCTACTCGCTGTAAGATACAGCAGGGATCCGATCATCCCACGATAGGCAGTGATATTGACAGGTTTCCCATTTGGGTCTTTATTCAAAGTAGAGGAGGTGCCATAGGGGTCTTCATTGCTGAGCATTGATTCATATCAAACTTGTTCAGCATGTCTTTAACATATTTACTTTGACAAATGAAAATTCCTTTGTCAGATTTCTTAATCTGCAAACCAATAAAATATGTTAGTTCACCCATCATACTCATTTTGTATTCTTTCTTCATTATTTTAGCAAAACGAGTGCATAGATTAAGTCTTGTGGAGCCAAAGATAATGTCATCAACATATATTTGAGCAAGAATAGTATGACCTTTATATTTTCTTAAAAATAGAGTTTGGTCAATTTTTCCACGAACAAATTTTTCTTTTAAGAAGGTATTTTGAAAGAGTATCATACCAAGCTCTGGGAGCTTGTTTTAACCCGTAAAGAGCTTTCAAAAGTTTAAAAACATAACCAGGATGGTTTGGATCAGAGAACCCAGGAGGTTGTTCAACATAAACTTCCCCGCTGAGTTTACCATTTAGAAAAGCACTTTTAACATCCATTTGAAAAAATTGAAAGTCCTTATGGGCAGCATAAGCTAAGAAAAGTCTTATGGCTTCTAATCTAGCTACAGGAGCGAAGGTCTCATCATAGTCAATACCTTTTCCTGTTTGTATCCCTGAGCAACAAGTCTAGCCTTATTGCAAATTACAGTGCCATTTTCATCCAGCTTATTTCGAAAAACCCATTTGGTTCCTATTACAGTTTTATAAGATGGAAGAGGAACAAGATTCCAAACTCTGTTTCTACGAAACTCAGTTAGTTAATTTTGCATGGCAGAGACCCAGCTAGGATCAGTGATAGCTTGATTTATCTTCTTAGGTTCAGAGAGAGAAATAAAATTTACATACAGACAGATATTACCTGTACCTTTACGAGTCTTGATACCTGCATTCGGATCACCAATGATTTGATTTATTGGATGATTTGCAGTCCATCGCTGAGTTGGAGGTTGAGGTGATTGATCAACAATAGATTCAACAATTTGTTCTCTTTCAGGGATAACGTTGGTTGTTTCAGCAACAGGTACTTCATTATTTAAGATCAATTATGGAGGTTATTTAGAGGATTGATCAGTAGAAGATGAAGCTTGGTTATTCACTGAAGAATTTCCTAAAGAAGTATCAGATGGAGGAATCTGATTGAGAGGAGTGATGTTGATCCCTAATGATGATGGATCGTTGCTTGACATAGGAAGATCAGGGATCCCATCATCATTGGTTTCAGCATTAAGTTGGTTGCTGAAATAAGTTTCAGGTTCCCCGTAATGAGATTTCATCCATTGATTCAACTCCTCATCTTCTTCAGGGATAGGAGTAGAATTTGTTGGGCGAGATTCATCAAAGTTGACGTGCATGGATTCTTCAACATGTCGTCTTCTTTTGTTGAAGATTCTAAAAGACTTGGATACAAAAGAGTATCCAATAAATATCCCAGCATCAGCATCAGAAAATGTGTAGATATTTCAGTGAGGGTCTTCTTCCATGAAATAGTTCATATGAGGTCTTCTTGAATCGCTTCACTATAAGGGATCGATTCTGAATAAAGCACGTTGTATTTACTGCTTCAGCCCATAATTGAGTAGGTAGATGCGATTCGCTGAGCATTGAGCGATCTGCTTCAATGATTGTTCTATTTCTTCTTTCAGCAACACCATTTTGCTGAGGAGTTCTCACTGATGAGAAGTTGTGAGTCATTCCTTTTTCTTCAAAGAAATTAATCAAGGTACGTTCTTGAATTCAGTACCATGATCACTTCTCATGGAGCGAACGACGAGATTGTTCAGGACTTCCATTCTTTTTATAAATGCAATAATTACGTCAGGTGTATCACTTTTGGATCGAAGAAACAATACCCATGTGTATCAAGAATATTCATCGACTATCACAAGAGTGTACTTCTTTCCAGATAGAGATTGGACGTTCATAGGTCCAAATAGATCCATATGGAGAATCTGAAGAGTTGAGGTCACTGAAGAAACTTGTTTAGGTCTGAAAGATGCTTTTGTTAGTTTTCCCTTTTCACACGCTGAGCAAAGAGATTCCTTTGCAAAGGTATGGTTAGAGAGATCCCTGACAAGTTCTTTTTGAAACAATTCATTTATCATCTTAAAGTTCAGATGAGAGAATCTTTTATGCCATAACCAGTTTATGTTTGAGGAGGCTCTGGAAATGAAGCACATGTTCTCAGAATGAGAGCTATTCATGTTAATGAAATACACATTTTCAACTCTTTTGCCTGTTAAGGCAAGTTTGTCATTAGAATCAGTGACAACACATCTATTCTTTAGAAATAGAACTTTGAAGTCTTTGTCACATAGCTGACTAACGCTCAATAAATTGTGCTTTAGTCCTTCAACGTAAGTGACTCTGCTAAATGAAGTAGCTCCATTGGATAGAATTCCATAACCTTTAGTGTATCCTTTGCCATTTCCACCAAAGGTCACTGAGGGACCAGCTTCTTCCTTGTATTCAGAGAGCAGAGATTTTATGCCAGTCATGTGCCTTGAGCATCCGCTATCAACATACCAGATACCTTTGCCATTCTGCGTACAACAAAAGGATTAATTTTTCATAGGTACCCATATTACTATGGGTCCTGGTGTGTTAGTGGAAGGAGTGGCGGAAGAGCTACTAGCTGAAGAATTGATTTCAGTATATATCTTTACCTTGGAAGTTTTACCAACCTTGGTGGATTTTATTCTTGCTGAGTTATCAGCTTGAGCTACTTTCTTTCCATGAGCTAATTTTTCAGCTTTGGTAGCATTAGGACATTTGCTGGCAATGTGGGTAGTTTCACCACAGTGATAGCATTTCCTATATTTATGAATCGGTTCGGAATTGAAAGAGTTCAGAGTGCAAGAAGAAATATTTCCAGGAGCAGAGCCTAGAATTCCTTTGTCTGATGTCCTTGGGGGTATAACAATATTATCACAGACAGGTGTAAGGTTGATCTTAATTTTGGGAGTTGATCTCTGAATAGATCCAGGAATTTTCTTCCCAGATTTAGGATGACTTACTGAAGGAACAGAGGAGTTCTTCTTCTGTTTCTGAAAGTTTTTTATTTTAGGAACGTGGTCAGGAACTTTGTTCTTGATCATTTTCTTAGAATCATTAGATTTAAGAACAGTCAACTTCTCAGACAAACATTCTGAATTTCCACATGGACGATCATTCTCTGATTCTTTTTTATCAGGGTTATATCCTAACCCACTTTTGAATTTCAGAGGGTTTGAGCATTGATGATCTCGCTGACTTTCTCAGATGCCTTGCACCATCCTTCGATGGCAGCTTTTTCAGCCTTAAGATCAACGATGGCCTTTTCCCTTTCAGCGATAGTTTGTTGTCTCTCAATGTTTATGGTTTGATTTACAAAGACTTGATCTTTTAGAGTTTCTTCAATCTTTGTTAGCTCTTTGATTTTTAAATGACAATTTTTCAGTTGTTCAGAAAGATCAATATTAATTTGTTCAGCTTTAATCTTTCCATTTAGAGCATTGTAAAAATCAACAGTCATAACATCGAGGGTAGACAGGTTATCACTTTCAGGTATGGAGGAGTTTATTGGAATGTTTACCTGAGTTGAAGGAGACTCTGAAGAAGATGTTTGAGAGACTTCTTCAGCTTCCTCAATTCTTTCCATTAGACAAAGGAAAGCAAGATCTTCTTCATCGGAGCCTGATTCATCAGATGTTTTGCCCCAATTATCTTCTTGATCCCAGTCAAGTTCTTCAGCAATTAGGCCTTTGCCTTTTTGCTGGTTCTTTTTCAGATCTCTGTATTTATTTTTCAATTTAAAATACTTTTCCTTTTTATTAGAGTTCTAAGAGGTGGTGGGTGCAACTACTTTCTTAGATCTACACTCACTAGCAAAGTGACCTTTTCGCTGACAGTTATAGCATCTAGCAGATGCTTTTTCAGCGGGCAGAGTCTTTGACTTATCACAGTCAGTGATAGTAGGAGGTTCTCGAAAATTGCTCTTTCTAGCAAATCTTCTAAAGTTGTTTGTTAGAAGTGCTAGAGAGTTATCAAACTCAGAGACGTCAGCATCAGTGAGTTGTTCTGAATCAGTTTGATTTAATTCACTGATAGAGGTAATAGAAGAAGAAACTTGTTTTGAAGGTTCTACCTCTGAAGTCAATAGTGCCAAAGAAGTACTTTTGGCACCCTTGATATCATTTACGAGGTTTTTCCTTAAAACCTAAGATTGCTCTTCATTTAAGAGCATTCCATATAAAGCACTAAGAGAGAGAGAGTTTCAAGATTCTTTGACAGTTTTAAACACGTAGTGTACACTCGCCATTGTTCAAATAGTGCCTCCATGAATTTTGTCAGAATTTCGGCATTAGAATATTCTCGGTTGACAATTTCATATCAATCAAGAGACAGTTTCACCTTTTAAGCGCATCAAACTTTCAAACTGTCTTACCAAATTAATACATCTAGTGATTTGGACTACATCGGTCCCTTCATATTGAATACACAAGGTATCCCACATGGCCTTAGATGTTCTCATTTTCATTACAGAATGATAGACTTCATCTGGTAAAGACATTGCAATTATGGATCTAGCTTTAGAGTCTATAGCTACTTCATTTTTCTCTTCTTCAGTCCATCGATCTTGAGTTTTGATGATTCTCCTTTCAGCGATGGCTGGAGTGGTAGTGGTGGCAGGAACACTAGCTACCAGGGCTGTAGGAACAAATGGTCCATTTTCTAGATAGTAGGGAATCTTAGGATCTGACCCTTCTAGGAATAGAGTCATTCTTTCCTTCCATAATGGAAAGTTATCACGGCTAAATCTTGGAGGTTTAGCTAAAGATCCATTATCAATGTAGTTTGTATTAGTATTAGTCATTTTAAAATAATTTTGTTAAAAGATATTTTAAAGATAAGCAAGAAACACTACTCTGATACCACTTGTTGGTCCCAAAGGAGTCTACAAGAGTTCAAGAATATAAAAACAGTTTGTAGAAGGGGGGGGCTGAATACAAACACACAGATTTTTAGTTTTTAAATTAGTTTATATTGAATAAACAAATTTACAGTTACAAGCGGAATTAGAACAAGTAAATAAACCTATTCTATTGTAACATAAGAAATCACACAGTTTGATGCACAAGGAAGTAAGAAGAGAAAAGAGACAGAGGTTATAGAAATAGAAAGTAGCATGCATGAAGATGAAGAAGATATCTTCATCTTATTTATACCCGTTTGCATTTAATGCAAGACAAAAGGTATATGCCACGTGTCAAGCTTTCATAGGAAGCTTGTCCTTTGTTCAAAAGCAACCATGCTTTTGTTCGCGTGTGAACAGTACGATATCAGATATGATAGGGACATAAGAGATAATCTGTACGTCCTTCTCTAAAATAGTATAAGGTTTGACTTTTGTGCATCGAGGATAAGATCAACGTTAATCTTGTTTGAGAAGCTTCAGTTGATCGCTGAACTTGAAACCTCAAGGATGAACTTTCAGAGTATCGCTGAGGCTTGACAAGACTTCACACTTTGGTTTAGATAATCCTTGCTCACTGAACCGCTTCAGATCACTAGCTGATTATCTCTTTCTTCAGCTTGGTCTTCGACTTTCGCTGAATGTTCTTTTTGTGTGTTGGTTGATCTTCAGAGGTAGACATGAGGTTCCTGATTTTCAGCGATCGCTGATAACAATCAGCGTATGCTATCGCTGAATTTGAACATAAGTTTACCAATGGAATTTCACTAAGTATATAAATGAATCATATTCAAATCACTGAGAGGAGTTATGATCAACATAAGTCGTCGGATTTCTTCTTTGGGATTTGCTGCCATAAATTGAGCAATTTCTTCTTCATCATCAATTTGCAAAGGACTTGGAGGTGACGTTATGGTAGCTGGGACGTGAAAATTGATTGAGTAATAATCTGAGACACCTTGATTCTCCATGCAAACTTGAGTCTTCTTATATAGGCATGTTGAAGGGTTGGTGTGGTGACCTCTTGTTGAAGGGTTGGTGACCTCCATCTGTCTTGAAAAAAGAAATAATTGAGAAGCCTTTTACCGGGAACCGACTTTTGATATTGAGCTTAAAATTGCTTTGATTTTTTGAATTATTGCTTCCATCGTTTTGGCTATTAATAATAGTTGGCCGACATACTCTATAAAGTTGAGGGCATCTTATCTTGAAAGATCATCATTAAGCATCTTATCTTGAGAGATCATCATTACTCTATATAGTTTGAAGGCATCTTATCTTGAGTGATCATCATTAAGCATCTTATCTTGAGTGATCATCATTAAGCATCTTATCTTGAGTGATCATCATTTAACATATGAATTTTTAAATTTTTGATAAACTTTATTTTGACCGGTACATCTTCTGAAATACCAAAAAATGTATTTCATATATTTGATAAATTTCCCTTTTGATAAACGAAAGAATATGGTCGACAATGACAAAACACCAAACTCACACTTTATAATTTTACATCTGGATATGGATCTTGAGCATCTTGTAAGAATAAGTCTTGATGAATTTCTTGAGCAGCAATTGAACTATCTAGGAACTTTGTTTTATTTCTTTGAAAAGTCTTCGGATTTCTTCTTTGGGATTTGCTCCCATAAATTGAGCAATTTCTTTTTCATCATCAATTTGCAGAGGACATGGAGGCGACGTTATGGTAGCTGCGACGCGAAAATTGATTGAGTAATAATCTTAGACACCTTGAATTGTCATCCTTTCTATACCATTTATCATTATTAGTAAGGATTATTTGGTTTAAATATTAAGGACCAATATTATTAAGCACTAACATGAACATTATTATTATGTATCTTTATACCTTTATCTACCATTGAGACCTTTATGTACCTTTATTATATGCCATTAATGCATTTTATGTACCTTTATGTATATTTTGTTATTAAGCTCCGATTATTATTTATTTGGTATTAAGTGTATATTTATTTTGAATTTTAGTAACGAATCATTGGAATGATACGTTTAAAATTTATTCCACAAAATATAATGTGACATTAAAAATAGATTTTATAAATAAGCAAGCATAGAAATAAGAACAATATCAATTTATGAAAAAGAAATACCTTCATTTATTAAATGATCTTTTGAACGGTTGTCTTTAAAACATTTGGAACATACATCTGGAGATATAAGAACTTGAAAGTCTAAAGACTTTGAACATCTAGTCGTTGAAAATCTAAGAGAGTGTTTTGAATTTTGCATAAAATTTTACAAAGGAGAAAACTGATGATTCTCCATGCAAACTTGAGTCTTCTTATATAGGCATGTTGAATGGTTGGTATGGTGACCTCTTATTGAAGGGTTGGTGACCTCCATCTGTCTTGAAAAGCGAAATAATTGAGAAGCCTTTTACCGGGAACCGACTTTTGATATTGAGCTTAAAATTGCTTTGATTCTTTGAATTATTGCTTCCATCATTTTCGGTTATTAGTAAGAGTTGGCCGACATACTCTATAAAGTTGAGAGCATCCTATCTTGAAAGATCATCATTAAGCATCTTATCTTGAGAGATCATCATTACTCTATAAAGTTTGAGGGCATCTTATCTTGAAATATCATCATTAAGCATTTTATCTTGAGTGATCATCATTTAAGCTATGAATTTTTAAATTTTTGATAAACTTTGTTTTGACCGGTACATCTTCTGAAATACCAAAGGATGTATTTCATATATTTGATTAAATTTCCCTTTTGATAAACGAAAGAATATGGTCGACAACGACAAAACACCAAACTCACACTTTATAATTTTCCATCTGGATATGGATCTTGAGCATCTTGTAAGAATGAGTCTTGATGAATTTCTTGAGCAACGATTGAACTATCTGGGAACTTTGTTTTATTTCTTTCATATGTCTTCGGATTTCTTCTTTGGGATTTGCTGCCGCAAATTAAGCAATTTCTTCTTCATCATCAATTTGCAGAGGACTTGAAGGCGACGTTATGGTAGCTGGGACGCCAAATTTGATTGAGTAATAATCTAAGACACCTTGAATTGTCATCTTTCTATACCATTTATCATTATTAGTAAGGATTATTTGGTGTCAATATTAAGGACCAATATTTTCAAAGACAAAATGAACATTATTATTATATACCTTTATACCTTTATGTACCATTGATACCTTTATGTACCTTTATTATATACCATTGATGTCTTTTATGTACCTTTAGGTATATTTTGTTATTAAGCTCTGCAAAGTATTTAATTGGTAGTAAGTCTATATTTATTTTTGATTTTAGTAATGAATCATTGGAATGATACGTTTAAAATTTATTCAACAAAGTATAAAGTGACATTAAAATTAAATTTTATAAATAAGCAAACATAAAAATAAGAACAAATATAATTTATGAAAAAGAAATATTATTTTTGATTAAATGATCTTTTTAACAGTTGTCCTTAAGACATTTGGAACATACATCTGGAGATATAAGAATTTGAAAGTCTAAAGACTTTAAACATCTAGTCGTAGAAAATCTAAAAGAGGGTTTTGATTTTTGCATAATATTTTACAAAGGTGAAAACTGATGATTCTCCATGCAAACTTGAGTCTTCTAATATAGGCATGTTGAAGGGTTGGTGACATCGTGTTGAAGTGTTGGTGACCTCCATCTGTCTTGAAAAGAGAAATAATGGAGAAGCCTTTTACCGAGAACAGACTTTTGATATCAAGCTTGAACTTGTTTTGATTCTTTGAATTATTGCTTCCATCGTTTTTGGCTATTAGTAAGAGTTGGCCGAGATACTCTATAAAGTTGAGGGCATCTTTTCTTGGAAGATCATCATTAAGCATCTTATCTTGAGAGATCATCATTACTCTATAAAGTTTGAGGGCATCTTATCTTGAAAGATCATCATTAAGCATCTTATCTTGAGAGATCATCATTTAACCTATGAATTTTTAAATTTTCGATAAACTGTTGTCTTGACCAGTACATCTTCTGAAATACGAAAGAATGTATTTCATATGTTTGATAAATTTCCCTTTTGATAAACGAAAGAATTTGGTCGACAACGACAAAACACCAAACTCACACTTTATAATTTTGCATCTGGATATGGGTCTTGAGCATCTTGTAAGAATGAGTCTTGATGAATTTCTTTAATAGCAATTGAACTGTCCGGGGAACTTTGATTTATTGTTTTGATAAGTCTTCGGATTTCTTCTTTGGGATTTGCTGCCATAAATTGAGCAATTTCTTCTTCTTCATCATTTTGTAGAGGACTTGGACGTGATGTTATGGTAGATGGGACGTGAAAGTTGATTGATTAATAATCTGAGGCACCTTGAATTGTCATCCTTTCTACCTATTCATTGGGAAGCTTATCCCACCATTTTATTCTAGCGGTCCTTTGAAGTAAGGGTGGTCAGAGACCGGTTGCTGGAGTAATAGTAAAAGAAAATGATAAAATCCATGGAATCTTGAATAACATCATGAACTGAAGAAGATATTCAAATTCTGGAATATCTTGAACACGAATTTCTTTAAACTTGATAAATCCTTTTCTGAACTTTTAGGGAAAAGTTTCTAAAAGATTTCCCTTGTATTTGAACCATTTGACAAACCAACAGAGATAATTGCAGTTAAAATTCTTATCAAAAAATAGGAACCAAAAATGAGTGCAAATTCGAAGATAAAGGAAATTAAACCATGCATCTTGGTAATCGTAGTAATTATAGGATGGATATTCTGGAAAGTTTGAAAGAGTCTTATCAGTGTATGGGCGTGCTTTCCAGACTGGAATAGAAAGAATATGAAAAATATGAACTTTACTGAAATCGATTTGTGAAGGGTTTGCAGAGTTTTGATTATTAACAACTTTGACTGGTCGAGTAAAATTGCTTGATAATAGTCTCTTGTTTTGTGAGTGTTTCCGATGAATACTGATTCTTTTGGGAAAAGAAAACCAGTAAGAACATGAAATCCTTTGCTTTGAAGATGCATTTCATGTTTCTCGAGAATCTTGACTACTTGTGTATTTGGATTGAGTATATAAGAGCTATGAGAAGATTTTGACGGAGAAGTAGACACCTTTTGATGAAAAGGGGTACTGTTCTGAGTGCCTGGAGAGATGATGGTAGTTTTATTTGGAATAGAGGTTCGAGAAACAACGCACGGTTTCTTATTAAGGAGGAATAAGTTTGATAAACTGGAGGGGGAGTTAGTGGAGTATATCAATTTTGAGTTGAAAAAGGGGAGGTAGAGGTTGAAACTTTAAAGGGTGAAAGTACCATTTGTTTTTTTTTTTTTGATTAGGTGTTTGAGGGGAATTATTTTGAGAGCTCATTTTCCCTGTAAAAATTCTCTTGATAAGAAATCTGGTAAGGAATTATCTTTGCCCTTTATAAATTCAATTTGAAAATCCAAGTTGTTGAGCAAGGCTAGCCATCTTGCAAAATTTTGTTTTGAAATTATATTTTTGATGTCATTTTCAAGAATTGGCTTTGCAGATTAACAATCGACTCTTAATAAAAAAGGTTTTATACACAAACCGTCTTCAATTTTTTTAATACTTAAAACTTCCTCTTTAATAGTTGAATAATTCTTTTGAGTATCATTCCAAGCTCGTGACAAGAATTGATGGGTTTTAAATTTAATACCGCAAGTGTACGGATTGTGTAGCATACAGGTCGATCTCAGGGAGGTGACGGTCTAAACACTAACTACTTAATGACTATGGCCTAGTTATGCGAATCAAATCATTGTTTTGATTATTTAACTAATTAGACATAAATTAAACGAGATTAAGGGAAAAGGGAAAGAGAGAAAGAACTAAAAGAGTAACTAAACAAAATAGAAGACAACTAATATAAAGGAAACTGGGTAACGTCAACTACGGACTTCGGTAGTGGTGAGAATTCGTTTTGTAAAATTACTTTACCCCTCCTTCGAGATGGAAAAGCTTTTCTAACCGACGACATTATTTACTTTCGCAATACATGTGCGCTGGGAAGAAACGTTAAGAGTTAAAACTAATATGTTTCCCAATCAACGTCCCTAACTATTTACATGTTAGGACCGTTGTCATCGATCAATTTAACACAAGCAAAAAGAACAACTTTCGTTTTTCTTTAAAAGCTAATTTTGTTAACCAAACGTTTTATTAAAAATCAATTAGATCGATTCCAACTTTCGTTAGAATCGAAATGGATTATAATTCAACATTCGTTTTGAGAACAAGTGATCGATACCAAAACCTCTATCCTAAGTGACAATAACCCAATAAAACAAATTCTAAATTTAAAACCAAGAACAATGTAATTATTTATAACCTAACACAATTATAGAAGAAGAGATGAAACCAACTACTGAGATAACTACATTAGACTCGATCTACTAACTATCAACATTGACTAACAACAAAAAACAAAGAACAATTAACCAAGTAGACATGTGCAGAATTTTACCTAAGTGCAGAAAATTAATAAAGTGCAGAAAATTGATAAGATGCAGAAAATTAACAATCCTAATGTGCAGAAAATTTAAAAGAGAGTAGAGAATGCAAAAAATTAAAAAAGGAGAGTAGGGAAGAGAGTAGAGAAGGTGCAGAAAATCGAAACTTTGAAATCTACTAAACAAAAATTAAAAGAGAACAAAAGATAAAATTCAATGGTTAATCGATTTATATCAATCGTTCAAACAAACACGAAATCTAAAAACAACTAAAGAGATAGGGAAGAAGATACTAGTAATCGTATGGAGAAGCGATTGTTAATCGGATTCCAATGGCTTAAGCTTGAGCACTATCTTCCTCCCTAGTAGAAATCAATCAACAATAAAGAACCCTAAGAGAAAACGCAGCCGTCGTTTTTTCAAAAGAATAAAAATCCCCCCCTAATTAAACCTAAAACAAAGTATTTAAGCGACTAATTAAAAGGCCCAACAGAAAAAGCCCAATAAAAAAATAGGTCCATCAGATTTTCATGGTCATGAAATAATTCTCATGCCCATGAAAATGCAGCAGAAAGTTTGGTCTTCAAATCTTCGCTCTTTCGATCAAGTCTTTATCTTCAAGAATCCCTTCTTTCATCGCTTCCTTGGCCATGCCCTTCGATCCTCTTAGTCCATCTACCGTGTCATATTCAACTCCATGTAAAACCTGCACAAAAGTATACCGAAAACGTAAAAACCATTCCAAAAACAATATCAACCGTGATTAAAGAGAGAACCAGAAAAGAATAATAAAAGATGCATGAAAGGACTAAACTAAGGACTAAAATGCATAAAAGACTCAACTAAAACACACCAAGTTAGGTGCATAAAATGCACTTAACAAACCACTCACAAGCTAAACTTTCTTGTCCCCAAGAAAGAAATAGAACGTGTTCGGAAATAATGAAAATAACAAAAAAAATAAAAATAAAGAAAATCTCCGAAGATGTCAAAACGAGTTATCCCACAATCTCACAATGTATAATCGAGCATTAAGGCTACATAGTACATATACAACTAAATGCCATGAGTTGGATTAAAACAAAGTAAACAGGAACATATGAATACCAAAGCGTCTAACCAGCACATACAAATCAAGCATATCGCAAAAATCACAACCTAAAAAGATTTCGTAAACATACCATAGTCGCTAGGGGAGGGGATCGTGATCAATATGGATGGTAACTCACGGTGTCGCTCTATGCTCTCAAGTGTGTATAAGGACGTGTATACGCTCAATTCCTTCCCGTTCGAGAAATATGCGATGCATTCTTACCGCGTTTGAAACAATTCTCAAGTCTAATAATTTTCATAAAAATTGCATAAAATGAGGACTTTTGGGTATGGTAAAGGGTTAAGGGTTAATGGTTAAGGTAGGGATTAGGCTTGGTTAACGGGGTTTGAACATTTTTTGTGCACAAGAGTTCTTTCCTACAATCTCAAACGGATATCGACTTATTTGAAAGACCAACTACATAAATGAAAATGCATATATATTTTTTTCATGCATCTATCTTTTTTTTTTCTTTTGATATTTTTTTCTTTTGATATTTTTTTTTCTTGAACTCACAAGCTATGCTTGTTTATGGAGTTCTATCAACTCACAAGCTATGCTTGTGTATCCTACTCAAACTAAATGCTTCAATCCGTTTTCAATTTCCGGCAAAGAGAGCTAAATGTGCATTTTTAAGTGTATGGTGTAGAAAAAAGAAGACAAGTGGTTAGGCTCTTTGTGGTTGCAAAAAGAAAAAATATTTTTGTGATTCTGCATGTAGGAATGATTTTAAGAAAAAATGGTCTCTATGCAAAAATTATGAAAAGTTTAGACGAGAAATGAGTCAAAAATCTAGAAATACACCTCGACAGGAGGTAACACACAAGAAATGAAAGATGAGATTGATTATGTATGCGTCAATCTATTTGGACTCAAAATCTCACATGTAATTCCATCCATAATAGTCACGGCGTGTAATGTAGGGGGACTATGGCATGCAAACTAATCCTAAAAGGCTACGTCAAACAATATGCTTAGCGGTGTGTGAAAGTAAGAATCTAAGATATCATTGTTTCTATAAAAAAAATCATTTAACATCATGGCAAAGAGTTGATTTGCATTTAGTAGACCAAATAACTCAAAAATGCAAAGGAAGATATGGTGTACTACGAGTCTTACACAACGGAGAGTAATAAAGATATAAAAAAAATCTTTTTGGATTTTTTTTTCTTTCATATGCAACCTAAAAAAGTGAAATGCAAGATTAAGTTAAACTATATGCAAAGAGAAAGAAAAAGAAAATATGAAGAAAAACATCCACTCACAAGCAAAGAGGAGCATTGTCCTCAATGCTCGAGTCAAGTGAACAGAAAGAAAAAGAAAAATCACGGTGAGAGATTGTGCGGTTGGAAGAGTGATGATGATTTGGTGCGATGGTGGTGAAGGGAATGGAATGAGACGGTAAAAAGAAAAGAAACCCTAGTTTTACTTTCCTAAATTTTTTTTCTTTTTAAAATAAATTTAAAATAAACAAATAAAAACACATGGTCAAGAAATAAATTTTTTGGGCAGAAACAATCTAAAAATAAATCATGCTCAAGAAATAAATTTCATGCCCAAGTTAATAGGGCAGAAACTTTTTATGGGACTTTTCATGCTCAAGAGATTTTTTTCATGCCCAAGTAAACTGGACAGAACCCTTTTAAAAAAATCATGCTCAAGAAAAAAAAATCACGCCCAAGTTAAATGGGCGGAAACTTTTCTTGAGGATTTTCGCGCTCAATTTTTTTTTCACGTCCGGTGAAGAGTGTACAACTTGGTCGAGTCAAATGATTGACTTAAACAGACACCGATTCGTACGAGTCGCGTAAAAGCACAAAAGATACACCAGATAACCAATGTATTCACGTTATAAAAACACGTTCTGCAACCCATAGCCGAGAATTAAATAAGGGGTAGAGATAGAAGGATCGGCGATGTCCGGCTTGACATAAAAATACCGAATCCGAGTAAAATAAAAAATACCACATGAGAAGCATTTAACAAGATAGAGATAGAATCACTCAATATTTCTAAAGGTAATAATAATCTCGATCTTACGGAACACATATCAATGGCCCGTCATTCACCGCCTTTTTCGTCAATCACAACCTTTGATTCCCGTCTGTATATTGGCCAAACTACACAAACAAAAACTTTAAGCACATGAGTAAACAAAATAAAAGATGAGATGACGAAAATAAAAATAAAAAAGAAATGAGGCAAACGCATAGACTAGTAAATCAAAAAGTAAGTCAGTGCTAGGCTAGTCGCCTCCCCGGCAGCGGCGCCAGAAACTTGATGGGTTTTAAATTTAATACCGCAAGCGTACGGATTGTGTAGCATACAGGTCGATCTCAGGGAGGTGACGGTCTAAACACTAACTACTTAATGACTATGGCCTAGTTATGCGAATCAAATCATTGTTTTGATTATTTAACTAATTAGACATAAATTATACGAGATTAAGGGAAAAGGGAAAGAGAGAAAGAACTAAAAGAGTAACTAAACAAAATAGAAGACAACTAATATAAAGGAAACTGGGTAACGTCAACTACGGACTTCGGTAGTGGTGAGAATTCGTTTTGTAAAATTACTTTACCCCTCCTTCGAGGTGGAAAAGCTTTTCTAACCGACGACATTATTTACTTTCGCAATACATGTGCGCTGGGAAGAAACGTTAAGAGTTAAAACTACTATGTTTCCCAATCAACGTCCCTAACTATTTACATGTTAGGACCGTTGTCATCGATCAATTTAACACAAGCAAAAAGAACAACTTTCGTTTTTCTTTAAAAGCTAATTATGTTAACCAAACGTTTTATTAAAAACCAATTAGATCGATTCCAACTTTCGTTAGAATCGAAATGGATTATAATTCAACATTCGTTTTGAGAACAAGTGATCGATACCAAAACCTCTATCCTAAGTGACAATTACCCAATAAAACAAATTCTAAATTTAAAACCAAGAACAATGTAATTATTTATAACCTAACACAATTATAGAAGAAGAGATGAAACCAACTACTGAGATAACTACATTAGACTCGATTTACTAACTATCAACATTGACTAACAACAAAAAACAAAGAACAATTAACCAAGTAGACATGTGCAAAATTTTACCTAAGTGCAGAAAATTAATAAAGTGCAGAAAATTGATAAGGTGCAGAAAATTAACAATCCTGATGTGCAGAAAATTTAAAAGAGAGTAGAGAATGCAGAAAATTAAAAAAGGAGAGTAGGGAAGAGAGTAGAGAAGGTGCAGAAAATCGAAACTTTGAAATCTACTAAACAAAAATTAAAAGAGAACAAAAGATAAAATTCAATGATTAATCGATTTATATCAATCGTTCAAACAAACACGAAATCTAAATACAAACTAAAGAGATAGGGAAGAAGATACTAGTAATCGTATGGAGAAGCGATTGTTAATCGGATTACAATGGCTTAAGCTTGAGCACTATCTTCCTCCCTAGTAGAAATCGATCAACAATAAAGAACCCTAAGAGAAAAACGCAGCCGTCGTTTTTTCAAAAGAATAAAAATCCCCCCCTAATTAAACCTAAAACAAAGTATTTAAGCGACTAATTAAAAGGCCCAACAGAAAAAGCCCAATAAAAAAATAGGTCCATCAGATTTTCATGGTCATGAAATAATTCTCATGCCCATGAAAGTGCAGCAGAAAGTTTGGTCTTCAAATCTTGGCTTTTTCGATCAAGTCTTTATCTTCAAGAATCCCTTCTTTCATCGCTTCCTTGGCCATGCCCTTCGATCCTCTTAGTCCATCTACCGTGTCATATTCAACTCCATGTAAAACCTGCACAAAAGTATACCGAAAACGTAAAAACCATTCCAAAAACAATTCCAACTGCGATTAAAGAGAGAACCGGAAAAGAATAATAAAAGATGCATGAAAGGACTAAAGTAAGGACTAAAATGCATAAAATACTCAACTAAAACACACCAAGTTAGGTGCATAAAATGCACTTAACAAGAAGCTAACTAATTCTTCTTTAGATTGAGGGTTAAGTGTTTGTTTGAGGATTTCTCCGAAACCTAAATCACTAGCATCAGTTTTGACAATTATTTGAGCATTAGGTTGAGGTATATTGAGACATGGTAAATATTTAATTTTTTGCTTAATGTATTGAACAATTTTAGTATGTTCTTGAGTCCAAGGATCTGGATTTTTTTTAAGTCTTTGATAAAGCGGTTTACAGATTATTCCTAAATCTTTAAAATAGTCATGAACATAATTTAGGCAACCTAAAAATCTTTGAAGTTGAGTTTTATCTTTAATTTCGTCTGGAAATTTACTAGCAAACTCTAAACTTCTTTGAATTGGTCTTATAATTCCCTAGATAATCTCGTGTCCGAGAAACCTTACATGTGTTTGAAAAAGACTCATCTTTGAAGCAGAAACACCTAATCCATTCTTATGAATCAGATCATAAAATAAATTTAAATGTTTGAAATGTTGATCAACGGATTTTGAAAAGATTAGGACGTCATTAATATAAACAATAGCAAAATTGCTTATAGGAATAATGATATCATCCATAATATTTTGAAATTCAGAAGAAGCATTTTTTAGTCTAAAAGGCATTATATTCCATTCATAATTACCAAATGGAAAATTAAATCCTGTTTTGTATTCATCTTCTTCATGAATTTGGATTTGCCAAAATCCTGATTTCATTTCAAATTTTGAAAAAATATTTGAATCGTAAAGCCTTTTGAGTAAATCTCTTTTGTTTGGAATAGGATAACGGAGCCATTATAAACTTTGTTTAGCTGTTTGTAATTAATAACAAGTCTTGGGGGTCCTCGTTCCATTTCAACAACATTCATTACATAAAAAGCTGAACAAGACCAAGGAGATTTGAAGGATCTTATGAGTTTCTTATTTAACAAGTCTCGAATTTCTTTTTTACATCGTCTTTTAATTCTAATGACATATGAATAGCTCTTGATTTTGAAGGAATATTTCTTTCATTAAACTCTTTTATATAGGGTAGTCTAACTATATGTTGTTTTCTTATCCAAAAAGCATTTGAAATATTCGAACAAATGTTGTTTTCAAATTTATGTTTTATTTGTTTTAATTTATTTTAAATATTTTGACTTTGTAACTAATTTGAGATCTTTAAATTACTTATTTCATTAACTAGTTATTTAAATTGTTTAGTTCTGAAGAAACAATTGGATTAGCAAATTTGAAAAATATTTCTTTATTTAAAACCCTAGTGCTGATTCCATCTTCATTGATTGAAAAGGGATACAATTAAGAAATAAACGGAGTTCCTAATATTAATGTTGAAGTTAAATTCTTAGTAAGAATTAAAGAGGTTTTATAGCAATAATCATTATTACATATATGAACATTTGTAACTTTATATTTGATAATTAATGAAGATCCACTTGCTGTTGATAAACGATTGGCAGTTTTTTCATGATATTTGGTAGGTATTATTCCTTCTTGAACGCAGTTCATGTCTGCACCACTATCTATTAATGCTAAAACTGTTATTTTGAAATCATTTGCAATACAAAGGTTTATATAGGTGTTCCATCTTTGAAATGATATGTTTTTTGAGATATTCACTCTCTTATGATTCTTTATCAACTTTATTGATCTTTTCTTCTGTATCATTAATGATTTTTTTACCCTTCTCTACTTTAGATAATCTTTCATTGATCCATCTAAGTCTTGAACGAATATAGGGGTATCCGTCTTGGAGAATCCTTTATATATTTCTTGAAGATTAAATGGTTCATCTGAAACCTTATGTTCACTCTTTTTATTATAATTAAAAAAAAATTCATTAACTTCACTTTGAAGGGTTTTATCTTGAAATTTTTCTAAAATATCTAAAATTTCTCTATCTTCACTTGTAATAACATTAATTTTATTACAGCTACAGTTTCCTATGCATTTATGATATGATTCTGACTCATTTGATGTGGAGCAGGTTTTGACAACGTTTAGATCATTATCTTCGTATTTGATAAACTAGATTTGTTACTAGAACTATTATCATTAAGAATTAGTTTGCTTATTTGAGATTTTAACTGTTCTGAGTTATCTAATTCATTATTTTTTTCTTTTAACATAACTATTTGTTGCCATATGACTCGTTTACAATACCTTTGGAACTCTTTTGATTACTAAAGCTGGATTTTTTATTTAATTTTTTGTAATTTTTTCTTTTTTTTATATTCATTATATCTTTCTATCCTATCGTGCTTAGAAGTGTATTTTTTATTTAAAAAATGTTTTCTAGATGATTGTTTCTTATTCTTTGAAGAGGAAGGTCCAGAAAGAGGTTGATATCCATATTGTTGACAAAAATCTCCTAGTTAAATTTTGCTAGTAATTTTATCCTTTTTGAGTTTAGCCTTTAATCTTAAATTTGAGCATATAGATAATCCCTCTTTATTAACATGACTAATAATCTCAACATAGGTAAGATCTTTCTAGGGAACTTGATTATCATATTTTTTCTCTTATATTATTTCAAATTTTTTCTGCGAAAAAATTTGGTAATCCGGCTATGAATCTTTCTTTCCAATAAGCTTCTTTACAATCTGGTCTTAGCATAACTTTTGTTAGAAACATATCTTTATACCATCAAAAATCTTGAAGTTTTCTACATGTGAGGTTTAGAAGTATTTCACCACTTCTTTCTTGAAATGTTGTTGGGTCTCCTATGTAATTTTTTACTATAGAGTATATTAAGATGTTGATGATATCATCTTTTTGAGTAGTGATGTGTGTTTTAAATTTATAACCACAAGTGTACGGATTGTGTAGCATACGGGTCAATGACAGGGAGGTGAAGGTCTAAACACTAACAACTTCAACTTAATGATTATGACCTAGTTATGCGAATCTGATCATTGTTTTGATTATTATGCTAATTAGACACAATGTAAATGAGATTAAGAGAAGAGGTTAAGAGAAGGAACTAACAGAAAAACTAAACAAAATAAAAGACAACTAAATCTAAAGGACATTAGTTAATGTCAATATGTGATTTCGGTAATGGTGGGAATTCGTTTTGCAAAAATACTTCAACCCTCTATCGAGGTGGAAAAACTTTTCTACAAAGAAATGTATTTACTTTCACAATACATATACGTTGGGAAGAAACATTAAGATTTAAAACAAATATTTTCCTGAGCAACATCCACTATTTGCATGTTAGGACCATTGTCATTGATCAATTTAATTCAAGTAAAAAACCAAACTTTCATTTTCGTCAAAAACTAATTAGGTTAACTAAACGTTTTGTTAAAAACCAATTAAGTCGATTCCTACTTTCATTAGAGTCGAAAATGGATTAAAACCTAACATTCATTTTAAGACCAATTGATCAATACCCAAAACTCCAATCCCAAGTGACGATTACCCAATAAAACCAATAACAATTTAAGACCAAGAAACGAGTTATTTTATCTAGACTCCAATAAATTAAAGATGAAGATTGAACCTAAACCTAACATCAACAAAAACCAAAAATGAACTAAATAAACATATGCAGAAAATTAATTGATCTAACCTAATGTGCAAAAAATTAAAAGGGAGTGTAAGGAAGAGAAAGGGAGAGAGAGATGCATAAATGTAAATAGAGATGAAGTAGGGGAAGGAGAAAAGAAGAAAAATCGATAGCTCTTAATACAAACCAACAAAAACTCTTAGGGGATTAAAGGAGAAAAACACAAATAACGATTCATTCAATAATATAATTCGAACAAGACAAAAATCAAATAAACTAAGAATATAAGGAAGAAGATCCTCGATAGTGTATGGGAAACCCGGATGTCAATCGGTATCCAATGGCATAGCTTCAAATTTGAATCTTCTTCCCTAAGATTGTGGAAATCGACTAGAGAGATGAGAGGAAAATCAAGTAATCGTGTTCTCTATGAATGATACGCCCCTTAAACAAAAACCCTAAAAGTGCAGTAGAAACATTGATCTTCAAAATCCGGCTCTTTCCCCCAACAAAAACTTCATCTTCATTTACATGAATCCCTTCTTTCATCGCTTCCTTGTCCGTGCCTTTCGATCCTCCCAATCCGTCTACCGTGTCACCTTCAACTCCTCGTATAATCTGCACAAAATATACCAGAAGCGTAAAAACCACTCCAAAAACTATTCCTACCGTGAATGAAGAGAGAAAGAGAAAGAAACTATAAAAATGCATGAGATGCCTAAACTAAGTACTTAAATGCATAAAATAAGTAACTAAAATGTACGAAACTAAGTGCATAAAATGCACGTAACAAACCACTCACAAGCTAAACTTTCTAGTCCCCACAAAAGAAATAGAACGTGTTCGGAATTTTTTTTTGAAAATAACAAATAAAAAAACAAAGATCTCCGGAGATGTCAAAAACGAGTTATCCCACAATCTCACAAGGTAAAATCGAGCATTAATTAAGACTACATAGTACATACACAACTAAATGCCATGAGTTGGATTAAAACACAGTAAATAGGAACGTATGAATACCAAAGCGTCTAACCGGCACAAAAAATTCTGGCATATCGCAAAAAATCACAACCTAAAAAGATTATGTAAGCATATCATAGCCGCTAGGGGAGGGGATGGTGATATATACGGATGGAAGCTCCCGGTGTCGCTCTATGCTCTCAAGTATGCATAAGGACATGTATACGCTCAATTCCTTCCCATTCGAGAAATATGCAATGCATCCTTATCGCGTTTGAAACAGTTCTCAAGTCTAATGATTTTCATAAGAGTTGCATAAAATGAGGACTTTCGAGTATGGCTAAGGGTTAGGGTAGGGATTAGGCTTGGTTATTGGGTTTGAACATTTTTTTCCTTTTGTGCACAAGAGTTATCAACTTATTCCTTGAAAGACCAACTATTTAAATGAATATGCATATAACTTTTTTTCTCATGCATCCTTTTTTTCTTTTCAGTTTTTTCCCATTGATTTTTTTTTTGATTTTTTTGATTTTTTTTTCTTGAACTCACAAGCTATGCTTGTTTTTTGGAGTTCTACCAACTCACAAGCTAGGCTTGTGTATTCTACTCAAACTACACGATTCAATCTGTTTTCAATTTCCGGCAAAGAGAACTATATGTGCATTTTTAAGTGATTTAGGTGTGTATGGTGTAAAAAAAAGGGTAAGTGTTTAGGCTCAAAGTGGATGCAAAAGGGAAAATATGTTTGTGATTTTGTGTATATGGATGGTTTTAAGAAGAGATGGCCTCTATGCAAAAACTATAAAAAGTATAGACGAGAATTGAATCAAAAACCTAGAAATACACCTCGATGGGAGGTCACACACAAGAAAATAAAATGGGATTGATTATGAATGTGTCAATCCAATAAGGCTCAAATTCTCACAAGGTAAAGTCCACCCATAATAGTCACGGTGTGTAATGTAGGAGGACTATGGCATGCAAACAAATCCTAAAAGGCTACGTGAAACAATATGCTTAGGGTGTATGCAAGTGACAATCTTAGATATCATTGTTCCTAGAAAAAAAAAATCATTTAACATCAAGACAAATAGTTAATGTCCACTTAGTAGACCAAACAACTCAAAAATGCAAAGGAAAATATGGTGTAGTACGAGTCTTAACACAACGGGGAATAATTAAAAATCATTTTGAATTTTTTTATATGCAACCTAGAAACGTAAAATGCAAAAATAAGATAAACCTATATGCAAAGAAAAAGAAAAAATGGAAAGGAAAAAAAGAAGAGAAAAACTCACCCACAGGCAAAGAGGAGCATTGTCCTCAATGCCCGAGTTAGAGTTTAGGGAGAAAAAGGAATCACGGTGTAACCGCATTTCTTCCCTGCGGATTTGGCGTGGCCGCTTCGGACGGCTACAAGATGCCATATGTGCGAACAAAATGTGTGTGCAAAATAATCGTGTGTGCAATAGAGCCTATGTCCGCTCAGTGGTGTTGGCCCAATCTAATAAAGCACAAAATGACCTGGAGACACAACTTTTACACAACCTACAAGCTAGCTAAAAATATATCTATACTTTAAAACTTAGACAAAGAAGATCACAGTAATGAGTAAGATCCAATTTACTGTCTGCCCAGATATGGCAACCCAAACATAAGCATAAAAAATCAACTAGCATATTTCTTATGATATCAAAGAACCCACAAACAATTTTTCATACCATGAAGGCATGAACGCACATAAGAACTTTTAGGAAATCCTAGTAAAAGGAAAGTGTGTACCCAAGCTTAGTTCAAAGTTGTTGCAGTGAGTCTGTACGAGAAGAGCTTTCCGAGTTCGCTTGGTACTAAAGAGATCTCGATGTAAGAATCAAAGACGAGACCGAATCTTGGAGACCTGAAAAAAAAGGTCACCAGTTTGTTGTTGGTTCGTGGTGGAGAAGTAGAATCGATGGTGGTGATGGTCATGAAGGTGCGGCGGCTATTGGTTCGAGCAACGACGATGGTTGTGGTGGTTCATATGGTGGTCACTGCCGGTGGTACTAGGCGACGGCGATGTGGCGACAAGAAAGGAAGAGAGGAACGACGGGGTGGGCGACGATTAGGGTTTGTTGGCGGCTGCAGGCTTTTGTAGGTGGTCGCTAGTGATGGTTGGCGGTTAGGGTTTTCGAGCAAACGAGAGGGAAAGGATAGGAGGTGAGCGACGGTTGTGGTTGGAGTCGTCGCCGGAGGTGGAGAGGGTGGTGGTAGAAGGTGGAAGATGGCGGCTGATTTTGAGAATGGAGATGGGGTGATGGTTTGAAATGGTAAAAGAAAAGGAAACCCTAATTCTACCTTCTTAAAAAATCTTTTTTTCTTTTTATAAATAAATTTAAAATAAAAATAAAAAGAACATGCTCCTAATTTTTTTTTCATGCCCAAGTAAAATGGACAGAACCCTTCTTAAGATTTATCATGCTCAAGATTTTTTTTTCATGCCCAAGTAAATCAGGCAGAAACATTTTTTTTGTTGAAGATTTTCACGCTCGGGAAACACTCGGGGGTCGATTTTTCGAGCGTGTTAGACTCAGAAAAACTGAGAAATTGTGATAGAAACTAGGGGGAAGAATGGAGACTCGTTTAAAGTCGCGAGTTTGACTATCAAACCAAGAATTAAACAAGAGGGAGAACGACTCGTTTATCGTCGCGAGCTTGACGAAAGAATTAACGATTAAGGAGAAAAGAGTGTACAAATCTGCGAAAGTCAAAGGACTGACTTAAATGCTCACCGATTTTTACGGGTTGCGTAAACAAACAAAGGATACACCGGATAACCGGTGTGTTCTCGTTATAAAAACATGTTATGCAACTCATAGCCGAGAATTAAATAAGGGGTAGAGAGAGAAGGATCGGCGATGTCCGGCTTGACATAAAAAAATACCGAATCCGGGTAAAATAATAAAATAGCACACGAGAAATATTTAACGAGATAAAGATAGAATCACTCATTATTTCTAAAAGTAATAAGTATCTCGATCTTGCCAAACACATCTCAATGGCCCGTCACTCACCGCCTTTTTCTCTAATCGTGACTTTTCATTCCCGTTTGCACATTGGCCAAACTACACAAACAAAAACTTCAAGCACACGATTAAACAAAATAAAAGATGAGATGACGAAGAAAATAAAAGAAATGGGGCAAAGACATAGACTAGTTAATCAAAAAGTAAGTCAGTGCTAGCATACGGATCGATCACAGGGAGGTGACGGTCTGAACACTAACAACTTAATGATTATGACCTAGTTTTGCGAATCTGATGATTGATTTGATTATTATGCTAATTATACACAAAGTAAATGAGAATAAGAGAAGAAGGTAAAGAGAGAAGGAACTAATAGAAAAACTAAACAAAATAAAATAAAACTAAATCTAAAGGACACTAGGTAATGTCAATTTAGGATTTCGGTAATGGTGGGAATTCGTTTTGCAAAAATACTTTAACCCTCTGTCGAGGTGGAAAAACTTTTCTAAACCAAGACATGTACGTTGGGAATAAACATTAAGATTTAAAAGATATATTTTCCCGATCACATCCCTAACTATTAGCATGTTAGTACCATTGTCATTTATCAATTTAATTAAAGTAAAAGACCAAACTTTCGTTTTCGTCAAAAACTAATTAGGTTAACTAAACCAATTGTTAAAAACCAATTGTTAAAAACCAATTACGTCAATTCCAACTTTCGTTAGAGTAGAAAATGGATTAAAACCTAACATCCGTTTTATGACCAATGGATCAATACCCAAAACTCCAATTCTAAGTGATTACCCAATAAAACGAATACCAAATTAAGACAAAGAAACGAGTTATTTTATCTAGACTCCAATAAATTAAAGATAAAGATTAAACCTAAACCTAGCAAAAGATCTACATTAGACACGACCTAATAACGACTAACATCAACAAAAACCAGAAAAGAACTAAATAAACATATACAGAAAATTAATTGATCTAATCTAATGCACAAAAAATTAAAAGGGAGAGTAAGGAAGAGAGTGAGGAAGAGAGATGCATAAACGTAAATAGAGATTAAGTAGGGCAGGAGAAAAGAAGAAAAACCGATAGATCTTAATACAAACCAACAAAAACTCATAGAAGATTAAAGGGGAAAAAACACAAATAATGATTCATTCAATAATATTGTTCGAACAAGACAAGAATCAAATAAACTAAGAACATAGGAAAGAAGATACTCGATAGTATATGGAAAACCCGGATGTCAATCGGTATCCAATGGCCTAGCTTCAAATCTGAATCTTCTTCCCCAAGATTGTGGAATTCGACTAGAGAGATGAGAGGAAAATCAAGTAATCGTGCTCTCTATGAATGATACAGCCCCCTAAACAAAAACATCAGAAAAAGCCCAACGAAAAAGCCCAAAAAATGGCCCACATTACTTTCATGGTCGTGAAAGATTTTTCACGACCATGAAAGTGCAATAGAAAGTCTAGATTGATGCAGAAACCCATTTTTCACGACCCTGAAGAAATCTTCACGCTCGAGAAAGTGCAGCAGAAACATTGGACTTCAAAATCCGGGTTTTTCCACCAACAAAAACTTCATCTTCATTGACATGAATCCCTTCATTCATCGCATCCCTGGCCATGCCTCTCGATCCTCCCAATCCGTCTACCGTGTCACCTTCAACTCCTTGTATAATCTGCACAAAAATATATCGAAAGCGTGGAAACCACGCCAAAAACTATTCCAACAATTCCAACTTTCGAAAGCACAAAAAGTAGTTTGATTAAGAACATTAATTTTCATTCCAGTTAACTTTTGTTCTAATTCCTTGACTAATTTCTTATTGTTGGGTCACCGATGATTTGGTGATGAACCACCTTCCTTTATATGAATGAATTTTTACAGGTTCTTTTGAAGGTCTGAAATATGCTTCAAGTATTGAAGAGTCAAAGACTATTCAATCAAGGGGTTGTACATCAAAAAGTGGAATTTTGGATGTATCAACCAACTTCAATATTCAAATCATTTTGCCAAGTCAAGACCAATATAGTGGGTCACCGATGGTACCTTCAAAAGTCATCAAAAGTACTAAGGACATCAAATAAGATGAGGTCATCAAGTTTGATGTCATGGTCACCGACACTATAATCTTGGTCACCGAAATTGCAGGTATATTTTCTAAGGCTGTGATATCAAGTCACAAGTTCAAGGGTGTACACTTTTGTTATTTAGTGGAAGATGAAGTTTATCAAGCAAAGTATACACTTATCACTTCCAGCCTTAAAAGGTATCCACCGATGTGATACATAGTGTGATGTATCACTTAGCAATTTCAAAGAGATAAATTCTTGACTCACATCAATTGCAAGACACGTGAGCCAGCAAGAACTTGGGCATCAAGCTTTAAATAAAGACATTCTCTTTTATTCTTATAAAAGGAATATTTGTCTTTTAGCTAAAAGGTTTGATGGGACTTCACAGAGCATGAAGAAAAGAAGATAAAGTTATCTGACATTACGTGCTACAAGGAATGGTTCATCCATTATTCTAGTACAAAGGAAGTGGTCTCTTCCTTTGTCCAGCAGATAATCTTCCAGCTAATGAAACCTTGACAGCTGTCCACTTGCATCCCATGCTTGGGCACTATAAAAGGAGATGAAGTCCTCCCCAGAAATCTCACGCTTTCAACAAATCTTCAGAGTGATTATTTGTGTGACTGTGGCAAAGCTGTGTGCTATAACAGTATTGTTTTAACTTCCTTACTGTATAAATTAATTACTGTTATCTGTGTGTTTAGTTTGATAGAATAGTCTGCCTGTTCTTTTCCGCATCAAACTATCTGTGTGTAAATTTTTAATATTTATATTAAAAAATTTAAAAAGAGTATATTCTGTGTGTTTTATATTCAACCCCCCTTCTACAAAACCCTCTCTTAGTTAGCCATCTCTCCTTGGGGACTAACAAGTGGTATCAGAGCAGTTGGTTTAATCTCATAAACCAGATCTGTGATGGCTACTACCTCAAATGTTGATGGTACCTTGCAGACCTCTTCCAGTAATACATATGATTTTGGATCTTTGGCTAAACCCCCAAGATTCAACCCAAACAACTTTGGGTTATGGAAAAATCGCATGTTATTATTCTTGGAAGGGATCGATTGCAGGTATCCCAACATTCTCAGTGAGGGACCTATTGTTCCTAAAATATGGGCTCGCTTTGGCCCTCAAAAGGACGCTGAAGGAAAGGACATAGAGTCAGATGACGAAAGAAGTGAGAAAACTGGTAGATATATCACCAAACCTTCTAACAAATTTAGTGATGATGATAAACGCCTAGTTGCTTTAGACACTAAAGTCAAGTTTGCTCTTGCTGTATCCCTTCCTGATGATGTGTATCATTCTCTTCTTAACCTTCGCACTGCTAAAGAAATGTGGGATACTTTGAGTGTCTTATATGAAGGCACCAAAGAAGTAAAGAAATCTAACAGGATCTGTCTTGTTAGAAAGTATGAACTCTTCTCCCATGAAAAGGGAGAATCTCTTTCTACCTACTTTAATCGCTTTAACTGTCTTCTCAATGATCTCAAAGTTCTTGGACGAGTTTATGATAATGAAGAAGTTCTCTGCAAGTTCATGGACTGTCTCCCAAACTTCTGGGAAACTATCTGTACTTGCATCAAGCAAACCAAGGACTTAGAAATAATGCCTTTAACTGCTCTCTATGGAACTCTTCTCCACTATGAACAAACTAAGAACCAGAGAAAATCTCTTATAAAGGATATCAAATCCTCTTCTATTGCTTTAATAGGTGATTCAAAATCTTCTTCTTGTATTCCTAGAATCACCTATCCTTCTTCTGATTCTGAAAAGATATTAAGGAAGACTCTTCTCATCCGTCGATGCATACTATAGTCTTGCCGCCGATGATGAAGGAGAAGAATCAGCCATTGACATACTTTCTGATAGTATGGCAATGCTTGCTGGAAACCTTAAGAATAAAAGATTTTCTTCAAACCGCTCCAAATTTAATAGAAAACCTTTTTCTCAAAAATCCTCTTTTGATAAAGCAAATGAAGAATGCTTCAATTGTGGAAAGAAAGGTCATTTTGCTTCTGAATGCAGATCAAAAGCTTCCTCTTCTGTCAAACCTTCTTCTTCTTATGGTCATGACTTCTCAAAATCAGCTTCTAGGAAGCATGAAGAGAGAAATAGCAAATCCTCTAAAGAAAATTCTGAATCAAAAGAAATCTTCAGGTATAAGAAATACAAAGCCAAATACAAGAGAGAAAAAGAGAGAAACCAAGGTAAAAATAAAACCTTGGTTGCTGAGGCTCATTGCTGGGAAGATGAGCAAACCTCTGAGAGTGAGAGTGAGTATGTCACTAAATGCCTCATGGCCAAAATCGATGAGATAGAAGACATGGAGAAATCACTCTACACCACCCTTGTATCTGCTAAGGGATCCACTTTAGGGACAAAACCTCAGGTACATCCTTTTACCTTTCTCTCTGATGATCAAAAGGCTGATGCCTTTGATTCTTTAACTGTTGACTTCTGTGATTTAAAGATTCAAAAGAAAAAGGCTGATATGCACATAAAATGTCTAAATGATCAACTCCTCTCTTGTTTTTCAAAACTAAAAGATTTTGACAAAATGAAAGTCGTATCCGGAAAACCTTCGGTACTTAAACGACAGTCTTTCAGAGGAAAAATCAAAGATCTCTTCCACTCTTGAAAAGGAACAAGAGGTTCTGTCTAAATGGACTAAATCCTCTAAGAATCTTGAAAGGATCCTTCAAGATCAAATCACCAGCAAGGATAAGTCTGGCCTTGGTTATGGAAAAGATGTTCCTCAACCTTTTGACCTTCCACCTCCTTCTTCTGAGTGTCAAGGTTTTCCTGCTGGTTTCCTTTCCGATGACGATGATGATCTCTTCGGTTACTCATCTGAGGATTCTACCTCCGTTCACTCTATAGATCTACTTGACATGCTCAAAGTAGAATCTGGTTCTAAAAAGTTTGGAGTTTTTGTTAAAGCTAAAGAAATCTCTTCTGAGTCTTCAAAAGCTTCAACTCTTCCAAGCTCTTCTTCTTCTCCCAAACCTATCCAAAGACTTTTAAATTCCTTAAGTCTGCATGAGTCAAGGTACTCCCAGGAGCAGCCTTCTGACGTTGCTGAATATCCTTCTCCAAAAAGATTTTCTCCTCAAAAGAAAATTTTTTCTAAATCAAATTTTTCATCTAAAAGGAAATCTCAAATAGTTACTGACTTTATTCCTCGGTCAGTAAACTTGAAGAAATCAAGAAATCCTGGTACAGGTATTCTTGGACCAAGACCAGGTGTTGGACACCCCTCTTCTTCTCAGTCGTCAACCTCTGTCCAAAGTTTTGATGATAGGGATTTTAAAAAGGCCTTTCCTTTAAAGAAGTGCTATAACTGTGGCAACACTCTTCATCTTGCTAAAAACTGCCCAAAAGACTTGGTTCCTTGCAAAACTAAAATGCCTTCTAATCCCAAAGGACCCACCTCAAAATGGGTACCAAAAGTATAAATTTGTTTCTGGGTGCAGGTACCAAATAAAGATCACATATGGTACATGGATAGTGGGTGTTTAAGACACATGACCGGAAACAAACTTCTTCTCTCTAACTTCTCAAAAGAAAAGGGACCCACTGTTTCCTTTGGAGGAAATGGAAAAGGGGTCACCAAAGGATATGGTACCATTTCAAATGGAACCATCACTTTCTCCAGAGTTGCTCATGTTGAAGGGCTAATGTACAATCTTCTAAGCATCAGCCAAATATGTTATTTGGGCTATAAGGTCATGTTCCAGCTGTGTGTGTGCTTGGTCTTTGATGTACAGAACAAGATTGTACTAGCAGGAACCCGACTGAATGACGTGTACATAATCAACATGAAGGAAAGTGCAATAGGAGAAGCTGTGTGTCTCCTTTCTCAAGAACTAGCCAAACAAAGTTGGTTGTGGCATAAAAGGTTCTCTCATCTAAACTTTAAAACCTTGAACAAACTCTCCATCAAGGAGCTGGTTGTTGGAATGCCAAAAATAGTTTTTGAAAAAGAAAAGCTATGTGGAGCATGTGAAAAAGGAAAAGTCACCAGAACTTCCTTTAAAACAAAACAATGCTCTTCTATCTCTCAACCTCTTCAAATGCTTCACATGGATCTATGCGGTCCAGTAAGCACACCCAGTCTGGGTGGTAAAAAGTATATGCTAGTAATCGTCGATGAATTCTCTAGATATACTTGGGTGTTCTTTCTGAAACACAAGAGTGATGCTGCTGAAGAAATCATCAGGTTTACAAGAAAGATTGAAAATTTGAATGGTAAACTGGTGAAGTCCTTCAGAAGTGATAATGGCACGGAATTCAAGAATGCTGCTCTGGAAAATTTCTTTGACCTTAAAGGAATTTCTCAGAACTTCTCTGCCGTACGCACTCCTCAGCAAAATGGTGTTGTTGAGAGAAAGAATAGAACACTATGTGAAGCTGCAAGGTCTATGCTGAGTGAATCCAAGTAGCCAACCTATTTTTGGGCAGAAGCAGTTAACACTGCATGCTTTACTCAAAATAGGTCCATCATAGTCAAAAGGCATGACAAAACCCCGTATGAAGTTTTCCATGGTAGAAAACCTGCAGTTGACTTCTTCCATGTGTTTGGCTGTGCATGTCACATGCTAAATGACAGGGAACAACTTTGAAAGTTTGATCCGAAGTCTGATAATGGAATTTTCATGGGCTATTCTCTCTCCTCAAGAGCCTTCAGAATTTTCAACCTAAGAAGACAATGCATAGATGAATCCATGCATGAAAAGTTTGATGAGTTTGAAACTTCTACATTATCTTGTGATGAAGAAGAATTAAACCTATGGATAAATTCATGTGTTGGTGAAATTCCATCCTCCTCTCAATCCAATCCTCCAGATAGCAACTCTTCTCAGCCTCCCATAAACACCACCTTACCTTCAGAACCTTGTCTTTCTTCTCCACCTCCTGAAACTAACTCTTCAGAAGACCTTACCCACCAAAACACCATATCTCCCTTAAACCTTTCTTCACCATCTCAAATTCCTACCTCATCCTCTTCTCTACCTCCCTCCTTACCTCCTGCACTAAAGTGGACGATGGATCATCCAATAGATCAAATCATAGGTGATCCACAAGTTGGTGTAAAAACCAGAAGAGGCATAAGCAATCTGTGCTTATATGTCAACTTTGTTTCCATTATTGAGCCTAAACTGATAAATGAAGTCCTAGCTGATCCTAGCTGGGTAATTGCCATGCAAGAAGAGCTCTCACAATTTGAGAGAAACAAAGTCTGGAAGTTAGTTCCTCGTCCATCCAACAAAACAATTATTGGAACAAAATGGGTGTTTCGAAACAAGATGGACGAAGAAGGAACTGTCATAAGGAACAAGGCAAGGTTGGTTGCTCAAGGATATCGGCAAGAGGAAGGAATTGATTATGATGAAACCTTTGCTCGTTGCCGTATTGGAAGCTATCCGAATATTTCTTGCCCATGCAGTACTTACAAGAATTTTCGGGTATTCCAAATGGATGTCAAAAGTGCCTTCCCGAATGGTGAATTAGTCAAGAAGTGTATGTGAAGCAACCTCCTGGGTTTGAAGATCCAGTCCATCCATATCATGTATATAGGCTGGATAAAGCTCTATATGGACTGAAGCAAGCTCCACGTGCCTGGTATGACACTCTCTCAAAATATCTACTTAGATATAAGTACATACGAGGCAAGGTTGACAACACTCTCTTCTTCAAGAAATCACAAGGTAATATCATTCTTGTTCAAATCTATGTTGATGATATTATTTTTGGAGCCACCGATGAATCCTTGTGTGATGAGTTTAGCTCCCTCATGCAAAAAGAGTATGAAATGAGCATGATGGGGGAGTTAACTTTCTTTCTTGGTTTGCAAGTAAAACAGTCTTCAGAAGTTATTTTCATAAATCAAAGTAAATACATTAAGGATCTTCTGAAAAAGTTTCAATTTGATACTTGCTCTACCATGAAAACTCCTATGGCTCCTCCTCTTAAACTCTTTTCTGATCCTGATGGCATTTCTGTTAATATTACAAATTATAGAGCCATGATAGGATCCCTTCTTTATCTAACTGCAAGTAGACCTGACATTATGTTTGCTACTTGTCTGTGTGCCCGATACCAAGCAAATCCTAAAGAATCACACTTGGCTGCTGTAAAAAGGATTTTTCGGTATCTGAAAGGTACCATAAATCTGGGTCTTTGGTATCCCAAAGACTCAGGTTTCGATCTCATCGGGTACTCTGATTCTGATTTTGCAGGTTCAAAAATAGACAGAAAAAGTACAACTGGAAGTTGTCAGTTATTGGTGGAAAGCTTGTGAGCTGGTCAAGTAAGAAACAACATTCGGTGTCTACTTCTACAGCTGAGGCAGAGTATGTGGCTGCTGGAAGTTGTTGTGCACATATATTGTGGATGAAAAATCAGTTGTGTGACTATAATCAAATTTTCTCAAAAATCCCAATAATGTGTGACAACTCAAGTGCAATAGCCATTGCCAACAACCCTGTGCTTCATTCAAGATCTAAGCATATTGATATCAGGTATCACTTTATAAGAGATCATGTCTCTAAAGGTGATGTGGAGCTTCAATTCATTCCCACCGATTATCGATTAGCTGATCTGTTCACAAAACCCCTTGATGAAGCAAGATTCAAATTCCTCATTGGTGAGTTAGGTATGGTAAACATGGACTAATATATTTTATATTTATATATAATGTATGTTTTATATATATATATATATATATTCCATATATATATATATACTATACACATTTATATATTTATAACTTATATATATGTTATATGTTTTATATATATATATATTATATATATTTATAAATTATATTATATTTATATATATAAGAAAATAATAAAAAAAAAGTATAAATATATATATATATACAGTGTCGGTGACTAAGTCACCGACAGTTCTCTCTCTCTTCTCTTTCATCTCTCTCAAACCCTAACCTTATTCACCACCATCGCCTCTTTCCGACAACCACCACCGTAGCCACCTTCCGACGACACACCATCGGCGGCGCCCCAGCCACCGACGGTGACACCACCAACCACCGACGAAACCCCATCGACATCCATTCCAGCGATGGTCAAACCCACCAACGTTGCCGTGAATCCATCCACCGACGGCGGCCCCTGCCCCCACCTTCCGACGTTGCTTCCCAGATACCCATAGCCACCGACATCATCACTTGACGTCAGCCATGGACGTATTGCTGACATAAGCTTTCCGACGACGACACAAGGCACCGACGTTTCTCTTTCCGACGTCTACCTTCTTTTTGAGCCACCAACATCAACCTATCTATTGAGCCACCGACGTTTGTCCCTTTTCATAAATCCACCGACGTTGTTCAAAGTCACCGAGGCAACCATTACAATACCTTCACCTTCTTAACCCCTCAAAGATAACTCTTAGATTCTTTGTTCTTATCCCTAATGACATCATCAATGTCAGACCATACGCCGAATTCAACCCTAAAACCCTTAGAATTCTGACCTTTCAATCACCAAAAGTAATCATTATTTTTGAAAATTGAAATTTCCCTCTCATATATAACCTCTTCCCCCACTACTTCACCACCTTTCTCGCACCCACTCTCCTTCTCCTTCAATAGCAAAAACTTCAAAACTGCAACTCCCATCTTCTTCAATGGCTTCTCCTTCAAAGACCTCTTCTGAAGAACAGACCATGACTTTTGGATCCCTATCCTTCCCTGCATGCAACTATTATGGACGTATCGGAACTGATAATACTCATCCTGAGTATAATGATGTATGTTGGTTTCTTCAGAGGTGTCCTCTACAATATGCACTCACTGCAAAACCTAAGATGAGTAAGTTTCTTCTTGGAAACTTTTGGCTTTCTTGTACATTTGATTCTTCCACAGATCAAATCCTTGCATCTGTTCTTACCAATGAAGAACATGATGTGGTTTTTGATGTTGAGGATGTTTGAAGCATCCTAAGGCTTCCTGCTTATGATTCATATGAGACATTTCCCTTGGGAAATGAACACCAAATGGTGGTTGCTGCTTTGAAATACTTGGAAGAAAAGAAGGGATCAAAGTCAAAGGGTCCAGGTACTTTACTGCGCAAGAATATGGGAAGTATTTGGAACTTTCTGTTTGCACATCTGATTCTGTGCCTTTGCAAGAAGACAGGTGGTCCAGATCAGTCACCTTCCCAAGTAACCGAGCTGGCACATGCTCTAATATTTCAGAGGAAAATAGACTTTGCAAGTTATTTCATTAATGAAATGATCTCCTCCTTCTCTACTCTCCGACGTCCTCAGGTACCATTTCAACGCCTCTTCTCTCTTATCATTAATGCTAAATTGGGTGATAAACTTGAGAAAAGGGATGACATCATATATGATCTCCCTCTTCATCAAGTGGGAAACCAAGTTATGAAAAAGGCATCTTAGCATCAGACAACCCTCTCTGACCTTCTATGGTTGAGTTTGCAAGGAATGCAACTCTTACTTGGGGAGAAAATGAACCGCGCCTTCATAGAACCTCAGGTATGTCCTCTATCTCTTCTACTCCTAGACTAACTGAGGTGCCCAAATCTCTTAAGAGATCCAAAGCGTCGGGCACTTCTACCTCCGCACCCACCGATGCTATGAAGCCAAAAGAACCTTTGGCTTCCACCCAAGCATCTAAATCCCATAAGCAGAGACACTCTAAAAGCCCCCCAAAGACTTCCTCAAAGAAGTCCAAGGGTACCCAAAAGGTTAAAACGCATAATCCATCTACTGACTCCCGAAAGCCAGTAGATGTTGAAAAGATCCTCACTAAACCCGAGGAACACTCATCCATACCCAGCTCCTCCATGCTCTCTCAAAAGGACATGGTTGTAAATAGGGACACCATTACTATTCCTTCATCAACTTTCTCACTAGTTGATAAAGATGACTTGGAGTCTCCCATCCAAGGTATCTCCACACCCCGTGAGCTCTCACAGCTCCCTTTCCTTACTCCACATGAGAGTGCATCACAACCAGATGCATTTGATGGAGCTTCCCAATTTACTGACTTTCTCTTTTCTGACACTACACCTTGGACACATACGTCTCCCTTAAGTACCAAGGTTGTGAAAGAACCCATTACTGAGGAATCCCCTCATAGACACTCTTCTCCACGTGTCTCCCCCACATCTCATAAATCCCCCCCAAGTAAACCTACAGGTTTGGTGGATTATTCTTCCAGTGATGATGATGATGCTGATCAACCAACAAAGCCTCAACCTTCAGCTCCCATGACTTCCAAATAGGGAGATGATCTTCTCACAGCTTTTACAAACTTTACCAGTAATACTTTACGCAGGGTAGAAGCTCTAGAAGATCATGCTGCTAAGGAAAAGGAAAGAATGGATTCCCTTTCCTAATCTCTTAGATCTAACATTGAGGAGTTGTCGGTGAGTCACCCAACTCTAATGACATGTTTAGATCTCCTACACTTGGACATCCTTGATCTTCAGCAAGGGTTTTCTTCAAGTCAGGCGTCTGTGCTTTCTTCCATACAAGAACTTCGGAGTTCATCTTCAAGTCAAGTCACAGATATTTCTTCTCTCATTGCCAATCAACAGGCAATTATGGACACTCTTATCAGTCTTCACACCAAAGTTGATAAAGTTCCAACCTCTGCTCCAACGGTCGAACTAGATATTGGTGATTCATTCTTCAAGAACACTGATAGATTTGTCCTTCAAAGAGTTGAGAAGAAAATTGGTGCTCTCTGCTCTGATATGGCAAGGGTAAAAGAATTTCTCTCTTCAGTGGGTTTCAAGGGTTCTACCACTGAGGGGGAGAAAAATAAGAAGACCATCAATACCACCTCAGCAGCCGCCGACATCATCAATCCAGCCACCGATGTGGCTTCTCCATTTCATCCAGCCACCGACGGGGCAGCCACCGACGTGGCCCCTACAGCCACGGATGGTGGTGTGGTCACAGAGGTGGTCCCTGTTCCTTTGGTACCCGAAGCAGCTGTTGAGGGGGAGAGTATCAGTGCTCAACCCCTTGAAACTGAAGAAGAGAAGAAAAGAAAAGAAAAAGCCAAAGGAAAGAAGCCTCTCTCTTTTGAAGAACAGCAAGAAGAAAGAAAGAGAAAGAAAAGGTTGAGAGATTCTCAAGCAGACACTCTTAGACTTCAACCTGCTTCATTACCCACCGATCCTCTTGGGGTAATTCTCACAGAAGCTGAAAAAGAAGAAGCCATTAGAGCACAACTTGAGTATGATCAGACAAATGTACTCAAGTTGGCTCAAGATGAAGCCACTCATGCAATGGTAAAGGATGCTCTTCAAGCTCAAAAAGATGAGCTTGAAAATATAAAGAAGAAATCTGAAGCTGCAAAATTGGTTGATGAGGCCAAGAAGGCAAAGGAAGTAGAGTGGTTTAAAAGGAGATTGAAGAACAGGAAGGATGATTCCAAGATTATCAATGCTACCATCCAACCTCCAACCAAGAATTCTCCCAAGTTACTTGTCACCCTTAAGAGAGCTGATACTTTATCAAAGATATATGAAGCTGAATGGTTGGAAGTTCTTGGGATGACTGAGTGGATGGAAGTTGGTAAATGCATCTCCAAGAGCAAAAGCAAGTACAAGGAGCTGGTACTTAATATTCTCATAAAACTCTTCATCAAGATGCTCAACATCCAAAAGGAGAATAATATTCTTGTGACATACCTTGAAGCACAACAAATGTACTTCATTCAACAGGGTCTTAAAGGAGAGGTCATCACTGGTCCTAAAAACAAGAAGAAGGGACATTTTGTTATGCTTCATGAAAGGGGCATCCAGATAAATGCTTCGGGTATAGATCTTTCTATTCCTACTTCTATTGCTTACCTGGAGCAAACCATGCTGACTACTCTAGAGCTTGGGGTTTTCTTTGAAGACATCTTTGGAAACATCGGTTTCTTCAGAGCATCTGACATCCCAAGGGCTCACAGCTCTTTCCTCTCTGCTATTCTAGGAGTACCTCCTGTTGAAGACCATGGAATGACCAGAATGATCTTGGATGAACTTAAACGAAGAGAACCCTCAGATCCATGATCTTGCAGACGTATAGTACAGTATGAACTTTATTAATCATGTACTCTGATCAATCCTATGTGTTGATTAATAAAAGTTCATACTTTTCTTCCATCCCATCTCTTGTTAATATTTTTACAAGCTTTGCACATATTTAAACTTATACATATTCTTTCATTTATTTTATACTCTTATACTGTACATACTCAGTTAAAAAAAAATCAAAAAAAAAAAAAAAAAAAATCTGAGTCAAAAGAACCCAAAAGAAAAATAGAAAGGGTCAAAAAGAATTCTTTTCTAACCTACAAGTATCATCATCAAATAGGGGGAGATTGTTGGGTCACCAATGATTTGGTGATGAACCACCTTCCTTTATATGAATGAATTTTTACAGGTTCTTTTGAAGGTCTGAAATATGCTTCAAGTATTGAAGAGTCAAAGACTATTCAATCAAGGGGTTGTACATCAAAAAGTGGAATTTTGGATGTATCAACCAACTTCAATATTCAGATCATTTTGCCAAGTCAAGACCAATATAGTGGGTCACCGATGGTACACTCAAAAGTCATCAAAAGTACTAAGGACATCAAATAAGATGAGGTCATCAAGTTGGATGTCATGGTGACCGACACTATAATCTTGGTCACCGAAATTGCAGGTATATTTTCTAAGGCTGTGATATCAAGTCACAAGTTCAAGGGTGTACACTTTTGTCATTTAGTGGAAGATGAAGTTTATCAAGCAAAGTATACACTTATCACTTCCAGCCTTAAAAGGTATCCACCGATGTGATACATAGTGTGATGTATCACTTAGCAATTTCAAAGAGATAAGTTTTTGACTCACATCAATTGCAAGACACGTGAGCCAGCAAGAACTTGGGCATCAAGCTTTAAATAAAGACATTCTCTTTTATTCTTATAAAAGGAATATTTGTCTTTTAGCTAAAAGGTTTGATGGGACTTCACAGAGCATGAAGAAAAGAAGATAAAGTTATCTGACATTACGTGCTACAAGGAATGGTTCATCCATTATTCTAGTACAAAGGAAGTGGTCTCTTCCTTTGTCCAGCAGATAATCTTCCAGCTAATGAAACCTTGACAGTTGTCCACTTGCATCCCATGCTTGGGCACTATAAAAGGAGATGAAGTCCTCCCCAGAAATCTCACGCTTTCAACAAATCTTCAGAGTGATTATTTGTGTGACTGTGGCAAAGCTGTGTGCTATAACGGTATTGTTTTAACTTCCTTAGTGTATAAGTTAATTACTGTTATCTGTGTGTTTAGTTTGATAGAATAGTCCGCCTGTTCTTTTCCGCATCAAACTATCTGTGTGTAAATTTTTAATATTTATATTAAAAAATTTAAAAAGAGTATATTCTGTGTGTTTTATATTCAACCCCCCCTTCTACAAAATCCTCTCTTAGTTATCCATCTCTCATTGGGGACTAACACTTATTATATCCTAGGTTTGTTTTCAAGTCTATCTGTTGTGGTGTGAAAATTGGTTTTTCTATATTTCTTTCAGAAAACTTAAAAGCTTGAGGATCATTATTCAAATCTTTAGTATTGGTACTGTTTTCTATTCTATTTAATTGTTGACTCATTGTATTAAGTATTTTGTTTGAATAATTGTTTTGATAAACAATTTGTTTAATTAATTCTTCTTTATTTGATTTTTCAGTAGTTGTAACAAGAGTTATAGCTATATGCTTGTTTTGGATTAATAAAGAAACCTTTGGTGGATGAATAGATACTATTTTTTCATATTTAAAAAGGGGGTTATCAACATTATATTGTCTACAATACAATTCGTACCCTTCAAAAAATGTTATGTGTACATTATTTTGCCTAATATATTTCATCCAACTAAGTTGATGTCTAAATTCCCTTTTACTATCATTAACAAATTTATAGTATTATTATCTTTTACTCAATGGTAAAAAATTACATAGGAGACCCAACAATATTTCAAGAAAGAAGTGGTGAAATACTTCTAAACCTCACATGTAGAAAACTTCAAGATTTTCAATGGTATAAAGATATGTTTCTAACAAAAGTTGTGCTAAGACTAGATTATAAAGAAGCTTATTGGAAAGAAAGATTCATATCCGGATTACCAAATTTATTCGCAGAAAAAACTAGAAATAATTTAAGATAAAAATATGATAATCAAGTTCCCTACAAAGATCTCAAAACTCCATGGACATGCAGGAGAGAAATGCTATCCCCAGGTGCCTCCTCACAAAGGGGGTCGCAGTGACCAGGCCCGGGACAAATTCGGGAGTCAAAAAGTTTTATAAAATGTTCGGGTTTTCCAACAAGCCTTACAAGGAGCTCTAGGAACTCTGAATAGTTTTACCTATCGTGAGATTATTAGTCATGTTAATAAAGACGGATTATCTATATGCTCAGATTTAAGATTAAAGGCTAAACTCAAAAAGGATAAAATTACTAACAAAAATGAACTAGGAGATTTTTTGTCAACAATATGGGTATCAACCTCTTTCTGGACCTTCCTCTTCAGAGAATAAGAAACAATCCTCTAGAAAACATTTTTTAAATAAAAAATACACTTCTAAGCAAGATAAGATAGAAAGATATAATAAATATAAGAAAAGAAAAAATTACAAAAAATTAAATAAAAACTCCATCTTTAATAATCAAAAGAGTTCCAAAGATATTGCAATATGTTACAAATGTGGTAAAACGGGTCATATGGCAAGAAATTGTTATGTTAAAAACAATTAATGAATTAGATAACTCAGAACAGTTAAAATCTCAAATAAGCAAACTAATTCTTAATGATGATAGTTCTATAGTAACGAATCAAGTTTATCAGATTATGAAGATAATGATTTAAACGTTGTAAAAATCTGCTCCACATCAGGTGAGTGAGAATCAGATCATGAATGCATAGGAAACTGTATGTGTAATAAAATTAATGTTATTACAAGTGAAGATAGAGAAATTTTAGACCTTTTAGACAAAATTCAAGATAAAACCCTTAAGAGTGAAGTTACTGAATTTTTTTTTTACTATAATAGAAATAGTGAACATAAGGTTTCAAATGAATCATTAAATCTTCAAAAATATATAAACGATTCTCCAAGACGGATACCCCTGTATCTGTTCAAGAAAAATTAAGATATGTTAAAAGAAAAATTAAGATATGTATAAACGATTCTCCAAGAAAAATTAAGATATGTTAAAAGAAAAATTAGATTAATCAAAAAAAGATTATCTAAAGTAGAGAAGGGTAAAGAAATCATTAGTGATACAGAAGAAAAGACCAATAAAGTTGATAAAGAATCAGAAGAGAGTGACAATCTCAAAAAACATATCATTTCAAAGATGGAACACCTATATAAACCTTTGTATTGCAAATGATTTCAAAATAACAATTTTAGCATTAATAGATAGTGGTGCAGACATGAATTGCGTTCAAGAAGGAATAATACCTACAAAATATTATGAAAAAAAACTGTCAATCGTTTATCAACAACAGGTGGATTTCATTAAATATCAAATATAAAGTTACAAATATTCATATATGTAATAATGATTATTGTTATAAAACCTCTTTAATTCTAGCTAAGAGTTGAACTTCAACATCAATATTAGGAACTCGGTTTACTTTTCAACTGTATCCTTTTTCAATCAATGAAGGTGGAATCAACACTAAGGTTTTAAATAAAGAAATATTTTTCAAATATGCTAATCCAATTGTTTCTTCAGAACTAAACAATTTAAATAACAAAGTTAATCAGACAAAATATCTAGTCAATGAAATAAGTAATTTAAAGATCTCAAATCAGTTACAAAGCCTAAATATTCAAAATAAAATAAAACAAATAAAACAGAAATTTGAAAACAACGTTTGTTTGAATATTCCAAATACTTTTTGGATAAGAAATATAATACCTCAGTTTTAAAAACGTTCTCGTTAACTTACCCGTATTGTACCGTAGTTATGTTAACGTTAAATAATTGTTGAGGGGTTAAAACCGCCCAAACGTCCAAACCCCTAATAATTATATATATATATATATATATATATATATATATAATTAAAATCAAATATATCTATTATTACAAATAAATAAGTAACATTTTCGGACACGTGTCGCTTCCTGGTGAGCCTCACACTCATTTTCCCGCCCACATTCACTAATCATGACATTTGTCACATGGAGATGATTCGCAATTAAATGTTTCCCGAGTTCTTTCTATATGTTTATCGTAACAAACCGACAACTCACATTTACCGACTACTATTGTTTGGCAAATAAAATGTTTCTCGACTTTCTAAGAAATCAATATAACATAAAAACCGATAAATGAAGTTTTTCGACAATTATTGTTTGGCAACTAAATTTTTACCGATTTTGTAATGTTGAAGTTGATTCTCTATCCATAAGTTCATATATGTCCTATCGCTGATATATCCTTTTTTATTAAATTTGTCGGGTTTTTTAGCCATAAATTTTTTTATTGGATTTTCTTTTTAAATGTAAATTTAAATTTAAAAATTAAAATTCAATGTATCACATTCCTATTTAATTTGCAACATATATAAATCCCAAAAAAAAGGGATACATAATATAAAATTATGTATTTTATGTTTTTATGCTTACAATTCCCATTAATTAAAACAAAGATAATATCATTTAAATTAAAATTCCCCAGATATAAAAATCCTGTAAAAACAGGGATATATTGTTTAAAGTATTTTTTAAATCATTCATGTTGTTATGGTAATCCAAATTCAATATGGAAATTTAATTTATTTAGGAAACTTATTTTGTAGACATATCATATTTATGGTTAGAGTTTCCATTAAAATAGCAAAAATATATTCATATAATATAGTTAGTTATTATCTACAACATTAATGGCATTTATAAATACATGCAAAAAAATATTTTACAAACCAAGTTACAAAAACTATTTTTAAATGATATAATATCATTTAAATATAAAATTCCAAGATATAAAAATCGCGTTAAAACAGGGATATATCGTTTAAAATATAACTTAAATCATTCATATTGTTATGGTAATCCAAATCCAATATGAAAATTTAATTTATTTAGGAAACTTATTCGCAGGACTTAGTTATTATCTTCTTCATTATTGGCCTTTATAAACACATGTACAAGAAAATTTTACAAACCAAGTTTCAAAAACTATTTTTAAACTTTTCAATTAATTTCTGTCGTAATGAATTCCAATACTGCCATCACCCTGTTCAACGATCTTGATATTCAGAAAGACGATTTTACTGTAAAAGTAAGGGTTATTCGATTCTTGAATCAACCAGACTTCAAAAACCCTGGGGGAATCTTTTCCATCAAAATGATATTGATGGATGCTCTACTAGAAAATTGAGTATTTTCAACGGAAAATGTCGTTAAATTTTTTTTACGAATTTTAGATGATTATTGACAGAACATAAATTTTCTACGAATTTTCAACGAATTTCCGTTGAAAATCTCTCACAAACATATATGCATTTTCAACCAAAAAAATTTCAACGGAATGTCTCGTCAAAAAGTTTTTAGTTGAAAATGCATTTTGTGAGAGATTTTCAACGGAAATTCGTTGAAAATTCGTAGAAAATTTATATCGTGTCAATAATCCCTTTAAAACTCATAGAAATTTTTCAACGACATTTTTCATTGAAAATTTTCGTAGAAAATACTCAATTTTCTAGTAGTGATGAACAAGTATGATTATGCATGATAGTAATTTTTTTGTTTCAAAGTATATGTATAACAATTTACATGTTTTTTTGTTTCTTTGTAGGGCACTAAAATACATGCGAATGTAGTAAAAATTATGGTTCAGAAATTAAAAAATCAACTGATTAAAGGCATTTCTTATTTCATTAAAAATCCCAGTATTGCAATGAACAACAACACTTATAAGCTATGTGATAATCCCAACAATCTTGCTCTAAATTCGAAAACATCTGTTTCCGCGTGTTTGGATTTTAAAAGATCTGTTCATGGGTTTTCTTTTGTACCATTTATAAAAAAATTATCAAAGTTGGTTCGTGAACATACGGCCGTCGGTAAGTTATTTGTATTACCTTGCTTTTCTCATCATATTCATTGAGAAACTTATTGTCATTATCTCATATGTAACAGATGTGATTGGTATCGTTGTGTCATACGAGCCTATTACAAATAAATTTGTACGTGGTAAACCAAAGAAATTTATAGAGCTCCATATGCAGGACTTAGAGTAAGTAGATTTTGTATAACTTATATCAGTTGAAATATTTTATTTCTTACAACAATTATTCAGTGTGTTAAGTTTCATAAATTTGAATATATTGTAGGGGAACAAAGTTTGACGTCGGTCTTTGGGCTGAATTTGCTGAACAGTTCAATGAGTATGTGACGAATTATAAATCTAACGGAACTGTTATAGGAGTAATGCAATTTGCAATGGTTAAGGTTTACTGAGGTTTGATATCTATTAAAGTCTATTTTTTATATTTAACTAATAATAAATATTTGTGATTAATATTTATATGTCCATTTACTTATATTACAGATAAGTCCTCGATTTCTAATTCCTTTAATGGTAGTAGACCTTTTTTGAATGATCATATTCAAGAAATCAATAATTTTAGAAATAGGTTAGTGTACACTTTCCATATATCTGTTATGATTACGTTAATAATAATTGCTATAAACTAATATTATTAATAATGATTTCTTATATCAGCATTCATCGTTTTGAGGTGGAATCAAGATCTTCTCAACGTTTATCTGTCATGTCTTCGTTGTCGTATTCGTTGCGTCAAGACTTTTTAGAAAATAATGAAACTGTTAATATTTCGGATCTTTTCGAAATAACTGAAGTAGTAAACAACTTCTTTAATGTGAATGGTAATTTTATTGTATACTTTAGTTTATATCTTATTTAATCTATATATTTTTGTTATATTTAGCCAAGATGCTGGTTATATTGGATTCGATAAAAGCGATCACTAAAGATGCACCTTGGTATTACCTTGGCTGTACAAGATGTTGCAAAACGTTTACTCCGAAACCTGATATATCCGAAACAGATGATAAATCCATTGATGTTGATCATACCACCAAGTATGAATGTAGTTCGGAAAGGTGTAAAGGAACAGAGATTGAATTTGCGCCAAAGTAAGTCCCAATAGTTAACTTTTTTTATCATCAAATATACTTCCCTTTAGTTTAATAATATCAAAACATTATAATAATTTATCATACTAATACACTCTAAAATTTTTATGGTAAAGGTTCAAAATTCCTTTGCGTGTTCAAGATGATACATCGTCGGTATCTTTGATATTATTTGATCCGGAAGCAAAGAAATTGCTTGATCACACTTCAAATTATTTATATAACAATATGAATGAGGTAATTTGATATGTTAAATCCGTATCTACGATATATCTATTTATTTTGTATTAATCATTTATCTTCGTATTTACACAAATATTTTATATAATTAATTAGATTGGGGCGTTGGACATGATTCCAGAAGAGTTTAATATTCTACTTGAGCGTAGATTTGCATTTAAGATTGAACTTACTGACTACAATATCCGTAGGAGAGTACATTGTTTTGGAATTTCTAAAGTAACTGATGATGAGGACATAGTGAACGAATTACATGTCAAGATCAACGCTTTACGGGTAACCTTATTTACTTTGTGTCATCACATATTTACTAGATTTCGGTTATTAATGTCAATAATTTGATTTTTTATGAATCGGTTTTATAGCCTGCGGATCCCGACTCCGTTAATATTCCAAAAGTAATGTTGAAGTGCAATCATCGTACATCGTACATATGTAATAAACAAATTAAATCTGATACTTACAGACGTGTTTTCATATATATATATATATATATATATAGGGTTAGGTTCAAATGTGAACTCAATTTTGGCTGTGAACGTGAGGACGAATCTCAGCCACACATCTTCGGTTATGGTGGATGCGATCACGGAGGATTGACGGGATTCATGCGAGGGTGGAGATTATTAAAGGAGGGGAACCAGGTCAAAGCCGCCTTTATTGACCGGATAAGTGGCTGAGATTCGTCCTCACGTTCACAACCAAAAATGAGTTCACATTTGAACTTTCCTCTCTCTCTCTCTCTCTCTCTCTATATATATATATATATATATATATATATATATATCGTAGGATGCTCTATCATGTACTGGTGAGAATGCAACTCCGTCAGATATGGAAAAGAGTACTGCCGATAGTCCAAATTCCAAACAGAAGAAATATCATAAGCATGTGGGAAGTTCGGTGGATTTAAAGCGTGATTTTGAAGATCTTTGTGACACCGATGATTTGAACAAAGGTTCTGCGACCAAGTTAAAAGTACCAAAAGTTGAAAAATGACTTACATTAATTTTCGGTTTCGTTACTTCATAGCACAAGGATTTGTTTCTTTATTTTATAAACACATTGTTTTGGTAATTTTTTAGTTTCAATCCTATTTATTTCTTCGGTTTTTATTATTATCATTATTTTATTGTGTCATGAAATCTTATTATGAATTTTTTGTTTTATACGTTGCAGTTTTGGTTTTATCAATACAATTTCGGACACAACATTAATGGATGTGTAACATCCTCCATCCGTAGGGTCTAGACGGGCGGGGTCACTAGTGGGACTTAACGTAAAAACACAAACAATTCAGAGATACTAATAAATTCCAAACATAGGTTACAACCCAAAAATATTACAGTCCGAAAGTGCTTATAAAATTAAAATATTAACATCTAAAGCGAGTCTGAAACTCCAAAAGTTGCAATCTCGATCTCAAGCTCCGCCTTATCGATCACTTGGAACCTACCGCTTCAGAACAAAAAAACATAGCTGAGCAACAGGGCTCAGTTAACGGATTATAATATAAATTTGAAATAACGATTGTAACATCAATAACAAAGCGAAAAACTTATGATTTAATAAATATAAATTCACAGAAAATCAAGACAATTCGCAATTCTTAATTCAAATCATAAAGTAAACAAAATTTGCCAAATCATTTTCAAGTGTTTGGTTCATAATTCTCGGTTCAAAAATATAAAATAAATAAAGTCTGTCAATTCCTGTTGTATTCGTGGGGTGGCCAACCACACGAACAATCGGGCCGGCGTGCGGGCTCACACCCCGAGTCACCCGTGAATTTAACCACGGTCACATGGTGGGTAAGTCCTAGGATCGATCCATCCACCCTGGAGCCAATAAAGTCAGCCTAGTCCACAAGGTGGGTTCACGTAAGCCACTATTGGGCTTAACCCTATGGAGCGAGTTCACCTGCAGGACGCTATGACAACAAAGCCACCATAGAAGGCATCCCAACTAATGTGCCCATCAATTGGGTAATACTGAAAATCAAGAAATCTAAACATATGCCCCTACCCGGATGGCTTCCATAAAAAATCAAGTTTCAATATATTTCATAAAATTCACAACTACTTCATATATGAGAATCAAAAGATTAAACTCAAGTTTTAAAAATAACGGTGCAACGGTTTGTATATATAAATACATATTATGTTGACCACTTTTTAGTGATCAATCACATGACGGTAAACCACCATTACGAAGGGTCAACTAGGACAACTAGTTGCCCGAGTATCAAAAGAAAGTGAAATCCGTACCTTAATCGAAGATAAGAAGCAACACACGATTATACGAGATTCATCGTAAGGTTTGACTTGAATGCGTGCCTAACGAATACGTTAATCGATTACTATTTAAACAATATAAATACATATCCTAATTCTACTAATAAGGTACTTAACTCCTACATGCTTATAAACATCTAATACTTCAAACGGGGCAGCCGGACGCATTCAAAAGGGGTACCACTTTTTCGTGAGCCTTTTTATTCCACATAGAGGCCAATACAGAGAATATTACCTAAATGAAAGTTTTAGTATGTAATCTTATGAATCTACCAGTTTTGGAATCATGTCATTTGGATAATCCATCAATTCTGTACCGAGTTTACAATACAGCAGAAAAATCCCGAGTATAGTGTAAACAACCCCAAAACGGTACTGTTTTGAGGTACTTAGGTCCAGATATGGGTCTTAGACCCTTCATGAGAGTTTTAGTATACATTAAGGTCTTTCTATCTTCAAAATATGAGCTTAATCCGACATGCCGTTTGTAAGTTATGCACGGTCAAAGTACGGACCTGCACTATTCGGTATGTCCGATTTTCACCGTTTTGCTCAACTAACTTTTATAATTCCAACTTCATGAATTGATACCTTTAACGACTATAAAACATACTTAACATACTAGATATTACAATAAGGCTTAATTATGCAATTCTATTCATTCCGGCATTTAAGCGAACATTTGGGGTGTGGTTAAACACATACACAAAATCAACTCATATTAAAACCATAATCTATCCTTTTAATTTCTATAACAATATAAACCAATCCTAATACACTAAACATGCAAGATAACTCAAATTTAACATTATCAAACCGTAACCTTAACATAAACACCCGATTATAAACTGGTCTCGATAATCCTAACGGAACAAACTTAACGAAAAAAATTTATACTGTTACGAAGAGTTTGAAGGGTGGAATCCTAATATATGATCGTTACTTTAGTTTATCCAATGAATCAATAGAAAATTAAGAGAGAATAAAAAAAATTAAGAGAGAGAGATGAGAGTATTTTTGATGGCGGTGAATTGAAGAAAACCACACGGACGACGTAATTGTAATTTACTCTTAAAGGAGATATATATATATATATGTATATATTTTTTATTGTAATTTTCTTTTAAATAATTATAAAGAGTTTCAAACTTTGACAGTTTTAACCCCTCAATAATAAGAAAACGTTATTTAAAATACGATACAATTCAGGTAAACTAACGAGGACGGTTTTTAAAACTGGGGTCTTATAATTCTTCCCCCCTTAAAAAGAGATTTTGTCCTTGAAATCGAATATAGAAAGGAAACTTACATTAATTAAAGGAGTTAGGGTACTCCCGCCGCATAAGTTCTTCGGTTTCCACGTCGCCTCACGTTCCGAGTGATTCTTCCAAAGAACTTTTAGAAAAGGAATCACCTTCTTTCGTGTACCTCTCTCATCGCAATCAAGAATGGCTTCAGGCTCCTCACGATAAGATAGATCTGGTTCTATGTGTTACAAGTGATAATCAATGACGTGTAGGGAATGATAATTGTTACCACAAAATGAAGATTCATGGAACATGTTATGTACATGGGACAACTATGGCGGCAAAGCTAACCGGTAAGCTACAACTCCAATCCTTTCTAGAATTTCGAAAGGACCGATATATCTCGGGTTGAGATTTCCTTTGAGACCGAAACGTCTAATACCACGAGTGGGGGAAACTTTCAGAAATACTTTATCGCCCAGTTGTAACACGATAGGTCGTCGTCGCTTGTCGGCGTAGCTCTTTTTACGAGTCTGAGCCACTTTCATCATTTGACGTGCAATCTCAACCTTCTCGGTAGTGACTTGTACCAATTATGGGCCTTCAAGAACACGTTCCCCATCTTCATTCCAACAAGTCGGTGTTCGACATCTTCGATGTAACACCCTAGAATTTAGAGTAAAATTGAACCGAAATAAAATGCGGAATATAAATAAAATCACCCAATAAGTGGGGATAGAGTATGGGAGTTCACATCTAAACAGGGACATTACATAACAACCTATTAACCTATACTATTCAGAATATAGATTACAATTGGGTGTTACTAATATCCTCAAAAGAATATACTATGTCTCCAGCTATATGTATACTCTATGAGCATAATTCCAAAAAGGTGTCCTCTCTCTCGGCACATCAACCCGCTCTTCTCTAAAGAGCCCCATCAACCTGCTTACCTGCTAAACCACATTTAAGATCAAGTGTTAGGCTTACGCCTAGTGAAAACAAACAGTTAAATGGATAAAGCAGTTAAAAATATTTAAAACAAAGATACGACGCATTTTACCCCATTTAACTTCACTTGAAATAATTTAATCTTGATGAGCAAGGATCCTTTAAAAGCAACCGGGGGAGACCCGGTGTTCCATCCATAGTAACAGATACCATAAGTAGGTCACTACACGATGTTTGAGCTAACCGTAAGAGCCAATGGCAACCGGCAACAACCGATTATGCACCTTAGTACATGGCCCCCGATGACTCCTACGAAAGCCCACGCAATGGTCAATGGCAACTGGCAATAACAGATTATGCACCTTAGTACACGGCCCCGGATGACCCCTACTCGCGCATACATAGAGTCAATGGCATCCGGTAATGATCCGGCTTAATACCCAACGGTAAAAGGCCCGACTTCTATGCAACCAAAAAGGGACAACAATCCCGCTTTAAACCGACTATATGCCTATGGATCCATTACATACTAGTCTATCGACCAAAAACATCTAAAGAGACGTATAAGTACCTTTCTCAACATGAAAACTATTCCAAAAACCGTATCCTTCCAAATACCGGTTTTACCAAAATTGGGTCAATTCATTTTGAGTAACAAAACCAAAGATTATGTCATTTAAATAACTTTTCCAAATGTTTTAAAACCATAAGGATGCTCATTTCATCATTTAAAACCAAAATACCCAAAATCTTCATTTTGACCTAAAACGTCCAAACTTACCCATAAATGTAAATACTTGTAACCAAAAGCTTAAAATCAATGAAAGACAACATTTATAACAAGTATTTAACATTGTAATGTTTGGATGTTGAACTTACAAGCTAGGGTTTGGTAAAACCCAAGAAAAGTCTCTAAGAAGATGTAGGTGATGGAACTAGCTGAAAGGAACCAAGATGCCACAACTTGAAGCTTTAAATCCCAAAACTTCACTTGACTTCTCCTGTTTAATGCAACAATAAATGTTTTGGAAGTGGTAGGTGGAAGAAAATGAAACCCTAAAATCGCCTTCAATGCCTTTCTCCCGCTGCTGAGTTTCCGTAACTGATAAATGAGAAAAGGAGCTGAAAATCGCACTTTAATGTGCTTGCTGGACATTTCGGGCGATCATGCCCCGCGATCATGCCTTGGCATGATCTACTGTCATCATGGCGAAGAGGGTACCGAGAGTTTGACAAGAAAGTGGCTTCTAGATGCGTTTCGGGCGATGATGCCACGCGATCATGACATGGCATGATCGCCAGTCATGATCGCAGGATGTGTACTGCGACTTTTCCTCCATTTTGCTCGACTTCTAGATCTGGTAGCTTCCTGCGATGATGCCATGCGATTATGACATGGCATGCTATCCTGTCATAATCGCCTAAAGTGTTCCGAAACTAAGTCGGGTCTCGTTTTTCGCTCCCATCTTTCAGATCAACCGCACCCATAACCAGACCCTTGAAACACTCCATTTAACCCTAAATATCAAAATATTAGGATGCGAACCTATATATATTCTTTATAAAAATTTACGGGTGTTACAATCCTGCCACCCTTGGAATTGATTTCGTCCTCGAAATCCCAAACTTACCAAACAAACTTGGGTATCTTTTCTTCATATCTTCTTCCGCTTCCCATGTCACGTTTGATCCTCTATGGTGTTTCCATTGAACCTTAACCATGACGATTTCTTTATGGTGTAACCTCTTACACTTGCTTTCTAAGATTGCTTCTGGTTCTTCCACACATCGGCTATTGTCTACACGAATCTTCGAGAGAGGTATCACACTCTCTTCTTCCGCTAAACACTTCCTTAAATAACAAATGTGGAACATAGGATGTATGCCGGCCATTTTGGGTGGCAACTCCAATTTATAGGCCTGGCGTCCCACTTTCTCCAAAATCTTAAACGGTCCAAGGAAACGAGGACTAAGCTTCCCGCGTTTTCCGAACCGAATGATACCCTTCCATGGAGACACCTTGAGCATAACCCGCTCACCCACTTGGAACTCCATTGGTCTTCTCTTTTTGTTGGCATAACTCTTCTGACGATCTTGTGCCTCTTTTAGTCATTCCCGAATAACCTTCACCTTGTCAGCCGTCTCTTGTACAATCTCGAGTCCGGAGAATTGCTTCTCGCCCGCTTCTAACCAACACACCAGTGTCCTACATTTCCGTCCATAAAGTGCCTCGAAAGGCGTCATTCCAATACTAGAATGGTAACTGTTGTTGTAGGCAAACTCCACCAACGGTAGATGCGAATCCTAATTCCCACCGAAATCAATAACACATGACCTAAGCATGTCCTCAAGAGTTTGAATAGTCCTTTCACTTTGACCATCTGTTTGGGGGTAAAATGTCGTACTTAAGTTTATCCTGGTGCCTAACCCCTCTTGCAACCCATTCCAAAAGTGAGAAGTGAATCGACTATCCCGATCTGACACGATAGTCAAAGGCACACCATGCCTTGCCACTATCTCATCCACATACAACTTAGCCAGTTTGTCAACTGGGCCGACTTCTTGCATCGCTAAGAAGTGAGCACTCTTCGTCAATCTATCCACCACTATCCATATGGCATCGTGACCCCTCAAGGTCTTTGGTAGCTTCGTCACAAAGTCCATAGTGAGGTGTTCCCATTTCCATTCCGGAATTTCCAATGATTGAAGACTTCCATACGACCGTTGGTATTCCGCCTTGACTTGCAAACAAGTCACACATCTCTCCACATACCTAGCAACATCCAATTTCATGACGGGCCACCAATAAGTTAACTTTAGATCCCTATACATCTTGGTACTACCCGGATGTATGGAGTACTTGGACTTATGGGCATCCTCCAAAAGTAGTTCTCGGTTGCCCCCGATCTTAGGCACCCAAACCCGCCCTCGAAATAGCTTCAGACCACGACTATCTTCGATCAACATCAAGTGTTGTTTCGCCATCACTTCGTCTTTTAGGTTTTCCTCAAGCAGTACCTCCACTTGAGCTGCTTTGATTCGGTCAATCAGACTAGACATCACCTCAATCCGTGTAAGTACGACATGTGTTCCGCTACCGTACTCCTTTCGGCTCAATGCATCCGCTACCACGTTGGCTTTACTCGGATGGTAAAGTAGCTCAAAATCATAGTCCTCGAGTAGTTCGAGCCAACGTCTTTGCCTCATATTCAGTTCCTTTTGATCAAATACATACTTCAAACTTTTGTGGTCGGTATAGAGTGTACACTTGGTTCCATAAAGGTAGTGTCGCCATAGCTTCAAAGCGAAAACCACCGCTGCCAATTCCAAATCATGGGTTGGGTAATTCTTCTCATGTTCCTTCAGTTTTCTTGATGCATAAGCAATCACCTTGCTCCTTTGCATTAATACACACCCCAATCCCATCTTTGAAGCATCACTATAAACCACAGTCTTTAGATCCTTCCGGTAAGGATAAAATTGGTGCCTCACATAGTTTCCTTTGAAGAGTCTCGAAGGCCTCTTCTTGCTTGTTGGTCCAAATAACCTTCACATTCTTCCGTGTCAAAGCCGTCAGAGATGATGCAACCTTGGAGAAGTCCTGAATAAACCTCTGATAATACCTCGCCTATCCTAGAAAGCTTCGGATTTCAGACGGGTTCTTAGGCGGTTCTCAATTCATCATTGCTTCTATCTTTGATGAATCCACCTTCACTCCATCTTGTGTGACGACATGCCCCAAAAACTGAACTTCTTTTAACAAAAACTCGCATTTCGAGAATTTGGCGTAAAGATTTTCCTTCCTTAACACTTCGAGAACCTCTCGAAGGTGTTGTTCATAGTCTAACTCATCCTTAGAGTAGACAAGGATTTCATCAGTAAACACTATTACCGATCGATCTAGAAACGGTCGACATACACGATTCATCAAATCCATAAACACCGCCGGCGCGTTGGTCAACCCAAATGGCATAACTAGGAATTCATAATGCCCGTACCGCGTTCTAAACGCCGTCTTTGCTACATCATCCTCCTTCACTTTCACTTGGTGGTAGCCCAAACGTAAGTCGATCTTTAAGAAGCATCCTGCTCCTTGTAGTTAATCAAAGAGGTCGTCGATTCTCGGGAGTGGTTACTTATTCTTTACATTTGCCTTATTCAACTCCCTATAGTCTATACACATCCTCATTGTGCCATCGTTCTTCCTCACAAATAAGACCAGAGCTCCCCATGGTGACGAGCTTGGTCTTACGAAACCCTTCTCAAGGAGATCTTGCAGTTGCGTCATCATTTCTTGCATCTCGGATGGTGCCAACCGGTAGGGTGCTCTAGCAATCGGAGCGGCCCCCGGGTAAATCCTCGGGGAATACATCTGGGAACTCATTTACAACCCGAACATCATCTAGCTTCCTCTTCTCTAGTTTCGCATCTAAAACATAGGCTATATAAGATAGGCATCCCTTCGCTAAACACTTGCGTGCCTATGCTAAGGTTAACAATGCAACTTCACCCTTCCTTCTTTCTCCGTAGACTAACACCATACTACCATCCGATAGCGGTATGCGAATCAACTTCTTGGAACACAAAATCTCGGCTTGGTTCTTGACCAACCAATCCATTCCAATTACCACATCAAACCTTCCCATTGACATAGGCATAAGGTTTATCCCAAACTTACTTCCTTCAATTTCTACTACACAATCCCTAAGAACATCCCGAACTAGAACTTGTTTACCATCGGCTATTTCAACAATAAAAGCATCTTCCAAAGTACTATCAGGTACATCCAGATTTGGGAAGAAGGAAGTGGACACAAAAGAAAAAGTAGCACCAGAATCAAAAAGAACATGAGCGGGTACGGAGTTAACAAGGAACAAGGAACGTACTCGAGACCACGTCCGTCGATGCTTTCGCCTCATCCGATGTCATCTTGAGCTCTCTTCCCGGGGCTTTAGGGACATTATCCCTCTTCTCTTGACTTCCCCCCGTTCTTATCTTTGGGCAATCCCTTCGAACGTACCCCTGTTCTTTGTATTCAAAACAAACGATTCCTTTAACCGGGCACTCGCGAGCGTAGTGCCCGCTCTTACCATACTTGTGGCACCCTTTCGCAGATGAGTTGCATGGCCCGTGATGCTTGCTCCGGCACTTGAAGCACCAGTTTGGCTCCCTTCTCTTCTCAGTTCTTCGGTTGTTGTGGTGGTTGTTGTTGTAATTTGGCTTCTTGGAAGGTGCAGAATTGCTTTCCCACTTTCTCTTTTCCCCAATTAACTTCCTCTATTCCTTCCTTAGTTCATCGGTGTGCTCCACCATTCGAGCTTGATCAATGGCCTCCCTTAAAGCGGAGGTCTTTGCCGCTTGGACCATTGCCATCATGTCAGATGGCAATCCTTTGATGTACGCCTTCATCTTCTCTCTCTCAGTTGGAGCCACATGCCCCACTAGGTCCAGTTTCTCCACAAACAATTCCGTATACTCTCTCACAGTTGTATCCCCCCTTCTTGAGAGCTCGGAACTCATCCAAAATACAATCTATAGCTCTCTCATTACAGTATTCCTCCAAAACTTTCCCCTTAAACATCTCCCAAGTCAACATCGATACAATCACTGGGCCAAGAGTTTTGGTGGTGACATTCCACCATCTTAAGGTCGCACCTCTAAGCATCTATGAGGCAAACCTCACCTTCTGACCTTCTTCACATTCACTCGAGCCAAAAGCTTGCTCGATCTCTTGAAGCCAATTCATGCAGACCACTAGATCGGAAGTCCCGGAGAACTCGGGTGGCTTGGTGCATAAGAAGGTTTTATAAGAGCAACCCCTTCCTGCTCTTCTCACTTCAATCACGGGGGTTTCCTTAGTATTTGGTGCAGCCCTGTTCCGCCGGAACCTCCTACAGCATTCTCGGCAGTTAATTCATGTCTCCTGGCACTGGCATCTCTCTCCTCAAGCGCCTTAAGGAATGATTCATGTTGTTGACCCATCATAGTGTTCACCGCTTGCAACAACCGAATCTAAAGTTCATCTTGTGAACCCGCCTCCATCATTAGAGGACCCCCTTCATTAAGATTGAGTGGCGAAATAGTAATCAATCTAGGCACGGGTATACTTGTGAGAGGAGGGATGATTGGTGGCGGTCGAGTAATTCAGAATGGTTGAGTGACTTCTGCTGTTGCTACCACGTCCTGATTCGTGACACTGTTGGTTGCTCCCTCAACTTCATTACGCGATCGGGTTCGCGTGTTCACCATCTTAGTCTGTCAAGATGATAGAATAGGAATAAGACAAAACTAACATAAATACGTATAACACATTGTCAATCATCGCAACAATAGGGAAAACGAGCATACTCACATAACAATATATCCAAAATAGCATTAGCTACGTGATATCTTGAATATATCATACCAGTAAGAATTCCCATTACCAAAGTCACATTTCATGATTAGTGCATTTCCGTCGACTCTAAAGCTCTCCTATCTCAAGAGTGTCTACCCATATCTCACAATTCAACACGTAAAGTCTCAGCTTAAGTCTAGGCATATTTAATTCATACCTAGTTCGCTTAAACTAGAGCTCTGATACCAACTTGTGACACCCTAGAATTTAGAGTAAAATTGAACCGAAATAAAATGCGGAATATAAATAAAATCACCCAATAAGTGGGGATAGAGTATGGGAGTTTACATCTAAACATGGACATTACATAACAACCTATTAATCTATACTATTCAGAATATAGATTACAATTGAGTGTTACTAATATCCTCAAAAGAATATACTATGTCTCCAGCTATATGTATACTCTATGAGCATAATTCCAAAAAGGTGTCCTCTCTCTCGGCACATCAACCCGCTCTTCTCTAAAAAGCCCCATCAACCTTCTTACCTACTAAACCACATTTAAGATCAAGTGTTAGGCTTACGCCAAGTGAGAACAAACAGTTAAATGGATAAAGCAGTTAAAAACATTTAAAACAAACATACGGCGCATTTTACCCCATTTAACTTCACTTGAAATAACTTACTCTTGATGAGCAAGGATCCTTTAAAAGCAACCGGGGGAGACCCGGTGTTCCATCCTTAGTGACAGATACCATAAATAGGTCACTACACGATGTTTAAGCTAACCGTAAGAGCCAATGGCAACCGGCAACAACCGATTATGCACCTTAGTACATGGCCCCCGATGACTCCTACGAATGCCTGCGCAATGGTCAATGGCAACCGACAATAACCGATTATGCACCTTAGTACACGGCCCCCGATGACCCCTACTCGCGCATACATAGAGTCAATGACATCCGGTAATGATCCGGCTTAATACCCAACGGTAAAAGGCCCCCGATGACTTCTATGCAACCAAAAAGGGACAACAATCCCGCTTTAAACCGAATATCTGCCTATGGATCCATTACATACTAGTCTATCGACCAAATACATCTAAAGAGACGTATAAGTACCTTTCCCAACTTGAAAACTATTCCAAAAACCGTATCCTTCCAAATACCGGTTTTACCAAAATTGGGTCAATTCATTTTGAGTATCAAAACCAAAGATTATGCCATTTAACTAACTTTTCCAAATGTTTTAAAACCATAAGGATGCTCCTTTTATCATTTAAAACCAAAATACCCAAAAAATTCATTTTGACCTAAAACGTCCAAACTTACCCATAAATGTAAATACTTGTAACCATAAGCTTAAAATCAATGAAAGACAACATTTATAACAAGTATTTAAGATTGTAAGGTTTGGATTTTGAATTCACAAGCTAGGGTTTGGTAAACCGTAGAAAAGTCTCTAAGAAGATGTACGTGATGGAACTAGCTGAAAGGAACCAAGATGCCACAACTTGAAGCTTTAAATCCCAAAACTTCACTTGATTTCTCCTCTTTAAGGCAACAATAAATGTTTTGGAAGTGGTAGGTGGAAGAAAATGAAACCCTAAAATCGCCTTCAATGCCTTTCTCCCGCTGCTGAGTTTTCGTAACTGATAAATGAGAAAAGCAGCTGAAAATCGCACTTTAATATGCTTGCTGGACATTTCGGGCGATCATGCCCCACGATCATGCCTTGGCATGATCGCCTGTCATCATGGTGAAGAGGGTACCGAGAGTTTAACAAGAAAGTGGCTTCCAGATGCGTTTCGAGCGATGATGCCACGCGATCATGACAAGGCATATTCAGTTCCTTTTGATCAAATACATACTTCAAACTTTTGTGGTCGGTATAGAGTGTACACTTGGTTCCATAAAGGTAGTGTCGCCATAGCTTCAAAGCGAAAACCACCGCTGCCAATTCCAAATCATGGGTTGGGTAATTCTTCTCATGTTCCTTGAGTTGTCTTGATGCATAAGCAATCACCTTGCTCCTTTGCATTAATACACACCCCAATCCCATCTTTGAAGCAACACTGTAAACCACAAAGTCTTCAGATCCTTCCGGTAAGGATAAAATTGGTGCCTCACATAATTTCCTTTGAAGAGTCCGGAAGGCCTCTTCTTGCTTTTTGGTCCAAATAAACTTCACATTCTTCCGTGTCAAAGCCGTCAGAGATGATGCAACCTTGGAGAAGTCCTGAATAAACCTCCGATAATGCCTCGCCTATCCTAGAAAGCTTCGGATTTCAGACGGGTTCTTAGGCGGTTCTCAATTCATCATTGCTTCTATCTTTGATGAATCCACCTTCACTCCATCTTGTGTGACGACATGCCCCAAAAACTGAACTTCTTTTAACCAAAACTCGCATTTCGAGAATTTGGCGTAAAGCTTTTCCTTCCTTAACACTTCGAGAACCTCTCGAAGGTGTTGTTCATAGTCTAACTCATCCTTAGAGTAGACAAGGATATCATCAGTAAACACTATTACCGATCGATCTAGAAACGGTCGACATACACGATTCATCAAATCCATAAACACCGCCGGCGCGTTGGTCAACCCAAATGGCATAACTAGGAATTCATAATTCCCGTACCGCGTTCTAAACGCCGTATTTACTACATCATCCTTCTTCACTTTCACTTGGTGGTAGCCCAAACGTAAGTCGATCTTTGAGAAGCATCCTGCTCCTTGTAGTTAATCAAAGAGGTCGTCGATTCTCGGGAGTGGTTACTTATTCTTTACATTTGCCTTATTCAACTCCCTATAGTCTATACACATCCTCATTGTGCCATCGTTCTTCCTCACAAATAAGACCAGAGCTCCCCATGGTGACGAGCTTGGTCTTACGAAACCCTTCTCAAGGATATCTTGTAGTTGCGTCATCATTTCTTGCATCTCGGATGGTGCCAACCGGTAGGGTGCTCTAGCAATCGGAGCGGCCCCCGGGTAAATCCTCGGGGAATACATCTGGGAACTCATTTACAACCCGAACATCATCTAGCTTCCTCTTCTCTAGTTTCGCATCTAAAACATAGGAGATATAAGATAGGCATCCCTTCGCTAAACACTTGCGTGCCTATGCTAAGGTTAACAATGCAACTTCACCCTTCCTTCTTTCTCCGTAGACTAACACCATACTACCATCCGATAGCGGTATGCGAATCAACTTCTTGGAACACAAAATCTCGACTTGGTTCTTGACCAACCAATCCATTCCAATTACCACATCAAACCTTCCCATTGACATAGGCATAAGGTTTATCCCAAACTTACTTCCTTCAATTTCTACTTCACAATCCCTAAGAACATCCCGAACTAGAACTTGTTTACCATCGGCTATTTCAACAATAAAAGCATCTTCCAAAGTACTATCAGGTACATCCAGATTTGGGTAGAAGTAAGTGGACACAAAAGAAAAAGTAGCACCAAAATCAAAAAGAACATGAGCGGGTACGGAGTTAACAAGGAACGTACCCGAGACCACGTCCGTTGATGCTTTCGCCTCATCCGATGTCATCTTGAGCTCTCTTCCCGGGGCTTTAGGGACATTATCCCTCTTCTCTTGACTTCCCCCCGTTCTTATCTTTGGGCAATCCCTTCGAACGTACCCCTGTTCTTTGCATTCAAAACAAACGATTCCTTTAACCGGGCACTCGCGAGCGTAGTGCCCGCTCTTACCATACTTGTGGCACCCTTTCGCAGAAGAGTTGCATGGCCCGTGATGCTTGCTCCGACACTTGAAGCACCAGTTTGGCTCCCTTCTCTTCTCAGTTCTTCGGTTGTTGTGGTGGTTGTTGTTGTAATTTGGCCTCTTGGAAGGCGCAGAATTGCCTTCCCACTTTCTCTTTTCCCCAATTCACTTCCTCTCTTCCTTCCTTAGTTCATCGGTGTGCTCCACCATTCGAGCCTGATCAATGGCCTCCCTTAAAGCGGAGGTCTTTGCCGCTTGGACCATTGCCATCATGTCAAGTGGCAATCCTTTGATGTACGCCTTCATCTTCTCTCTCTCAGTTGGAGCCACATGCCCTACTCGGTCCAGTTTCTCCACAAACAATTCCGTATACTCTCTCACAGTCGTATCCCCCTTCTTGAGATCTCGGAACTCATCCAAAATACGATCTATAGCTCTCTCATTACAGTATTCCTCCAAAACTTTCCCCTTAAACATCTCCCAAGTCAACATCGATACAATCACTGGGCCAAGAGTTTTGGTGGTGACATTCCACCATCTTAAGGTCGCGCCTCTAAGCATCTATGAGGCAAACCTCACCTTCTGACCTTCCTCACATTCACTCGAGCCAAAAGCTTGCTCGATCTCTTGAAGCCAATTCATGCAGACCACTAGATCGGAAGTCCCGGAGAACTCGGGTGGCTTGGTGCATAAGAAGCTTTTATAAGAGCAACCCCTTCCTGCTCTTCTCACTTCAATCACGGGGGTTTCCTTAGTATTTGGTGCAGCCCCTGTTCCGCCGGAACCTCCTACAGCATTCTCGGCAGTTAATTCATGTCTCCTGGCACTGGAATGATTCATGTTGTTGACTCATCATAGTGTTCACCGCTTGCAACAACCGAATCTAAAGTTCATCTTGTGAACCCGCCTCCATCGTTAGAGGACCCCCTTCATTAAGATTGAGTGGCGAAATAGTAATCAATCTAGGCACGGTTATACTTGTGAGAGGAGGGATGATTGGTGGCGGTCGAGTAATTCGGGATGGTTGAGTGACTTCTACTGTTGCTACCACGTCCTGATTCGCGACACTGTTGGTTGCTCCCTCAACTTCATTACGCGATCGGGTTCGCGTGTTCACCATCTTAGTCTGTCAAGATGATAGAATAGGAATAAGACAAAACTAACATAAATACGTATAACACATTGTCAATCATCGCAACAATAGGGAAAACGAGCATACTCACATAACAATATATCCAAAAATAGCATTAGCTACGTGATATCTTGAATATATCATACCAGTGAGAATTCCCGTTACCAAAGTCACATTTCATGATTAGTGCATTTCCGTCGACTCTAAAGCTCTCCTATCTCAAGAGTGTCTACCCATATCTCACAATTCAACACCTAAAGTCTCAGCTTAAGTCTAGGCATATTTAATTCATACCTAGTTCGCTTAAACTAGAGCTCTGATACCAACTTGTAACACCCTAGAATTTAGAGTAAAATTGAACCGAAATAAAATGCGGAATATAAATAAAATCACCCAATAAGTGGGGATAGAGTATGGGAGTTTACATCTAAACATGAACATTACACAACAACCTATTAATCTATATTATTCAGAATATAGATTACAATTGGGTGTTACTAATATCCTCAAAAGAATATACTATGTCTCCAGCTATATGTATACTCTGTGAGCATAATTCCAAAAAGGTGTCCTCTCTCTCGGAACATCAACCCGCTCTTCTCTAAAGAGCCCCATCAACCTTCTTACCTACTAAACCACATTTAAGATCAAGTGTTAGGCTTACGCCTAGTGAGAATAAACAGTTAAATGGATAAAGCAGTTAAAAACATTTAAAACAAAGATATGGCGCATTTTACCCCATTTAACTTCACTTGAAATAACTTATTCTTGATGAGCAAGGATCCTTTAAAAGCAACCGGGGGAGACCTGGTGTTCCATCCTTAGTGACAGATACCATAAGTAGGTCACTACACGATGTTTGAGCTAACCGTAAGAGCCAATGGCAACCGACAACAACCGATTATGCACCTTAGTTCATGGCCCCCGATGACTCCTACGAATGCCTGCGCAATGGTCAATGGCAACCGAAAATAACCGATTATGCACCTTAGTACACGGCCCCCGATGACCCCTACTCGCGCATACATAGAGTCAATGACATCCGGTAATGATCCGGCTTAATACCCAACGGTAAAAGGCCCCCGATGACTTCTATGCAACCAAAAAGGGACAACAATCCCGCTTTAAACCGAATATATGCCTATGGATCCATTACATACTAGTCTATCGACCAAACACATCTAAAGAGACGTATAAGTACCTTTCCCAACTTGAAAACTATTCCAAAAACCGTAACCTTCCGAATACCGGTTTTACCAAAATGGGGTCAATTCATTTTGAGTACCAAAACCAAAGATTATGCCATTTAAATAACTTTTCCAAATGTTTTAAAACCATAAGGATGCTCCTTTTATCATTTAAAACCAAAATACCCAAAATCTTACCTAAAACCTCCAAACTTCCCCATAAATGTAAATACTTGTAACCATAAGCTTAAAATCAATGAAAGACAACATTTATAAAAAGTATTTAAGATTGTAAGGTTTGGATTTTGAATTCACAAGCTAGGGGTTGGTAAACCGTAGAAAAGTCTCTAAGAAGATGTACGTGATGGAACTAGCTGAAAGGAACCAAGATGCCACAACTTGACGCTTTAAATCCCAAAACTTCACTTGATTTCTCCTCTTTAAGGCAACAATAAATGTTTTAGAACTGGTAGGTGGAAGAAAATGAAACCCAAAAATTGCCTTCAATGCCTTTCTCCCGCTGCTGAGTTTTCGTAACTGATAAATGAGAAAAGCAGCTGAAAATCGCACTTTAATGTGCTTGTTGGACATTTCGGGCGATCATGCCCCGCGATCATGCCTTGGCATGATCGCCTGTCATCATGGTGAAGAGGGTACCGAGAGTTTAACAAGAAAGTGGCTTCCAGATGCGTTTCGAGCGATGATGCCACGCGATCATGACATGGCATGATCGGCAGTCATGATCGCAGGATGTGTACCGCGACTTTTCCTCCATTTTGCTCGACTTCCAGATCTGGTAGCTTCCTACGATGATGCCATGCGATTATGACATGGCATCCTAGCCTGTCATAATAACCTAAAGTGTACCAAAACTAAGCCGGTTTCTCATTTTTCGCTCCAACTTTCAGATCAACCGCACCCATAACCAGACCCTTGAAACACTCCATTTAACCCTAAATATCGAAATATTAGGATGTGAACCTATATATGTTATTTATAAAAATTTCCGGGTGTTACATTCGACCATAAAGTGCTTCGTACGGAGCCATGCCGATACTCGACTGCCAGCTATTATTATAAGAGAACTCGATCAGGTACAAGTAGTTATCCCAACTTCCATGGCATTCCAACGTACATGCTCGGAGCATATCCTCCGGTGTTTGAATCGTACGTTCAGATTGTCCATCAGTTTGGGGATGAAAAGTCGTAGTAAAATTCAAACATGTGCCCCAAGTTTGGTGTAAACCTTCCCAAAATCGAGATGTAAAATGTGGGTCTCATCCGAAGGTAATAGTTATAGGAGTGCCATGAAGACACATAATCTCACGTTGGAATAGTTCGGTCATTTATCAACCGACCAAGTTTTTCGGACAGGGAGAAAATGAGCCGATTTCGTTAGTCAGTCAATCACCACTCAAATTGCATCGTGTTTCAAGGTCGTGCGGATAATCCGACTACGAAATCCATAGTTATGTGCTCCCATTTCCATACCGGAATTTTCAGCTATTGGAGAACACCACCTTGACGTTGATGTTCAATTTTGACTTTTTGACAAGTGAGACAACGAGCTACAAAGTCCGCGATATCTCGCTTCATTCCAATCCACCAGAAATTGTTCCTTAAATCCCGATACATTTTTGTTGGGCCAGGATGAACCGAAAACATATAGTTATGAGCTTCGGTTAAAATTTGATTTGGAAGCTCCGATTTATTCGGAACATAAAGACGATCCTGAAACCACAATGCGTGATCATCAACGATTCTGAACTCTGAACTAGCATTCTCTTGTGCTTGTTGGAAGTTTGCCTATAATTCACTATCGTCTTGTTGGGGATCTTTGATCCGAAAGATTAAAGTCGGTTGTACCATCAGATTAGATAGAATCTCCGTTTGGGAACTCGGATAGATTTCAGTCCGAACCTTTCAATCTCCAAAGCCAACTCTGTAGAAACAATTAAAGAAGAAACATGTTCCACGGCTTTACGTCTTAAGGCGACAACGACTACATTAGCTTTGCCTGGATTATATTGTATCTGAACATCGTAACTTTCAGAAGTTCGATCCACCTCCGTTGATGCATATTTAACTCTTTTTGAGTAAAGACGTATTTTAGGCTTTTGTGATCGGTGAAAATTTCACATGTCTCACCATACAAATAGTGACGCCAAATCTTGAGTGCGTAGATGACCGCAGCCAATTCGAGGTCATGAGACGGATACTTGACCTCATAAGACTTTAATTGACGAGAAACATATGCGATCACTCTTCCGTTTTGCATAAGAACACATCTGAGACCTTTCTTTGAAGCATCACTATAAACTTGAAACCCACCGGTGCCAGACGACAATACAAGAACAGGTGCGGTTGCCAATCGATGCCTGAGTTCCTCAAAAGTAGATCTTGTTCAGAACCCCAATTGAATTTGATGCCTTTTCGGAGTAATCGGGTCAACGACAAGGATATTTTAAAGAAACCTTCCACGAATCGTCGGTAATAACCAGCCAGAGCAAGAAAACCACGAAATTCAGAAACGTTCGTAGGTCGTGGCCATTTAGTGACGGTTTTAATTTTCACCGGATCGACTTTGACACCTTCGGCGGAGATTACGTGCCCGAGGAAAGACACTTGATCAAGCTAGAACTCACATTTGGAACGTTTTGCGTACAACCTTTTCTTTCTAAGAATCTCCAAAATAATTTGAAGATGTTGAACATGTTCTTTTCTTGACTTCGAGTAAATCAAGATGTCATCAATAAACACAATAACAAATTCATCGAGATAATCTTTAAAACCTCGATTCATAAGGTCCATAAAGACTGTCGGAGCATTGGTAAGCCCGAAAGGCATTACCATGATCTCATAGTGCCCGTAGCAAGTTCTGAACGCAGTTTTTGGAATATCACAATCTCGGATACGCAGTTGGTGGTATCCGGATCGAAGATCAATCTTGGAAAAGTATTGTGCCCCTTGTAATTGATCGAACAGACGTCGATTCTCGGCAACTGATACTTGTTACGGATTGTTACTTTATTAAGTTATCGGTAATCGATACAAAGACGCATTGTACCGTCATTCTTTTTGACAAAGAGAATCGGAGCTCCTTAGGGTGAGACACAGGGTCGAATGAAATATTTCTTCAATAGATCATCAACTTGAGTTTTGAGCTCTTTCATTTCAGTTGGAGCCATTCGATAAGGAGCTTTGGAAATAGGAGAAGCTCCCGGAACTAGATCGAGGGTTAATTCGATTTCCCGAACCGGTGGTATACCCGGTAGATCATCGGGAAACACATCAGGATAATCAGAAACAAATGGTATGGATGTAGGAGTTAGGAATACCTGTTCCGGATCTTGTAGAGTACCTAGAAAATCTTTGTTGCTTTTCCAAGTAAACTAGTTTACAGAAATGGACACTATAGCACTAACATCTTCTTTTGGAGTAGCTCCTTGGCAGATCACCTCTGGGTTGTCCACATCCCCAAACAATATTTGTTTAGAGTTACAGTCTATAGTTGCCCGGTGACGTGACAACCAGTCCATACCCAATATTAAATCGAAGTAGGACACATGCATTGGAAGTAAGTGACCTCCCGTATGCATTCTCCAATAAGCAACGGACAGTTGGAAAATCGAGTTAGCACATATATTCAACTACCCATAGGTTTAGATATCCCGATAGGTGATTCGGTGGTTTGTTTATAAGGTTTTAACTGAGATTCTAATCGTTCAGAAACAACATAGTGTGTTGCACCGGTATCAAACAAAGCATAAACAGATAAATCAATTAATTTAACATGACCGGAAATCATACTCGCTTGAGATTTGTCGCCAGGTAATGCAAAGACTCGTCCACTAGTACTAGGTTGATTTCCCTTCCCTTTGTCAGTTCTAGTTTGAGTTTTTTGGACAATCTTTGGACATGTGCCCCTGTTCTAGACAGTTGAAACCAGAGCCAGTCATCTTTAGGCACGGACCCGGTCGATGTCGAAGATTGCATCGATTACAAATAGAAGGAGGGCTAGAAACATTGCGACTCCCAATAGCTGACAACACTGGAAGTCGTGGCGTGAATGGATTTGAACTTTTCGTGTTTCGCTTCTCGACATTGATTTTACAAAACGAGGATTGCTTCGAGGTAAAGATTCAAATCCGCGTTTCTTATTGTCAACGCGTGATACTAACTGTTGTTGTTGCGCCCGCTCAATATGCTTTGCTTCATCGGCCACTTCGGTAACAGTTTTGAAAGGGAAATTCAAGAGACGATCCTTATATTTCGAGTTGAGGGTCCATTTAAATTTGTCAGATTGTTAGGCTTGAGTGCCGGCAGTATTTCCTAGAAAACGAGATAATTTAAGAAAATGTGCCATGTAGTCAGCAACTGGTTCCTCCTCGCCTTGCTGGATCGCAGAATATTCTCGTACATAAGCATCACGATCTGCCGAGGTAAAGTATTGCTTGAAGAAAAATTCCATGAAGTGATCCCAAGACAAGTTTCTAACAGAAGGATCAGTTTGGACGCAAGCTTCCCACCAGTTGGGGGCTTCCTTTTCAAACATATAAGTAGCCAAGCGGACTCGGTACTGATCTGAGACATCCAAGACATTGAAAACTTTTTCTATATGTCGGATCCAATGTTCAGTATGAACTGAATCAACGGCAACCGAGAAGGATTCAGGTTTCTGTATGTTAAACCTCTCGAGCCATGTATATATTTCCCCAGCTGGGTTACCAGAACTAGATCCAAGATTTCCCGTATTTGTCCGAGGACCATAATTTGGATTTCGAAGAAGATTTTGTGCTGCCTGTTGCATAGCTTGGATGGCCTGCTCGAGATACGAAGGCATCAAACTGGACATCGTTTGTCGGACTCTATCAGCAATATTAGGCTCACTTCCACCTCCCCCCGGGTTAGGGTTCGGGTTTGGATTACTTTCGGGTTGAGTTGTGGATATGCGTGAAATATCATAAGCATGTGGGAAGTTCGGTGGATTTAAAGCGTGATTTTGAAGACCTTTGTGACACCGATGATTTGAAGAAAGGTTCTGCGACTAAGTTAAAAGTACCAAAAGTTAAAAAATGACTTACATTAATTTTCAGTTTTGTTACTTCTTAGCATAAGAATTTGTTTCGTTATTTTATAAACACATTGTTTTGGTAATTTTTTAGTGTCAATCTTATTTATTTCTTCGGTTTTTATTGTTATCATTATTTTATTGTGTCATGCAATCTTATTATGAATTTTTTGTTTTATACGTTACAGATTTGGTTTTATCAATACAATTTCGGACAAAACATTAATGGATGTGTAACATCCCCCGTCTATAGGGTCTAAACGGGCGAGGTCCCTAGTGGGACTTAACGTAAAAACACAAACAATTCAGAGCTACTAATAAACTCCAAACATAGGTTACAACCCAAAAATATTATAGTCCGAAAGTGCTTATAAAGTTAAAATATTAACATCTAAAGCGAGTCTGAAACTCCAAAAGTTGCAGTCTCGAACTCAAGCTTCGCCCTATCAATCATTTGGAACCTGCCGCGTCAGAACAAAAAAAACACGGCTGAGCAACAGGGATCAGTGAAGGGATTATAATATAAATTCGAAATAACAATTGTAACATCGATAACAAAGCGAAAAATTTATAATTCAATAAATATAAATTCATAGAAAATCAAGACAGTTCACAATTCTCAATTCAAATCATAAAGTAAACAAAATTTGCCAAATCATTTTCAAGTGTTCGGTTCATAATTCTCGGTTCAAAAATATAATATAAATAAAGTCTGTCAATTCCTGTTGTGTTCGTGGGGTGGCTAAACCACACGAACTATTGGGCCGCCGTGCGGGCACACACCCCGAGTCCCCCGTGAATTTATCCCCGGTCACATGGTGGGTAAGTCCTAGGATCGATCCATCCGCCCTGGAGCCAATAAAGTCAGTCTAGTCCACAAGGTGGATTCACGTAAGCCACTATTGGGCTTAACCCTATGGACCGAGTTCACCGGCAGGACGCTATGACAACAAAGCCGCCATAGAAGGCATCCCAACTAATGTGCCTATCAATTGGGTAATACTGAAAATCAAGAAAACTAACATATGCCACTACCCGGATGGCTTTCATAAAAAATCAAGTTTCAATATATTTCATAAAATTCACAACTACTTCATATATGAGAATCAAAAGATTAAACTCAAGTTTTAAAAATAACGGTGTAACGGTTTATATATATAAATACATATTTTGTTGAGCACTTTTTAGTGATCAATCACATGACGGTGAAACACCGTTACGAAGGGTCAACTAGGACAACTAGTTGCCCGAGTGTCAAAATAAAGTGAAATCTGTACCTTAATCGAAGATAAGAAGCAACACACGATTAGACGAGATTTACCGTAAGGTTTTACTTGAATGCGTGCCTAACGAATACGTTAATCGATTACTAATTAAACGATATAAAGACATATCCCAATTCTACTAATAAGGTACTTAACTCCTACATGCTTATAAACATCTAATACTTCAAACGGGGCAGCCGGATGCATTCAAAAGGGGTACCTCTTTTTCGTGAGCATTTTTATCCCACATAGAGGCCAACACAGAGAATATTATCTAAATGAAAGTTGTAGTATGTAATCTTATGAATCTACCATCAATTCTGAACCGAGTTTACAATACAGCAGAAAAATCCCGAGTATAGTGTAAACAACCCCAAAACGGTACTGTTTTGAGGTACTTAGGTCCAGATCTGGGTCTTAGACGCTTCATGAGAGTTATAGTATACATTAAGATCTTTCTATCTGCAAAATATGAGCTTAATCCGACAAGCCGTTTGTGAGTTATGCACGGTCAAAGTACGGACCTGCACTAGTCGCTATGTCCGATTTTCACCGTTTTGCTCAACTAACTTTTATAATTCCAACTTCATGAATGGATACCTTTCACGACTCTAAAACATACTTAACATACTAGATATTACAATAAGGCTTAATGGTCATTAAGCTAAGCTTAATTATGCAATTCTATCCATTCCGGCATTTAATCGAACACTTGGGGTGCGGTTAAACACATATTAAAACCATAATCTATCCTTTTAATTTCTATAACAATATAAACCAATCCTAATATACTAAACATGCAAGATAACTCAAATTTAACACTATCACACCGTAACCTTAACATAAACACCCGATCATAAACCGGTATCGATAATCCTAACGAAACAAACTTAACGAAAACGAAAGAAATTTATACCGTTACAAAGAGTTCGAAGAGTGGAATCCGAATATATGATCGTGACTTTAGTTCATCCGATGAATCAAGAGAAAATTAAGAGAAAATTAAGAGAGAATAAATTAACTTGAGAGAGAGATGAGAGTATTTTTGGTGGCGGTGAATTGAACAAAACCACAGGGACGACGTAATTGTAATTTACTCTTAAGGATACACATATATATATATATATATTTTTATTGTAATTTTCTTTTAAATAATTATAAAGAGTTTCAAACTTTGACAGTTTTAACCCCTCAATAATAAGAAAACGTTATTTAAAATACGGTACAATTCAGGTAAACTAACGAGGGCGGTTTTTAAAACTCGGGTCTTACAATTCTTCCCCCCCTTAAAAAGAGATTTCGTCCCCGAAATTGAATATAGAAAGGAAACTTACATTAATTAAAGGACCGCCGCATAAGTTCTTCGGTTTCTACGTCGCCTTACGTTCTGAGTGATTCTTCCAAAGAACTTTTAGAAAAGGAATCACCTTCTTTCGTGTACCTCTCTCATCGCAATCAAGAATGGCTTCAGGCTCCTCACGATAAGATAGATCTGGTTCTATGTGTTCCAAGTGATAATCAATGACGTGTAGGGGATGATAATTGTACCCACGAAATGAAGATTCATGGAACATGTTATGTACATGGGACAACTATGGCGGTAGAGCTAACCGATAAGCTACAACTCCAATCCTTTCTAGAATTTCGAAAGGACCGATATATCTCGGGCTGAGCTTGCCTTTGAGACCGAAACGTCTAATACCACGAGTGGGGGAAACTTTCAGAAATACTTTATCGCCCAGTTGTAACTCGATAGGTCGTCGTCGCTTGTCGGCGTAGCTCTTTTGACGAGTCTGAGCCACTTTCATCATTTGACATGCAATCTCGACCTTCTCGATAGTGACTTGTACCAATTATGGGCCTTCAAGAACACGTTCCCCAACTTCTTTCCAACAAGTCGGTGTTCGACATCTTCGACCATAAAGTGCTTCATACGGAGCCATGCCGATACTCGACTGCCATCTATTATTATAGGAGAACTCGATCAGGTAAAAGTAGTTATCCCAACTTCCATGCCATTCCAAAGTACATATCCTCCGGTGTTAGAATCGTACGTTCAGATTGCCCATCAGTTTACGGATGAAAGGTCGTACGAAAATTCAAACATGTGCCCCAAGCTTGGTGTAAACCATCCCAAAATCGAGATGTAAAACGTGGGTCTCGATCAAAGGTAATAGTTATAGGAGTGCCATGAAGACGCACAATCTCACGTTGGAATAGTTCGATCAACTATCAACCGGCCAACTTTGTCGGACAGGGAGAAAATGAGCCGATTTTGTTAGTCAGTCAACCACCACCCATATTGCATTGTATTTCAAGGTCGTGCGGGGTAATCCGACTACGAAATCCATAGTTATGTGCTCCCATTTCCATACCGGAATTTTCAGCGATTAGAGAACACCACCTGGACATTGATGTTCAATTTTAACTTATTGACAAGTGAGACAACGAGCTACAAAGTCTGCGATATCTCGCTTCATTCTAATCCATCAGAAATGGTTCCTCAAATGCCGATACATTTTTGTTGTGCCAGGATGAACCGAAAACATAGAGTTATGAGCTTCGGTTAAAATTTTATTTCGAAGCTCTGATTTATTCGGAACATAAAGACGATCCTGAAACCACAACGCGTGATCATCAACGATTCTGAACTCTGAACTAGCATTCTCTTGCGCTTGTTGGAAGTTTGCCCATAATTCACTATCGTCTTGTTGGGCATCTTTGATCCGAAAGATTAAAGTCGGTTGTACCATCAGATTAGATAGAATCTTCGTTTGGGAAGTCGGATAGATTTCCAGTCTGAACCGTTCAATCTCCAAAGCCAACTCTGTAGAAACAATTAAAGAAGAAACTTGTTCCACGGCTTTACGGCTTAAGGCCTTAGCGACTACATTAGCTTTGCCTGGATGATATTGTATCTGAACATCTAATATTTCAGAAGTTCGAGCCACCTCCGTTGACGCATATTTAACTCTTTTTGAGTAAATATGTATTTTAGGCTTTTGTGATTGGTGAAAACTTCACAAGTCTCACCATACAGATAGTGACGCCAAATCTTGAGTGCGAAGATGACCACATAAGACTTTAATTGACGAGAAACATATGCGATCATTCTTCCTTTTTGCTTAAGAACGCAACCGAGACCTTTCTTTGAAGCATCACTATTGATGCTTGAGTTCCTTAAAACTAGAATCTTGTTCGGAACCCCAATTGAATTTGACCCCTTTTTCGGAGTAATCGGGTCAACGGCAAGGACATTTTAGAGAAACCTTCCACGAATCATCGGTAATAACCAGCCAGACCAAGAAAACCACGAACTTCCGAAACGTTCGTCGGTCGTGGCCATTTAGTGACGGTTTTAATTTTCGCCGGATCGACATTGACACCTTCGGCGGAGATTACGTGCTCGAGGAAAGACACTTGATCAAGCCAGAACTCACATTTGGAACGTTTTGCGTAAAACCTTTTCTTTCTAAGAGTCTCCAAAACAATTTGAAGATGTTGAACTTGTTCTTTGTTTGACTTCGAGTAAATCAAGATGTCATCAATAAACACAATAACAAATTCATCGAGATAATCTTTAAAACCTCGATTCATAAGGTCCATAAAGACTGTCGGAGCATTGGTAAGCCCGAAAGGCATTACCATGAACTCATAGTGCCCTTAGCAAGTTCTGAACGCAATTTTTGGAATATCACAATCTCGGATACGCAGTTGGTGGTATCCGGATCGAAGATCAATCTTGGAAAAGTATCGTGCCCCTTGTAATTGATCGAACAGACGTTGATTCTCGGCAACTGATACTTGTTACAGATTGTTACTTTATTAAGTTCTCGGTAATCGATACAAAGACGCATCCTACCGTATTTCTTTTTGACAAAGAGAATCGGAGCTCCCCAGGGTGAGACACTGGGTCGAATGAGACCTTTCTTCAATAGATCTTTAAGTTGTGTTTTGAGCTCTTTCATTTCAGTTGGAGCCATTCGATAAGGAGCTTTGGAAATAGGAGAAGCTCCCAGAACTAGATCGAGGGTTAATTCGATTTCCCGAACCGGTGGTATACCCGGTAGATCATCGGGAAACACATCAGGATAATCAGAAACAACAGGTATGGATGTAGGAGTTAGGAATACCTGTTCCGGATCTTGTAGAGTACCTAAAAAATCTTTGTTGCTTTTCCAAGTAAACTGGTTTACAGAAATGGACACTATAGCACTAACATCTTCTTTTGGAGTAGCTCCTTGGAAGATTACCTCTGGGTTGTACACATCCCAAACAATATTTGTTTAGAGTTACAGTCTATAGTTGCCCGGTGACGTGACAACCAGTCCATACCCAGTCCTCCCGTATGCATTCTTTTGTTGACCCTCCAAGCCTTTTTGTAAATCATGAAGATAGATGTATCTTAGCTCTTTCTGAACATGCCACACAATTGCTCTTAAAGCTCTTTGTTCATCAAGAGATCTCTTTTCTTTGTCCCTTAGCTCCGTGTATAATGTCTCAAAATCAACCACATCAATATTAGCAAAATCTGTTTCTGTGAAGAAGTATTCTTTGCCATTATAGCGAAGCACTTTGAAAGTAGGAAATTTGACTTGAAGTACCTTGTCAAATTTTATCTCTTTTATTCCTACTATCTTGTGCATTGATATGACTTCCTCCGGTTTTAGAGCTTTCATCTTTAGTAGCCATACATATTCATTAACTTTTTCAACACTCATTTTTGTGACTAGATGAATATGTGAAAGATCAGAAGGGTTCTTTTGTTCAATGAATATCTTACTCATTGTTTCTTCAAGATAGGGCCACCTTGATCTCTTGATTTACCCATTTTGACTTTCGATTCTTCAGCAGTCTTTCCCATCGGATTTGATGAGGTAATAATCCGGTGGTGATATTCGTTCCTGGTGTATAGTTGTTGCTTATATGCTGAAGATGCACATAGTCTTCTTCACTCAAAACTGGAGCATATGGATCTTTGAACCAATTCTTTACTTGTGTTCGTAGATTCTGAACATCTACGAGTTCTTCATTTATCGATTCCGGTTCAATGGCACGGGACATACTCTCAAAATCAAAATTAGTCGCAGGCTTTTCAACCGTTGGCTGATTTGCTTCTTGTTGCATTAGAGAAGGTTGAGCTTGTTGGCGCGTCGGAGGAGAAGAAGATGACGTACCCGGAGTTGTAGTAGAAGCTGGTGTTGCCGGAGGTCGAGATCGTGTAACTAAGCGACATATCTCCCCCTTAGGGCGATTCGGACCGGAATCCGGATCGTCCTGATCAGGTCAACGTCGTTTGAACCGTTCGGCAGGTTGACATGACTGTTGTATCTCTAGACGAAGAGCTGCAATGGCACCAAGGACGGTCGCTTCACTTTGCTTTATTTGAGTTTGAATGGTATCTATTTTTTTATCAACATGTGCTTTGAAACCATCGAACTCATGTCCTGTCACCGTAGGAATGACAAGATTTCTTCGTAGGAGACTAGTCAGCTCATCTTCAGGAAGACCACGAGCTTCTGCTTCGGCAACTAAATTGGCTAGGAGCATAGACATCAGTTCATTATTATTGAACTGATTCTTGTGTGGGGTATGTGGCCTAGCTCGGTGTTCAGGGTCTGATTGAGGCTCGGAGTCAGATGAAGAATCAGGCGGTGTAGGAGGGGGCGGAGATCGACTCGTACTCGGACGAGAGGCACTTGCATGTGAAGCTTGAGCAGGCGTTGAAGAAGAATATAGGGTAGCAACGCAGTCGCGCATGCGTCTTTCATGTTTATCCAGAGAATTTTGCGCGCGTTGAAAGTGAGCTTCAACATAGGCTTGCGTAGTAGGATCAACATTGAAGGATGGTGAAGCAGCACCTGTAGGGGTAAGAGTAACATCGGAGTCACGTAGAACATCTGTTGACATAACAGTTGTAGCAACTGTATGACCTACGTTCAGTGTTGGCAAAATGGTAGCACTGGTAGGATTTCCTTCCAATCCTCGTGAAGTGTCAATAGATGACATCACTATAAAAGTTCTAACCAGGTCACAAAGATCCACGGTATGTAAAGACTCGTGTATCCTAGGGGGCTCTAGACCTTGTGTGCGTTGAAATGAAGTCGAAGTAGGCAGGATACTACTTCTGTTTCAATAGCTTTGCCTCCCGAAAGGAGGGGAGCTAGATAAGGTGCTAAACCCGCAACAAGTGATGAAACTATAGCCTGTTGTGAGGTTATGGAGTGGACGGTGGTGGCGTGCACTTGCGTTGCTGGGTCCACAACGTCTTGTCCAATATCGGTACCCAACGAACGAGACATGGCCTCCATGATGGTTGTGGGTTCTATTTTGCTCAAGAAGGAAGAAAATAAACACCCATTGGCCGAGGCAGATCTTGTTGTGACCGATGTTGAGGGATCTCCAATAATTTGTTTGAGTGGGTGAGATCGAATCCATTTATTAGTGTGAGGGAGTGGTGGTTGGGCTGGTAGTTCGGGATTGTCATCCACATATGTGCCAAGTGGAAGATCTTGCACAGATTCTAAGGCGGGAGCCACTTCGGAGGGTCGAGTGGAACAAGAAACATCACTTTGAATGTGATGCGTTTGTGGGGGAGGGGTTGATTCCAAATTTGTGGGATTTTGAAGAAGTGGTTCCGATGGAGGGGGTTTATCGTTAGGGGGTTTGAGCAGTTGTAGGTAGTGTAGTAGCTTGCGGTGAGGCCGTTTCGGATGATAAGGACGAGCCAGTAGGAGTCGTGGTCTCTGGTATTTTCGTGATAAGGGTAGACATGGTTTTCGGCGTTGCAGTGTAGGGTCCGAAATAATCTGAGTAGAAATGCTCGAAAAGGTCATCCACATCAGAAGAGGCGTTTTTGGACGTGGAAGCTTGATTTGGATGAGACGGGTTAGGAATAGGTTCCAAACGGAGGTGTTCAGAAGCTAATGCGCCAATAAGTTCAGGTACAGAATCTTGAGGTTCAGATTCCATTTCAGCCTTTGTATCGAAGTGAACATTTACGCTCTCGGTGACACATTTGGCTCCTTTCATGTAGATCCGATAGGCAGATGCATTTGGTGAGTATCCAAGAAATTATGCTTCATCGGATTTCGTATGAAGTTTGCCACGATCTTCTTTGTCATTTAACACAAAGCAGCGTCCTCCAAACATGTAAAGATGATGAATAGACGGAACACGTTTGTTGATCAACTCATATGGGGTTTTTGTGAACCGCTTGTTGATGATTGGCCGGTTTTGAGTGTAGCACGCGGTATTGATTGCTTCAGCCCAAATGTAGTGTGGTAATTTCGAATAAGCGAGCATTGTGCAAGCACCTTCAACTAATGTGTGGTTACGTTGTTCAACCACACCATTTTGTTGCGGAGTACGAGCCGCAGAGAATGTATGGGTGATACCGACCGAAGTGAGGAAGGAGTCGAGCGTGCGATTCTTGAACTCAGTTCCGTTATCCGTGCGAATAGTCTGGACGGAAAGCTCCAATTTTACTTGAATATTCTTCAAGAAAGCAATGACCATCTCGGGAGTTTCGTCTTTTGTGCAAAGAAATTTCACCCATGTGTATCGAGAATAGTCATCCACCATCACAAGAACGTACTTCTTGCCGTGAATACTTTGAGTTCTCACAAGGCCGCACAGATCCATGTGAATAAGTTGAAGAGGACGGGTCGTGTTGTGTTCCACCTTTGGTTTGTGTGAAACTTTCTTCATTTTGCCCATCTCGCAGGCTGCATATAGATGGGTCTTCTCAAATTTAATCTTGGGCAACCCGGTGACCAACCCTCCACTTGCGAGATGAATGATGTTTTTGAGATTTAAGTGGGAGAGTCGGCGATGCCACATCCAGGTTTTTTCATTTGAGACTTTCGAGATGAAACACACATCAGTAGGTGGATTAACTTTAGACAAATCGATAGTGTAGAGATTTGACCTGCGAGATCCTGCCAGAATTTCACTCCCTTCGTAGGTGCGAACACAACATCTCTCGGATTGAAAATTCACCTCAAGTTCTTTGTCACATAATTGGTCGATGCTTAGAGGATTGTGACTGAGGCCTTGAACATAAGAAACTTTGGAGATCGTGAGATTGTTGTTGATAATGTCACCGTATCCTCGAATAGGGGAAAAATGGTTGTTCCCGAACTGTACAGATCCGCCTTTCTTTTCAACGTAGTTGGCGAGAAGCTCCTTTCTACCAGTCATGTGTTTGGAGCATCCAGAGTCTAAGTACCACACATGACCGTTCTGCAAAAGTAATTAAGCAGATTTAGGTACCCATTTGTAAATGGGTCCTTCGGGGTTAGTTGACTTGACAACTTTTGGTACCCATTTGAAAGGGGACGAAGGTTTCGTAGCCAAGAGCCTCGTGGGAATCCATTTATAAACAGGACAATGCATAAAAGAATTTTGTTGATGAAAGTTATATGAATGATGAATATTAGAATAATAATCATAACTATAAAAATTTAAGCACGCAAAGTCATTCACACCACAATTTGAGCAACAAATTTTATTTCTTGAAAATCAAATTAAATGTTTAACAGAATAAATAATAACGGGAAATTTATAACTATGATTCGAATGTTTAAAATTTTCTCTTTCATTGCAGGGTGAAGACTTTGCTTGAGTTGTTCCTTTTGCAATCCAAACTTGCTTTATAGGGCGTACAGCTGCAATAGGAAACGGACGTTTGTTAGTGAGTTGAGATTTAGTCGTTTGTGAAAAGTGGATTTTCTCCTTTTGTTGAGATGAGCTTGGTTTTGAAGAACTAGTAGAATAGTCATTCACAACAATAGGAATTTGATCCATTTCAATGGGCTTCTTGCCTTTATCCACAAAATCCTCATGACATGGAAGAATTGGATTGAAGTCAAAAGTATCAACCGACTCATTTGAATACTCCTTTGAGTTATGTTGAGAAACATTTATGTTTTCAAAATCATCCAACTCGTCATCTATTTCATTGAGAGACGGGGAGTATTTATGCTTAGGAGGACAATAGTTAGGAGCCATTTTACATGTAAGTTCATAACAGTCATCCAAATATGAGCTAACAAAGGCTTTATAAGATGAAATATTTGAAACTGTATCATTGTCGGGGTTTTGTGAAGCTTTGTTTTCTAACATTAGAATTTTAGTGATTAATGCTTCTTTTTCCTTTTCCGATGAAGTACATTCAGATTCCAGGACCTTTTCTAATTGAACAATTTTCTTTTCTGAAAATAAGGTTGGAAAATAAGGTTTAAAACTGGTGGTGTAGTTTGAAGTTCTTCATCGGTATAGGCAGGAAAGTAGTCCTTAGGGAGGGATCCTTTTGAATATTCTTTTTCCACTATCGTTGGATAGCAGAATGGGATTTGATGTAAGTTCTTGTTCTTCCTGTTCCAATCTTCCCGTCTCTCGACTTTAATAGGAAAGTTCATAAATTGAATTTTATACTTAGGACCAAGATCTAAATACTCAAATTTGTAAAGAGTCGGAGTGTTGTGGAGGGCCTTAGCTAAACATTTAGAGTTTTCAAAATCGAGACCTGCTTTCGAACAGAAGTCTTTTAGAGCATTTAGATGAATTGTTTGTTCGGTTTGACCCAATTTGTAGAGTTTGAGTTTCAAGTCTTCGAGTTTTTCTAAAAGATCGTTTCTTTTAGTGATATCTGAGTTTTATTGTTTTAGAACTAAGTTCTCATCTTGTAACAAGGTCTTTTCCGCTTCTAATTTTAGAACATCCCTTTTATAATTGGCAATATCGAATCTTGCAATTAAAAGTTGGTTATAATTATTATCTAGACGTGCTTCTAATTCGGAAACCAAGAGTTTCTCGGTTTTCAACTTAGATTGTAGTTCATGTAATTGTATCATCAACTCATTCATTTGTGCAAAAAAGTTATCACAGTCAGAATGACTTACCTCGGGTGAGTAATAGGAAGCGTGAGAAGAGGAGCCTTCATTTGAAGGATCAGAGTAAGCCATCAGACTGAAATGAGCTTGAATTTCGTCATCGGGTTCATCATCATCATGATGAAGCCAATGTTCATCTTCCGCCATAAGTACTTTACCAGCTTCTTCTTGTTTGGCAAGCATGAATTTGTACGCAAAATAGTTGGCATCTTTAACAACTGGTTTCTTGCATCCACGTGCGTAGTGACCATATTTACCGCAGTTGTAGCACAAACTCATCTCCCCTTTGAATTTGTCTTCAGGTTTTCCCGGTGGATGTCTTTCATCTTTCCTTGGTTTTGGATCGAAATTAACTTCCGGTTCAAAGTTCTTTGACCCTGAAGCATGTCTTTTTTGATTTGAGTTGGGACGACGAGAGAATTTTCGTTTGAAATCTTGAGTGAGAAGAGCCAATTGAAATTTGGCTAGTTCGGGATCATCAAATTCTTCATTGTCCGACTCCGGAAAATTGTCTTGTGGAATGCTTCTTGATGGGGTCAGATCTTCCTTAGCCACAAGAGCTATTGTATTAGAAGGCTTTTTAATTTTCTTATTTGCTTCCATAGCCTCCAAAACTTCGTCCTCATCTTGTTTCAATGTTTCAAACACTTCATGAAGATCCAATTCGGCGAGAAACTTGCTATGTTTTATTTTATTGGCAAACCGACGCCATTCTGGTTGAAGATTGATAACAAGTTTAACATTGTTCTTGATTTTCGTCTTACGGATGTCATTTTTGCTAAGCTCGTTTAGGAGACAGACAAAACACTCATATGTTTCCGTCAGACTTTCTCCTTTTTTAGCCTTAAACTCCTCATATTGTGAGATGCAATTCGTGATCTTCATTTGAGTACCGATCTTTGTACCGAGCATAATCTTTTCAATTTGTTCCCATATTCCTTTCGCTGTCTTACACTGGCTATCGATGCTCATGTAGATATCATTGGCAATACTCATGAGAAGATATGATCGACATATTGGTCTCCTTTGAACACTTTTTCTTCTTCGGGAGTATATTTTGATCTAGGCTTCATTTCTCGACTTGCAGCTATTGGAGGAGTGTTGTTTGGCATGGATGATTGTTCTTGGTAACTAACAAGTGGCGGACCATTATTGATGGAACTCATGATTTCAGCATGATAATCATGCCTAGCAACGAAGTCAAGGAACCGATCTTTCCACTATGAGTATTCTCCTCGGAAGAGAATTGGTGGTTTTGTGTCGGAACCAATGGCCATAGCTTTGCGTGTGGTCATTTGTACTTGATTCAATGTGATCTCGATCGTTGAGTTTTGGAAAAAAAAATCTAAGTTTTCTAGAAAAGTAGGTTCGATATCGATTTACGAGGTGCTAAACGTGTTATGTCGGGTGAGTTAGATGCGAGGAAAAAAATGTCGGCCAAGAATGACTCGATAAAAGTTTATATCGGGTGAGTTTGATTCGATAAAAACTAATATCGATTGAAACAGACACGATAAGAAATTATATCGATTAAGACAGACTCGATAACAATTTATATCGATTAAGACAGACTCGATAACAATTTATATCGATTAAGACAGACTCGATAAGAATTTAAATCGATTGAAACAGACTTGATTAGAATAAACTCAAAGATGCTTTAATAAACTCGATAAGATAAAGAAAAATTAAATTCTGCTTTGGTCTATAATCGATAAGTCAGATAGCAAATATGAAGGATTCTTGACAAAAGATCTAGCGTAACAATATTTATCTAGTCTTTGAAAAGGATAGCTAAGTCATTGTGTTTCCGAATTTTCTAAATTAAGGTCGACGCAAACTTTTTGAGGTTTATGAGGTTTACTTGAGGATTCTTTAACCAGAAAAGCTGCAGGACTCAAAAGATCCTGAGTTTTCTGTTGATAAAGAATAGTAAAAGTAACGCAAAACAAACGATAGAAATTCGCAATTTAACAGCAAAGACATAATTTTGTTTTTAATAAAAATTTGAATACTTATCGGGTGTCAAAGTAACTAGAGTAATGCGACAAGTCTTCAAACAAAATCTAAAAGAAATTTTTTAAAACTAATTCGATTAAAATAACAAAGACTATATCAATAATTTGAGTGAACATAAATCGACTAAACTCTATTGAATCTGGTTTTGAAGTTACATCGAATTAAGCTATTAGGGTGGACTCGATTAAAACTCAGAAAAAAATAATATCGATTACTATGTAAACCTAATTACTCGACATGAATGCAAGGGAAACAGAACATGGAGATATGTCGAGTAAGGTTTATGCGATAAGAGTGTAACAACAGAAAAATCAAGATTTTTACCTAAACTCCAGAAATCGATTATATTCTTCCCAAAACTCAGATCGATCTGCTCTGATACCAATTGTGGATCCCAGATTCACAATCAAGTACGATTAAAGTAGATAATACGCGAAGAACATGAATAATATAGAGAAGAATATAAGTCGGATATCTCACTTGATGTATATATCGATTACAACTTAAGCTCACAATAATAACAACCCTTCTCTCTCTCTAATAGTATATTATTAGCTACTCAACACCTCACTTTATATTGCTAGAAGTTCTAATGCTATTAGGAAGGTAGGGTTTAAGGCATTATACACTTGCCTTATTTACATAGAGAATATCCTTTCCTTATTTTAATACAATCAAATCTATCTCCTAACACAACTCCTTATCCACACGAAGAGGCAACAGTCATTTCATAACCCGAATATGGAATTTTCTTTGAAAACTGGTTCAGAAATTATTGGTTTTTTCAGGGCAAGTGAAATATTGATTGCCCATACCGGAATTCTAAAGGTCATATTAGGGATGATTCCAATATATGATCACGCGCGGCCTTTGTATGACGCTATTACTGCCGAGCTTGAAAAACGTAAACAAGGTTGATATAGCGTACTTAATTGTAACCACCACATTTATTAATGTTATTAATGTTAATACATTACTTCATATAAATGCATATTATCATTACTCAATTCCAATTACATGAGGTAATAATAGTTTACAGTCATATTTTTAATTCAATTCATAGCTCAAACATTATAACGTTAAATAAAATGTGTTCCATATTTAAAATGTTTTCCATATTTAAAACGTTAAATAAAATGTATATATTTAAGGATTACTATTTTGATACAAGTTGTTATATAACGACATTGTTTTATTACTATTATTGTAACATTAACATAATGGTGATATTCATTTTAATTTAAATTACACCCCCGTGTGACACACGGGTTATAAAGTAGTATATATATATATATATATGTAATCAGTAGAGTAAATTTCATGGTCCGTGTGGTTTTCTTTCATCTCACCGCCAACAACTTTTCTCTCTCTAAATTACACCGCCATCAACTACTATCTCACTAAACTCTCTTCTTTCTCTCTAAAAATTCTTGTCAACTACCGAAGAAATCAACGATTCAATTATATATTTGGAATCCACTCTTCGAACTCTTCGTAACGGTATAAATTTCTTTCATTTTCGTTAAGTTTGTTTCGTTAGGATTATCGGGACCGGTTTATAATCGGGTGTTAATGTTAAGTTTACGGTTTGATATTGTTTAAATAACGTTATCTTGCATGTTTAAGAGGTTAGGATTAGTTAATATTGTCGTAGAAATTAAAATCATAGATTATGGTTTCAATATAGATTTTGATTTTGTGTATTTGTTTAACCGCACCCCAAGTGTTAGGTTAAATGTCATGAATAATATAATTGAATGATTAAGTCTAGCTTATTGACTATTATGCCTTATTGTAATGTCTAGTACGTTAAGGTATGTTTTTGAGCCTTCAAACGTAACAATTCATGAAGTTGGAGTTATAAAAGTTAGTTGGGCAAAACGGTGAAAATTGGACATACCAACTAGTGCAGATCCGTACTTTGACCATGCATAACTCACAAACGGTATGTCAGATTAAGCTCAAAATTTGCAGATAACAAGAGCTTAATGTATACTACAACTCTCATGGAGGGTCCGAGACCCGGACCTAAGTGGCTCAAAACATTGCCGTTTTTAGGGTTGTTTTGACTGCATACGAGATTTTATAGCAGTTTTGTACACTCGGTATAGAATTGATGGTTATCCAAATGCTCAAAATTTGCAGATAACAAGAGCTTAATGTATACTACAACTCTCATGGAGGGTCCGAGACCCGTACCTAAGTGGCTCAAAACATTGCCGTTTTTAGGGCTGTTTTGACTGCATACGAGATTTTATAGCAGTTTTGTACACTCGGTATAGAATTGATGGTTATCCAAATGCTATGATTCCAAAACTGGTAGATTCATAGGATAACATACTACAAGTTTCATTTGGATAGTATTTTCTGGATTGGCCTCTAAGTGGGATAAAAATGCTCACGAAAAAGAGGTACCGATGTTGTTAAACGTCGGTAACGGAATTGCATATAGCCAAGGTTGAGTCAATTTCTTAATGCATATCCGGTTGTCCCGTTTGAAGCTTCAGTTGTTTATAATCTTGTAGGACCTAATTACCTTATTAGTAGAATTATGATATGGATTTACATCGCTCATGTAGTGACCGATTTATGTATTCATTAGGCACAATCAAGTTGAACCGTATCGTGAAACTCGCCTAATCGTGTGTTGCTTCTTATCTTTGACTAAGGTACGGATTTCACTAAACTCGCCTAACGGTTGAACATTTGTTTTAACACTTCATTTTAGTCCATTGAATTATATGTTTGAATCCTTTCAAGTTTAGTTTATTGATTCTCATGTTTGAAATAATTGTGAATTTTATGAATTATATTGAAACTTGACGTTTTATGGAAGCCATCCGAGTAGTGACACATGTTTAGTTTTCTTGATTTCAGCATCACCCAATTGATGGACACATTAGTTGGGATGTATTCTATGACGGCTTGGTAGTCATGGCGTCCTTCAGGTGAATGAAGTGCATAGGCTTAGTCATAATGGTCTACGTGAAACCACCCTGTGGATGAAGTGCCTTGGGTTAGGCCATAATGGTCTACATGAAACCACCATGTGGATGAAGTGCATAGGGATAGGCCATAATGGTCTACGTGAAACCACCCTGTGGATGAAGTGCATAGGGTTAGGCCATAATGGTCTACGTGAAACCACCCTGTGGATGAAGTGCATAGGGTTAGGCCATAATGGTCTACGTGAAACCACCCTGTGGAGTAGTCAATTTTAATTGCTCAAGGGAGAATGGATCGATCCTAGGACTTAATCACCATGTGACCGTGGTTAAATTCACGGGGGACTCGGAATGTGTGCCCGCGAGCCGGCCCGATAGTTCGTGTGTTTTGGCCACCCCGCTAACACAACAGGAATTGACGGACTTTATTTATATTATATTTTTGAACCAAGAATTATGAACCGAACAATTGTACATGACTTGAAAAACTTTTTTTACTTTATGATTTGAATCGAGATTGCGAACCGTATGGAATTTCTGTGAATTTATATTTACTGATTTAAAAGTCTTCCGCTTTGTTATCGATTTTACAATTGTTATTTTGAATTTATACTATAATCCGTCTACTGAGCCCGGTTGCTCAGCCGAGTTTTTGTTTTCTGACACGGCAGGTTCCAAGTGATCGTTGGGGCGGGACTTGTGATCGAGAGTACACTTTTGGAGTCTTCAGACTCGTTTTTAGATGTTAATATTATGAGATTATAAATACTATCGCACTGTAATCTTTTTGGGTTGTATATATTACTTTGAAAGTTGTAATCTATGTTTGGAGTTATTAGTAGCTTTGAATTGTTTGTATATTTAATTTAAGTCACGTTACTGACACCGCCCGTCCGGACCATGCAGACGGGAGATGTTACAAGAAAACACCATATAGTTAGACTACCCTATATAAAAGAGTTTAATGAAAGAAATATTCCTTCAAAATCAAGAGCAATTCATATGTCATTAGAATTACAAGAACAATGTAAAAAAGAAATTTGACACTTGTTAAATAAGAAACTCATAAGATCCTACAAATCTTCTTGGTCTTGTTCAGCTTTTTATGTATTGAATGTTGTTGAAATAAAACGAGGATCTCCAAGACTTGTTATTAATTACAAACCGCTAAACAAAGTTTTAGAATGGATCCGTTATCCTATTACAAACAAAAGAGATTTACTCAAAAGGCTTTACAATTCAAATAATTTTTTCAAAATTTGATATTAAATCAGGATTTTGGAAAATCCAAATTCATGAAGAAGATAAATACAAAACAGTATTTAATGTTCCATTTGGTAATTACGAATGGAATGTAATGCCTTTTGTTCACGATGTTATTCAAGATTCCATGGATTTCATCATGGTCTTTTACTATTACTCCAGCAACCGGTCTCTCCGCACCCTTACTTCGAAGGACTGCTAGAATAAAATGTTGGGATAAGCTTCCCATTGAACATGTAGAAAGGATGACAATTCAAGGTGTCTCAAATTATTACTCAATCAATTTTGGCGTCCCACCTACCATAACGTAACGTCCAATTCCTCTTCCAATTGATGAATAAGAAGAAGATTCTCAATTTATGGCAGCAAATTCCAAAGAAGAAATCCGAAGACTTATCAAAGAAATAAAACAAAGTTCCCCAGATAGCTCAATCGCTACTCAAGAAATTCATCAAGACTCATTATTACAAGATGCTCAAGATCCATAACCAGATGTAAAATTATAGAGTGTGAGTTTGGTGTTTTGTCGTTATCGACAATATCCTTTCGTTTATCAAAAGGGAAATTTATCAAATATATGAAATATATTCTTTGGTATTTCAGAAGATGTACTGGTCAAGACAAAGGTTTATCAAAAATTTAAAAATTCATAGGTTAAATGATGATCTCTCAAGTAAGATGCTTAATGATGATCTTTCAAGATAAGATGCCCTCAAACTTTATATACTAATGATGATCTCTCAAGCTAAGATGCTTAATAATGACCTTTCAAGATAAGATGCCCTCAAACTTTATATAGTAATCTGATCTCGATCGTTGAGTTTTGGAAAAAAAAATCTATGTTTTCTAGAAAAGTAGGTTCGATATCGATTTACGAGGTGCTAAACGTGTTATGTCGGGTGAGTTAGATGCGAGAAAAAAAAATATCGGCTAAGAATGACTCGATAAAAGTTTATATCGGGTGAGTTTGACTCGGTAAAAACTAATATCGATTGAAACAAACTCGATAAGAAATTATATCGATTAAGACAGACTCGATAATAATTTATATCGATTAAGACAAACTCGATAAGAATTTATATCGATTAAGACACACTCCATAAGAATTTATATCAATCGACATAGACTCGATTGAAACAGACTTAATTAGAATAAACTCAAAGATGTTTTAACAAACTCGATAAGATAAAGAAAAATTAAATTCTGCTTTGGTCTATAATCGACAAGTCAGATAGCAAAGACGAAGGATTCTTGACAAAAGATCTAGCGTAACAATAGTTATCTAGTCTTTGAAAAGGATAGCTAAGTCCTTGTGTTTCCGATTTTCTCAATTAAGGCCGATGCAAACTTTTTGAGGTTTATAAGGTTTACTTGAGGATTCTTTAACCAGAAAAGCTGCTAATAAAGAATAGCAAAAGTAACGCAAAACAAACGAGAGAAATTCGCAATTTAACAGTAAAGACATAATTTTGGCTTTTATAAAAATTTGAATACTTATCGGGTGTCAAAGTAACTAGAGTAATGCGACAAGTCTTCAAACAAAATCGAAAGAAAATTTTAAAACTAATTCGATTAAATTAACAAAGACTAGATCGATAATTTTTGTGAACATAAATCGACTAAGATATATTGAATCTAGTTTTGAACTTACATCAAATTAAGCTATTAGGGTGGACTCGATTAAAACTCAGAAAAAAAGAATATCGATTACTAAGTAAACCTATGTACTAGACAAGAATGCAAGCGAAACAGAACATGGAGATATGTTGAGTAAGCTTGATGCGATAAGACTATAACAGCAGAAAAATCAAGATTTTTACCTAAACTCCAGAAATCGATTAGATCCTTCCCAAAACTCAGATCAATCTGCTTTGATACCAATTGTGAATCCCAGATTCACAATCAAGTACGATTAAAGTAGATAAAACGCGAAGAACATGAATAATATATAGAAGAATATAAGTCGGATATCTCACTTGATGTATATATCGATTACAACGTAAACTCACAATAATAACAACCCTTCTCTCTCTCTCTAATCGTATATTATAAGCTACCCAACACCTCTATTTATATTGCTGGAAGTTCTAATGCTATTAGGAAGGTAGGGTTTAAGGCATTATAGACTTGCCTTATTTACATAGAGAATATCCTTTCCTTATTTTAATACAATCAAATCTATCTCCTAACACAACTCCTTACCCACACGAAGAGGCAACAGTCATATCACATCCCGAATATGGAATTTTCTTTGAAAACTGATTGCCCATACCGGATTTCTAAAGGTCATATTACGGATGATTCCAATATATGATCACGCGTGGCCTTTGTATGACGCTATTACTGCCGAGCTTGAAAAACATAAACAAGGTTGATGTAGCGTACTTAATTGTAACCACCACATTTATTAATGTTATTAACGTTAATACATTACTTTATATAAATGCATATTATCATTACTAAATTCCAATTATGAAGTAATAATAGTATAGTCATATTTTTAATTCAATTCATAGCTCAAACATTATAACATATGTGTTCCATATTTAAAACGTTAAATAAAATGTATATATTTAAGGATTACTATTTTGATACAAGTTGTTATATAACGACATTGTTTTATTACTATTATTGTAACATTAACATAATGGTGATATTCATTTTAATTTTAATTACACCCCCGTGTGACACACGGGTTATAAAGTAGTATATATATATATATATATGTAATCAGTAGAGTAAATTTCATGGTCCGTGTGGTTTTCTTTCATCTCACCGCCAACAACTTTTCTCTCTCTAAATTACACCGCCATCAACTACTATCTCACTAAACTCTCTTCTTTCTCTCTAAAAATTCTTGTCAACTACCGAAGGAATCAACAATTCAATTATATATTCGGAATCCACTCTTCGAACTCTTCGTTATGGTAGAATTTTTTTTCGTTTTCGTTAAGTTTGTTTCGTTAGGATTATCGGGACCGGATTATAATAGGGTGTTTATGTTAAGTTTACGATTTGATATTGTTTAAATTAAGTTATCTTGCATGTTTAGGATGTTAGGATTAGTTAATATTGTCGTAGAAATTAAAATGATAGATTATGGTTACAATATAGGTTGATTTTGTGTATTTGTTTAACCGCACCCCAAGTGTTCGGTTAAATGTCGGAAATAATATAATTGAATGATTAAGTCTAGCTTATTGACTATTATGCCTTATTGTAATGTCTAGTACGTTAAGGTATGTTTTTGAGCCTTCAAACGTAACAATTCATGAAGCTGGAGTTATAAAAGTTGGTTGGGCAAAACGGTGAAAATCGGACATACCGACTAGTGCAGATCCGTACTTTGACCATACATAACTCAAAAACGATATATCGGATTAATCTCAAAATTAGCAGATAGCAAGAGCTTAATGTGTACTACAACTCTCATGAAGGGTCCGAGACCCAGTTCTAGACCTAATTCGCTCAAAACAGTGCCGTTTTAGGGCTGTTTTGACTTCATACGAGATTTTATAGGAGTTTTGTAAACTCGGTATAGAATTGATGGATAATCCAAATGCTATGATTCCAAAACTGGTAGATTCATAGGATAACATACTACAAGTTTCATTTAGATAGTATTTTCTGGATTGGCCTCTAAGTGGGATAAAAATGCTCACGAAAAAGAGGTACCGATGTTGTGAAACGTCGGAAACGGAATTGCATATAGCCAAGGTTGAGTCAATTTCTTAATGCATATCCGGCTGTCCCGTTTGAAGCTTAAGTTGTTTATAATCTTGTAGGACCTAAGTACCTTATTACTAGAATTAGGATATGGTTTTACATCACTCATGTAGTGACCGATTTATATATAAGCATTGTTCAGACTGAATAAATACTATATTCAGTCTGAATATTTCTTTGTATATTCAGACTGAATAAATACTATATTCGGTCTGAATATTTCTTTAAATGAGACACGTGTTGCATTCTCATTTGTCCTCACGTTCACAACCAAATTTGAGTTCTCCTTTGAACCCGCCCCTATATATATATATAGGGTTCGTACGAGAACACCCCCTTTAAAGAAACAAAGGAACACCTAAATAGCCACATATTTTGTATAAAATGCTTATTATAATCAATGGCGTTGTGGTAATTAAGGTTCCCTGATAGACATTTTCCACCTAAGCTCATTTTCTTTTAGGGGTATAATAGGCATAATTAATATCTGATTGTACCTTTAAACATAAAATATAATTTCACCGAAATAAATATTTAATCTAATTGTACCCTTTAAACATAAAATATAAAGCCAAATATTATGGAGATAATTATTCTTATTTAACCTTGAACAAAATCATATATGGAAGAAAGTCATATATGATTTCACATTAATCTTCAACAAAATCATATATGACAGTGAAATCACATATGATTTCATAATAACCTTGTACAAAATCATATATGATACTGAAATCACATATGATTTCGCATTAACTATGTACAAAATCATATATGATACTAAAAGCACATATGACTTGACAATAACCTTGTACAAAATCATATATGATACCGATTTTACAAGAACCTTGTACAAAATTATATATGATTTTACATTTGCCTTTGTACAAAATCACATATGATTTTACATTTATCTTGGCACAAAATCACATATGATTTTACATTAACATTTGTACAAAATCATATGTGATTGTAATGTGGTTTTTTGTGTTTCTAAAATTAAATTATATTTTATGTTTAAAGGGTAGAATTAGATTAAATACTTAATTTGGTGAAATTATATTTTATGTTTAAAGATACAATCAGATATGAATAGTGTATTGCAAAAAGTAATAGTTTTCTAAAATACCCTTCAGTAAATCAAAATAATATTGATTTAATTTTTGGGCCACCAAAACATATATGAGGTTTAAATGAGTTCCTTTGTTTCTTTAAATAGAAAAAGTTCTCATTTGAACCTCCCTCTATATATATATATATAGAGGGAGGTTCAAATGAGATATATATGTATGTATGTTGGAACCCAGATCCCGTAAACACTCGACGAATGTTGATCACAGATGTAAAATAAACGATAAGCGGAAGCATGTAAGATCAACAATCAAACTAGAATTAATAAACTGTAATCGATGAACATATTCATATCGATCAATGAAGATTTGTATTTCACTCAGAATACCAAAGATTACAATACAGAAATATAAATCTATCTCACAGATTCTCTTCAATACAATCGACATTTAATACAAGGATAACTCACTCTATTTATACTATTAAGAATAGAAAAGTCAAAGAGCTACGAAATTACACGTAAGCAAAGTCACTAACAAAATCGGTTACGCAAGAGAAGTGTGACTTGCCACGTCATGAAGCACGTGTGAAGGTCCTTGTATTGTATTCAGAAGATACTTCATCTTCTGGAATGTCACTGAGTCTTCTAGGCTAAGCTTCTGGAAGAGACTATCTTCTGGAATTGTCATCTTCTAGAGAGAATCACTTTGTTCTTCAAGTGTAGTTCTGATTCATACTTTTACATACAAATAGATTCTAACAGTCTCCTCCTAAGTATGAATACAGAACATTTACAAATAAGTAATAAAGAACAAAGTCTGAAAAAGTCATTACAATACTGAAAGATGAATTACAAAATAAATGAAATACATGTAATGACTAAAATGGGGCTTCTGGATGCCCACTAATTATCTTGTAGAATAGATTTGAAAGCTCTCTCATCTTGATCGCCCCTTCAATGTGCTTCTTCATATCAAAAGCTGCTCTTTTGATAATTATATTCACATCTTTTTCTTTCAGAGCTATCAATCCATGGATAGTGTTCAAAATACGTTCAGAGTATTTGAACGCTTCTGTTAACCTGAAGAATTTCTTTCCCTGTGGTCTTCTGAATACAATCCCTCTCTCTGGTTCCAGTATGATCACCAACTTTCTTCGTTTCTATACCATCTAACTCTTAATTTGGAAACGTTATACTCAACCGTTCCACGCCTCTTTCAAATCCAATTTGGAAATCAACTTTGGCTCTGTAATTGACAAAGGCTTTCATGCAACTCAAAATTCTCAGATAAGCGACGTTGTCATCAGCACTTAAGCTTCTCCTCTGCTTCATGTATCTCCCCAGAGGTATGAGATCTGATGGATTCAAGGATAGTAAATCATTTTCACAGAAGGAACATGATTCCCCATTTGATCTTACAACTTTATATGTTGTATACATGATGTCTGTGTTTTCAAAATAATTCATCCTTATCCCAACGATTCTTCTAATAGGGGATGAGGCAAAGATGTTTCTTCTTTCTTGCTAAATCTGGCGAACCTGATTTTAGTTTGTGGATCTGCATTTGGAGTAAAATCAGGAGTTATTAATAACGCTCTTTCCTCTCAATCTGCATACAGGTTTTTGAAGTATAGTTCTTTGTGTATAGGAGGTTGGACACTGGCTACTCTTTCACGTTGTTCTGGATCCATCTCATTCAATTTATTAGCAACAATCCTTGTTGTGACTTGATCATCCGATTAATCAACCATTTGAGCTATCATCTTTTCATCAGCAGGAATTTGTTGGCTTGTTGAGGCTTCAGGATTTGGCATGCTTGTAGAAGTTTCTGGAATGTTTACAACTAGAACTTTAGTGGTCTCTGGAAGATTTTCCTCTGGAGTATGAGTAGCCTCTTCAGTATGTGTTTCTTCTGGAGCTTGAGTTGTAGTTTGGACGTTTGGAATAGAAGTTGATGCTTGACCTTGGGTTTGTGATCTTGTTATATTGGTTCGCGGTCTTGTAGGGATAAGTTGTAGAGCCGTCTCCAGGAATAATGTATGTTCCGGCTTTGGTCATGATTGCTATAGGTTTGACAATAAGAGGTGGTTGAGTTTGTGAACTAGAGGGAACTTGAGTTTGAGGAGTGGTAGAGGTTGATGCTTGTTGTTGCTGTTGTTGTGTTGGTTGGGTTGCTTCTGGTTGACAGGTTGAGCCAGGTTGTTGGTTTGAATTTGATGGTTCAGAAGACGGACCATTAATCTTCTGTCTTTTCTCGCTGTTCTCCCTCTTATGAGGATCAGAAGCATCTGGATCCTGGTCCTCGAATCTCTTTCTTTTAAGTTCAGCCTTTCTACAAGCTCTGGCCTCTTTTGCCTTTGACTTCTTTGTTTGAAGATCATAGATGGTTTGAAGGGAATTTTTGGTTTCATTGATGGAGGTTTCAATACCAGTGATCTTCTGGGTGAGCGTGGAATCAGTGACGTAAAGAGGTTTGCTGATAATATTTGTGAGTTCTTTAGTAGAAGAATCAGCTTTGGATACAAACCGGGCGTTTATGTTAGTGAACTTTTCTATCATAGCTTTCTGAAAGCTAGCCAGGTCAGCCTTAGATACAGTGCAAAAGTAGTAGAGTCTGGGGGAGGTGCAACTGTATCTAGTAATTTCTTCTATCAGCAGCAAAAACTTGAATTTCTTCAGTGGAGATGGTAGATGTAGAAGCTGAGGTGGTTGGTATTTCGGAGGGAAGTTTGGAGAGAGCTTCTGTGTTAGCTTTTAACCCATTTTCCAGCTTCTGGAAATGTTGTATTGCCAGATCTTTGTGAGCATCATCGGCAGAGATCAGAAACTTCTTGAATTGAGCAAGTTTCTCTGAGTGCTCTTTCTGAGTGGCTCGGGTGTCACATAGAGAGGAATTAACCGTTGTAAGTTCACTGTTGAGATTGGCCTTTAAATTTTGAATTGTGAGTTTTAGATCATCCAAAGATCCCTTTACTTGATCAGCGAATGCTTGAAACGTAGCATTCGTGAAAAATTCAGGAGGGTGGGGGTAACCGTTGTATCCCCAACACATAGGGCCGCTTGTCCCTCGCGTCCAAGAGGGACCCTCATTTGCATCTGTTTTGGCTTTGAGTGTAGATAGACTTCCATCCTGACATTGAGAGCTCTTAGAAGCTTCCTCTTCGGATGTTCTAATCTCATTGACTTGTTCTTCGGATGTGGGTACCTCGATGCATTGCAAGTACAGAGGTCCTTTATGCATCCGGTTGCCATAACCCCTCTGACGGGATTCATTGGCATTTGGATCAGAAGCTGCCATGGACGTCACAACCTCCATCCAATCTACGTCATTGGTCACAGACACATCAATGTGGTGTTGGAAAGGTGGCGAGTTCTAGGGCAATTTAACTCTTATATCAGAGTCTTCTTCCTGTTCAGAGGAAGAAGATGAAATGGTGTCCCAGATGTGCTTGATTCAGAAGTATATAATATAGCTTCTGATCGGTTGGCTTCAAGGTTAAGGTTCGGACTGAGCGTACATCCTTTTTCAATAGGTCATGATGCTTGAACATCAGTCCTAGGAGATGTGGTTGCTCGAGATGGACTCAGTTAGGGTCTCTCATTTGTGCCTCTTTGGGCATCTTCATTTCTCACTTTTTCTTCTCTCTCAGGCTAGTTAGAAACATTCTCGTTGTCACTCTAATTGTTTTCATTCTCATGCTCACTAGACCCTTCACTGACTATCCTGGATACTAGGTACTCTGGGGTTGGTGATCTTGGTGCTAAGAACATCTCAGAGTTTCTATAGAGTTCAAGAGAAGGATTTGGGTTAGTTATAAAAGCGAGCATGTACCTTGAGAGTGGTCTGACAGCACGATACCCAGCATCAAGAATTGTTGGTTTATGAGTCCTCATGATATGAAACTTGTAGAATGGTGGAGAGCATTGAATGTTCTTGCGAGTAATTGCACTCCTTAATAACAGAGGGAAAAAATCGAGGGAACATTAGGGATGGCAGGCGCTTACCTCCTTCTTGATAAGTCAGTTTGGTGTGGACAACCCCTTTGATTTCACGATATAGGATTTCAGCATAGTCTAATGGGCGGTTGAAGTAGATTCCATACATGATGATGAGGATATTGGTACTTGCCTGATCCATGGAGCCGAGTTTGCACGTGAGACCCTTGTTGAGGATAGAGACCAGGACGTTCCAGATTGGGGTAGGTATTAGCGTTTGTGGGTCCCTAAGGAGTCTACTAGATTTCTTTGATATAAAAACAGTTTGTAGAAGGGGGGGGGGGTTGAATACAAACACACAGATTTTTAGTTTTTAAAAGAGTTTATATTGCATAAACAAATTTACAGTTACAAGCGGAATTAGAACAAGTTTTAACATATTCTATTGTAACTAAGAAACCACTAAGATTTATGCACAAGAAGGAAGTAAGATAGAATACAGAAGGTTGAAAAGAGAAAGAAAACAGACGGCTTGATGAAGAAGATATCTTCATCTTATTTATACCCGTTAGCATTTAATGCAAGACAAAAGGTATATGCTACGTGTCGAACTTCTATAGGAAGCATGTCCTTTGTTACTAAGACAACCATTCTTTTGGCCGCATATGAACAGTACTATATCAGATGTGATGGGGACATAAGAGACAATCCGTACGTCCTTCTCTGACACGGTATAGGGTTTGTCTTTTGTGCATCGAGGATAAGGTCAACGTTAATCTTGTATGAGAAGCTTCATTTGATAGCTGAGACTGAATCTTCAAGGATGAACTTTCAGTATCGCTGAGGCTTCACAAGACTTCACACTTTGGATAGATAATCTTTGCTATCGCTGAACCGCTTCAGGTCACTTAGCTGATTATCTCTTTCTTTAGCTTGGAATTCGACTTTTGCTGAATGGTTATTTGGTGTGATCGCTGATCTTCAGATCTTCAGAGATAAGCTTAAGGTTCCTTGATCTTCAGCGATCGCTGATGGGAGTCAGCGTCTGCTATCGCTGAATTTGAACTTAAGCTTATGCAAGGGAATTTCACTAAGTGTAAAAAAGGAAGCATATTCAAATCACTGAGAGGAGTTACGATCAACAATCTCCCCCTATTTTTTAATGATTAAGCAACATAGGGAAATTGCTTTTAAGAGACTAGTAAGGACTTAAGAAATATTCAAGATAAAATTTCGAAGTACTAATTTGTAAGTCTTTTTTTCAGCTAGTCTACTATCTGAATTGAGTTTCATTTATAAGGATATGAAAGCACAATTTTTTATAAGTAAATACGCATAAAGTACATTCACTGATTAAATTTTCAGAGTGAAAAAATCAGTGAGTAAAAGTAGTTAAAGAAAATAGAACTCTTATGTTCATTGTCCCATTTACTGTTTTCAGGGATCTTTTCAGTACATAGATGGAGTAAAGTACTTTGTTGAATTTCATTAATAATCAATCTGAAGAATTTACATAGCATGAAATTACAACAATAAGGTAAAGTACTTATACGCTGAAGAACTATTACAAAGGAAAGGAAAGCTAATGACTAGTCAGTCTAGACTTTCGTGTCTTCTTTGTAACTCCTTTTCATAGATCATCTTCTGTCTGATCATCCGCAGATCATTCGACTAGCAGTGACAATACATGATCTTGATGAAAGAAGATGGGGCTTTGTGTACTTCTTGGTTTCTGAAGAATCCAAGGAGGCTTTCATTATCCATGAAGATCATGCCTGGTTCAGGGAAAGAGATGACGTCATTTTCTTCATATACACGATCTTCAGGGAGAGAGGTTTCAGCATTGAAATATCAGGGATCTACGTGTGACAGAGAATGCTTTCAAGATCGAATTTGGTTTCATATTCGTTTTTAGAACTTGAACCTCCTTCGGCAGTTGATCTTCTTTTCTTGATTGGCTCAGGGAGAGGAGGAACCTATACGTATTGAGACATCCTTTGCAGTAGCTGATCCAACATTCTTTCCACCACGTCCTTGATTTTAGATTTGGAACCCTGAATGGCATCTCTGATTTCTAGCCATTCAGTGTATCCATAAATCTTTAAGAACTTAGCTTCTTCTTTCTCGGTTCTGGTGTTTCTAGTCATTTGTACATATACCTTCAGACCTCTTCTTTTGAAAGGACGTCCTTCGATAGTTGCATGAATGATCTTAGAGTCAGATCTTCAAAATTTGAATCTTTCAGTGCACCAGCGAAGCTCTTCTTCTCTCTGACGTGTGGCTTCAGCGGATAGTGCACTTAGGATTTTTTCTTGGGCACGAATTGGATCTACGTTCGGGTTTTCTTGTGCAAGTTCTCTCTGTTCTAAAGCTTCAGCGACCCTTTCACTTTTCTAAAGTTGCTTCTTGGTGGCATTGTCTTTTGCAGCATCTTGCCTGAGTAGTTTTCTTGCAAGAGCAAGATCACTCTTTGTCTGCTTGATCTTCTCGTCCCTGATCCTTTGAGCTTCAAGTGCCTGAGCTCTCTCTTCCTTTGACAGAAAATAAAAGTCATCCACCATACTTATTGGTACGGCATTCTCTAGTTCAGCGTGTGGCACTCTTATTCTGTTTGCTTTGAGTTCCCTCAAGAAGCTTATTCGCCTTTCTTCCTCTTTAGGTCCGCTTATGATAGGTCTCTGATCGCGACGCCTTCTAGGAATGAGGTATTCTTCTTCTTCAGAGCCAGTTTCAAAAATGTACATAAACTGCTATTCAGAGGAAGGTTCCTTCACAAATAGGAGTCCTTTGGGGGACTAGACTCACTGAGAACGGGAGAAGGAGAGAGAGCTTGGTCAGAACCAAAATTTGGAGGAGAGGAAGGTGGGATAAGTAGGGGGTTCAGAGATTGGAGAGATGTAAACGATAAAGGGTAGGGTTACCTCTGCAGTGGTCTCCCCCTCAGGTATTGGGATGGTGGCATCCAAATCTACCACTTGTTTTCCTTTGCCTACTTAGCCGGACGGCTCCTGAGAAGGAGTTGATCCGTCCCCCAAAGGCTCAGTATAGTAGACTTCAGGGTTGAAGATGCCTGGTCAACTACTCTTAAAGTGCTCAAAGGCACCTGGAGGAATACCATCGTCATCATCATCATCATCCCCTCCATAGTGAGGGATGGTGTCTTCTTCTTCATCCTCTTCCTTCTCTTCTTCCTCATCTTCTTCAGCTTCAGCGACGGAGGGTTCTTGTTGTTGTTGTTGTTGTTGTTGTTGTTGTTGTTGTTGTTGTTGTTGTTGTTGTTGTTGCTGAAAGTAAGGAGATCGGTGTGCCAGGCATTCTTTCATTGGCCTGACCGATGATCTCATCAGCTATTTCTTTGGCGCATCTCTCCCCCTCGATGTTATCATGGGGGAGAACATGAACCACCACGGTCCGGACATTGGACCCGATATCTCTGAGAGAGTCAGAGTGCAGAGACTGGTTGACGAGGACATTTCCCAGCGATGTCCTGTCTTCAGCAGTGAAAGAGGGGCCTACGCTGCAGAGTTGGTCGATCTTTGTCAACATTTTAGCTTGAGTCTTTTGAATTGACTCAAGTACCTGGCCTTGCGCCTTCATCTTTGTTTCAACATGGCGGATGGCCTGAGCATTTGCATGAGTGTCTGCTTTAATGGCCTGAATGTCAGTGAACACATTGTTGATCGTGGCCTTCATCCCTGGAGTTCCAGCGATGTTCTGAAAAATGTACTCAGCAGACCTCTGAAGGTTGTCCACCCGTACCCTGGTCTGAGCACACTCATTGACTATGAAGTCAATGGCAGGGAAAGTAGGGTGTGGAAGAACGGTCTTCGGAACCTCCATTTGGAAGGGAGGGAGTTTGGCAGCAGCCTTTTCCTGCTTGACCTTGAGAATCTCCTCAGCGGTCAGTGGTCGCTGAGAGCTCTTTCCTTTGCTTCTGGGAGAAAGAGAAGCAGCAATTGGAGAGGTGGTGATGGTGTTCGCTGGTGTTCGCTGTTGATGGTGGTGCGGTACCTGATGACAACAAAGACAGAGCAGCCAAAAATAGCTCTGGGTTAGATGATGGATGATAAGACATGTTATGTATCCTAAGAGTATCGTGAGGATTGCTCCTAGGAACAGCGAGTGCAACGCCAATGTCCTGAGGATCATTAGCCTGTGTCTCAGCATGTCTGTATGATACATGCTGAGGTCCTGTGGTACTGGCTTTCCAAAATTCAGAGTGTCGAAACAATACTGAAGTTTGAACAGCATGCATTTCAAGATCATCAGAGATAGGGACAACTATCTCTGAATCACGCATTGTTGTGAGGACCAAAGAAGAGATGGTGGAAGAAGAAAAGAGGGCTGTGATTGTATTACCTAGTGCATCTTCAGCGGAGCTGACTCTAATACTTTCAGTGACCAAAGTCGTTGAAAGTGGGGGTAGTGTTGAAGAAGCGGCAACGGGATCAGAGACCGTTGTCGTGGCAGAGGTTGACTGAGACGTTGGTAGTACACCAAAATTTGAGAGGGTAGTATGTTGAGAGACCACCTTCCTTGGCTTCTTTGACTTGGTTGCGATGGTCTTTTTATGACCATCAGCTGGTTGTTTCCTTTTGGGGCCGGTGGCGTCTGGGATACTCACTGATGGGTTTGTCAGTGAGGTAGACACTGAAGCAGGGGCTCCAATCACCTTCAGCATGTAAGGGGTGAAGGGAGCATCACCTGGACGTCCCTCAATGTCCAGGGATTACTTTCCCACCATTGAGAAAGAGTGGTTGGCCACCTTAGGGTACGTATCCCCGAAGGCATATTCCAAGATGGTTGCGAAGAATCTTGGGTAGGGGATGACGGGTTGCCTGTTTGCAGCATTCACCCTGTTGACCATGTCGCTGAAGATGTAGTCAGCAAAGTTGAGCTTGTACCTTGTGCAGAGAGCAAAGCCCATGTCTTGGAAGTGTTTGCTCGCTTGATCGTGCGAGCCAATCTTGGATCCCCGACACTGAATAACCTGGGTGAAGATGTATTGCCAGCAAGCAGGCAAGCGTTTCTTCTCCATCTTGGAGTCGACGGTCTTCAGCGAGGGGTTTTCCCATGCGTATCCTATGGAGTCCAGGAAAGCGTCGATTTGCTGCTTGGAGGGTTCAGCGGCCCACTTCTCATTTTTGCCACGTGCAGGGAGGCGAAGAGCATGCCTCAAGAATCCAGCAGTGAAGGCGAAGGGGCCAAGAGTTGGAATGGTGAAGCCAATTGCAGGGAGTTCAGTTCCCTTGTCAGTGGTGCAGGTGGTACAGTGAGCCGTGTACCATAATGCTTGCAGATGCGAGGAGATGCTCACAGGGTTGTGGACGAAGGCATACATCAGCGGGCATGCCTTGATGAAGGTTGCACCCTCCACAAACTGAGGACACTCTGCAGGGATATCTACCAAAGCAAGGTAGTTGCAGGGCTTGAACGTTGCCATTTCAAAAGGAAAGTGGCAGACAGAAGCAGCAATCAAGGTGTCAGCGACGTTGGTTGCTTCAGCAACAGTTTCAGTGACTTTGCTGGAGGAGGCCTTTTCTGTAGCATAAATGGGAACACCAAATAGAAAAAATCATGGTTTAATACAAAAATGTATAAACCAGAGTTTGGTATAAAGAATACCAACTGTAAGGCGAGGGGTTTTCCCATGCGTATCCTATGGAGTCCAGGAAAGCGTCGATTTGCTGCTTGGAGGGTTCAACGGCCCACTTCTCATTTTTGCCACGTGCAGGGAGGCGAAGAGCATGCCTCAAGAATCCAGCAGTGAAGGCGAAGGGGCCAAGAGTTGGAATGGTGAAGCCAATTGCAGGGAGTTCAGTTCCCTTGTCAGTGGTGCAGGTGGTACAGTGAGCCGTGTATCATAATGCTTGCAGATGCGAGGAGATGCCCACAGGGTTGTGGACGAAGGCATACATCAGCGGGCATGCCTTGATGAAGGTTGCACCCTTCACAAACTGAGGACACTCTGCAGGGATATCTACCAAAGCAAGGTAGTTGCAGGGCTTGAACGTTGCCATTTCAAAAGGAAAGTGGCAGACAGAAGCAGCGATCAAGGTGTCAGCGACGTTGGTTGCTTCAGCGACAGTTTCAGTGACTTTGCTGGAGGAGGCCATTTTTGTAGCATAAATGGGAACACCAAATAGAAAAAATCATGGTTTAATACAAAAATGTATAAACCAGAGTTTGGTATAAAGAATACCAACTGTAAGGCGAGGGGTTTTCCCATGCGTATCCTATGGAGTCCAGGAAAGCGTCGATTTGCTGCTTGGAGGGTTCAACGGCCCACTTCTCATTTTTGCCACGTGCAGGGAGGCGAAGAGCATGCCTCAAGAATCCAGCAGTGAAAGCGAAGGGGCCAAGAGTTGGAATGGTGAAGCCAATTGCAGGGAGTTCAGTTCCCTTGTCAGTGGTGCAGGTGGTACAGTGAGCCGTGTATCATAATGCTTGCAGATGCGAGGAGATGCCCACAGGGTTGTGGACGAAGGCATACATCAGCGGGCATGCCTTGATGAAGGTTGCACCCTCCACAAACTGAGCACACTCTGCAGGGATATCTACCAAAGCAAGGTAGTTGCAGGGCTTGAACGTTGCCATTTCAAAGGGAAAGTGGCAGACAGAAGCAGCGATCAAGGTGTCAGCGACGTTGGTTGCTTCAGCGACAGTTTCAGTGACTTTGCTGGAGGAGGCCATTTCTGTAGCATAAATGGGAACACCAAATAGAAAAAATCATGGTTTAATACAAAAATGTATAAACCAGAGTTTGGTATAAAGAATTCCAACTGTAAGGCGAGGGGTTTTCCCATACGTATCCTATGGAGTCCAGGAAAGCGTCGATTTGCTGCTTGGAGGGTTCAGCGGCCCACTTCTCATTTTTGCCACGTGCAGGGAGGCGAAGAGCATGCCTCAAGAATCCAGCAGTGAAGGCGAAGGGGCCAAGAGTTGGAATGGTGAAGCCAATTGCAGGGAGTTCAGTTCCCTTGTCAGTGGTGCAGGTGGTACAGTGAGCCGTGTACCATATTGCTTGCAGATGCGAGGAGATGCCCACAGGGTTGTGGACGAAGGCATACATCAGCGGGCATGCCTTGATGAAGGTTGCACCCTCCACAAACTGAGGACACTCTGCAGGGATATCCACCAAAGCAAGGTAGTTGCAGGGCTTGAACGTTGCCATTTCAAAGGGAAAGTGGCAGACAGAAGCAGCGATCAAGGTGTCAGCGACGTTGGTTGCTTCAGCGACAGTTTCAGTGACTTTGCTGGAGGAGGCCATTTCTGTAGCATAAATGGGAACACCAAATGGAAAAAATCATGGTTTAATACAAAAATGTATAAACCAGAGTTTGGTATAAAGAATACCAAATGTAAGGAGAAAAGAAACAAGTGTTTTGATGAACAAGATCAAAATACTTGTGAAAAAAAAAATTAAAATACCAAATGTATTGAAGAAGTTTGGTATATAAAAAGATTTTGTAGGTATAGAATATAAAAGATGGATTAAACTCAAGAAAAAGTCTTCTGTTCTTAAGGAAAAACTTAGAGACCCAATCATCCCTCGATAGGCAGTGACATTGACAGGTTTCCCATTTGGGTCCTTGTTCAAAGTCAGAGGAGGTGCCATAGGGGTCTTCATCGCTGAGCATTGATTCATATCAAACTTGTTTAGCATATCTTTAACGTATTTGCTTTGACAAATAAAAATTCCTTTGTCAGATTGTTTTATCTGCAAACCTAGAAAATACGTTAGTTCACCCATCATACTCATTTTATATTGTTTTTGCATTCTTTCAGCGAAACGAGTACATAATTTGGGTCTTGTGGAACCAAAGATAATGTCATCGACATATATTTGAGTGAGTATAGTATGACCTTTATATTTTCTTAAGAAGAGAGTTTGGTCAATTTTTCCATGAATGAATTTTTCTTTAAGAAGAAATTAAGAAAGAGTATCATACCAAGCTCTAGGAGCTTGTTTCAACCCGTAAAGAGCTTTTTCAGGTTTGAAAACATAACCAGGGTGGTTAGGGTCTGAGAATCAGGGGGTTGTTCAACATAAACATCCTCTCTGAGTTTTCCATTTAGAAAAGCACTTTTAACATCAATTTGAAAAACTTTGAAGTCTTTATGGGCAGCATAAGCTAAGAAAAGTCTTATAGCTTCTAAACGAGCTACAGGTGCAAAGGTCTCATCATGGTCAATACCTTCTTCGTATTTGTATCCTTGAGCGACAAGTCTAGCTTTATTGCGAATAACAGTCCTGTTTTCATCTAGCTTATTTCTAAACACCCATTTGGTTCCAATCGTTGTTTTACCAGAGGGTCTTGGAACAAGATTCCAAACTTTGTTTCTACGAAACTCAGTTAGTTCTTCTTGCATCGCTGAAATCCAGCTAGGATCAGAGATAGCTTGATCTATCTTTTTAGGTTCAGAGAGAGAAATGAAGTTAACATAGAGACATATATTACCCGTACCTCTACGTGTTTTGATACCTACATTAGGATCACCAATAATCTGATTTATTGGATGATTTGCAGTCCATCGCTGAGCTGGTGGTTGAGGAGAGAGATCAACCTCAGATTCAGCAAATTGTTCTTCTTCTTCAGGGACTATGCTTGTTGTTTCAGCAACAGGTACTTCATCATTTAAAATCAATTGAGGAGACTCAGGGGATTGATTTACAGAGGATGAAGCTTGATTATTGACTGAGGAATTTCCAAGAGAGGCATCAGAAGGATGAATCTGATTGAGAGGAGTAACATTGTTCCCTGAGGATGGATCATTGCTAGTAGGTATTTCAGGGATTCCATCATCACTTGATTCAGCTGGATGTCGATTGTTGAAATAAGTTTCAGGTTCTCCATAATGAGATTTCATCCATGCATTTAATTCTTCATCTTCTTCAGGGATAGGAGAAGTATGGGCAGTACGGGATTCATCAAAGTTGACATGCATGGATTCTTCAACATGTTGTCTTCTCTTGTTGAAGATTCTGAAAGATTTAGATACTGAGGAGTATCCAAAAAATATTCCTTCATCAGCTTTTGGATCGAACCTACCTAAATGATCTCTGTCATTCAGAATGTAGCATTTACATCCAAAAATGTGAAGATACTTCAGAGTTGGTCTTCTTCCATGAAATAATTCATAAGGGGTTTTCTTGAATCGCTTCACAATCAAGGATCGGTGTTATGTGAAGCATGATGTGTTGCTTCAGCCCAGAATTGAGTTGGTAGACGCGATTCGCTGAGCATCGAGCGAGTTGCTTCAATGATAGTTCGGTTTCGTCTTTCAGCAACACCATTTTGCTGAGGAGTTCTCACTGAAGAGAAGTTGTGAGAGATACCTTTTTCTTCAAAGAAATTTATCAGAGTACTGTTTTTAAATTCAGTACCATGATCACTTCTCATGGAACGAACAATCAAATTGTTCAGAACTTCCATTCTTTTGATAAAAGAGATTATCACATCAGGGGTGTCACTTTTGGATCGAAGAAAGAATACCCATGTGTATCTGGAATATTCATCAACAATCACAAGAGTGTATTTCTTTCCAGATAAAGATTGGACATTGACAAGTCCAAAAAGATACATATGGAGTAGCTGAAGAGGTGAGGTCACTGAAGAAACTTGTTTCGACCTGAAAGATGCTTTTGTCAGCTTTCCCTTTTCACACGCTGAGCAAAGAGATTCCTTTGCAAAGCTATGAATTGGGAGGTCTCTGACAAGTTCCTTTTGAGACAATTCATTAATTGTCTTAAAGTTGAGATGAAAGAGTCTTTTATGCCATAACCAATTGACGTCAGAGGATGCTTTAGAGATAAAGCACATGTTCTCAGAGTGAGAACTATTCATATTGATAACATATACATTTTCAACTCTTTTGCCTGTTAAGGCAAGCTTATCATTGTAGTTAGTGACAGCACATGTATTCCTTAGAAATAGAACTTTGAAATCTTTGTCACATAGCTGACTAACGCTTAATAGATTGTGTTGTAGTCCTTCAACGTAGGCAACTCGACTAAACGAAGTGCCTCCGTTGGACAGAATTCCATAGTCTTTAGTGTATCCTTTGCCATTTCCACCAAAGGTCACTGATGGACCAGCTTCTTCTTTGTAGTCAGAGAGCAGAGATTTTCTGCCAATCATGTGCCTTGAGCATCCGCTATCAAGATACCAGATACCTTTAGCACTCTACATACAACAAAGAGATTAATTGTTTGAAGGTACCCATATTACTATGGGTCCTGCTGTGTTAGTGAGAGGAGTGACAGAGGAGCTACTTGCTGAAGAACTCTCTTCAGTGGATATCTTCACCTTTGATGGTTTTACAACCTTGGTGGATTTCACTCTTGCTGATTTATCAGCTTGAGTTGCTTTCTTTCCATGAGCTAGTTTATCAGCTCTAGTAGCATTTGGACACTTACTTGCAATGTGGGTATTTTCACCACAGTGATAGCACTTCATATATTTATAAGGTTTGGAATTCAACGTTTTCAGGGAGACAGAAAGCATTTTGTCAGGGATAGGACCTAGAATTCCTTTATCCATTGTTCTTGGAGGTATGACAACCTTTTCAGGGACAGGAGTGAGGTCAATCTTAATTCTCGGGGTTGACCTCTGAAAAGATTCAGAGATTTTTCTCCCAGGTTTAGGATTGCTTTCTGAGGAAGTAGGGAATTCTTGTTCTTCTTCTGAATGTTCTTATTTATAGGAACTTGGTCAAGAAACTCGTTCTTAATCACTTTCTTAGATTTGAGCGATTTTAACACAGGAATCTTCTCATTTAAATGAGGTCTCTGAGAAGAAGAAGGATCGGGGATAGAAGAGACAAACATTCCAAATTTAAGCATGGAACGGTCTTTCTCTGATTCTTCCTTTTCAGAGTTAAAGCCTAATCCACTTCTTACTTTCATAGGAATCTGGACATTGATGATCTCATTGACCTTATCAGAAGCCTTGCACCATCATGGTAGCCTTCTCAGATTTGAGGTCAGCGATGGCCTTTTCTCTTTCAGCGATAGCTTGCTATTTCTCGATGCTAATCGTTTGATTTACAAAGACTTGGTCCTTTAAGGTTTCCTCAATCATTGAAAGTTCTTTGATTTTTGGATGACAATTTTTTAATTGTTCAGATAAATCAGTGTTAATTTTCTCAGCTTTGATTTTTCCATTAAGAGCATTATAAAAATCAACAGTCATAGCATCTAAAGCAGATAAGTTACCACTTTCAGATATTAAGGAGATAGAAGGGATGGTTACCTGAGTAGAAGGAGACTCAGAGGAAGAAGTTTCAGATACTTCTTCAGCGTCTTCTATTCTTGCCATAAGACATAGGAAGGCAAGATCTTCTTCATCTGTGCCTGACTCATCAGAGGTCTTGGCCCAGTCATCTTCTGCATCCCAATCAACTTCTTCAGCGATAAGACCTTTGCCTTTTGGCTAGTTTTTCTTCAGATCTCTTTGTTTTTTAATTTCAAAATCTTTTCTTTCTTATCAGAGGTATGGGAGGTGGTAGGAACTGCAACTTTCTTGGATCTACATTCACTAGCAAAGTGAACCTTTCGCTGACAATTGTAGCATATGGCTGAGGCTTTCTCAACGGGCATAGTCTTTGATTTTTCAGAGTCAGCGAGAGTCGATGTTCTTCGAAAGTTGCTCTTTCTGGCTAATCATTTAAAGTTATTAGTTAAAAGAGCCAAAGAGTTTTCGAACTCAGAGATGTCAGCATCAGTGAGTTGATCTTCTGAATCAGTTTGACCTAACTCAGTGATAGAAGTAATAGTGGAAGAGGAAGTATTTTTTAAAGGATCTACCTCTAAAGACATAAGTGCCAAAGAAGTACTTTTGGCACCCTTGAGTTCATTGATGAGGTTTTTCCTCAAAACTTGGGATTGCTCTTCATTTAAAAGCATTCCATACAAAGCACTTAAAGAAAGAGTTTCAAGATTCTTTGACAATTTCAGACATGTAGTGTACACTGCCCATTGTTCGGGTAGTGCCTCCATGAACTTTGTTAGAATTTCAGCATTTGAATAGTCTCTGTTGACCGTTTTAGATCAATCAACAGGCAGTTAAAACGTTGGTGAAGTTGGGAAAGAGTTTCACCTTTATGATGCATTAAGCTTTCATACTGTCTTACTAGATTAATACTTCTAATAATTTGTACTTCAGAAGTTCCTTCATATTAAATACATAATGTATCCCACATGGCTTTAGAAGTCCTCATTTTTCATTACTGAGTGATACACTTCATCAGGGAGGGACATTGCTATTATAGATCTAGCTTTTGAGTCAATAGTAACTTCTTTCTTATCTTCTTCCGTCCATCAATCAGGAGTTTTAATGATACTCCGTTCAGGGATGGCTGGTGTAGCAGTGGTGGCAGTAACACCAGCTACCAGAGCTGTAGGACCAAATGGTCCGTTTTCTATATAATAAGGGATCTTTGGATCTGATCCTTCTAGAAACAGAGTCATTCTTTCCTTCCACAATGGGAAATTATCACGGCTAAATCTTGGAGGTTTAGCTAAAGACCTATCGTCATTATAGTTTGTATTAGAATTTGATATTTTTTTAAATAATTTTGAGAGAAAATATTTTAAAAATAGAAATAACACTGCTCTGATACCACTTGTTGGTCCCTAAGGAGTCTACAAGAGTTCTTGATATAGAAACAGTTTGTAGAAGGGGGGGTTGAATACAAACACACAGATTTTCAGTTTTTAAAACAGTTTATGTTGCATAAACAAATTACAGTTACAAGCGGAATTAGAATAAGTTTTAACCTGCTCTATTGTAACTAAGAAACCACTAAGATTGATGCACAAGAAGGAAGTAAGTTAGAATATAGAAGGTTAAAGAGAGAAAGAAAACAGACGGCTTGATGAAGAAGATATCTTCATCTTATTTATACCCGTTTGCATTTAATGCAAGACAAAAGGTATATGCCACGTGTCAAACTTCTATAGGAAGCTTGTCCTTTGTTAGTAAGACAACCATTCTTTTGGCCGCATATGAACAGTACTATATCAGATGTGATGGGGACATAAGATACAATCCCTACGTCCTTCTCTGACACAGTATAGGGTTTGTCTTTTGTGCATCGAGGATAAGGTCAACGGTTAATCTTGTATGAGAAGCTTCATTTGATCGCTGAGACTGAATCTTCAAGGATGACCTTTCAGTATCGCTGAGGCTTCACAAGACTTCACACTTTGGATAGATAATCTTTGCTATCGTTGAACCGCTTCAGGTCACTTAGCTGATTATCTCTTTCTTCAGCTTGGTCTTCGACTTTCGCTGAATGGTTATTTGGTGTGATCGCTGATCTTAAGATCTTCAGAGATAAACTTAGGGTTCCTTGATCTTCAGATCTTCAGAGATAAGCTTAAGGTTCCTTGATCTTCAGCGATCGCTGATGGCAGTCAGCGTATGCTATCGCTGAATTTGAACTTAAGCTTATGCAAGGGAATTTCACTAAGTGTAAAAAAGGAATCATATTCAAATCACTGAGAGGAGTTATGATCAACAGCGTTTGAATTCAGATACTCTACGGATTTCGTGATTGTACCCTAGGTGTTGTAGAAAGTCCACAAGAACGTCAGAGGTGGGTTTTAGCTCGAATTGTGCAAGTTGGAGATCTGCAGTAGTGGGTAATTGAAAGACTCGAGCTATCTTGTTTCTGGTGATTTGAACTTCACGGGCATATTCAGCGTCAGGCATGTCGAAGTCTCTTTTAAGTACATTTCTATCTTCATAAACATTCAAGGAATGCCAGAAATCTTGAATAAACTCTTCCAGAACAGAAGGGTCAGTCATTGTTAGGGCATGGTTGAGAAAGTGAGTTTGGAGAAACTCAATCAGAATAGATAATCGGCTTCATAACTGCTAGGATTCAGAGGAACATGGAAATTATTGGTTTTGTTTGGAAGGTATATGATTACCTCACTTTCAGCAGTTTGTGAGAGGTGCAAATTTGCCTCTTCACTTCCATTTCCCATATTTTCGTGTTGAGCAACCATTGATGAAGTTAGGGGTTTTAGAGTTGTAGGTTTTGAGCTACGGAGGCTTTGGTGGCACGAGCAGTTCTGAATTCAGGAGTGGTAAAAAGAATAATGAAGGTGAGAAGCAGGTTTAAATAATCTGAATTAAAAGGTACTCGAGTGGGTAAAGGAAATGGATCGTCGTGGATGACGTGGGCTAGGAAACGTTTCAGCATGCGTTCCATAGGGTTTTGACACGTTTCTGACGGTTCATTCTTGTATCGATTAAGATTTGGTCACGTAGTAATGTGTCAGGGAGGGAAACCGTTTTGAAAATAGGCATGAATAACAGGCTGTAATTTTTTATTTGTCACCCTTGAAGCTTTGGAGGGACTCAAGTGTAAATTCATCCCAAAAAGAGATTCCTCACGAGAATTGGGGTCACAGAAAATATTTGAAAAGCAATCTAACTAGTCATGAAATTCGTTTTAGGACCAAAAGAGAGTTTTGTGAAGATCATATTTCAGAAGAAGAAATAAGTAAGGCAAAATATTTTGTATAACCTTGACGGAAAGAGTTATTCCAGAGATTATGACTACTTATAACTTTAGGAAATATGTCTTGACAGAAAGTTTTATAGACATACCAGAGGCTAATATGAAACCTTGGAGGCAAGAGTTAATACAGAGGCTCTGGATGACTGTTAAACTTTCATAATTGTTTTCTGAAGCACTTAAATTGTGCTTTGTTTCAGAAGATCGATGCTTATTAAGATCCAGAGCTTTATAAGTCACAAAAAAAACTTTAAAATCAATCAATTGGTCATGTAAAATCATTTTGTAACCAATAGAGTTTGAAAGAGACTTGAAATCTTTGCAGAAAAAAATGTTTACATGTTAGAGGCTTCTGTATAACCTTGACGGCAAAAGTTAGTTCAGAAGGAAGTGATATGTATATTTTTCAGAGAAGGATTCTTTCAGCAGTTTTCCAAGAAAACCCAGAGGTTTTTGTATAACCTTGAAAGCAAGAGTTAGTACAGAAATTCTTGATTGCGTATGAACTTGGAAACTTTGTAACCTAGAAAAATTGATAAACATGCCAGAGACTTCTGGTTTACCTTGGCGGCAAGAGTTAAACTAGAGGTTCTAGATGTTTCTCCTTTTGTTTAAAATTTTCTTCCATATACAACCAGAAATTTCTCCCCCTTGAAATATGCATGATCGTTTGCTCCCCCTTGAAGTGTGCAAGAGTGTTTTCTCCCCCTTGACTCATGTATTACAATTTGCTCCCCCTCAAACTATGTTTGGATCAAAAAGTCGTAAGAGTAATAGACAGAGTTTGAGTTGCAGAGATTTCATTAGTATTAGGGCTGTGCACGGGTCGGGGCGGGGCGGGGGAAAATTCAACAAAACCGATTGGGTTTCGGGGAAGCGGGGTTGAGTCCGATCCGGAGGGTTTCGGGGTTCGGGGATGGCAGGTCGGGGGGGCTCGGGTTTCGGGTGGGGCGGGTCGGGGGCCAACGGGGTTGGGTGTTTTTTTTACAGATTAGTGGATTACACTTACAGCGGAGACCGGAGAAGTGGAGATGAGAGGAGTGGTCGTCGGTCGTGCGGCAGCCGATAGGAAGGAAATCGAGTGGAGAGTGGAGACAGGAGACAGGAGTGGCCGAGTGGTGTCAAGACTCAAGTAGTCACTATGTCGCCGTCGAAGGAAAGGAAATCGGCGACAATCATCGTCGGAAAGAAAGGAAATCGGCGATAATCGTCAGCGGAAAGGAAGGAAATCGGAGGCCTCTCTCTTAGGGTTTGAATTTTGAAAAAAAAACGTGAAAACTGAAAAGTGAAAAACGTGCTGTGAAAAAGCGAAAAAGTGAAAAGTGAATTTTTTTAAAGGGTATTTATATTTATTAGTTAAATATGTCGGGTGGTCGGGTCGGTCAGGCCCCGCTAACCCAAACCCAACCCGCCCCTACTTCGCAGATCGGGGCTTCGGGTTCTGGGGGCGTCGTGTCGGGGATTTCGGGTTCGGAAATTTCATGTTTTTCGAGTTCGGGTTCGGTCGGGGCGGTCGGGTTTTCGGGTTTTTCTCACCCCTAATTAGTATAGACAGAAGCTTCTGATATGCTTGTGATGCACACATGGGTACAGAAGTTTGTTGAGAAAGAGAAATAAAAAAAGTAATATGCTTATTTGAAATTTGCAGAAATGCAATATAAAGATAAAATTTGAACTTTTATTACATATTAAGAATGCTAACTTGCTAATTAGAAAATTGAATATATTTTCATCCAAGGCTTTGGTAAAAATATCAGCAAGTTGGTACTCAGTGGAAACAAAGTACATTTTAATTGTACCTTTTCCACATGATCTTTAATGAAATGATACCTGACATCAATGTGCTTGGTTTTTTAGTGTTGCACTGGATTTCTATGATGGCAATTGCACTTTTTGAATCACCCATGATTGGTATCTTATCGTATACAAGGCCATAATCTCTGAGTTGGGTTTTCATCCAGATTACTTGTGAACAGCAACTAGCAGCAGCAACATATTATGCTTTTATTGTGGAAGTTGACACACAATTTTTCTTTTTGGATGTCCAATTGATTGTCCTGTTCCCAAGAAGTTAACAACTTCCAGAAGTGCTCTTCCTGTCTAATTTTCATCTTACATGATCTGAGTCAGTATACGCAATTAAATCGATGCCAGAATGCTTTGGATACCAGAGACCCAATGAAGGTGTTCCTTTTAGGTATCTAAAGATTCTCTTCACAGCAGCCAAATGTGATTCTTTGGGATTGACCTGATATCTTGCACAAAGGCATGTAGCAAACATAATATCTAGTCTACTTGCAGTTAAGTACATAAGTGATCTAATCATACCTCTGTAATTTTTGACATCTACTTGTTTCCCAGAAGGATCAGAGTCAAGTTTGGTATCGGGTGATATTGGTTTTTTCATGGTTGTGGAATTATGAAGTTTGTATTTCTTTAAAATGTCAGAGACATACTTGGCTTGTATAAAAATACTAGTGGTAGTCTGTTTGACTTGGAGCCCTAGGAAGAAGGTTAGTTCTCCCATCATGCTCATTTCAAATTCATTTTCCATCAATTTTGAAAACAACTTAACTTCTGCTTGAATAGTAGAATAAAAAAAATGTCATCTACATAGATTTGAACAATAGTTCACTCACCTTTGCAACGCTTGATGAACAGAGTAGTATCAATTTTACCTTTCTCGTACTCATTTTTTATCAGAAATTTCGAAAGTCGTTCACACCAGGCTCTTGGTGCTTGTTTTAATCCATACAGAGCTTTGTATAGAAAATAAACATGATCTGGATGAGCAGCACTTTCAAAACCAGGAGGTTGCTGTACATATACTTCTTCATTTAGTTTTCCATTTAGAAAGGCGGATTTTACATCCATTAGATAGACTTTGAAATCTTTGTACGCAGAGAAGGCCAGAAACAATCTAATTGCGTCAAGTCTTGCTACTTGAGCAAAAGTTTCATCATAATCAATCCCTTCTTCTTGACAGTAACCTTTTGCAACCAATCTAGCCTTGTTTCGAACAACTATGCCATCCTCATCTTTCTTGTTAATGAAAACCCGCTTTGTTCCGATGCAGTTTTGTCTTTGGGTAAAGATACAAGCTTCCATATCTTATTTCTTTCAAATTGAAGGAGTTCTTCTTGCATTGCATCAATCCAACTTTGATCATATAGTGCTTCGTGCACTCTTTTTGGTTCTGTCATGCTCCGAAAGTTGACAAAGAAGGCTTCATTTGCGGTGGCAGATCTGGTTTGACACCTTCAGAAGGGTCACTGATTATTTGATCAACAGAATGATCTTTTACCCATCGTTTCATGCAGGTTTGGGAGACTTGTGGGGGATCAATTGTGATTCCTGGTTGTTGTACGACTTCAGGTTCTATATTCTGAATTGGAGAGGAGCCTAATCTCTCCCCCTCAAATGAAGGCACAGAGGAAAGTGGATCAACGACAAAACTCTCTACATCAGGATGAGGCAAAGATTCCTCTGGACTTACATTTGAACAAGTGGAAGTAGGGATAAACTCAATGGAAGGCGCCTCATCAGAAACTGTATGTGAGTCAGAGGGACCTGAGATATTGATTCCAGAGGTTCGAAGTTCCTCTATTGTTTCAGAAAATGTACCTTCTTCAAAGAAGGCTTCGAAGAGAGCATCTAATTCAGATTCCCATTTCTTGCTGAGATAGTCTGAAGTGGCATTGTTAAGCTTGAGTTCTGAATCGGAATAATCAAAAGTCAACTGTACCTGATCATCAAAGTCTATATTTATGCTTTCCATGGTCGTCTTGGTTCTGATATTGTACATTCTGAAAGCTTTTGAAGTTAAAGAGTAGCCCAAGAATTTTGCTTCATCGGATTTCTTGTCGAATTTTCCAAGTTTATCTCGATCATTTAGAATGTAACACCTGCAGCCAAAGATGTGTAAGAATTTGATATTAGGTTTTCTTCCATTTATAAGCTCATAAGTAGACCTGGCAAAAAATGACACGACACACTAATCCGACACGAACTCGACACAAGTTAAACGGGTTTGGGTAATACATTTCAACCCGTTTAAGTAAACAGGCTAACACGACATGACACGACACGAAAATTAAACGGGCAAGGTCCTGGTCAAAAGTTTCAGCTCGAAAATGACCCGAATAACCCGTTTATATTAGGCCCCTTAGGCCCTTAGGCAAATAACGTCAACAACCCATAGTTTATAGTTTTTTTAACAAAGTAAATACTAAATAATAATAATAAATGATTGTACATTCCATGTAGACCTGACAAAAACTAGCACGACATGCTAACCAGACACGAACTTGACACGAATTAAATCGGTTTGGGTAATACATTTCAACCCGTTTAAGTAAAACGGGTTGACACGACACGACACGAAAATTAAATGGGTTGACACGACATGAAAGTTAAACGGGTCAGGTTAGGGTTAGGCACTCTCAACCCGTTTAACCTATGAACCCGACACGGCACGTTTGCCAGGTCTACTCATAAGAAGTTTTGAGATGTCTCTTGATTATTATAGATTTGTTTTGAGTAAAGCATGCAATAGAGATAGCCTCAGCCCAGAAGTGCATGGGTAGTCTAGAAGCTGCAAGCATCGTTCTTGCGGCTTCAACCAGAGTTCGATTTCGTCTTTCCACGATACGGTTTTGTTCAGGAGTTCTTGCAGCTGAGAAGTTTTGTGAAATTCCTTCATTAGTAATATACTCTTCAAGTTTGCCATTCTTAAAGTCTATACCATTATTACTTCTTAGCTTCTGAATTTTGCTCTGCAGAAGCACTTGAATCCTCTTCATCATTTTGATTAATACAACTGGTACTTCTGACTTCTGTCTTACAAAGGCAAGCCAAGTATATCTGGAAAATTCATCAATAAGCACAAGCATATACTTTTAACCAGACAGACTTTGCACAGCAATGGGATCACAGAGGTCAACATGTAGCATATGCAGAGGTCTGGGACAGGAATGATCACTCTTTGTCTTACGGGAAGCACATTTAAGTTTACCCATTTTACATGTTGGACAAAGATGATCCTTCTAGAATTGAACCTCTGGAAGGCCCTCAACCAAGTTATGTTTCACAAGCAACTCAAGATTTTGGAAATTAAGATGAGATAGCTTATGATGCCAGAGCCAAGCAACTTCACTCTTCTTTGAGATGAGATAAAGAGTTTCTGATCCATCTTTAGAAGTGAATAACTCTTTTCCTGACTGAGTTAGTGAGTAACAGTGCTTTTCGTCAAAGAGAACTTTCATCTTAGCATCGGAAAGTTGACTTACACTCAAAAAATTATGTTTTAATCCAGAGACTTGAGCCACCTTTGATAAGATGACATTTCCTTCTTGTAAAGTACCATAACCTTTTATTTGACCCTTTCCATCATCTCCAAACGTTACAACTCTACCAGATTTATCTTTGAAAGTAGAAAGTAAGTTTCTTGTTCCAGTCATGTGCCTCGAGCATCCAGATGCAAGATACAAGATGTGCACACGTTGTTTCTACAATACAAAATTAGAGAATTTTAGGTACCTATTTCATAATGGGTCCTTTTTTGTTAGGTTTATGATTAACGTTTGATTTTTCTTTTGTTTGAATACGGATTTCCAGGTTCCCAAAAGCTTCTGGTTTGCCTGGATTAGTCTTAGGGTTATGTCTCTTCTGACTTCTGAAATTAGTCCGTTGCTTGAAGTTAGAAGGAAAAATAGTGTGGACTAGAGAAGAATTATTTTAGTTTAAGGAAAAGAGAGAAGCATTCAGAGTTCTGAGACATAAAAGATTTTATTGAATTTTCATTTCAGGAATGATAATTAGAAGATTTCTTATTTTTGTGTGTTCTAGTATCAGTTGTTCGATTGAACTTCTTATCTAGCCTAGACTTATTCTCTTGAACTTGTGAATTCTTCTCTGAAGTCTTCTTCTGAGTAAGCCACTCCCTTTGGACTTTTGGAAATTTTTCTAAAACATACGAGTAATGATGATCATTATTATGCCATTTTCCTTTCTGTTCCCTTGTAAACTTAGTTTGCTTCTTAGGCTGTTACTTGGAAGACTATTGCACTATTATTGCTTTTTGCCTGACTCCTGCCTTTTTCTCAAGATCGAGACAAGATTTTGCTTGAATACACATTCCTAGGAAGTCAGGATGGATGGAAACCCTTTTTCCCTACTCTCTTGGAGGAACAGGGTTCATAGGTATACCATTTGAAAGTTTATTAACTTCTGGTCCAGCTGCCCTTTACTTCTGGTATGTCAATATTTGTCTCTTCTTCTGTGTCTATGAAGACAGAAGAAGCATTCTTCACGCAATTGACATTTTTGATAGGGACGTAAGTAGGGGGCAAACGGTTTTCAAAATTATCAAGATATTTCTCTAGATTAAAGAAATCGTCACAATTTTGATCATCAATTTCCCAAGGATAAACATCAAACTCACCATTATCCTCTTTTGGACAAAGGTTTAGATCAACAAAAGAACAAGGAGTTATCTCTGGATGGTTTTCAAAAGAACTAAATTTTTCTTGTTTATCATTTTTAAGAGAAATATTTTCAAGTTTTATACTATTTTGAACAACACACTCATTCAGAACTTTAAAAAGATCTTTTTCAAACTTGAGTCGTAGTTCTTCTTCTGTATTAATTGGGATGAACGCATCTGCTTCTGGATTTAAAGTGATATGAGTAAATGAACCAAAGTGGAAAACTTCACTTTTCTTCTAAAGTTGTTTCAAATCAGTTTGAACTGTTTTACAAGTTTTTCTTTCAGAAGAATACTTTATATTTTTGTATTTGAGTTTTCGTACTCTGTGTCCATTTTCATATTTTGATCTTTTGAAGACAGATTGCTCATATAGAACAGGAAAATTATGTTTTTGTTCTTTTCCCACATAGAAAACAGATTCTAACGTACACCTCTTTTTACAAGTATAAGGATCCAGATCATCGAAACCAAGACATGTTTTACCAACTTGTGTATTTATTTGTTCATACACATTTTGAGCATCTTGATAATGTTTAATCAATGGCTCCTTCTTTTGAAGGTCAATGTGCAAAAATTCTCTTTTCTTTTGAAAATAATTTTTAAGAAGCTTATCCTTCTTCTTCAATCTCCTTGTCCTTAGCCTACAGAAGCTTATTAAGCTCATCAATTTCTCCTTTTAATAAACTTTCTGTGGATTTCTTTTGTTTTAAATTATTTTGATTTTCCACAGAGAGTTCTTGCTTTTCTTCTGTTAGAATCTCCATTTCCCTTTTGAAAATGTTTCTTTCTTATTCAATAAGAATAAAAGATTTTTCAAGATCTTTTCTTATTTTCTTTTCATTTTGAAGCTTCTGTTTTAGAGCTTCAAAATCAAAAGTCAGATTTAAGATGGTTTGTTCAAGTTCAGAAGGTTCAGAAGTAGAGCAAACCAGAGTTTCAGAGATTTGATCTTCTGCATCATTTTCCATAGCCATTCCACAAAACATGCCTTATGCATCACTTGACTGGTCTGAACACCAGTTCTCTAGTTCAACATACTTGGCTCTCTCGTCTTTATTGTAATTGTATTTGTTTTTGTAGTACAAGTCATCTTTGACTAGAGCTCCTTTGCATTCTTTTGAAAAATGATCCGGTTTTCCATATCTGTAACAAACATCCTTCTTCTTCTTCTTCTTCTTCTTCTTCTTCTTCTTCTTTTTCTTCTTCTTCTTCTTCTTCTTCTTCTTCTTCTTCTTCTTCTTCTTCTTCTCTTCCTCTTTCTTCTCTGCTCTATCTTCTCTACTCGGGGACCTTCTTGTCTGGGAACATAATTTTGGTTTGGTCGTTCACTTCTGTTATCATACCTTCCTCTGCCTTGAAATGAATGGGTGCCAAACTTTCTTGTAAATTCTTTAGTAATTAAAACCAGAGATTCAACGAAGGCACTAATTTCATCATCTTCTGAACCCGAAAGTCCAGCTTCTGTATCAGCTTCTGATATTAATGCCTTGCTTTTCTCTTTCTTCTCTGTATCTCTTGTCCTTCTGCTTGACCCTCTAGATTCAGATATTAGGCCAACGGACCATCAACGTTCACTTTCTTTAGCTGAACCTCCTTCTCGTGTGCTTGAAGAGTACCAAATACATCATGTAATAACCACTGCTCCAGATCCTGATTAGCTTGTAGGGACATGAACAAATTGGACCATTCTGCATTAAGGCGTTTAAGAAACAGGACGTTGTTGTCTTCTTCAGAGCTGACGATGTCACATCTTTTTCACAGATTGATCAGTGTATTGAATCTATGATACGTCTGCTCAAGAGTTTCTTCTGGAAGAGCTTGGAACCTGTTATACTCATTTAATGCTTGAGCACGTCTGTTCTTTTTCATCTTAGCACCCCCTTCCAATTGGTTTGCCAATTGATCCCATAATTCTTTACCAGTTTCACAGGAATCAAGAGATTTGAATATATCATTTGGGATAGCCATAATGAGAAGCATTTTTGCTTTGTTGGCTATTTCCACCTTTGCTTTGTCCTCATCACTCCAGTCCTTTCTTTCTTTAAGAATCTTTCTAGCAGGCACTTATGTAGTATCGACAGTAGCTGATACTCTTGGAATAGTTGTACAAGGGACAAAAGGACCATTTAGTATAGTTTGGTATAAATCTAAGTCTAATCTTTCATAGAAATTGATCATACGAATTTTCCACTGCGAATAATCATCCCTAATAAGAGTAGGAGGTTTCGTAAGCGAGCCTGAGGTGTACATGGCATTAACATTCTGATTTGCCATTTTTAAAGTGAAACAGAGTATGGAAATTTTGAGAAGAAAATGGGAATTAGATGTGATCGATTTCACTAAACTTGAAACAAGAGACGATGTCTTAAACAAATCACAGATTTAACCTAGAATTACCACTGTATTAGAGAAAATTTGTATGATAATAACAAAGACTCGTAAAACATGGTAGAATGAAAAAAGTAGATTAAACTCTGAGAAAATTTTAGATGAGTGGGGATTTCTCCATACTGGATTAGATCGATTAGTCAATAGATTGATTATCAAGCTCTGATACCAATTGTTAGAACCCAGATCCCGTAAACACTCAACGAATGTTGATAATATATGTAAAATAAACGATAAGCAGAAGCATATAAGATCAATAATCAAACTAGAATTAGTAAAATGTAATGGATGAACATATTCATATCGATCAATGAAGATTTGTATTTCACTCGGAATGTCGAATATTACAATACAGAAATACAAATCTATCTCCCAGAATCTCTCCAATACAATCGATATTTAATACAAGGATAGCTCGCTCTATTTATACTATTAAGAATAGAAAAGTCAAAGAGCTAGTCTATCACGAAATTACATGTAAGCAAAGTCACTAACAGAATTGGTTACACAAGAGAAATGTGACTTGCCACGTCATGAAGCACGTGTGAAGGTCCTTGTATTGTATCCAGAAGATATTTCATCTTCTGGAATGTTACTGAGTCTTCTGGACTAAGCTTCTGGAAGAGACTATCTTCTGGAAAGTCATCTTCTGGAGAGAATCACTTTGTTCTTCAAGTGTAGTTCGGATTCATACTTTTACATACAAATAGATTCTAACAATGTATGAAAATATTGTTTTTATCTTTCTTATAGAAAAAAGACGAAAGAATATACAAAAAGCTAAAATGGCCCCTGATTTAATGGAGTTAATAGAAGCGTTAGTTAGAGGGACCATGACCAAAACAAATTGAATACCACAAGGACCAAATCCACAATAAATATAGTATAGGGACCCTGGTCCAAAAACCTATCAAACCACATGGACCAAATCCATAATTCACTCTTAATTATATAATATGTATTTGACAATTGAACTTATTTAAATTTTTATTTGTTTGGACTACAATCATGATATCATTGATTTTATAATGAAATTTTATTATTATATTTATTGAATTGTAGACATTGGGTTACAAACCGAACCGTGCCACACAATATTTTACGATGCGTCTTTTTTACAGTTTGAAATATATGCATCATATTTACGGTTTGAGAAAATACTTAAACCAGATATGCGGTCAATTTAAAAACCACACAACAAACACCTAATTTTTTCAATGATCTCGACATTTAAGAGTTTTAACATTTTTTTACGCAAAAATTGACTAGATATTTTTACCACTAAATTGTATAAAATTTGATGTTTTACTCATCATGATAAATAAATGGTGTAAAATTCAATGAATCCAATGTGCAAGTCTTTTTGTATCAATATAAATCAAAAGAATTTAATATTTTTCAACCAAGGAAATTGAGATTTACCACACAGTAAAGGGTATGTTAACTCAAAGTTTCATACTTACTATTTTTGTTTCAACTGAAACTGAAGCTGAAAAAGGTTTACTAAAAACCAGTTTATCAAATGCTTATCAGGTAAGTGGTTATAGGGGGTCACTTATCTTACCAGACGAGTATGATTAAAACCGATAATCTTACATGATAAGAGGCATAGCAAGGATCGAGAAACTCTCTTAATAGATAAACGCTTATGGGGTAGAAGATACTCAACAACAATACATTTCAGTGGTCCAGAATGTTACCCAAAAAGGTAAGTGGGGATGGTGGCTCTAACCAGGTAAGCATAAACATTTGGTAAACAGTTACCAAACGCTCACCCGGTAAGTCACATTTCCTTTGAGGATGAATATGGCAAGAACCAAGAATCTTATCTGGTAAGAGCGAGAGCAAGGACCAATGTCTTACCTGGTAAGAGCGAAGGCAAGAACCGAGGTCTTAACTGGTAAGCGAGAGCGACGACTCTTACCATGGTAGGACCGGATAAATTGTTGTACAAAATACTGTTTTCGTGGACAAAAATGTTACCAGGTAAGTAAGTGATGGTGTTGAATTTTACCGACAAGCACTTACTCGAATAAGTGTTTAGCAAACCTACTAAATCAAATAAAATTGTATCAACAAATTAGATTTCTATATGTTTAGTTTCACAAGGAACATATATTTCTTCAGATTGAATATAAATTAGAGATTTAAAGCTATGTCAAATCCATAATTTTGTAATGATGGCACCATTTAACTTTAAGGGTGAAATTTAAAAAAAATTAATCAAATCTTATAGCTTAGGGGTTGTTTGGTTGGTTTTCCACCAAGTCCTGAATAAGCCACTTTCTATATCACTAAGTACGAATGAATCATGTATAACTGACTGAATAAATTGACTCATTAAGCTCACTAAGTTGGTAACAAACGGACCCTTAGTTGGGTAATTTCAACCAATACTTTTTGAAAAAAAGAACAAAATCTATAAATAAATAAAAACTCAATAGTAAAAGCTAAAAAACGGAAATCTTGTTAAGAGTAGGATTCGAACCCGAGTTCTCATGAATGGAACACTTTAACTAAACATCGGGTTCTCAAGAATGGAACACTTTAACTAAACACCTTAAACCAACCTAACTGTCTCAAATTTATGTCATAATTGTAGTTTTAAAAAATATAGGGGAACATAATGAAACATTACGATGACACCCTTCAAAAATATAATCTTTTTCCAAACCATAAAGTGGTGGGTTAACCAACCTTATGCCCCTAAGTATGTCCACCACTGATTTACTAAACGCTTACCGAATGAACATTGACAATATGGTTTGCAAATCATGATACATATGCTGCAAAAAGATATGATGCCAATCTCTAGGGTATCTTCACCCACCACTACAAAATAAATGACTTTCATCCACCAAAAATTACCTAGAAAATACCAGTGGTTCGGTAAATTCTGATGTTTTTCGAGAAAATACCAACAGATCACCCAGAGAATCCAATCCTGGGTAATCTGTCACTAATTTGAATTACCCACCAAATTTTGTGACAGTTTTGTAAGGAATCACCCTTTAGCAACAGATTTCCCAAAGAAAAGTCCATAGGCAAAAGTCTTTCGTATAATAGTGGCCTACTGCCAGTGGTATCACATAAAAGGCAAATCACATGACCCATGATACATATTTTTCAATATAAACAAACCATGGAAGAAGATGATGTATTTGCAGAAATAGACATAATAGTATTCATAAAATCATAAACATTAAAGTATTACATTACATAGAAAACACTCTCAGGGATAAAAAAACAAAAAGAAAAAGGGGAAGTTATGTACCAACTAAGCATCATGGAGTGGTTGGTTACATATGGCGACGAGATTCTGAATCGACAATGCCGTTTATCTTTTTCAAAAGCTCGGGTTTGTTGGCCCCCACAAGCTTATCGAACTGCTCTCCATCTCTAAGGAAGAAGAACGTTGGAGTAGCTTTTATATCCCATTGGGTACTAAAATCCTGAATTAACAACAAATCATCAGGAATTGTTTCATGGTCCTAGGTTCAACTGTTTAAAATTATGTCTGTATCATGTTTATCTAAATGTTACAACTAAAGACACATATTAAGGGGCAGGTTCAAATGAGAACTCAAATTTGGTTGTGAACATATGGACAAATGAGAGCGCAACACGTGTTATATTCAGAATGAATAATGAAGGTGAAGTCCATACATTATTCAGTTTGAATAACACTACATTCAGTCTGAATACTTCACCTTCATATTTCAGTCTGAATATAACACGTGTCGCGCTCTCATTTGTCCTCATTTTCACAACCAAAATTGAGTTTTCATTTGAACTTTCCTCCACATATATAATTAATAAGCAAGTTTATGCTAAAATATAATAAATCTTTTTCTTCTTTTCTCTCAATTGTTGAAAATTATGTGAAAAGTAATAGAGAAGTTACCGTTAATTCATCAACATCAACGGTTAGAAACATAAGAGAAGGGTGTTTCTCCGATAGTTCAATGTAGTAGGGCGTAATCATTCTACAAGGGCCACACCAAGATGCACTGAAGTTGGCAATCACCTGAAACACATACATACAAAGATATAGCAAGAATGAGTATTCTACACTACCTCTATTTAGTTACAAATCCGAACATATTCTATTTAATTATAATTTATGGAATCACAAGTTGGAATATTCACGGGATTAGCGGGTTGTATTATTATTTAATTCATAGTAAAAAATACACTGAAATAAAAATCTAAGGGGCTGTTTGTTTACCTCTTAACAGTTCTATTAAGAGGCAGCCTCTGAATCGTTAAGAGGTGAATCCTGTTTGGCAAAAAATAAGCCTGCCTCTTAATGGTTTCCAAAACCCTCTGAATCATTTTGTATCATGGACCTCCCTTAACCATTAATAGCCCTAATTACATCTTGAACAATTACCAAACAATTATATTTCATTTTGCATTATATTATAAGAGCCTCTTAATCATGATGCATCAAACCATTCAGCAACTGCCAAACAGCCCCTAAGGCAGTTAACAGGTAATCAGGTAACGACCTATCTTTTAATATTGAATTATTTAACATCTAATATCATATAATAAGATATTTGAGTCAATTTGATAACAATATAGTATCATATGATCAATGACTTACTATTTTGTGTTCCCTCTTTGCTTCTGACAGCTTTTGATCCCAAGCATCTTTGGTAGTGACAAGAGTGACGTTACCTCCAGCAAATTCAGCATGATGATCAGACTCATCCCCATCATTCTGAGCCTGAAAAAAATATTAATAATCAAACTCCATCATCAATTCAACTCACAACATAAGAGGTTGGACCAACACAAATCAAAGTAGATCACCTGCTTTTGGTTATCATCTTGATAGTCTCTAACTTGTTCAGGAATTTTGCTAAAAATTTAAAATAATTTGGTTCTTAAAACCAAATAACATCAAATATATACTAGAAGAATCTCTTGTGTTATGTTCACCTTTTATATGCTGTTGAATCGTAGTCGAGCAGGCAAAGCTTGGCTAAAGAATGATATTGGCCTTTGTTTATTTTTTAAGTGACTTTGGCCCCTCAAATATATCATAAAATGTTGCTAATACTAAACGATTTCCATATATATATATATATATATGAGTAGTGTATCCTTATCCTCATATTCTTGTAGGTTGCAAAGGTCTATCAACAGTACTTGCCAAGGACTTTGAGTGTTATTGCTGATTTACTAAGGCTAGGCTCTCCTTAAATGACCACCTTTACTCTGTCCAACTTAAATCTCATGGTTCGGATGACTTTCATTTCTCCAAGCGTAAGTTACGGAAATTTTACAAGTCATAAAGGTACATCCATTGTGATCCGATGTCTCCATACATTTATATATATATATAGTTGTATTTATTCGAACTATATCTATTTGTGTTAATTCCATTTATTCATTAGTCCTTGAAGACTAATAAATATAACATTCACTTGTACCATTTTAATTTCTATCTATTATTTTGGAGATTTATAATTTTTCCATTTCATTGGATGGAATTTCAATGAATTAGACATTAAAGTGCTCAAAATCAACCATCTTAGTCATACTTCCCAATTCTTTGTTGCCCAATTTCTGAAATCTACCTTCATTATTGGATGCCCACATTAACCGATCCAATTCTCCTATTGCTTAAATGGATTCCTCCAATTATTTGACCCTCTCCACTAGGTTGTTCGATGCCATAGATTCCAATATCGACGACTTGATACCAATTTGAGAAGTTTTAATTTAAATTGTAATCAAATAAAACTCACCTATGGTATTTGAGAGCCAGATTTCCCTCATAATATGAAAATTAACCAAAAAGTATTTGAAGCCCTTGCTAATTCTTTACTACCTCTATATATACTAATATCCTCTCCCCCTTTCTAACAGACTTATTCTGATAATGACTATAATGGCCTTTATTGTTTATTCCATCTAGAATACACCTAGACAATTGGCGGCTTATCATAGCCCTTCGACCATGCAATTTTGGTATATATGCATAGCATCTGCATTTAAGACCCAAATTCATAGTAGACTTTATTAACTTATTTATAAATGTTCTGGCAGTAGCATGCACTGATTCAAGTGCCAAAACACTGTTGCAACAGCAGGCACAACTTTTTTTTAATATTTATATACGGGAAATGAAACAAATAAACTCACACACCCTCCTCACCTTTGGTGAGGTTTGAACCCCTGACCTCCTAGAAAGTCAAAGACTCACATACTGCTAGGTCAAAGGCCCTCTGGTAAAAATAAAAATAAAAATTCAAGTGAACTTTATAATCGAGCCTAATAAGTAGAGTCATAGTCAAGTGAACTTTGTAGATAACTGCAAATCCTCACGAGACTTCCGTCCACCAAAAATCCTAGAGATTTAAAAGGCTTTTGCTATGCTAAGTGCAACGACATAAAATTCAACCTCGATTTCTACTAAAAAAAAACTGTTGCTTATTTATTGCAACAGTAAGATGTGCTTGTTATTGCAATAGTGTTCAGCACCCTAAACTAGCTCAATAAAGGCAAGAATATTCTTAGGACCTTTATCAATATGTTAATGAAGTCTACTATGAATTAATGTCTTAAATGTAGTTGTTGGATATATGAAACAAAGGCTTTAGGAGTAGAAAGAAGCTGAGAGAGGTCTGAAAACAGAGAGGGCAAAGGATAAAGCTTGCGATCAAATAATTTATATGCCATGATAACTTAAAAGTTAAAAGCCTCCACAGTAATGTCTTTATACTTTTCTGTCACAATCTGGCGCAGATATTGGCTTGAAATCAAAGCCTGTGTTTCTGATCTTCTACTTGAAATTCGCTAAACTTGCAGTCATAGGACTAAAGCTAGTCACCATATTAAGGCTACGGCTTTATTGGCATGGAATAAGCTGTAGGCTTCTCTTGGCATAGGGTCAGCTTTTAGGCCATGTTTGGCCGATAAGCTAGCCGATGAACAAATCGCGTTTGGCAAAAACTAGCTGATAAGCCAGATGAAAAATTGTAAGATGACCAAAAAGGACATCTTGAAAAATTAATCAATTACAGCATTTCATTATATTATTAAAACAAATTCCTAATAATATCATATGTTAAGTAATACAAACAAGATAGTAATGAAAAATTAAATAATATAATATGTTAAATAAAAGAACTTCAAATTGATTATTATATATTTGTATTATAAATTTTGGGTTTGTTAAAACAAATTTTAGAAAAAATCTACATTAATTTATTACATATAATATGAATATCATGCCCACCTAATTGAGTGCATTGCGGTTTGTATCACCACCCCCAAGTTCTCGGTCTCCATCAGTAGGGGCTTAGCGAGTGTTTGAAGCCTCCTATCTCTTAAAGCTCCAGCAAGGTCCTAGCGAATAAAATTGGTCAACCTAACACATCCTAATTAATTAATAATTTTTCAGAAAATATAATTAATAATTAAATTAAATATTTTATTAAAATCATTTACACAGTTTTTTATCCATGATAAAAATAAGTATAAATTTAATTTTTATGTAACTTACATAAACGTTTTTAGAATTTTTATATTTGTTTTTTGATATTAATCACTATTAATTAATATTTATCAATATTATTTATAATTAATGGTAATAAATAAAAATTAATAGTAATCAAGGTTATAATTGGAAAAAAGTACCAAAAAGCTCCAAAAATGCTACTCCAACTAGCGCTTCAATAAACTAGCTTATATCCATCCAAAAGGAAACTCAAAAAATAAGCTAACCTTTTATATGTCAACAACGCACAGTAAGGATTTAGCTTCACAATGTAACAAATAATAAATTATATTTCATTTTACTACTAAAGGTAACAACTCATGCTCCAGAAATACCATAAACTTAGGGTAAAAGAACAAGGGCACATTTCACAACCAACGAATATATGAGGAGATGACAGAAAAACGATTGCAAGCCAAGAATAAGGGGTAACAAATTGCAAATTGCGAAGCGGAAAAATTCATGTATCAGGATGTAAAAACTACCAAGTGCTTATCAACATATGCAAAGTGTTACCATTCTTTGTTAAGTTGGTTGGCGATGACCAAAGAAAACTCACCGAAGAGAAGCATATTCCCATTCTGATGTTTCGAACTGCAGTTATCGTTGGTCTAGTCTGAAAAAATGATCAAAATTTTAACATTATAGGTTAGAATATGGATACAAAGAACCATAACAGTATATAAAAATTAGCAGAATAAAATAACTTATTGGCAATACAACTTTCACCAATTCCCTTCCACCTCCACTCCACCACCCAAAAGAAGTCAAGACATAAGTTGATAATAATGAAAATAATTGTAATCCTATCACTTCCCATGCCAATGCAGAAAGTACATATAAATGGGGGATATGTCAAGAGGAAAAATTGATCGGATCAGATGCATTTTAAACCTAAAAACACATATTTTGCATTGTAATGACAGATATTTAGGATCCTAATGCTAGCTAAATTGAAAATCTCAGTACAAAAGGCATCACATCAGAGAACAATATATCACAAAGATCATAAATTTTAACGACAAACTCAAAATTCAATCACTTAAACTCGTAAAACGAAAGCAACAAATCCTGATCTATTGAAGTCTATAGCAAATAAGGTTGATGATACATAGTAATTAGTAAAATTAGCTCAAGAAGATGCCGATTAGAGCACCGAATTTCTTAGAGGAACTTTCAATTCTTCTTCTTTGCAGTAACAGTGCACTAGTTAAAGAAGCAAAATCATAGATGTAATAGGATCGATGAAAACAGATAACCTGAGAATTGAGCTTTGTTTCGGCGACGATTGAAGTGAGTTGATTACAAACCCTAATCAGAATTGAGAGCAGGTGGGGTATGGAAGAAGTAGCGGAGACTTGTTCAACAGAAGGAGACTAGAAATTTGGCAGGATAAAGATGCTGAAAATTTAACACTTTCCTTCCCTTCGTCTATCTGGTTCCAACTGAAATCTAAACGCCCAAAACCTCAATTTCCCATTTCGATCAAATTTTATATATAAAACACAGCACATCAAAATGGAACCAAAATATCATTCAACAACTAAACCACAAATAATTGCATTTTTCATCCCTATGTTTTCGTGATTTTAGCGGATTGAATCCTTCAAGTGATTTTTTAACGAAACAAGTACTCGTGGTTTCATTTTTTTGACAGTTTGGGTCCCTCTTGTCAACGACGGTTGTGCTTGACCATTAAGAGCATCTCCAACATCTTCCCCAAAAAATTTCCAAAATGAAGAATCAAAAGTTAAAATCTGTATAAAAAATTGTTCTCATCTCCAACAGATTCCTCATTTTAGAGAAACCAACATTAATTATAATATTAAAATATTATTTCTCTCTCCAAGTATTTGTTTTTAAATTTCCTATTGGTTGTCTCATCTTGTAATCATTTTTGGGGTGTTCTCCAAATTTGGAGAAAAAAACGTTCTCTCTCCTACTTTCTCCATTGTGAAGATAAGTTTGGAAAGCTGTTGAAGCTAAAAATTGGCTTAAAATCTCCATTTTCTTTACTTACCCTATTTTAAGGAAGCTGTTGGAGATGCTCTAAGTGATTTTATGTGAGGGTCTTATGTAACACCCCTAAAAATGGGAGTTAATTTAAACCAAAATAAAATGCGAAATAACTTCTACTTCATAAAACATCACCCATAATGATGGGGAGAAAGTTAGAGTGAGTTTACAACATCTATAGGAAAGTTAAATGACAACCTAGTAATCTATATAATTTAAAATACAGATTAAGTTCGGGTGTCACTAAAATCCTCAAAATAATCTTCTATGTAACTCCATCTATACACACGAGGTGCACTTCAAAAGAATGCCACTACCGGCACCTAGCTTCTCTCATCCCATCAAGCCCCATCCGCTTGATCACCTGATATACATGTCATTTTAAGAAAAAGTGTTAGGCTTAAAGCCTAGTGAGAACAAACAGTTCAACATATAGAAAAGCCATTTAAACTTCGAAAACGGTAAATAAACATATAACCGAAAGCTTTTCTCAAAACATCTCTTTTTCTTTACTTCTGCGATTTACACCTGAAAGATACGCTTTACTTCTCTTGGGGGAAACTTCTACGGGAATGACCCGTCATCACATTAATCCTCACGAGTTCAACCCCAAACCGGGATCTATTACAAGTGCCCTCCCCAAGTGCTTCTGACTATATGTGCCTATGGATCCATTACACTAGTCTAACATCTTAATACAATTGTTTCCAATGTATTAGCTTCTCTTCACAAACCTTTGTGAAGTATAACATCGTGCTTCCAAGAACCTTCCTTCCAAAATTAGGTCAAATTATCATTTAGGTTTATACATCATTTTTCTTGCATTTAAAACTCATAAGAGTATTCCAAAACCGTTCTTGACATCCAATTCATCATTTCAAAGAAAACCATAAATGACACATTTTGACCTAGTTTTACCAAAATCTTCCAAGTATAGAAATACTCATTTTAAACATCATATTAAGGTAAAATACTTCATTTTGACATGTATAAAGTTTTAAAGGTAAGAATGAACTCACTAGCTAGAGTTTGACAAAACCCTAGAAAATCTCTAAGATGAAGATGGAGGTGATCAAGAAATCTGAACAAATGAAGAACACCACCACTTGAAGCTTTTTAACCCCAAAGCTCTACTTGATCTCACCTCTTTAATGGAGAAATAAATGCTTGGAAGGAGGTTGGTGAAGAAAGTGGAACCCTAAAAATCGCCTATGCCCTTTGCTCCCAACACTGATAATTCGTAACTGATAAAATGAGAAAAGGAAGCTGAAAATCGCACCTTATTGCACTCTGGAACACACGGGCGACTATGCCCTTGGCGACTATGACATGTCATAGTCGCGAGTCATAGTCGCGAGATTTGTACCGAAAGTCTGATAAATTTTGGCTGGTTTTTCCTTCCCCGCGACAATGCCTTGCGACAATGACATGGGCATTGTAGCCTGTCATTGTCGCCGAAAGTGTACCAAAAGTCAAAATTCATCCGGCTTCAGTTCCTTTCCCCCAATCCATTACAACCCAAAATTATACACTTGAAACCTTCCATTTGCCCATAAATAAAATATTACAATGCTAAATTACATAATCTTTCGCTAAATTTCCGGGTGTTACAATCCTCCCACCCTTGAAATTAATTTCGTCCTCGAAATTTACAGATTAACCAAACAAACTCGGATATCTCCTCTTCATATCCTCTTCCGCTTCCCACGTCACGTTTGAACCACGATGGTGCTTCCATTGCACCTTAACCATGACGATTTCCTTGTGACGTAACGTCTTAGACTTGCTTTCTAAGATCGCCTCCGGTTCTTCCACACAACGACTATTGTCAACGCGAATCTCTGAGAGAGGTATCACACTCTCTTCTTCCGCTAAACACTTCCTCAAATAACATATGTGGAATGTAGGGTGTATGCCGTCCAATTCGGGTGGCAATTCCAATTTATACGCCTGTCGTCCCACTCTTTCCAAGATTTTAAACGGCCCGAGGAAACGAGGACTAAGCTTCCCACGCTTCCCAAACCTTATAACACCCTTCCAACGGGACACTTTAAGCATAACTCGTTCGCCCACTTGGAATTCCATGGGTCTTCTCTTTTTATCGGCATAGCTCTTTTGACGGTCTTGGGCCGCCTTAAGTCGTTCTCGGATAATCTTCACCTTGTCCGCTGTCTCTTGCACAATCTCGGGTCCAGAGAATTGTTTCTCGCCCGCCTCTAACCAACATACCGGTGTCCTACATTTCCGTCCATAAAGTGCCTCGAAAGGGGCCATCCCAATACTAGAATGGTAACTGTTATTGTAGGCAAATTCTACCAGCGGTAGATGCGAATCTCAATTTCCACCAAAATCAATAACACATGACCTAAGCATGTCTTCAAGAGTTTGAATAGTCCTTTCACTTTGACCATCTGTTTAGAGGTGAAATGCCGTACTTAAGTTTATCCTGGTGCCTAACCCCTCTTGCAATCCATTCCAAAAGTGAGAAGTGAATCGGCTATCACGATCTGACACGATAGTCAAAGGCACACCATGCCTTGCAACTATCTCGTCCACATACAACTTAGCTAGTTTGTCAACTGGGTCGGCTTCTCACATTGCTAAGAAGTGAGCACTCTTCGTCAATCTATCCACCACTACCCATATGGTGTCATGACCTCTCAAGGTCTTTGGTAGTTTCGTCACAAAGTCCATAGTGAGGTGTTCTCATTTCCATTCCGGAATTTCCAACGATTGAAGACTTCCATATGGCCGTTGATGCTCCGCTTTGACCTGCAAACAAGTCACACATCTCTCTACATAACTAGCAACATCCAACTTCATGACGGGCCACCAATAAGTTAATTTTGGGTCTCTATACATCTTGGTACTACCCGGATGTATGGAGTACTTAGACTTATGAGCATCCTCTAGTAGTAGTTCTCGGTTGCCCCCAATCTTAGGCACCCAAACACGTCCTCGGAATAGCGTCAGACCACGACTATCTTCGGTTAACATCAAGTGTTGTTTCACCATCACTTCATCCTTTAATTTTTCCTCACGTAATGCCTCCACTTGAGAAGTCTTGATTCGGTCGATCAGACTTGACACTATGTCAATTCTTGTGAGTACGGCCCGCGTCCCGCTACCATACTCCTTCCTACTTAAAGCATCCGCCACTACATTTGCTTTACCCGGATGGTATAGCAGCTCGCAGTCATAGTCCTTAAGCAACTCTAGCCAACGTCGTTGCCTCATGTTTAGCTCCTTTTGATCGAAAATATGTTTCAAGCTTTTGTGATCTGTGTAGAGTGTACACTTAGTTCCGTAAAGATAATGTCGCCATAATTTCAATGCAAATACCACCGCCGCCAATTCCAAGTCATGAGTTGGGTAATTCTTTTCATTTTCCTTGAGTTGCCTTGATGCATAAGCAATTACCTTGCCCCTTTGCATTAACACACACCCCAATCCCATCTTTGAAGCATCGCTGTAAACCACAAAGTCTTCAGATCCTTCTGGCAAGGATAGAATCGGTGCTTCACACAATTTCTTTTGAAGAGTCCGGAAAGCATCTTCTTGCTTGTTGGTCCAAATGAACTTCACGTTCTTCCTTGTCAATGCTGTCAGAGAAGATGCAATCTTTGAGAAATCTTGAATAAACCTTCGATAATACCCCGCCAATCCTAAGAAGCTTCGAATCTCGGACGGGCTCTTAGGAGGTTCCCAATTCGTCATTGCTTCTATCTTTGATGGATCCACCTTCACTCCATCTTGCGTGACGACATGCCCCAAAAACTGAACTTCTTTTAACCAAAAGTCGCATTTCGAGAATTTGGCGTAAAGCTTTTCCTTCCTTAACACTTCGAGAACCTCTCGAAGGTGTTGTTCATGGTCTAACTCGTCTTTAGAGTATACAAGGATATCATCAATAAATACTATTACCGATTGGTCTAGAAATGGTCGACACACCCGATTCATCAAATCCATAAACACTGCCGGTGCGTTCGTCAACCCAAACGGCATTACTAGGAATTCATAATGTCCGTACCGCGTTCTAAACGTTGTCTTTGCTACATCATCCTCCTTCACTTTCACTTGGTGGTAACCCGAACGTAAGTCGATCTTTGAGAAGCATCCCGCTCCTTGTAGTTGATCAAAGAGGTCGTCGATTCTTGGGAGTGGATACTTGTTCTTCACGGTTACCTTGTTTAGTTCATGATAATCAATGCACATTCTCATAGTGCCATCCTTCTTCTTCACAAATAAAACCGGAGCTCCCCACGGTGACGAGCTTGGTCTTACAAAACCCTTCTCAAGGAGATCTTGTAATTGCGTCATCATTTCCTGCATCTCGGATGGTGCCAACCGGTAGGGTGCTCTAGCAATCGGAGCGGCCCCCGGTACTAGATCTATTCGAAATTCCACTTGTCTATAGGGTGGCAAGCCGGGTAGATCTTCGGGGAACACGTCTGGAAATTCATTGACAACTCGTACATCATCTAATTCCCTCTTCTCTAACTTCGCATCTAAAACATAGGCTAAATATGATAGGCATCCCTTGGCTAAACACTTGCGTGCCTTTGCCAAGGTTAACAATCCAACTTCACCCTTCCTTCTTTCCCCGTAGACTATCACCATACTACCATCCGATAACGGAATCCGAATCAACTTCTTGGAACACAAAATCTCGGCTTGATTCTTGGCCAACCAATCCATTCCAATTACCACATCAAATCCTCCTATTGCCATAGGCATAAGGTTTATCCCAAACTTACTTCCTTCGATTTCCACCACACAATCCTTAAGGACATCACGGACAAGAACTTGTTTACCATCGGCTATTTCAACAATAAAAGCATCTTCCAAAGTACTAACAGATACATGCAGATTTGGGTAGAAAGAAGTGGATACAAAAGAAAAAGTAGCACCAGAATCAAAAAGAACATGAGCGGGTACGGAGTTAACAAGGAACGTACCCGACACCACGTCTGCCGATGCCTGTGCTTCTTCTGCCGTCATCTTGAAGGCCCTCCCCACCGCCTTCTGACCCCCACCAACCTTCACTTGAGAGTTCCCTGACTTCAGCTTCGGGCAATCGTTCCTGTAATGGCCCGGTTCTTTGCATTCGAAACATGTCATTGACTTGACCGGACAATCACGAATCTGATGCCCACTCTTCCCACATCTAAAACAAGCTACTCCGGACCGGGCTACAAGCTCCAAAATGCTTGCTCTGGCATTTGGGGCACCAGTTAGCTTCCCGCCTAGAATCGGTTCTTCGATTGTTGTTGTTGTTGCTTGTGGTGTTGTAGTTTGACTTCTTGGAAGGCGCCGCATGCCCTTCCCACTTCCTCTTTTCTCCAACTCCCAACCTTTCTTCAACGCCCAAGTTAATAGCATCTTCCTTATGTTGGGCTTCTTCAATTGCTTCACGAAGAGTAGAGGGCTTTGAAGCCCGTCCCCTATCCATCATATCCGCCGGTAACCCTTTAATGTAAGCCTTTATCTTTTCTTTCTCATCCGGGGCCACATGCCCAACCAAACTCAGCTTCTCAACGAACAACCGGGTGTACTCTCTCACGGTTTTGTTCCCTTTCTTGAGAGCCCTAAACTCATCAGCAATCCGGTCGATAGCCCTTTCATTACAATATTCTTCCATGACCTTCACTTTAAACATCTCCCATGTGAGCATAGAGACGATCAAAGAACCTAAGAGTAGCTGTGGTAACGTCCCACCATATTAGGGCCTCACCCCGTAGCATTTGCGAAGCAAACTTTACCTTTTGCCTCTCCTTACAATCACTTGAGCTAAACGCTTGCTCGATTTCTCGCAACCACCGGATGCACTTTACCGGGTCATCCGAACCAGAAAACTCAGGCGGTTTGGTACACATAAAGTCCTTGTATGAGCAACTCCTTCCTGCGCGCCTCACTTCAGTTACAGGCGTCTCCTCCGTAATCAGTACGGCCCCATTCCCGCCTGAACCTCCTACAATATTTTCCGCAGTCGCTTCGTGCCTTCGCTGACTGGCCTCCCTTTCTTCAAACATTTTCAGCACAGTTTCATGCTATTGAGCAAAAGCAGAATTCATTGCTTGGATCATACTGAGCCTAAGCTCATCTTGTGAGCCCGCTTGTACCATAAGAGGTCCGATTCCGGGATTAAGGTTTACGGCCGGTAATTGGTCTATTCGGGGTGATGACCTCCTAACCACAGTAGGAATTAACGGTGGTTGAGTAGTTCCCCCTGCCACTTCCTGATTCGTGACACTGTTGGTTGCTCCATCAATTTCATTACGCGATCGGGTTCGCGTGTTCACCATCTTAGTCTGTCAAGATGATACACGAGAGTAAGACAAAACTAACATAAATACGTTTAACACGTTCACCAATCATTGTAACAATAGTAAAATAAGCATACTCAGAATACAATGCACCCAAAATAGCATTAGCTACGTGATATCTTGGATAAATCATATACACAAGAATCCCCATTACCAAAGTCACATTTCATGATTAGCATATTTCCGTCGACTCTAAAGCTCTCTTATCTCAAGAGTGTCTACCCATTCTCACAAAACATCACTTAAAGTCTCAGCTTAAGTCTAGGCATCTTAAGTTCATACCTAGTTCGCTTAAACTAGAGCTCTGATACCAACTTGTAACACCCCTAAAAATGGGAGTTAATTTAAACCAAAATAAAATGCGGAATAACTTCTACTTCATAAAACATCACCCATAAAGATGGGGAGAAAGTTAGAGTGAGTTTACAACATCTATAGGAAAGTTAAATGACAACCTAGTAATCTATATAATTTAAAATACAGATTAAGTTCGGGTGTCACTAAAATCCTCAAAATAATCTTCTATGTAACTCCATCTATACACACGAGGTGCACTTCAAAAGAATGCCACTATCGGCACCTAGCTTCTCTCATCCCATCAAGCCCCATCCGCTTGATCACCTGATATACATGTCATTTTAAGAAAAAGTGTTAGGCTTAAAGCCTAGTGAGAACAAACAGTTCAAAATATAGAAAAGCCATTTAAACTTCGAAAACGGTAAATAAACATATAACCGAAAGCTTTTCTCAAAACATCTCTTTTTCTTTACTTCTGCGATTTACACCTGAAAGATACGCTTTACTTCTCTTGGGGGAAACTTCTACGGGAATGACCCGTCATCACATTAATCCTCACGAGTTCAACCCCAAACCGGGATCTATTACAAGTGCCCTCCCCAAGTGCTTCTGACTATATGTGCCTATGGATCCATTACACTAGTCTAACATCTTAATACAATTGTTTCCAATGTATTAGCTTCTCTTCACAAACCTTTGTGAAGTATAACATCGTGCTTCCAAGAACCTTCCTTCCAAAATTAGGTCAAATTATCATTTAGGTTTATACATCATTTTTCTTGCATTTAAAACTCATAAGAGTATTCCAAAACCGTTCTTGACATCCAATTCATCATTTCAAAGAAAACCATAAATGACACATTTTGACCTAGTTTTACCAAAATCTTCCAAGTATAGAAATACTCATTTTAAACATCATATTAAGGTAAAATACTTCATTTTGACATGTATAAAGTTTTAAAGGTAAGAATGAACTCACTAGCTAGAGTTTGACAAAACCCTAGAAAATCTCTAAGATGAAGATGGAGGTGATCAAGAAATCTGAACAAATGAAGAACACCACCACTTGAAGCTTTTTAACCCCAAAGCTCTACTTGATCTCTCCTCTTTAATGGAGAAATAAATGCTTGGAAGGAGGTTGGTGAAGAAAGTGGAACCCTAAAAATCGCCTATGCCCTTTGCTCCCAACACTGATAATTCGTAACTGATAAAATGAGAAAAGGAAGCTGAAAATCGCACCTTATTGCACTCTGGAACACACGGGCGACTATGCCCTTGGCGACTATGACATGTCATAATCGCGAGTCATAGTCGCGAGATTTGTACCGAAAGTCTGATAAATTTTGGCTGGTTTTTCCTTCCCCGCGACAATGCCTTGCGACAATGACATGGGCATTGTAGCCTGTCATTGTCGCCGAAAGTGTACCGAAAGTCAAAATTCACCCGGCTTCAGTTCCTTTCCCCCAATCCATTACAACCCAAAATTATACACTTGAAACCTTCCATTTGCCCATAAATAAAATATTACAATGCTAAATTATATAAACTTTCGCTAAATTTCCGGGTGTTACATCTTATGATATTTTTACAATTTATTTGATTAATTGTTTTTAAAATTCAATTTCTTTTTCATTGGAAGGGGGGAAACAAAACCCAGGGACATTTTGAAAAACTTCAACTTCAATGTGATGAACATCAGGAATTTTTGATAACATAAACAATTTATATAAATTCAAAAAAAATTGAATGTAGATAATAATAAAAAAAATCATTGGCAAAACATTCATCTTTATAGGAAAATAGAACGAAATATATCTAAAATTTGGAAAATTTGGGTTTTTTAATGAATTATTTGAAGGTTATGGTTTTCACTTAGATTTGGATTTTGATTTTGAATTTGTATTTATGGTTTTAGTTATAGGTCTAATTTTTACCCTTTAAGATAAAAAAAAACAATAAACGAAAAACTAAACAAGTAAGAGCATCTTCAACAGCTTCCTCAAAATGGAGAAAATGAGGATTTTGAGCCAATTTTTTGCTCCAACAGATTCCCTAAAAGTATCTCCAAAATGGAGAAAGTATAAGAGAGAAGAGGTTTTTCTCCAAATTTGAAGATCACCCCAAAAATGATTACAAATGGAGACCACCAATAGAAAATTTTGAAAACAAATCTTTGAGAAGAAAAATAATATTTTAATAGATGATTTGAATATTATAATTAATGTTGTTTTCTCCAAAATGAAGAATCTGTTGGAGACGAATGAAATATTTTTTTAGAGATTTTGAGTTTTGATTCTCTATTTTGGAGAAATTTTAGAGAATATATTGAAGATGATCTAAGGAAGAAATTAAATAAAGGGTTTGAAAAACAAAAACAATTAAAGGTCAAAGATAATGGTTGTTAGTTGAGTGGATTTAAATTGTTGAAATTTTTGAAACCGTGAGGACTCATTTCACTAAAAATTCACTTTAGGGATCCAGTTCGTTAAAATCACGAAAACATCCGGACGAATAATGCAATTCACTCTTAACTTTCATTTAATATATAGAGTATAATTAAGGATTTAATTCCTTAGGTATGTCGTTTACTATCGATTAGGATATTTATCTTCATTTATTACAAAAGGACCCTTCACATATGAGTTTGTTACGGATTTGGTTCCGGAGGCAAATGACTGTCTATTATTTGCACTTACCTCCCATCACATTGTTGCAAACGAGAGTAAAATGTCAAACCATTTTTTTACTTCTCGTTCCCCCTATTTATCTCTATCTCTCTGTCTTTTAATACTTGATTCCCCCAATGAAAACATTTATTATTTGTCATTCTTCTTCATACAAGCATCGAAGCATACAAAAATGGTGTTATACTATTGTGGTGCGGATACGATTGTGCATACATCCAAGACAATATCAAACCCAGATTGAAGATTATTATCTTATTCACAATTTGTAAGTTTTTCTTGTTTAACGAATTGTCCATTTATTGATTTTTTTTCCCTTTCCTTGAGTCCCTTGATTTTTTATAGGGAAACAATTGTCCATTTATTGGGTGGGGTTGATCCACCCATGTGTGCTCGATCTTTGTAGTTATACCTGGTTTATTGAGATCAAGGAACTCATTTTGAAGAATAAATAAGAACAAAGGCAATGGAGCCCCATAGGCATTGTTGTTCATCGGTTGGAATTTCTTTGTAACTTATTTCATTGTATCTTGACCTAATCTATTGTGAAGGCCTGAAGGTCAAGAATCTATGTAATTCGATGGAATTTGTGCCGCTCAAATTCAACACAAACTACAAAAGGAAGTTCACATGACAACAAAAGGAGTTGTCATTATTACCTTGTAAAATAACAACCATAAATTAATAAGAACTGTCATGGTAACTTAATTGACCATAAATTAATAGAAAATACCATTGTTACATAGTAAACTTACCCACAAAAGAAAGTTTATATGACCTCAAAAGTAAATAACATTTGTTAAGTGCATTTTATGCACCTAATGCTCCTGAAACGAACTTTTATTTTCTGTTGCACTTTCACGGGCGTGAAGGACTTTTAACGTCCGTGAAAGTTGATTGGACCTATTTTATTATGAGTTTTTCATTGGGCTTTTTAGCTTGCATCTTTAAACTCCTTTAGGTTTTGTTTTCTTTAAGCCGTTTTATTTTTTCATTGGATAAGATAGACTTGTGATAGGGGAGCTCTCTTGGTCGATTTCTTCATTTCTTGTGGAAGAAGATTGTGATTCAAGCTTATGCTATTAGAATCTGACTTATAGCCGTTTTTCATACGATTACTAGTATCTTCTTTTATACCCCTTATTTTATTTTGATTGCTTTTTTGTTTTGTTCGAACATATTATTACTTAATGAATCCTTCTTGAGTTTTCTTCTACAATCCTTCTATGTTCTTGTTGGTTGTATCAAAATTTCGGTTTTCCTGCACTTCTCTATCATTTACTTGATTTCTCTTTATGTTTATACATTTCTACCCCCTATTATCTACTTTAATTTATGCATCTTTTTATGATTTTCGGCATATTAGATTTAAATTAATTAATTTTCTATACTTTTTAATTTTCTGCACATTAGGTTAGGTTAATTAACTTTTTTGCATATGTTCATCTATTTACTCGTTCCTTATCTTTCTTTTTGGTTAATGTTAATTGTTAATAGGTCAAATCTAATGTAGTTATCTTGCTAGTAATATTTGTCCAGTTTTCCTTTATTTTATTAGGATCTAGATAACTTGTTGCTTGATGTTGATTTAATAATTCTTGCTTATGATCAAAGTTTTGGCATTGATCAATTGTTCTTAAAATGGATGTTGAATTTTAATCCACTTTTATTCTAACAAAACTTGGAGTTGATTTAATTGGTTTTTAACAAAGCGTTTAGTTGATTTGATTAGTTTTTGACAAAAATGAAGGTTTAGTTTTCTACTTGGGTTACATTGATCAATGACAACAGTCCTAACATGTGAATAGTGGGAATGGTTGATTGGCAAATATATTTGTTTTAAACCCCAATGTTTCTTCCTAATGTACACATATTGCGAAAGTAAAATGGCTCATGGGTTAGAAAAATGTTTCCACATTGACAGATGGTTGAAGTAGTTTTTCACAACGAATTTCCATCATTACCAAAATCCAAAGTTGACATTACTTAGGGCGCGTTTGGTTTGCGGGATTGTAATGGATTTCGAGGGATTTGGATTTAAAATCCAATCCATTCCTGTGTTTGGTTTGTCAGATTGTCCGGATTTAAAATCTTAGGATTCAATTGAAATCCTACAAACATAGGATTTTGAAATCCTTGGCGGATGCTCGGGATTTCACGGGATTTCGTAGAACTTGTATGAAATAATGTTTTAAAAATGTTCAAAACATTAATAAACATTTTTTATTAATCAATTATTACAAAACAAATGTTTAGTTTTAATGATGACATAATTTAGATATATGGACAAAAAAGTCTTTAACATATTCATCATTTTAAAAGTCAAAAAATTGAGAAAAATTGGTGAATACATTCTAAGGATTATGAGGTGTCACGTCATTCTTCTTGGGTTTTGCATATATATATATATATATATTGTTTCCTTGTATTCAATCTTGGTTCATTAAGATGGTGATGGATTGAGATTAAGAGATGCAAGGGAAAAAAAGGCGTATCGAAGAAGGATGGCGTTACAGAAAATGAAAGGTTTTGAATTAAATGTAAATAAATGTCTAATATTGATTGATTGAAAATTAGGAAAATAGTTTAAATAAAAAACTAAAAAAAGGTACTCTTGTGGAGATGTCACGTGGACTCTTGTGGAGGTGCCAAGTGGACTCCCAATGTTTCTACTTTATATAGATATATATATATATATATATATATATTAGTTTCTTCTTGTTTTACCTTCTTCCCTTAATCTCGTTTACTTTATCTCTAATTAGTATAATAACCAAATCAATTATTTGTTTCACATAACTAGGCCATAATTATTAAATGGTTAGTGTTTTTACCGTCATTTCCGTGTGATTGACCTGTATGCTACATAACTCGTACGCTTGCCGTATAAATTTTAAAACACATCAAGTTTTTGGTGTCGTTGCTAGGGAGGAGACTAGCCTAGCACCGATTTACTTTTGATTTACTAGTCTATGTCCTTACCTCATTTCTTCTTTTTTTTGTCTTCATTTTCATCACCTCATCTTTTATTTTGTTTGACCGTATGTTTAAAGTTTTTGTTTGTGTAGTTTGGCCAATTTTGCAAACGTGAATGAAAAATCACAATTGACGAAAAGGGTGATGGCCCATTGGGATGTGTGTTTGGTAAGACCAAGATAATTATTACCTTCAGAAATGATGAGTGATTCTATCTCTTTCTCGTTAAATGTTTCTCGTTGTGCTATTTTTATTATTTTCTCGGTTTGGTATTTTTAATGTCAAGTCGGACATAATCGATCCTTCTTTCTCTACCCTTTGTCTAATTACCGTCTATGGGTAGCGTAACATGATATATAACGAGTACATTTCTCCATCCATATAGATTAGTATCCCTTCCCTTAGCGGCGATGATATGTTTACAAAATCCTTTAGGTTGTGATATGCTTGATCGGTGTGTTGGTTAGACATTTTGGTATTCATATGTTCCTACTTACTTTAGACTGTCTTTGTCATGGAAAATTAGATTGTCCTTGCTATTGAAAATTACACCGTCCTTGTCGTTGAAAATTGGAATGTTCTTGTGGTTAAAATTTGGACTGTCTTGTACCTTTGGTAATGGTGGGTGGATTAACAGTTGGACTATTCCAAGAAAATTTTGGATGGTTTCTCCATCCAGATTGTAAGTTTGTGAAAAAGATCCACTTTTGTTGTTATTAACATAACTAACTTGTTCATAATTTCTAGGACATTGTTCAAAAGAGTGCCGATCACCATAATACACACATCGTACATAATGAACAACATGAATACATGCAGTAGCATCAGGCTGCACATGTGGGCTAAAAGTTAGATTTTTAATCAGAGAATCCATATTAATGAATCGTGTTGTTAATGTTGTGTAAGCATCTACCTCATGTACCCCGTTGCTTTATTCGATACTACTGCATGTGGGTCGGCCCATTGTCCATTATTGTCAGAAATATTCTCAAGTTTGTCATAACCTTGAGTGTTGGTGCTAGTTGCGAAAGCTCCGTCTTCAATAACATCACACAGTTGTCTAGCAACGGTGTTTAAACCATGGTAAAACATCTCTAGCTGAATACAATACGGAATGTCATGGTGAGGGAACTTTGTCAGTGGCTCTTTGTACCTTTCTAATGCATCAGGAACCGTTTCATCATCCAGTTGTTTAAAAGTGCTAATTTCATTTCCAGATTGGCATTCCTCGTGGGTGGAAAATATTTTTTAAACCATTTGGTTCCATGTTATCACAGAATCTGGTTGTAAAGAGTTTTACCAGGATTTACCTCGACCCCTTAGTGAAAATGGAAAATTTTTTGAGTCCCAGACCACTGTCTACTATTCTAAGGATGAGAAAAGAATATGTGGTTTCCATGAAGGACCTTAAATGAGAATGAGGATCTTTATATGGCAAACCAACATTTTGTCACATCTGAAATAGGAAACGACTTAAATTCAAAATGTCAAGCAGTAATAGTTGGCTTAGGTTTTCCAGAATGCAACTGGGTTAAATTACAAATAACATAGGCCATAATGCCTCCATTTTTAAAGTTTGTAAGCTGAAAGATATTTTGTTTCTCATCTTCAAATTGATTGTTTCTTGGCTAGTTATTATTTATGTGTGGATTCTCAAGATTGATCTCGTGATTTTCTTCCTCGTGTGTCATATAATCGTGATCATACATTTTTGGAGAGGTTAAAGCTAATAAAGCGCTGTGCACTCTTCTTTGTTGATTGAAAGTTTGCTCGATGTCGAAATCAAGTTGGAAAAATTCACCGTGAGACAATCATAGCATAAAATTTCTTTTTAAATAGGTGGTAGAAAAATCAAGTTTTGTAAACTTTACTTTAAAAAGAAAAAATTTAGTGTGCTATCCCCAATATCGGCGCCAAAAACTTGTTGTTCGGTTTATGCAACCTTAAAATTAATGTAAATATAACTTAGTGCAAGTATACACTTTGTTATACTATTGTTTGTTTTTACATGTAATAATGGTAGAAGTACCATATATGTTCCCATAAAGAAGGCTTGCAAAAGTTTCTCACAAGTTCAGTTTTTAAAAACCAATTTTAGATGGCGAATTCGAGGAAACCTTTGTTGTGTCATGTGTGTGAGTGAGTTATCAACAAGAATCAATTATAAGAGAAGAACAAAGGGTGCAGAGGTTTGTTAAGACAAAAACAAATGATCCAGTAAAAAGATGTTATAGCACTCCTGAATAGTTCTATACTACCGTAGAATATTGCTATAGTACCGTCACAATATCAATTATCGGGTCAGACTACCTATCAAGAATAAACAAAAGCCTATGGGCGCGTTTGGTTCACGGGATTTGGATGTATTTTGAGGGATTTGGATTTAAAATGCAATCCATTCCGGTGTTTGGTTTGTCTAATGGTAAGGATTTAAAATCCATGGATTCATTTAAAATCCCATGAACATTGGATTTTGAAATCCTTGGCGGATGCTCGGGATTTCGCGGGATTTCGTAGGATTTGTATGAAATAATGTTTTAAAAATGTTAAAAACATTTGTTTTGTAATAATTGATTAATAAAAATGTAATTTAATTATTTTTATATATTTTTTTATTTTTTATATTTTTATATAAATTGTTTATAAATAATAGAAATCCAATTCCATTCCAAATCCTACAAACCAAACACACCTATGATTTTCAAATCCAATCCAATCCAAATCCTTCCATGAAATCCAAATCCCTCAAAAACAATCCCGCAAACCAAACGCACCCTATGTGTTACCGATATGATATCATTTATGTTAGACATTATGAATCATAACCCAACACAATGTTATTGTCCAACACCGTATGAGTATAGTACTTGTCAGGTACTAAAACTATTTATAGTTTTTTTTTCCTATTACCTTGGATTTTCTTATTTATCTTAACTCTGAAAGGTAATGCATTTTTATACATATAATTAGTTGTCGATTATTTAGATGTAATCTTCAATGAAATATTAGTCACTTGAAATAAATAGTTAGACAACAATGCTATATATTAGACACATATATACTTACATATTGGTTTCAGTCTTAATTTTCCCTTACACCTCGATATAATGAGAGAAATTGATGGAGAGAACCACTTGGTACTGATGGAGGCAGTGAAAAGGAAAAAGGGGTATTTTAGGAAGAAAAGCAAATCTGAATCATATTGCAAGGCTTTAGGTCAGTTATCCTACAGAGGCTTTTGTCACCCTTCAAAGCCTCATTTTTTTTGCCAAACAGACTAAAACCTCCGCACGATTCAGATCAGCCTCTGAATGGCATCATGCAGAGGTAAACAAACAACCCTAAATCACAAAGAGAAGTTGATCGAGAGGAGAACAATTGAGTGACGGTTTCCAAAAGTCGAGATTAAAGAAGATGTAGAGATATGGAGAGAGGATCCATGGTTTTCAAGAGTGATTTTGTCATTTCAAAGTTAAGACGCATAATGGAATTTAATTCCTTCCTAATAAGTAATGGAATGATGAAATCAGTGGTCTATTGAATTCAACGATTTTGCGGGAACTAGTTTCCATTCAATCAAACACATGAAAAGACTATGGTGAAGACTTCAGATCCACAACCTTCCATCTATAAAACCTTTATATAGATCATAAACAAACCCAACATACACCAAAATCAAACCCAAATCAAAAAATCATAGAATCGAACCCTAGATATGGTGCAAAAACCCTAAAATCTCACCTTTCGACTTAAGGGAATCACATCTCTTTGAGAAATATCCAATCCTCATTAATTCCATCTTGAATAGCTTTGAAATACGAAACTGTAACAACTTGAAACGCTCAAAACGAAGCTGTGATGAAGAAGTTATGGTCAAATGAAGAGAAACCCGATTTTATGCATTGTTGGTCGCCCACGATAGTGACATGCGATTGTGTCATGTGACTATCACAGCGCACAATCACCCGCTATGTACCGAAATTCAATTTTCCCTTTGTGTGATCCTGACAGGCGATAGTGACACTATCACTATCGCCGGGAACTATAACATGGACCGTACCGAGGTGTTTTTCCTACTTTTCACCTGTTTTGATATCATTTCTCGTCTAGTAGATGATACCCAATATAATTAACTTCAAAAATACTTATTTCAATTATTCTAAGAGTGGAACACAAAGAGGACTCGGGATCTCACTTTACCAAAGATTCGGTTGGTCCATTGTGCCATTGTCATAAATGCTTGACACAATTATCGGGACCACCAACCATTAGGTGACACCGGTGCTATTGTGACAGATGTCACAACCGTATGGCATGGTAGTCGAGACGACCAAACTCCCAGTACCATTTGTGCTATTGTGACAGATGTCACTACCGCATGGCACAATAGCCGAGACGACCATACTCTCGGTACGATTGGTGCTTTGTGACAGATGTCACTATCTTATGATACCACTACTCAAACTCTGAAATTAACTCTTCTTTATTAGATCGCCCGATTCAACACTTTTTTCAACTGGGACAAAAATAGGATGTTACAATAGTGTTGTGTTGCTGAAAATGATGATCATGATGCTATACTGATGATCATGATGCTATACTACTGGAGTTGGAAGATTTTGAAAGTAACACCCACAAATGTGATTTGGAGATCAAAAGTCTAAACATTTAATGAAGCTAAGAAAAGAGAGAGGATCTAACATTGGAATTGGAAAAGAGTGTCAACTTTTTTGTTGTCGAAGTTTTTGTTAGTAAGAAAAGAATAGACAACTATAATTTTAGAAGATAAACATCATTTAACAAAATAGTTTGATTTAAAGCAAATGTTAACTTTAGTTAACAAAGATAATAGTGTTGCTGAAAATAATGATCATGATGCTATACTACTGGAGTTGGAAGATTTTGAAAGCAAGACCAATGAATGTGACTTGGTGATCAAAAGTTTAAGCATTTAATGAAGAAGAAAAAAGAGAGGACCTAACATTGGAATTGAAAAAGTGTCGGTAGTAAGAAAAGAATAGACAAATATAATTTTCTGAACTTTAACCCTGGGATGATGTCTTCCAGAAGATGAGCAACAAATCAACCGTAGATGAAGATCAACCTATATAAATGTATACCAACCCACGTTCAAAACACAAATTCATAATTTTGCATAACCGTATACAAATGCATGAAGAAATGAACAACACATATGATAAATTGTCATTCCAAAAATTTGTGATACAAAACAATAAACCAAAATCTTAAATCAATAATGATTTCTCAAAATCCTAAAATCGAGAAGGAAAAAGGGAAAATTAAATTCAATATCCATCGGTGCTCAATCGAGATATGGAAATAGAACCCAGTTTCGTGGTTCAATCGAGACTTTACAACAGGAATAGAAACCTTAACCTAATGATCTTTTTAACGGTCAAGGGAAAAGATCTTGTCGAATGAGAACCCCGAGGGTGTTTGAAGTGGGGCGGTGATGTATTCTTTCTATCCTTGTGATGAAGATGAAGATGCAAACCCACCCCATAAAAATGGAGCCCTAAATTCTAGATCGCAACTCCATGCGAATACCTAAATGAACAAAATCCATAAATAAAAAGCAATTAATGGTGAATTGGGTGCCGAGCAGTAGGGTGTGGAGTTGTTGAGGTGCAGAGATCTCGCCAAAGTTGTGTACTTGTAAAGTCTTGATTGAATCACGAAACTGGGTTCTATTTCCACATCTTGATTGAGCACCGATGGATATTGCATTTAATTTTCCCTTTTTCTTTCTTGATTTTAGAATTTTGAGAAATCATTGTTGATTTAAGGTTTTGGTTTATTATTTTGTATCATAAATTTTTGGAATGAAAATGTATCATATTTGTTGTTCATTTCTTAATGTATTTGTATACGGTTATGCAAAATTATGAATTTGTGTTTTGAATGTGGGTTGGTATACATATAGGTTGATCTTCATCTAAGTTTGATTTGTTGCTCATCTTCTGGAACACATCATCCCAGGGTTGAAGTTCATTCTTGAACAACAACAACAACAACAACAACAATAACAAAAAACAAAGAGTGAGATAAAGATGCGAGCAATCGGAGTGCAAAGAATGAGACTATAAAAAAGGGATTATCAAAGAAGGACGGAGTTTCGTTGAATGGGGATGAAAGAAAGGTAGGAGAAGACTGTAAGAGGGGCCTTAATTTAGAATTTTTATTTTTTTTGAAATGCTATAAACTCTCGATGTATATTTTACAAACTTGTACACTAAATGCATTATAAAAGTAAAGGCAAAATGACCAAATTGTCCTGACACACTTAAAGAGAATAAACCTAATGGCCCTAATGGGTAGAGATAAAATATGTAGTGAAATACTAAGCCAATAACATTCCTTGTAATTTCAAAAAAAAGTTAGGGACGCAAAAAGAAGTTCTCATAAATCCAAGGGACATTTGGTAAATTGGACAGAACAGGACAAGAATTCATTGTTCCACATTTGGCGCGACATGGACATGGACATGAACTGGGACAAGGTGGGACAGAATGAGACAAAAGAAGGTTATTCTTGTTCCACCTAGTTTAGGTGGAACAAGATGGGACAAGAATGAGACACAAACTAAAATATCACTAATCTACCATCATTTGATATATAATCTTAATATGATATATGTTTTAATGGCCACAACCACTAATGACGGTAACCTCTACCACCGTCGTCCACCAGCCACCATCGTCCATCGCTGCCACCACCACCATTGGCCACCTCCACCTTCTCCTCTACAACAACAACCTCCTCCACTACCTCCACAACCACCGTTAGCCACCGATCACCACCGTTGGCCACCAACCACCACCGTCAATCTCCACCACCACCACCACCGTGGCCACCTCACCTCCACCATTGTGGGCCACGTCACCTCCACCATAACCACCAAAAACACACACTACTACCATCTTATTGTCCTCTATAACCATTATACGCCACTGACCACCATCGCCGCCACCATCAGCCACTACCAACTCCTCTACCATTGTTGACCACCACGACCACTATCCACCATCTTCACGTCCTCCACAACCACCATCATCCACCAATCACCAATGCCTCTGCATCCACAACTATTATTGTTGTAACAATCTTCATCGTGCCTTTGTCAATGGATATGGCCCTTCCAAACCAAATAAACATAATTTCTCATTTGTACGAATCGGGTTTTTTTCAAACTATCATCAATATAACAATTTTTGCATTCAAATTTTGTACTATTATATATGTATGTATTTATGTTTATGAAAGTTGAATAAAAAAGTTTATAAATTAAGTTATTTAATTTTTTGCTTTATTTGTGTTAATTATAATTATTATGTGATAAATAAAATCGTCAAATAACTTTTGCGGGTAATTTGTCTAGTTATGTCTTGTCCAGTTCTAGTCATACTAAATACTAGACATACACTTGTTCTATCTAGTCCAGTCCAGTGCAGTCATGTCTTGTCCAATATATTTGCGTATCAAACGTTACCTTAACTTTTGTTTTAATTTTTGTTATTTCTTTATTGTTATTATATTAATTTTATTATAATAATTTTTTTAGTTTTATTGTTTTTAATTATTATTTTTTTAATCTACTAACTTCTAGTTATTTTAAGGGAAATTAATTATTTTAACCATTTTAAAAATTTATATTACCAAAATTCAAAATGACCAAAATACAATCGAAATACCCACCCAATTTCAAGTTCCTCCGCCAATTTTTAAATCCTCCGCCAAATTTGGGGCGGAGGTTATAATTTTACAATTTTTTATTTATATTTACATTTTCTACCCTTAAAGTTAGTTAATAAATTACTTTAGGTAATTTACTTTTTAATTTTTCGTTTTACACTCTTATCACATTAACACACATACTCGTATATCAATTAAAATACGTCTAAAAAATATGTTTTTATTTTAACAAGTTACACCATTGTAATCGTCTCGACAATACCTTCGAAATGAGCCCAATATTGAATATTTTTCAATTTAATTATTTACTTTTAAAGCCAATTATTCTCTTGATCGGTGAAATATGAATATTTTTCACAAAATTCGGAATATTAATTAAAATATAATGCTATTATCTTTTGTAAGTTGATCGTCTTTTCCGGCTATTAAAATATTATATTGAGGCTGAAAAATTTACTCATGAAAGGTCTTGGAAAATGAGAGCATGGAAATATGATTGAAAGATTCTGTATTTTATTTCTGTAGTCACCTCCGCACTGTGTATATATCATTGATTCAAAAATGGGTTAATTATAGTATATATTGTAATAACCTTAAGAACCGATGCATTATGTGTTATTATACATGAATATTAATTTATATGGTTTTTTTTATAGAAATAACAAGAACCACAAGATTAGTACAAATTCACTATAAATTATATCTTATTTCATTATATATTCATAATATTATACTTTGTCGTTAAAAAAATAATAGCATTATAATTTAATTAATATTCCGAATTTTGTAAAAAATATTCATATTCACCGATCAAGAGAATAATTGGCTTTAAAAGTATATAATTAAATCAAAAAATATTCAATATTGGGCTCATTTTGAAGGTATTGTCGAGACGATTATAATAATGTAACTTGTTAAAATAAAAACGTATTTTTTAGACGTATTTTAATTGATATACGAATATGTGTGTTAATGTGATAAGGATGTAAAACGAATAATTAAAAAATAAAGTACCTAAAGTAATTTATTAACTAACTTTAAGGGTTGAAAATGTAAATATAAATAAGAAATTGTAAAATTATAACCTCCGCCCCAAATTTGCCGGAGGATTTTAACATTTGGCGGAAGGATTTGAAATTCGGTGGGTATTTCGATTATATTTTGGTCATTTTGATAAAAATGAAGAGAAAATGATCATTTTGGTAATTTTGATTTTTAAAATGGTTAAAATAATTAATTTCCCTTATTTTAAGTTGTATTCGTATTATTTTTATTTTAAAGTTACTATTAATAAATAATGAATATGTATATGATATATAGTACTTAAGATTTTATTTTTATTTAACTTCTAATTATCCGCGTTACTAATTCTTTATTTATTAACCTTAAAATCATTTGTTATTATTTTTAAGTATTTTTTATTCAATTATAAACTAAAAATTAAATTATTTGTTCAAATATTCAAATAAAAATAACTTATTATATATTTAATCACTTAAATGTAAATGTTTTATAGATAAAATTATAACATAAATATTTGGTACATATAAACGTTTGGTAAACGGCTCTTAAGTATCTAAATGGGTTGTATTCTATAACAAGTTTAATCAGTCGTTGATACATAATATTCTAGTGGCGATAACATTGTAATTTAGAACGAAAAAAACCCGTAAAATAACTTAAAATAGTGTTTACTGATGTGTAGTTTTTTAAATTTCGAAAATACAAATATTTATTACATACATTCAATGTTCTAAAAAACTCGCCGCGACAGCCGTCATGGCGTATCGTGGCTTAAGGCTTGTGTCTGACGTCATGTTATGCATGTGGCACGCCATGTCCCAATGCGCGATTTTTGTGACACCATATTTGATTTTTCTTACCCTTTTAGTGTCTTATTTTTGTGTTTTCAATATATAACATAACTCAAAATGATTAATATCATTAACTCATTGAGTAATAGTAGGAAAAAATGTTTATATATGTATAATATTATATATGATGTACAAATTTGTCGTCATAAGACACGCCTTAAAAAACGTCATGACTCACCGTGGCTTCTAAGACTTAAGGTTTGACCTCGCCGCCATGCCACGCCTCACGCTATTTAAAATCTTGCATACGTTAAATCATGTTGTAACATATTTATCACAAAATGTATATACAAATAATATTTTATTTTTATTTTTATTTTAAATGTAAAACATAATAATTCTTTTATTTTTAAAATATTAAACTTTTAATTTTTTAACAAGGGAAATTTTCAAAAAAAAACCCACAAACTATCTAATTTTGAATGGTTAAGTCCCTAAATTATTTTATTAAATTAAAAATTCATTAAAATTTCTCATTTTAAATGATTAAGTTCTTGAACTACTTTTTTGAAGGAAAAAAAACCATTAAACTTTCTCATTTTGAATAGAAAACCCATTAAACTTTCTTATTTTGAATGATTAAGTCCCTAATTTTTTTTTTCAAGAAATTAAACTATCAATTTTTTAAAAATTGGTTACTTACATTTTTTTAACCTAAATAAACTACATTTAACCGGTTATCTTTTAATTCCCCCTTTTATGATGGATAAAAAAATAGATCAAAAAAAGGAAGATCGATGGCAGGGGCCAACAACGTGTTAAACGAAATGGGGAATGGACAGCGTTGGGGTAATGGGGAGTGACGAGGGAGAGCGATTTGCTAGGGCTTTTAATTGCGTAAGGTTTTTGGAATGTTAAAACCGATTTAAGTTTATTTTTATTTTAAAACATTTTTAGTGAGTTACTGGTAACTTATTTTAAAAAATATATGTAGCTAACTAATTTTTAAAAGATCTATGGTTTATTTATTAAAAAATTTATTAGGGACTTAATCATTTAAATTGATAAAATTTAATAGTTTTTTCATTCAAATCAATAGTTTAGGGACTTAATCATTCAAAATGAAAAAAATTAATGATTTTTTCAAACAAGATAGTTTAAGGACTTAACCATTCAAAATGGGATAGTTTGTTGGGTTTTTTTTGAACTTTTCCCTTTTAATAACAAAAAATGTTAAGTAGGCAGATAGCCTTGCTGGGACCAATCCACCTAAGCAAACTTCCCCGATACCAACAGTCAGGGTATAGAGCCGCGTCGTTCGTTGGCTTGCATTTTTCATTGCACACGGCTTATTGCAGTCATGGTAAAATCTTGGTTTTTATATTTATATATATATATATATATATATATATATATATAGACACACACACACATAGGGTTGGGTTCTAGTAAGAAGGATAGTTAAGATGAAAAGCGTAAGAAGGGATCTCTAAACCTTGGACGTACATTAGGATGATATACATCGATATGAGGTGCACTGAGATGCACCAGATCAACTCACTTCTAAGACGCAATTCATGTATGGGTATTAGATTAAAAGTGATCAAAGTTGAGGTCTCTTCTTACGTTTCTCATATTGATTATTCTTCTCACACGATCCTATACCTATATACGTATAAGCTAAATGAAAAATAAAATGTCTAATTGATCAGAGAATTGAAGGTGATTATCTCTTTAGTGTATCAAACGTTATAAATAAAATAATAGTAGACTTAAAAGGTTATCGCATCAAAACATGTCTATTCCCATTTCATGTGTGAATAGTAACACCCTTTTTAAGAGTAAATTACGTTTTTCATCCATGTGGTTTTATTAAAAATTGTGAATTTCGTTTTTGTGGTTCCAAAATTTTGGTTTTAGTCCCTATGGTTATAATTCGTTTATATATCCGTTCCCGAGTCCAGGACACTACTTTTAAGTATGGATGACTAAAATAAAAACAAAATGTAGACTATACGGACAAAGAAAGATGTAAAATTTAAACCATAAAGACGAAAAAGATAATAAATTATAAACCATGATGATTAAAATTGTTATTTCAAAACCATAAGAACAAAAATAGAAACTTTCAACAAACCATGGGAACTAAAAACGTAATTTACTTTTTTTTTAATTCACATAATTAAGATTTAAGAGGAATGACACCTCCTGTTTTTTCTCACCATTAAAAACGCGCAGCCATCGCTCAATTCAATTCATCAGAAGCCAAAAACTCAAACTTTCCTAAAATAATGTTCAAAAACCATTCTCCGGTCACTGGCAACCAACTCATCCGCCGGCGGGAAACCGTCCGTCGGCCATTCCTACTTCTGCCAATTTACCGGTGACATTACTTAACAATAGTAATTCAAAGAAAAAGCTCCGATATATTAAAATCTTCGAAGAAGATTCGAATGGTAAATTCGAGCCCTAATTATCTTGAATCAGAATCCTTCTTGTTCTTCTTCTTCTTCAACAATGTCGTTATGGGGGAGAGAGGATCGTCTAAGAGAAGATAGAGAAAAGACCGAAAAGTTGTTGAATGAGAGGAGCTTAATGATGGAGAAAAAGGCCAAGGAGTTCGAGCAAAAATTTGAGATTCAAAACGCGCTCCAGAGGGAGGCCGAACTGATGTTTCGATTCAGATCTCTATGTAGTGTAAGTCTCTAGAAATTGATGATATTAGAGATTTCGTGAATCAATGTTTTCTTGTATTGACCAAAGTTAATTACAAAAGAAAAATAAACCCATAATAAATAAGAGGAGCAACCTACTTAAAAAGGAAAAGATAGCGATAAAGAATAAGGAAAGGATTAGGATCAAAAATAAGGAAAAGATCAATGCCAAAATTAAACAAAATCCTATACTCCCCCTCAAGATGGAGCATGTAAGTCTTTAATGCCCATCTTGACCAATAAGGATTGAAGTGGACGTGATCCTAATCCCTTTGTTAGAAGGTCAGCGACTTGCATCTTGCTGTTGATGTGCATAGGATCAATATCTTTGGACTCTACCCGCTCTCTAACAAAATAGTAGTCCACTTCAACATGTTTAGTTCGTTCGTGAAGAACTGGATTCGTGTCGAGCAGCCTGATTATCACAGTACAACGGTGTTGGCGTGGTAAGGACCACTTCCAAATGATTGAGAAGCCATCTGACCCACAAAATCTCGCTCACAGTTGTCGCCATAGCTCTATATTCCCCCTCTGTTGAAGAACGCGAAACAAGTGATTGTTTCTTTGACTTCCAAGAGATAGGTGCACCTCCCAAAAGGAGACAATACCCGGTTCTGGTTCGCCTAGAGTAAGGACACCCAAGCCAATCCGCGTCACAATAAGCAGTTAAGACTGGTTCACCGGCCCGTGGGAAGAGCAAGGCCTGCCCCGGCTTACCCTTCCAGTACCGTAGGACTTGATTTGCCGCCTCCATATGGCTTTGTCGTTGGTCACCAACGAACTGACTCAAGACATTTACTGCATATGCAATATCCAGCCTAGTGACCTGCAAGTATAACAACCTACCGATCGACCGTCGGTATAAGCCAACATCAACTTGTGCTTCCTTTTCTCCTCTATCAAGCTTCAGATTCGACTTAATAGGAAAAGTGCTTGGTCGACAGCCCATCATTCCGCTATCCTTTAGTATGTCTAGAGTGAACTTTCATTGGCTTAGGACTAAGCCATCTGATGTCCTCAATGCCAAGAAAGTATTTCAATGAACCATGGTCCTTGATGCTAAATTCCTTATCAAGGTGTTCCTTGGTTTGCTGAATTTTCAAGAAATTATTTCCAACTAAAAGAACACACCAACATAAATGAATGCAACAACAAATAAACCATTTTCTTTGTGTATGAATAGAGAATGATCAGCCTTGGACTGCTTGAAATTTTGGCCAATTGCGTGACGCTTGTTTCAAACCATAAAGAGATTTTCGAAGTCGACAAACTCGAGTCTCACCTTCTTTAGAAAAACCTTTAGGTATCTTCATTTAAGTCTCCATGTAGGAATGCATTATTCAAATCAAGTTGGTGAATAATCCAATCCTTTTTAGCTGCAACCGCTAGAAGTGTTCTAACGGTGACCAACTTGGCAACCGGAGCAAACATGTCATGAAAGTCCACACCTTCCATTTGTGTAAATCCTTTAGCAGCGAGTCGGGCTTTGAATCTCTCAACTTCTCCATTAGGCTTAGATTTTACTTTGTAGTAGACCCATTTCGAATCTATGGCTTTCTTTCCCTTTGGTAAGTATTCGAGGGTCCATGTTCCATTCTTTTCAAGGGCCTGAATTTCACGTTTCATGGCTTCTTTCCAGCGCTCATCCTGCACAGCTTGTTTGAAATACTTAGGCTCATCATTTGAAGTGATAGCTGATAAGAAAGCTTTGTGAGCATCAGAAAATTTTTCGTATGAAACGAAATTTGCAATAGGGTGTACAATAGGTGAAGCTTGATCGGATGTGGGTTGCGTATGGTCGACCGATGGGTGAAGCTTGACTATGTAGTCCTGAAACCGTTTCGGTTGTAATTTAACCCTTTTGCTCCTGTTCTCTGTCTGCTCATCAATATTGTGACCATCAATATTTTGGTCTTCGTCAACACTCTGTGGTTGACCTCTTCTTCGGGTTTTCATTATTCACCAATAAGTCTGTGACATTATCCTCGGCTTCTAGGTCCATCTCGCTAGCATTGAGCTCGGTTGGGCTGTCAGTGAGTTCACTAGGTTGATCCATAGGCTGTGTTTGTTCTATGGTCCTAGTTTGGTATTGCAAAATTCAGTGTCCTCATCCCTTTCATCGAATTTGGAATTTTTGAAAGGAAAGGAGTTCTAGTAGAAGACAACGTCTCTACTAACGATAATTTTGCCATGCTTGATATCGTATACCTTGTAACCTTTGGTCCCTTGTGAATAACCCAGAAATATCCCTAGACTCCCCCTTTCTTCGAATTTGTCTCCTTTGGTATTATTATTTTTAAAGTAGGTAAGATAACCGAAAACCCTCATGTGATTATATTCGGGTTTTTGATTGAAAACTAACTCGTAGGGAGTCTTGTTTTGAAGGACTTTGGAGGGAAGACGGTTAATTATATAGGCTACGGTCAGAATACACTCTCCCCAAAATCTTTTGGGTAGATTTGCCTCAAACCTTAAGACACGGGTTGTTTCGAGGAGATGCCTATGTTTCCTCTCGACGGCTCCATTCTGTTGGGGTGTGTGTGGGCAGGTGGTTTCCAATAAGATTCCTTGTTGGTGATAGAAGTTCATCATAGAATTGGATGTGAATTCACCTCCATTATCACATCTAACTCTTTTAATAACTTTTCTAAATTGAACTTCCACCATTTTGCAAAAATTAATTATACATGTACTAGCATCGTTTTTATGCTTAATAAGAAAAACCCACACAGATCTACTAAAGTCATCAACAATTGTGAGGAAATAATTTGCCCGTGTGTATGATGGAATACGATAACCACCCTATATGTCATAATGAATTAATTCAAAACAATCATTGGTTTTAATTGAACTAGTAGGAAAAGGTGTTCTGGAAAATTTTGCCTTTGCACAAGAATCACAAACATTATTTTTATGATCAAAAGAAATACTCTTAAGAGGTTCAACTCCAGAAAGCTTCTCCTTTAAGGCATGCCCAAGTCTCTTGTGGCATGTGTCAACCGTTGTTATTAACGCTCTCCTGTTTCCATCCACCATCCCCATTCGGTACAACCCTCCTTTGCATCTACCCGCACCAATCAAGTTCCTTGTACGTAACCCCTGCATAACACAAAAGTCGGGAAAGAATGTTATAGCACATTGAAGATCTTTACTCAATCGACTAACAGAAAGGAGATTGCAATTGAAATTTGAAACATGAAGAACTTCATTTAGTTTTACTCCACCAGGCAAGGTGCAATCGCCTTTTTCCTGGATGGGAATAGCTTCACCGTTCGGTATAATTACGAGAGCCTCATGAGGAGTCTCTCTCTTGTTTTCAAGGAGATCGGGGCAGATGTGTTATATGTTCTGTCCAACCTGAGTCAATGAACCATTCTTCGTTATCGTTTTGTCTACCTGCCATATTTGCGACTGGTGTTGCCTTCTCCTTTGAGTTGTCGTTGATTCCTGCAAAGTGGCCGACAAACATTTGGTATTGCTCGTCAGTTAATCCGAGTATTGGATTGGCCCCGGTCTCTACGCAAGTGGCTTTTGGTTTTGGCCTTTCAACTTTAGATTTACCCGACCACCAGTCCGGGTATCCAACAAGCTTGAAACACCCTTCCTTTTTGTGACCGTCTTTTCCACAATAGGTGCAGTGATCTCCTTCTCTACTTTCTTTTCCGAATTTTGCAGGGACTTTGTCTCTATTTTGGGTCGATGCTACACCACGTTTCGAAAAAGCCTTGAAAGCAGCCGTTTCAATCCCCTGCCCTTTGTTGACAGAGATTGCTCTTTGCCTTTCATCCTCCGCTACGAAGTGATAAGCCATTCTCAAGGTGTGGAATTGGTTTTGTTGCCAAGATCTATGTTCTGATTACGTTGAATTTAGAGTCTAGCCCTAGGAGAAATTCATAAAGTCTTTCCTTTTCTTGGGAACTTCTTACTTAAGCAACATGAACAACCTGCACATGAACAAATAGGGATAGGTTGGAAAGATTGTGTTTCATCCTCTAACGAACGTAGTTTGGTGTAGTATGTTGACACCAATGTTCCACTCTGTCGGGTAGCTGAGATCTGCTGCCTTAATTCGTATGCTCTGGGAGCACTTCCTTCCCAAATCTTTCAAGAAGGTCCGTCCAGATCTCGGCTACAGTACCTTCATATTTGACGCTAGCACGGATGTTCTTCTCCATTGTTGTTGTGATCCATCCCTTTATCATTGCATCGCATCGCATCCATAACATGTAATCTTTTGATGTTTTCTCTGCTTTCTAGAGGGTTCCATCAACGAACTGAACTTTGTTTTTCGCAAACAGAAAGTTTGTTATCTCGTGCGACCAATCTCCATAATTGTTGTCGGTAAGCACATCGTTGCGTTACGGTGGAAATCGTGTCGTGTTCAGGTTGGCATGTCACGGGTTGCCGGGTCAGGGAGGCTCAAACCGGACACGACCTGATACACAACACTAACTCGAACACGGTCGTGTTGGCGGGTTGGCTGGTCAACCCGTGAGTAGGCGGGTTGGTGGCGGGTTGGCGGGTCAAAAACGGGTTGGCGGGTTGGCAGGTCCCTATAAATTCAGCCAGATATAAACATCCAAATTTCAACAAAAAGTCTTAACAAACACGTAAAACGTTCACAATTTTTCATTTTTGTTTTTTGATTTTTAATTTTCAAGTAAATAACTAAATATAAAATATTTAAAAAAAAAATAAAAAATTGCTTGGCGGGTTGGCTGGTCGACCCGCGACGCGATTGGGTCAACCCGAACACGACCCGTTTATTTGGCAGGTTGGCGTGTCAAAAACTTTAACCCTAACCCGTTTATTTTCGTGTCGGGTTTCATGTCGTGTCAAGAATTGCCACCCTTACTTGACATGAAGTTGTTTAGGGTAATCCGATGGGTGTAGGTAGTATGGTGAGTTGTAGTCAATGGATCCACCGGAACTGTTTCCGGTCTTGTCGCCGTCATTGCTTCAGGTCATCTTGTTTGAAGGAAGAAATCGATCAGAGTATTAGGGTTTGAACGCGCTCTTATACCATCTAGAAATTGATGATATTAGAGATTTCGTGAATCAATGTTTTCTTGTATTGATCAAAGTTAATACTAGAAAAGAAAAATAAACCCATAATAAATAGGAGGAGCAACCTACTTAAAAAGGAAAAAATAGCGATAAAGAATAAGGAAAGAATTAGGATCAAAAATAAGGAAAAGATCAATCCCAAAATTAAACAAAATCCTATAAATTCAGATCATCGAAATCGAACATTCAATGAAAATCTATGAATGATTGATTACTTACAACCTACAATCGTATGTGTGTTTCAGAGGATTCGGCCATTGAGAGAGGAAGAACAACAGAAGAAGAAGTCACATATACTACAGGTAAATATTTGAATGATTTTTGGATGATCTTAATCAAATCAACATTATTTTATCAATTTTATGGGTTATATGATTTATTATAAACGAAATTAATTGAATTTTGTAGGAAGGTGTGGATGAGATGGAAGAACGTTCTGGGAGAAAGACTCCAGGTTTAAAAATCGAGGAGCTAAAATGGAATGATCATTAAATATCAATAAAAGGTTGGATTCATTGAGCAATTTCCTTTCATATTTTGTTCTCCTTTTTGTGCTTTGATCTTTGTTATCATTTGCAAAATATCGGTGCCATTGCAGTCCTGGTCTTGACCAAAAACCTAAGATCCGGTTAACATACTTTGTAATCGGTTATGAGAATTAATTCCGGGCCGGGCCCAAATCGATCCTATGTGTTTTTTTATTTAAAGAAATTGATTTTTTAATATTTTTTCGAAGTGTTTTTAAGGAGTACAAATGTGTTATTTAAATACACTTGAAAATATATAATAGAGTCAATTAAATACACATAAAAATACCTTTTTTTCCAAGAAAACGAGCTAAAATCATGAGTTATAACAAGAATTATGAACGTTTGTGAGTTGTTTCCTCCTCACATACACCATATGACTTATATATAGTCAATAAAGGATAAATGGGTCAAAATGGTTATATGGCCGTTGGGTATCAGTAATAAAATGGTAATATTTTTGAAAAATGGGGTTGGTCTCGGGCCAAGCCTGGCCTTTTTTTCTGACGAAAAGTGTAACCGGTCTCGAACCGTCGGTCCTAAACTGGGTCCCAATCGGTCGTGACGTGGGTCCTCCGCCGGGCCCATTTGGCCATCTGTTTTCGGTACCTTAGGACCGTTATAGATACGGACGCTGTCATCAGGTCACCAACTTCCTTGACCTTCCGGCAGTCTATAACGGGCAGTGGGTCAATCGGTTAATCGAAGTGTTAGGTTAGGAAGACTTCTCCTTAGGAACCCGAGCCCCTATATTAAAACGTCGAGTCCAATCTCAAAATATTCCTGCCTATATTGTCCGGGCTCCCTCATCAAAGGAGAGACGATTCCACCGGTTCAAATTACGAGATGATATATACAGTTAGATGTAGAGATGGGTGTTTAGAGCGAGCCCAATGAACATCGGTTTATGATGTCATGAATCCGGACCAGGTCGAATCGTTTTTTATTGCAGTTTTGTCAGTCGGACAAGATATGTACTATTATGATATTTCTTGGACTAGATAAAGTCAAAACCCAAAAAAACCCGGTCCAATATTTTTAGTTTTTTAAATGGATCAAACTAAAAGACCAAACCGGAGGTCAACTAGGTTTGGTCTTTGCCTTGTTGAATTCGGACTGATCAAAGTCTTTTACCATCTTGACAAAATTTTGACCGGAGCGAATTGTTTTTGAATGACTGGGTGTGCAATTATAGTTAAATTGTAGAGTTAAAAAAAATTTGGTCCATATGGTCTACATAAATTAACGAGTAAAGTCATTAGAAGTCATTTTTAATGAAAGACATTCCTATGATTTCACTTTTTATAACGAATATGGTCCCTTATAATAACGCCGTAAACTAGATTATTGTTAGTGGAGGGTAGTTTCGTCCATTATCCCTTCCACTCCCTCTACTTTCATTTTTATATATAACGGCTTCGCTCACTACATTTACAATTGTTGTTATAACATATTTAGTCACTCCCCCTACTTTCATTTTAATAACAGATTTGTTCACTCATTTTAATCAATAAAGTTTTGGTAGAACAAATATATATATATATATATATATATATAAAGAGAGAGAGAGAGAGGGAGGTTTACGGGAAAAAGTCAAAAAAAAAGAAAATTGAAGAATACACTAAGAACTCTCCATATGGACGGTATGCACAAATGCAAACAAACGATTGAAGCTGTGTTTTTTTCTATGCATTAGTGCATGTTAGCAAGTCCGGCAAATAATAAGATTTATAAATTAAGCCAATTACCTCTAAACACAACAAATTGTGATAGCGATAGGTAGGGTCGTCTCCCAGGGAGTCGGTGTTAATCGTGAGTCCAAGACGTAATCACGTGCAATTTCATTAAAACGATATATATATTATATATATAGGGGGGGGTGGAAGTTGTAGATTAATCTACGCATAAAAATAAATTAAGACTTTAAATAATAGAGGATGAATCCTAGTGAGTATAACCAATTCTTTATGAGACTTTGTATCATTGACTTGTATAAAAATGGATTTTCTCAATTGATTTTAGACCGGCACACGCCAAACACTCCATTTATCCTTATGATTAAACTTGCACGAGGAGCTCGGTGGACTAGTTCCTAATTGATTAAGTTAAGTCTAGTCACGAACGTAGAACTTAACCTATCAATTGCATTAAAACTTAGACAAACACCTATCCTAACTAATGATCGGAAGCCAAACCATTTAAGCTAGACTATACAATCCTATAATGCAAATCAATGGATTTGGTGGTCTATTGACGCATTACTTGCTACTAATTGAAATTAAGAACAATTACGGGTTCCTAATTACAATTAGCAATTCAATTTTAGGCTATAGGATTCAAATGATCCTTCTCAAAAACCAAATAAACCAAAAATGAAGAACACTTTTGAATAAGGATTGCAAAGATAAAATTCAATTGATAATCAAACATAAACCAAGTCTCAACAAAGTTCAAAGCCCATCACTAGAAATAAAGACTTAGCTACTCATATCCCTATTTCGAAAAAAACAAATTAAACTTACAATTGTTAAAATTCTGGAACTTGATGAAGAACCCTAAATGAAAACTCCAAATTCGTCTCCTGAAATCTAAAAACCGGCTCCTGCTTTTCTTTCTATGAAAATTGAACGAACGTTCCTTCAATCGACGATTTCAACCCTCTTTTATACCTCAATCGAAATAACCACAAGAAGAGAACGTGGCTGCCCATTTTTTGACGCATTCAAATAGTGAGTTACACGGGGTTTTGCACGACTAAAACGGTGGGAAACGTCGCGTGTCTGGAATACGATTAACACAGTGAGTTAGCATATTATCATATAGAAAGAAGCGAAGCGTAGCGATTCGTACTACCGGAAAAGTCCGGGATTTCGACGATGGAGAAGACTCCTGGCTGGAGATCAATGTGAAATCCGAACGATTGCTGAACTTTTTTATTTTTTGGGCTAAATGTATTTGGATTTGGGCTGCGATGGAATCTGCTTGTTGTTGTTGTTGTTGTTGTTGCCCCGTGTGCCAAGCAAAGAGAGATAAAAAAAGAATTAGACCTAGGCTACAAATATATAAACCGTGGGTTAATTTTGAACATTATTTGGTTTCTATCTTCAACCCATGGTGTATTTGTTAACTATGCTCAGCCTTATAGGTCTTAAACTATATGCTCCATTTTCATTTAAATCCATTCTTTTGATATCTATCGACTATCAATCATTGACCAATATGAAAGGGAGTCTTTTAGCAATTAAAACATGATTATATGTGAAGGATTCAATATAAAAATAAGTTTAATTATGTGTTCATCAAATACCCCCACACTTAGATCGTTGTCCGTCATGACAATAACTTAAGCTAGCACGTAGTGATAAAAATTGAATCTGACGAGAATGTCAAAATATATAGCATATCATAAGCTCGAGATTTATACCAAAATATCGAAAAGTGGGCATATATGGTCAAATAGACACAAGCTAATCTCGAAATATCTTACGAATGGAATTAACAATATGACATTTAATTCACTCATTGGGGTTAAAGTATATAACTGAAACCGTCATTACAATAGCATGTGGCTACCATAAGCTTGAAAAATCTTTCACTCTCCACTACTTTGATAAAATACATGCAAGGACTTTTTTGGGTTGTAACGTAAAATAAGGCTATGGGCAAGATATGGACATATTTTGGGAAAAGTGACTAAAAACCTTACACCAATGGAGAACCCAATTACTCAACCGTGATTTTTCATAAGAGAATTTCCGTATCTATCTTTGAAGTACATTTCCCTTTTGGATGACAAGGAATATAGATGAAAAACTTTTATTTAACTTTATCATCACTTTCGTGGTCTACTTTGTTTCTTTCTTGACAATGTGCTTTTCTTGTAGATTTTTTTTTCTTTTTGAATTTTTCTCTTATTTTTTCATTTTTTTTCTTCCTCAACACATAAGTTCTAATTTCGAGCATGTAGGGATACCGGTACCACTCCATTGGTGAGTGGTCAGGAGAGGAGTGTTTGGATTGATTTATGATGCGAGTGACAAAAGAATTGGTTAAGGCTCAAAGTGGTGTGCAAAAAAAATAATCGTAACGTAATAGGGTAGGCTAAAGGCTAGTGGTTAACATAAAGATGATCAAAGGATGACCTTTATCATATTTATTAGCATGTAGTCATTGTTTGGGTAAAAAAATCACACCCTCGACCGACGAAGATAATACCATTGATAACCATATCCTTGACCAACAAGGATAAATATCTACGACAGTTGTCGAGGTAAAAAGTAATAATCAAAGTCATGACTGAAAAGTCATGATCTTACACCACGGTCCAGCGTTCACCGTCCAACGTCCACTGTACTGCGACCAGGTCTTATGACCAAGATCTCACGACAACCACTCAGGACGACTGTTGGGCGGTTACAACAAATATCATTAAGGGCATTCAAAGCCGCAATTAATAACGTGGCCGTTCGACGGTTACAACGAACGCCATTAAAGACATTCATGAAGACCATCAATGCAGGACGACCGTTACAAAGGTCACCGATTACAAAACCCAAGCTCCAATCAACAAAGGAGGGTCGGGGAATCAATCACATCTGCACTCCAGAATCAAAGAACACACAATAACCTTCTAAATTTTATAGACTAGTTTAGCATATACATACGTTTTCCACTTGTAATCGTACGTCCACAGCTTTAGAGGACGACACCCCAGTTTGGCGTCACTTTTCCATAGTGCATCGACGATACTAACCTATCGTCCGCGATTTTTTCCCTCGTCCAAGGATTTTTCCGCGTCACCAAATTTTTTGTCTTTGTTTACTTTTCTTTGCTTTATTTACGTTTGTCGAGAGAATCCTTCTTTGATCGATCAGGTCCACAAGCACCTTAAGTTGACTTTTGCTAGGTTAATTTTTGGCATCAACAGCCATCACATTGAGTTTGGCATCAACAGTTTGGCATCAACAATTTGGCACCATCCGTGGGACCCGGTTAAAGGAATTCTCCGACAAACTCTATGTTACTAACGGTTTTCTTTTGTCTTTGTCTCAATGGCACACCACGGAGTTAACCCCACTGAAGCAAACCTAAGGGCTGAGCTGAATGCTGTAAACATGCAAATTCAACAGCTGGAAGCTCAAAGATTTCCTCACGCAAATCCCGGCCAGACACCTCCGCCTCCTCCGTCTGAACCATGGTCGGTATGGGCTTAATACGTCGGACTTTGGCCGCAGACCAACGACTTTCAACATCCTAAGGTTCCGACCTATGGCTTCGAAGGAACAATATCCAAAGAACATCTGCAAGAGCTCCCATTTAACAATAGCCTAGTTTCTGGTTTTAATTTGATCACCACGTGTATCCTATCAACGGATCTATTTTTCTCTCCTCGTTCGCCAAAAGTCGCTAGACGGGTAACTAATATTAAAATTCCTTAAAAAAATAAAAATTATCGACACCGAGACACAGACAACCGCGACATCCCGTGTGATGGAATATGGTACACTCGAAAAATTATTTTTTCTAAACTTTAGTCATCGTTCAATTATTATTATCATTCGGTAAACGAGTACTAACTGTTAGGATCAAATATCCTAAGTTAGGAAAGTTTTATAAAGTAGGAAAGGATTATTGTAATATTTTACATATGGTTTTAATCTTATGGGCTTGGGCTTTTATTGTAATCGACACCTAATATATAAAGGAGTCTAGGGTAGAGGATTCGTTAATGAGAGTCGTCTAAAGTATATTTAGTTCTTTAAAGTTTTCAATAAAAAAACATACGACTCAATGATTTGCATATAAATTCCTCATTGATCTTGTTGAATCAGACCTAACACTAACTTTGAACATTGGAGGATCATTGGTCCAACCAAAGACCACCCCATAACTTATCTCTTATAGAATCACATGATCTTCAGTTACGGCAAAACACAAGTTAGAATGAATAGACGTCAATAACTGAAACGCAAGTCCAGTCGTCACAAATTATGTTGTCGCAAGTTTCACCGACACTAGTTCCGCCGTCGCTAGTTCGCTCGTCGCCAGTCTCGAGTATGCCAGTAAAAGCATCACAAGTTCCGTCGTCGCAAGTTTCATCGACACAAATGTCATTGTCGCCGGCAAAGGCAACTCACAGGCTAAATCTCATAATCGCCAACAAAGGCAACAAATGCGTTAGATCTCATGATCGCCAATAATGGTAAGATGTGGGTTAAAACTCATGACCGCCAACAAACGCGACTCGTATGGTAAGACTATGGCTGAAACACACAGCCGCCAATAAAGATGACTCCCTGAACATCGACCGGTCAAAATCCTTTTTCTTTGGTATATGGTTGCGAAACCATTTTTCTTCTAGTCTATTATTATATTATTCTTTAGCAAAACATTACTAACTTGAGCATCGGAGGGTCGTTGGTCAATCCAATGACTACCTCTAACTTTGGTTTGCTGCAGGAGCGCACGATCTTACAATCAACAGCAAAGAATTCTTTCCGATATATGATTATCGAAAACCTCTGTTGAGACTTTCAAATAGTTATAAATGTTTGTGAAGTCGAACATTACTTGCACATTCTTTTAGACATCTATCTGTCTATAAGAATAAATGCAAGATCGCAAGGCTGCGTGAACGCTCGAATGCACGTCACACGATACAAAAGTCGCAGATCACATGATCTCACGAAAACAAACAAATATCGCAGGGCCGCACAAACGCTCGAATGCACATCGCACGTCGCACAATACAAAAGTCGTAGGTCGCATGATCTCTCGAAAATAAACGATCATCGCTAAATCGCACGTCATAAGTGTCCATCAGCCGTACAGGCTAGAAACTATCACATCGTCCGTTAAACATCATTTGATCTCAAAGATTTAAGCCTTCGACTGACTAAATTAATTTTTAGTCCAAACGATTCAGGGACAATACGCATCTCCGTCAGTTGAATTTTCTTTTGAACGAGATTTGAAATTCAATTAGCTTTGAAATCCAAATCTCGGGGGGCTAACTGTTTGGGTAAAAAATCACACCCTCGACCGACAAAGATAATACCCTCGATAACCATACCCTTGACCAACAAGGATAAATATCTGTGGCAGTTGTCCAGGTAAAAAATAATAATCAACGTCATGACTGAAAAGTCATGATCTTACACCACGTTCCCAATGTCCACCGTCCACGGTCCTGCGACCAGGTCTTACGACCAAGATCTCACGACAACCACTCAGGATGACCGTTGGGAGGTTACAACAAATATCATTAAGGGCATTCGAAGCCGCAATTAATGACGTGACTGTTGGACGGTTACAACGAACGCCATTAAAGACATTCATGAAGACCATCAATGCAGGACGATCGTTACAAACGATACCGATTATAAAACCCAAGCTCCAATCAATAAAAAAAGGTCGGGGAATCAATCACATCTGCATTCCCGAATCAAAGAACACACAATAGCCTTCTAAATTTTATAGGCTAGTTTAGCTTTTACATACGTTTTCCACTTGTAATCGTACATCCACAGCTTTAGAGGATGACACCCTTGTTTGGCGTCACTTTTCCATAGTGCATCGACGATACTAACCTATCGTCCGCGGTTTTTTCCCTCGTCTAAGAGTTTTTCCGCTTCACCAAATCTCTTGTCTTTGTTTACTTTTCTTCGCTTTATTTACGTTTGTCGAGAGAATCCTTCCTTTGATCGATCACGTCCACAAGCACCTTAAGTTGACTTTTGCTAGGTTAATTTTTGGCATCAACAACCATCACGTAGTCTAAAGGAGAGACAATGCAAGTTCTAGAGATACATATTTAGGCATGACACAAGAAATGAATTTGAGACTAATATTATATGTTTAGTCAAATAAGCTCAAAGTCTCCCGGTGTTAAGCTTGTTCAAGAGATTAACAATAGTGCAACTTTGACATGTATACTACCACTAATCCAATCTAATATACGATGTCTTATTTGATAGATTTAAAAATTTTGAAAAACCAATTTAACTATTCATGATGTTTTATTTCAAATTATTTTAACTATTCATGATGTCTTTTTTCAAATTTGAAAGTTTGTTATTTTTAAAAATTGAAATATAAAATATATTTAAAGAAAAGTTTATTATTTTTAAAACTTTGAAAATTGAAAAAGATTGTTATTTTAAAAATATTTTTAAAAATTGAAGGTAAGATTTTTTAAACGAGGAGTGTTGATGATTATGAATGTTTAAAAATTCACATATGATTTCAGTATCATATATAATTTTGTACAAATGTTAATGTAAAATGATATGTGATTTTGTACAAATGTTAATGTAAAATCATATGTGATTTTGTACAAATTTAAATGTAAAATCATATATGATTTTGTACAAATGATATTCACACATGATTACAATGCCAATTATGTCAATAAAATCATATATGATTTCAGTATCATATATGATTTTGTACAAATGTTAATGTAAAATCATATATGATTTTGTACAAAGGTAAATGTAAAACATATATGATTTTGTACAAATGTTATTCATGCATATTACAATGCCAGTTATGTTATTTTTGATATAATACAATATAATATAGTATAATATGTGACTTCTACCAGTTGTGTTATATAATATAAGATTCAATATAATATAATATGATCTGATTTGATTCCTATCAATTATGCCCCTCAAATAGTTTCCCCATGGTTGAAAAGAAGGTTTCATCTACCATATATTACAGACAATGTCATTAATATTATAACAAATAATTTAATATAACACGTGGGTAAGAATGTTTCCTTTATTTCTTTAAACATGTTACCTTCTCGTATGAATCCTCCCATATATATATATATATATATATACTAATTTATAACCCGTGTTTCACACGGGGGCGTAATTTAAATTAAATTGAATATCACCATTATGGCAATGTTACAATAAGATTAATAAAACAATCTCCTTATATAATAACTTGTATCAAAATAGTGATCCTTAAATATATACATTTTATTTAACGTTTTAAATATGGAACACATATGTTATAATCTTCGAGCTATGAATTGAATTAAAAATACGACTGTAAACTATTATTACTTTATAATTGGAATTGAGTAATGATAATATGCATTTATATGAAGTAATGTATTAACATTAATAACATTAATAAACATGGTGGTTACAATTAAGTACGCTATATCAACCTTATTTACGTTTTTCAATCTCGGCAGTAATAGCGTCATACAAAGGCCGCGTTTGATCAAATATTGGAATCATCCCTAATATGACCTTTAAAAATCCGGTATGGGCAATCGGTATTTCACTTGCCCTGAAAAACCGATAATTTCTGAACCAGTCTTCAAAGAAAATTCCATATTCGGGTTGTGATATGACTGTTGCCTCTTCGTGTGGGCAAGAAGTTGGTATGGATAGTTCAAGATTGGACAAATCAGGAAGCAATCCTTTATTTTCGGCAACTGTCTGATAATATGACTTCGTTACTCTTGGTTCTGAATGTTCCATGGTGGAAAAACTTAACTCCTCTAATTGCTTCAGTAGTTCAACTTTGACAGGTACACTTGGCATATTATAACTATTTCTTATCGTATTTAGCTTTTTAATAAGCATAACGATATAGCCAAGGAGAGAGCGTTGGATTGTTTCTAGGCGTTTCTGGTATTAATTCGTTTGAGGTGGTTTAGTGGGGACAAGTAAGGGGTCTAGCTTATTCTTTATAGCTATTTTGTTAATGGCTTAATGATTAAGCCATAGATAAATACTTCTCTAAGTTTGGATATTTCAAAATTTAACCTTTCTTTGATTATGTGCATCTGGTCATTGGTTCCCACGTGATCTCTCCTTTGACAAAAATGCCTTATTTGTTTGATGGTCGAATGATTTTATACTATTATGTGTATATACATATACATATGTAATGTATGTGTTGTGTGCCTTACTGGGTAAGATTATTGCATATAATACCATTTTGATGGCCAAGAATCATAGCCGGTAAGGTTAGTGAGAGTGATGATTTTTACCATTAAAAACATATCCGTTAAGCATTTTGCAAAGCGGTTAACATGCATCCAAAAAGAGAAATTTGGATCATAAAGCAATTGTTGGTGCTGATGATAATGACCAAACCACCTTTTAGCATACTGTTAACATATTTTCCTAGGTCAGGGACTCATTTTATAATGAAATGGAACTACGATGTAACTGTAATTTACTCAAATATTTAACATAAGGTTTTTTCTTTTAAATTTGAAATAACATTTAACTTTGAGTTTTCCTCTAACTGTGATTGTTGTTTTGTTTGACGTCTGTTTCGAATATGTTTAAAGTCATGTCGTATACCCGACCAACGGACGGGTATATTTCTAGTTAGTTATATAAAGAAAGGTTCAAACGAGAACGCTGATTATTAAAAAAAACAAGAAAAAAGTTTTTCATGTACAAAATCATATGTGATTTTAAATTAATTGAGAGCGATTTTCCCCACGCGACTTAAGCCGCCCCAAAGTCGTCCGTGAGACCATGTATATATAGACTCCAGATCATGTATATACAGATTTGGGATCATGTGAGGCCAAACTGTTTTTGTGAGACCCGTGATACCATTTTCTTACACTTTAAACTAGACTTGGCAGAAGGATACCCGATCCCTAGAATTACATAACATTATAGGCATTTATGTTCCTTATGTCTTATTTGTGTCAAATTTTAATTTCTATGCTTTATTTTTATAATTATATAATTATTAAATTAGTAACATTTATGTTAATAAGAATTTTTTTATTTTTAAATAAAACTAAAAAATAGTAAACAAATTAAAAAACTCAACATGTATGGAGATAAGAGTTTTTTTTTATTTTTAAATTATAAAAAAAAACCTTTAACGTATAAAAACTGAAATGTGTAAAAAACAAATAAAAATTGAAACCAAAACTTATAAAATTGAAAGGTGTAATAAATAAATATCAGAATAAAATATCAGTAATATATAATTAAAGAAAGAAATAAAGGATTAAAGAAAAAAAGTCTACATATATATATAGAGAGAGAGTTTATTTGTTTTTAAATAAAACAAAAAAATATATTATATATTTATTAATAATTCATATTAATTAAAGTATAAATATAAATAAATAAAAGTAACAAAATACTTAACTAATAATTTATATTATTAACATATAAAACAAAAAACAAAAACAACAAAACAAAAGTAATTATGACCCTAAGTTTAGAGGTGTCTTTAACAATGTTTAGAGGTGTCATTACCTTTCCCAAAATAAAAGAAAATGTAAAATTGGCTGAAAACAGGCGTATGAAGTAACATTTGATTGTTACTTGAATGTTACATTTTAATAATAATAATAATATTTAAAAAAACTAGAATATCGATAACATTTAAATTTAATAAAGTGAAGAAAGCGATATCAATAATTTAATAACGACAATAAAAATAATATAATTAAAATGTATCACAAAACTCGTTTTTGTTTTTCATATTTTTTTTTTGATTTATGAAACGATATTTTTTTTTGATTTATGCAACTTTATATAAATTTATATTAAAATTGTTTATCGATTATTACAGTCATAATTTTCACTGAGAAAATTGATTAATTTTTCAAAACGATGATTGATCGAGTTCGAATATAATTGATGTTAGAGTTGGAGTTTGATTTTATTATTTAAAATTTAAGCTAAGCAAATTAGCATCCTCAATATATTTTTTATAGCTTCTTTAAAAGAAAACCAAAAAAAAGGTATATAACTTCAAAAGAGTTTTTAAATAAACTAGGGGTGGCAAAAAGTGACCCAACCCGTCAACCCAACCCGAACCCAACCCATTAGTAGTAGGTTGGGTTGAGATTTTCAACCCGTTTAACTTAAATGGGTCAACCCGTCTAACCCATTTATTAAATGGGTTGGGTTGGGTTGAAATTTCTGACCTATTTACAACCTGTTTTCAACTCATTTTCAACCTGTTTGTAACCAATTTACAACCTGTTTGTAACCCATTAATGACCTATTTTTAACCCATTTATTAAAATAAATTTTAATAATAAAAAAAGTAACCTAAATACAAACCCTAAATTGAATTTAGTCTTTGGATTTTAGAAGCCTGGTCAAAAAAGAAAAACCCTAAATCGCTTTCTGCCTTACTCCTTCACTCTCGAGTCTCGTCGTCGCTCTTCTCTCCTCCTAGTTCACTCCGCCGGCGACTTTGCTGCTGACTCACTCCGCCGGCGACTCTGCTACTGCTTCACTCTCGCCGTCACTCTTCTCTTCTCCTAGTTCACTCCGCCGACGACTTTGCTGCTACTTCACTCCACCGGCGTTTCTGGTCATCTCTCATTCTCTCTCGTCCGTCGTTACTATCGTAAGTTTTCTACTCTCTCGTTCGTTTTCTACTATCTTTATTTACTCTCTCTCGTCCAAAAGAAGGTTCATCTCTCTCTCTCAGGCGACCGGTGGTGACTGACGTAGTTTTGTATTATGGATTGTATAATTAAATGGGTCAACCCAGGTTGAACCCATTTATTTAACAGGTTGGGTTGAAAATTTATAAATAGGTCGAACCCAGGTTCAACCCATTTAAGTTGCAGGTTGGGTTGGGTTGAAAATCTCAACCCATTTATTTAATTGGGTTGGGTTGGGTTGAGATTTTCGACCTATTTAATAAATGGGTTGAACCCGAACCCAACCCAGATCGACCCATTGTCACCCCTAAAATAAACCCATTTGTATAATTGTATTCATAGAAGGTCATAAGTTTAATTATAATCTCATTAAAGGTTATATACATGTAAATCTCGAAGCAAAGGTCAAAATGTTTAAAAAAATTTACATTAACTCATACAAAGTATTTATTTTATACACTTGAACATTTATTATATTATTAAAATATTCTATAAATTTATAATATCAACACACTTTAGAAAGAATTTATATACAATAATAATAATTCAATCTCATTTGTGGGAATGAATAAAAAATCAATCTCTTCTTTGTAGAAATTTGTTAGAGCAAAATAGTGAACAAAACCTTATTTTCTCTATTTTTAAAAATTTGTTAAAGATATTAATGGTCTCATGTTGATATTGATTTATTTGTGTATGAGCTAGAACTCGAAGCATAATACTAACAATCTTTTTTAAGTTTTATATTTCGATTGCATAATTCATTACAAATATGTTCAGTTTAAAAATTATATATTCATATTTTTCTGTTCAACCTCACTTTACAAAATTTGATTAGGCTTTTTAAATAAATCTAACAGAAAATTAATGTTAAATATTTGATCGTTAGATACACAATTATAAAATAGAATTAAAATTTTGAAAGACACGCTAAAAATGTTTATTGAATAAAGTACGATTTTCATCCTTGTAGTTTGATATTTATAACAACTTTCATCCTAGGTCTTTGAAATTTGTTTTTTCTGTCCCTGTGATTTTCGGTTTCTAACGTTTTTCGTTCTTGAGACTAACTCTGTTAAAAAAGGCAAGTTAGTGAAGGGCATATTTATCTTTTTACATGTTTTTTTGTTTTTTCCTTAAACTTATAATATACTATATTATACATATTATACACACACATAGAGATGTTATCTTTTTTAACCAATTCAATTGTGTTAACTATACAAATTCTTTAGACCTTTAAAATCCATCTACTTCCATGGTTCATAGATTTTGGGTAATTAATAATTGAGGGCAATTGAGGGCAAAATAGTAAGTTTATGTTTTTGTCTTGCTTTATTGTATTTAAATGGGAGTTGCAATAGTTATTGATTTTAGCCAATTTAAAATTATCAATTAGTTTCAAGTTTTTTTTATTGACTTTGTTCATAGATGAATGTATCATGAGAAATTATCAACAACTCTTCAATAGTCAAAACTCAAAAGGATTCGTTTTGGCAAGGTTTCATGAAGTAGTAAATTAAATGTAATAATGGGTTTCACCGTTTCAGTCTTAAGGTCTGTTGGTTTATTTTAACGAGGTATTGCGTTTGGGTGTGATTGACAAATGCAAAATAGCATCCTCCATGTTCACGAGTATTCATATGAATTGAAGATAAAATTGGTTATTTTTAAATCATTCAAAATGTTTCATGTATGAACACATGAATAAAAAAACATTTAATCAGTAAGCACACATCGAAATCAATGAGAATGTAAAAGAGCATCTTCGTATATCAACTCATGTTCGTCAATGAAAACATGATTCCCATGTTTTCTTATTAATATAAAATGCCATAATGTTCATTTGTTAACATTCATGTTCATACCCAAACATTGGTATATTAGCAATGTTCTAAAAAACTCGCCGCGACAGCTGTCATGGCGTGCCGTGGCTTAAGGCCTATGTCTGACGCTGTGTTATGCATGTGGCACGCCATGGTGCAATGCGTGATTTTTGTAACAGCATATTTGATTTTTCCTACCCTTTTAGTGTCTTAATATTTCGTTTTTAATATATAACATGATTTAAAATGCTTAATATCATTAACTCATTGAGTAATAGTGGAAAACAAAGGTGTATGTATGTATGTATAATATTGTATATATGGTATACAAATTTCCCGCCATAAGACACACCTTAAAAAACGCCATGGCTCGTGGTGGCTTTTAAGGCTTAAGGCTTGACCTCGCCGCCATGCAACGCCTCACATTATTTAGAACCTTGTATATTAGTTAATGCACGAATGATTAATTGGTGTAAGTCAATGTGTTCGTTATTGATCAATTTTAAGTTATTTTTCATAAGTGGCATGCATTACTATACAATTGTTGCTATATGTAGTTCATGCATGAAAGTGGTATGCATTATTGTGTATAATGTATGACTCAACCCTGTATTTGAGTCTTGCTTTATGTAGAATCTTAGTTAAACTTACATAAATATTATTGTTAGACATAATGTTTGTTCCATGTTATTGTTATTTATGAACATGGTGATTGTTTTTTTATATTCAGGATGAAATTGAATTGGAAAAACAATAACCGTGTTCATATATTTCCAATATATGTTTATTCATGTTCATCTATGAAAACCATTAAAATTCAACCATTCATCAACATCATGTATGGATCACATACACATTTCTATATGTACACCTTTAATAACAAAACAAAATTTTAAATTTAGGGATTGGTCATTTGCTTTCAATTAAGTTTTATTTTGTTAACACATGAACTCTAATAACCCTTTTTCAATCAGCCAAACATTAAGTTTTCAGATTTTATCTATATTACAAAACCATCTAATGTCATATCAAATTTGTAGTTTAACGATCAAAGCATAAAATTGAAATAAATAAATGTTGAATATAAATGCTAGGTTTTTGGTTTGTATGTTACATCCTTAATAATCTATGTTTGCTACTTACCGTGATCTTGACCCATTGATGACTTCCCACATTGACATGCTCACTTGTTGCATCTGTCTCTACACATAAAAAATCGGAGCCCTTCCAATCCTACCTTCTTCTTTATTGTGAAAGGAATCAGATTGGTTTGCTACCATTTTCACCTTCAAGTTCATGTTTCTTTAATCAAATTTTTCTACTACATAAAACCCTAATTTCGAAGGTATATCGTTTAAGGGTCATGTCTAATAAACAATCTAGTCCAATCTCCCTAACAATAGCTCGTTGTTTGTTATTCGATGATCTTAATGTCTCACGTAGCGTAACATCTTTAGAGACGTTCTAGTTCTTAAACTAGTCGGGATTATATTAACTCGCTTTTTGTTATTTTATCGTGATGACCACCGCACTTTTATCCTTGGATCTCCCTTATTCTCTATTGGGTCGCCATCAATTTCTTTTATGAGTGGGGTTGCAAAGTCGTTGTCAGAAAATCTTCTACTGGTACATGGACAACTGTGTGGACCTGTGGACCTGAAATCTACAATTAGTTATTAGGGTATATGTTAGTAACACAATCACATATTTTAGGCTATATATAGTATATACCTGAGTTTTATGTGTATTTATTTTTTAGGAGCTAAGTACCGTTTGTTGTTTCATGAACTACTCCTACAAATTCTCTCTTCCGTGGTTTGTCAATATCTCCTCCTGGTAATTAAATTTGGAAAGTATCATGTTAGGAAAATTGTTCAATGGTGTTCTCCAACAGTTTCCTTCTTATAGGTTTTGAACTTCGTAAGCACTAATAAAAGTAGTTGTTAATGTACCAGATAGAGTAACCTTATACCATCAATTAGACGTCTTTTCCCACCTGAGTTTCCGGATGTGCGGGACCTTGTAGAAAAAAAGTAGCACAAAACGTTTTTAACATTTCTTTTGAATACATAATCTATTTCATAAATGTTCGAAAATTGTTATCGATGAAAATAATCACAACCGTACATATCTTTTATATCATTACGGTTTCCGTAACCTAGATTATGTTACAACATTCATTGTATGCACTGCTCATAAAATGTGGTGCAATCGGTAAACCTCGAATGTTTGAATAATTAAATTTTAGCCAATGATCATAAGTGATACCGGTTATATGTTAACAATTAATTAATTATTACATCGTTGTTTTCATGTTTGAAAGTAGATTTCGATTTTGTGGCTCAATTTAAATGCTATGAAAATACAATTAACGATGTAATGTTACGACAACGCAAGCAATGAATTAAACTTGTGGTAGCATCAATTAATTTGTCTATTTTCACTTTACTACTTGATGTGTTCATCTCTTTACCTGCATTTACAAATTGGTTTGATGCATACTGTTAGTTGGGAATTGAAGATCATGTTGTCATAGTAAAGTCCGTATATCATGTCCCTAGGATGGTTTATTGACGTGATATATTAGATAACATAATACAAGTGATCTAATATAAATTCTAATTATTTTGGGATACATTCTTGTATCAACTAATCAACAAATGATAATGGTTACTTATGAAATTTTCGTGGTTGAACATGTTATGAAAAAATGTCCAATATGGACTCTTTTCTTTTTCAAAATGGAACTCAAATCCTACTCTGTTTTCTGTTTCATGTTTACTTATAAATGCCATGTTTATATATATAGAGAGAGAGAGAGATAGACGGGTTCATACGGGGACGGTAAGAATTTTCAAGAATACGAGGATAATCCTCAGCCAATCATTTTGTACATGAAATTTTTTCATGTACAAAATCATATGTGATTTTGTACTAGCATCAAAAAGGACACGGGCGATTTTTCCCGTGGACTAAGTCACGGGAAAAGTCGCGGCTAATCATATATGATTTTGTACGTGAATCATATGTGATTTTGTACATGAATCATATGTGATTTTGTAATGATTGGCTGAGGATTGTCCTCGCATTCTCGTAAATTGTTACCGTCCTCGCATGAACCTCTTTCTCTCTCTCTCTCTCAATATATATATATATATATATATATATATCAAAATTTATAGTTATAAGAATAAGAATAATTCTGGAAATCAATAAAATCATGAATCATACCTCGCACATCACTACTAAGTTTGTCTTCTACATGATCCTCAAGTGATAATCTTCTCCTTTCCCTACCACTTAACTCCCATACATACTCAAACTTCATAAACGAGTCTCAACTTACATACTAAATATGTGTTTCTATTGGAATCAGTATTTTCCATTGCATTATTGAGAAACCAAGATACAATATTTATAGGGAAGGATATTACCTAACAAACTAGCTATAAAATAGGAAGGATAAATCCTTTCTAAATACAAGAGATTACATAAGATTACAATTACTATTACACCCCCTCAGTCACAACGGGAGATTTGCGGACGTTGAGGCTGTCTCGAAAGTTGAGAAATAGCGGTTTGGGCAAGCCTTTTGTGAAGATATCCGCATTATGATGAGAAGATGGAACATGTAAGACCTGAACTTGACCGATACGAACTTTCTCACGTACAAAGAGGATGTCAAGTTCAACATGTTTGGTTCGTTGATGCTGAACAGGATTACCCGTAAGATAGATTGCAGAAACATTGTCACAAAAAATGACCGTTGCATTCTTAATCGGGCTGTGTAATTCAAGAAGCAAATTTCTGACCCATGTTGTTTCGGCTACAGCGTTTGCTACCGCCCTGTATTCGGCCTCTACGCTCGATCGAGAGACGGTGGGTTGGCGCTTAGAGGACCATGATACGAGGTTATTGCCGAGGAACACACAAAACCCTGATGTGGATCGTCTGGAATCTGGGCAACCCGCCCAATCGGAGTCCGAATATGTTGTTAGAGTGTGAGCGCTAGAGGAGGATATGCGTAAGCTATGATTAATAGTCCCTTTGACGTAGCGTAAGACCCGCTTGAGAAAGTTGAGGTGTGGTTCTCGTGGAGCATGCATGAAAAGACATATCTGCTGAACAGCATAGCAGATGTTCGGGCGGGTGATGGTCAAGTATTGTAGGGCTCCAGCCAATTGTCTATAACCTTGGGGATTTGATATGAGATCGCCGGAAGTGGCACTTAATTTACCGGCGGTATCCACCGGTGTTGTAGTAGGTTTACAGGAGGACATTTTTGCTCGTGCGAGTATCTGTGTGGCATATTGAGATTGGGACAAAATTAATCCATGCAGATCACGTGTTACTTGGATTCCAAGGAAATGATGTAATGGTCCCAAATTCGTCATTGCAAACTCGTTGGATAACATGTGAATGATAGTATTTAACAAAGATGTACTCGATGCGGTTAAGATAATATCATCCACGTATAACAAGAGATATGCCATGTCCTTTCCATGTTTCAAAATAAATAAGGATTTGTCGCACTTGCTGCTTGTGAACCCCTTTGGCAGCAAAAAATTAGCGAACCTATGGTACCACGCCCTTGGTGCCTGTTTTAAGTCGTATAACGACTTTCGTAGGCGGCACACATGATTAGGTTTACTAGAATCGACGAAGCCCGGTGGTTGATGCATAAACACAGTTTCAGGTAATGTACCATGGAGAAAGGCGTTTTTCACATCTAGTTGGTGAATTGGCCAAGATCATGTTGCCGATAGACTGAGTACTGTGCGGATTGTGGTTGGTTTGACCACAGGGCTAAAGGTTTCATAACAGGCGATACCCACCTGCTGTGTCTTACCATTTACCACGAGTCGGGCTTTGTGTCGTTGAAGAGAACCATCCGAATTAAATTTGTGGTGAAATAGCCACATGCAACGAATAGCAGGCGCATCAGATGGTCTAGGTACGAGTTCCCAAGTATCATTAGTTTGTAGCGCCCTAAATTCATCGTGCATGGCAGCATTCCAGTTAGGATCCAAAAGAGCATCCCTGGGAGATTTGGGTGGGGGGAGATGGGTGGCTTTGTGGAAACATGAAGGTCAAGGATGGTTTTGGGTTTGAAGATACTGTGTTGGGATTTGGTTGTCATAGGGTGAGTGGGAGCGGTGGGAGGTGGCGTGGGTTGTGACGAGGGTGGTGATGATGTCGTAGGCTGGGATGGTGGCGGGTTTTGTGAGGGTGGCGGAGATGGTGCCGTAGGTGGCATGTTTTGTGAGGATGGCTGAGATGGTGTCGTAGGTTGGGAGGGTGGCGAGGGTGGCGTGTTTTGTGAGGGTGGCGGAGGTGGTGAGGGTGGTGTGGGAGTGTTGTTAGGAGGGTCGACAGGTGGAGGGTGGTTGGGGTGAATGTGGTCAAATAGTTGAGGAGGGAAGGTATCGAGGAAAGAATAGGCCGAAGGATTTGGTGAGGATGGACCTGCAAAGGGGAAGACGGACTCGTCAAAGGTGACGTGTCGAGATATTATTACCTTGTCGGTGGAGATGTCGAGACATCGGTAGCCGCGAAATTGAGTTTGATAACCAAGAAAGACGCATAGTGTGGACCGAGTGGCTAGTTTGTGATGTCGTTTGGCGGACTGATTGGGGTAACAGGCGCAACCAAAAACGCACAGGTGTTGATATGAAGGGTCACGAAGAAATAGGGCTACGGTGGGGGAGTGGTTTTGGAGGGTTTTGGTGGGCAATATATTATGTAAGTAGGTGGCAGTGAGGAGTGCCTCAACCCAAAGGGATGGTGGTAAGGAGGCATGAAATAAAAGAGCGAGAACGATTTCATTTATTCGTCGGAGCATTCGTTCCGCTTTTCCATTTTGGGGCGAGGTTTGAGGACATGAGAAACGGAAGGTGAGACCAACGGATTTAGCAAAGTTATGAAATTCAGAATTGTCAAATTCTTTTCCTAAATCACATTGGAACGTTTTGATGGGTATGCCAAATTGAGTTTTAACCAGTTGATAAAATTGTTTAAACTTGGAAAAGGTTTCAGATTTTGCTTTTAGAGGATAGACCCAAACAAATTGTGTATGATTATCGATAAGAACGAGATAATATTTGTAGCCACTTTTACTTAAAACAGGAGAAGTCCATAAATCACTATGAATTATATCAAACGGAAGGAAAGTACGAGAATTAGAATCACTAAATGGTAAACGTGTATGTTTACTTATTTGACAAGAATTGCATAAATGGGAGCTAGTCTCCTTACAAGAAATAAGAAACTTTGAACGAAGATTAGCTAAAGTAGAGCCGCCGGGATGACCCAAACGGTTATGCCACAAAGTTGAGGAGAGGACATCAAAACAGGAGGTGGGCAGAGAAGTGTTGTTGGCGGCGGGAAACGGGTAGAGGTCATCCGAACTGTTGTTCCTCATGAGTGTCGTCCCATCCTTGAGATCCTTAATAGAAAAACCGAAGGGGTCAAATTCAATAGAGACAAAGTTGTCTTTAGTAAATTGACGGACAGAAATAAGGTTTTTGATTATATGAGGTGCGTGAAGTATATTTTGAAGGTATAGGGTGCGATTGTCAATAGGGATGTGGGATGATCCGGATCCGACTACTGGAATACTATTACCATTACCAACAAAAATAGAATGAACAGAACTAAGATTAGTGGGGTTGGAAATCATACCCGAGTCAGCCGTAAGGTGAGATGAAGCCCCAGTATCCATATACCATGATTTTTCTAAGGGGGCGTTAAGACTCATAGCCTGAAACGCTTGGCCCAAGTCTGAAGGCTCAAGGGGGTTGTAGTCAGCGAGGTGGGCTTGACCGGCAGGCGATGGCGGCTGCTGGCGGTGCGGAGGTGGTGGGATCTGGCGGTTTTGGATAGCAGCCGGTGGTTGGTTCCAGGGGTTCCAGGGGTTCCAAGGTGGTGCATTCCACGGGTAAGTGGGATACGGGCACGGTGGGAGTTGCCATTGTGGTGGCCATGGCGACCATTGTTGAGATCGGTTTTGACCCGGGGGGCGATCGCCATTACCACGACCACGGCCACGGCTATTGGTGGTGTTGCGGTTATCACGACGGGGCAGCTGCTGGCGGTTCGTACGTTGTCGATTACCGTGGTCGGTTTGGTTTTCGGATGGTGGTGCGGCAACGAGAACCGTAGGTGGAGCCGTGGTGTCTTCTCGTCCGGATTTCCGATGTTGTTCAAGCTCGAGCATGCTTTGAGCGGTTTCGAAGGAATGAAGGGTTTGATGGATGTAGGAAGCAACCGTGTCAAACTCGGTGGGTAAGCCACGAACAAGCTGTAAGACAAGGCGTTGTTCATTAACCCCGGCATCGACATCCTTCACGTGAGCAGCCAAGTCCCATAGGCGTTGACAATAGGCCTGAAGAGATGGCATGGATTCGAGTTTAAGATTGTTAAATTCTTGTTCAAGGGCGGCGGCTCGAGCCCCTTTATTGTTCAAGAATATATTGCTAACACGCATCCATGCTTCATAGACAGTTGATTCATCGGCCAAAACCCGAGCAAGGAGATCATCAGACAAAGTGCCATAGATCTATTGAAGCACGTGTGCATCAATTTCGACCCAGGCGGCATACGTCTCGGCGGTCTTGGCAGGTGGCGGGGTTCCGTCGATGTGATCTAAGACTTTGTAACCACGAGCATGGAGTTGGAATAACTTAACCCATGCGGAGTAGGTAACCTTCGTGCCATCTAAGACACGAACTTTGTGTTGAATATTAGACACGGTATATACCTGATGAAGTTTGGATTCCGCCATGGCGGCAAATTGGAGAAGAAGAAAAAGAAGGAATTAGGGTTGGAATGGGGGGAATGGCGATCGTGATTGCCTGGGGAGAGTTTTTAGGCTTTTGATACCATATTGGAATCAGTATTTTCCATTGCATTATTGAGAAACCAAGATACAATATTTATAGGGAAGGATATTGCCTAACAAACTAGCTATAAAATAGGAAGGATAAATCCTTTCTAAATACAAGAGATTACATAAGATTACAATTACTATTAGTTTCCAATTGCATGAAAAAATTAAAGGTGCAACAGAGGAGGGGTACATTAAAGTAAACATGTGTTCAACAATAAGTGTATGTGTATTTCCTTATGTGAACAATGTTGTTAGTCCCAATTTTATTATTGAAATTGTAAAAAGGAAAACCTGTGATTAAAGTATGAAAGACCAGAGATCGTTATCCAGAGCCGCAACCAGAGGTCGTTATCGAGGAACCAGAGCCCGTGTATAAAGATCAAGAGACGGAGTATAGCGTACTGAATGTTCAAGTTTCCAGAGGTCCAGCCTCTGGACTATACATCAAGAGGTTCAGCCTCTGGACCATTCACCAAGAGGTTCAGCCTCTGGACGATCTGTAGAAGACCCAGTAAATCGATGAAGTTGAAGGTAGTGTGTTGAACCAAAGCTATTGGACAGATCTGTGCGACTGTACGAAAACGATCACATCTCATGCGTCCGAACTCCAAAAAAGGTGAATCTAGTTTCTATGGAAAGCTAACACACTTCTTTACAATGTTCATGATTTGAGTTTTTCCAAACTCCAAATATTTCATGACCAGAAGCAGCGTAGAAGTCAATGCAATGCTGTTGGACAGAAACTTTCTTTGCTGATTTTATATCTTATGTATTGATGAGCGGTATTGTGGCTTGTTCTATATCATGTCAAACTTCAGAATTTTGTTCGTTGAAGTTTAAATTAGCCACGGCTTCCGTTAATCTTAGTTCTAGACCCGCTCTTAACCAGTATTGTTCTGAACATCAAAGAACCAAGAAGCACAGTTCAGAACCAGCACTTCATCAGAGATTTCTTCTTGCAACCAGAGATAGGCTGTTGAAATCCTGTCAATGATCAAGAACTACCGAGCATAATTTTCATCCTTTGATCTCACATCTAGTTGATATTATTTTGGGCTCCTCGATTATGGAAGATTACTTGAACAAGCTCTTGTGCTGAATGTCCACTCAACTCATGGTTTACAGACAGATTCTTTGTTATTAGATTGATTCTGCACGGCATTGTCATGCAACTCACACTTTATCTATCCACGTTTGGATGAATCAATATGCTATGGGGTTGGCTGAGATTCTGAGGCTAACAGTTGCGTTGAGTTTTACAAGTTAAAGTTGTATTTGGTGCAATCAGTGGTGTTTATGGCACATTGAATCTGATTTTATAGTTGAAATGAAGAATAAGAGCTTAATTCAAGGGGGAGCTTGAATTTATTGGAGTGAGATTACTACATCAAGGGGGGGTACATGTTTATCTAAGGGGATCTTCAAGTTTCTAAAGCTTAATGGGAAGACGGCTAACGACGTTCAACGGATTTTCCTATTATTGTTTTCCTTTTAACACTTAAGGGGAGATTGTTAGTCCCAATTTTATTGTTGAAAGTGAAAAAAGGAAAACCTGTGATTAAAGTATGAAAGACCAGAGATCGTTATACAGAGCCGCAACCAGAGGTCGTTACCGAGGAACCCGAGCCCGTGTATAAAGATCAAGAGACGAAGTATAGCGTGCTGAATGTTCAAGTTTCCAGAGGTCCAGCCTCTCGACTATACATAAGAGGTTCAGCCTCTGGACCATTCATCAAGAGGTTCAGCCTCTGGAAGATACATCAAGAGGTTCAGCCTATGGACCATACATCAAGAGGTCTAGCCTCTGGACTATGCTTCTGATTCAATCCTTGTCAGATCTTCAAATGGTTGTTCTCCCTATCATAGCCTGACACCTCATCTAGTAGTTGTCATTCCACCTTTACACGTAGAGCTTCTACATTGAAGGATACTTTGACTTTTCTTATTTTAAGCTATAAATAGGAATCCCCTTCCCCATTTGTAATTGTGAATGTGAGATTGTTTCTTTGAAACTCTCCATCTCCAAATACCCTCATCATTCCAATTATGTAAGATGTATGATCACGATTAATCATATGACTACGCTTCTATCTTCATATTGTTCTTCATTTTGGTTAATCGTTCTTCCATTTATAAACTGTTTGATCTATAATTGCTTCCGTTTTACATATTTTGTTTAGATCATTGATTCAATATGAGATATGGGTTCCTACAAATGTTCATAAGTTAACATTGTTCATTAAAGATATTATATCAATAAATGCACTATATATCTTGTTGAAGCTCCTAATTATTTGTTAAGACTTTAAAAGGGAATATGTTCTGAACATACCATTTCTGCATATGAACCTATTAGAAAGCCAAAATAATAACCATCACATAACCATTAAAATGAAGCGGGAATATATGAGAATATGAATAGTTTGTATTAAAATAATTTGTCGACTAAAAAAACAACTTGAGTGAGAGTAAGTGGGGGCCGTTAATACATGAAAGATCATTGCTTTGTGAATTTATGTTCATAAATAACAATTGTGGACTTGATTCAATGTTCAAAGTGAACCATTATTGTAAGTGAACAAACTTTTGTAAGAATGAAATCAAGTTCTTAAGTGAACGATGTCCTTAAGTAAGCAGTGTTCCTAAGTAAACATTGTTCACAACTTAGATTAAATCCCAGTTGATTTTGGTCTACTACTGTTCATAATTTATTAAACATGGGTTCTCACATTTTGTTAAACACGGGTTCTCACAATTTGTTAAACATGGATGTTTGTATGTGATCATGCTTACAACATATTCTAACCTTATCTTCTAAAGTGCAATGTTGAGTAAACATGTATTAAAAAGTGATACCATACGGTTTTGGGGACCATGTACCATGTTCACTGTATGCTTAGGTAAAACATGATCTTAAGTGAACCATTTTGATTAAGTCAACCATGTTTTTAGGTTAATCATGTATGTGAATGAACCATTGCAGAAGAAATAAGGTGAACAATGTTCACAACTTATATACAAGACCAATTGGAAAGGTTTCGAACCCTGCTCATCTTTTATATAATCAGGGCCTTTACATTGTATGAAACTTCATTACATACATTTTAGGATAACATGTTTACACAAACTGGAATAGTCAACGATACCTAACGTTCATACACATGTGACCATTAACAAATAAAACATTTTTTCATATATGAAGTTGATTACCCCTTACACTATATAAAACTTATGAACACCGATTTTAAGTGAACAAGGTTCTTGGAAACAATTGTGTTCATAGGATTAACGATGCCTATTATTCATACATATTAGACCAACAACAAACCAAAAAATTATGTGTTCATAGTTGAACTTGATTACCCCTAACACGAAAGTAAAACTTATGAATACCAGTGATAAGTGAACAATGTTTTTGGAATCAACAATGTTCATAGGTTCAACAACATGTACTCTTCATACAGTTGTGACCATTAACAAATAAAACATTTTATGTTCATATCTGAACCTGATTACCCCTTAAACTATTTTAAAACCTATGAACATTGATTATAAGTAAACAAGGTTTCCGCAATCAACTGTATTCATAGTGTTCATACAGATTTGACCAGTAACAAACCAAAAATTGTATGTTTACAGTTGAACTTGATTTCCCTAACCCGAAATTAACACTTTTGAACACCAACCATAAGTGAAAAATATTTTTGGAATCAATAATGTGCACAAGTTCAACGATTGTTGATACAGATGTGACCATTAACATATATAAAATTGTGTGCCTAAGTTTAACTTGATTACCAGAACCCAATTTTAAACTTATGAACACAAATTTTAAGGGAAATAGGAATATGGAATCAACTTTGTTCATAGCTGCAGCCGCATTGTTTAACATGATGACCTATATTTTTTTTTATTCTATACGCAAATAAGGTATTCAACACACAATGACAAAAACAAAAATAATGTGAACATCCCCTAAATTTCAGTGATACTCACCCTGTCTTAGAACCCTAGATTACAATTTTGAGAATTGAGTAAAAAACATACCTTCACGCTTATATGTATTGTTCCTTTTGATTGAGTTGTTGATTTTCCCTTTTCTTCATTTGATCATGCTCTAGAGGGTTTACTGCTTGAATTTCTAGATCACAATCACCTAGACTGTCGATTGTATTAGTGAAATTAATCATGTCTTCAACATTATTCTCTCATTCTTTTTCCTTCTTGAACATTGAAATAAAAAAACCTTCATGATGCTATATATAATGTTGCTTGAAACCCTAGAAAGATTATAACTTTACATCTTATTGGGTTATTAGCGACATCGCCTCCATCAATAACCGCCATCAATTTGGAACCAGATTCTTCACCAAATTTCACGTTAGTTGGATTTCTCTTGCATAGTGTTGCAATCGTAATCGGATATATGACTTCTACGGAAACAATCGAGTAATTGATGGGATAGGAATAGATGGTAAGTTAATATCGATGATTTGTCCGCAAAATACCCCTATTCATACTGATTCACCTAGAGTTAGTGCACGTCCCTTTTTACAAATTTACAAGAATGATCGTGATCAATCTGAACCATTGATTAGAAAATTGGAGGGTTATAGATTGGTTTTCAAAGTTAACACAAATAAATGGGTTAACAAATGAAAGAGACCCTATATATATATTATACTATGTATATATGTATTAATTACCCTCCCCAAATTAATCGGTCGACCCACCCTTCCCTATTCCACCTCTCCTTCACATGCACAACCAACTTCAACTTGAAAATCATTGCATGTCTTTCTCTCTGAAAACCACCCCCTGTTCTCCCGGAAAACCACCCTTCACTTCCTCTCTTAACATCCCATAGGATGGATTAACGACAACGTTTCTTGAGGAATGAAGCTTCTCTATTTGCCCATGGTTAATCTTACCTTATTTTAAACCCACTACATGTATGCCCCTTTATCTCTTCTTCTTCTCAAACCACCACCCTCTTCCTCCATTCATTGTACTCCATCCTCAATCGTGACTGATTTTGTGGATTATTTTTTAATTTCTGGCTCTATCGAAGGTATGAAAAGAACTAGCTGGTAAGATGTGTCAGCATGGTCTTTGGTTGTCGGAGCAGCAATCGAGAAAGAAAAGATGGAGAAGGCATCAAGAGCCTCATGATGTTTGTGTTATTTATACATATAATGGGGTTCAAAATTTTCTTTGTGCTCTCAATTCCCTAGTTATTTATGTCCATTTGGCAATCGTTAAAGAAAAAACCGACTACAACTTCCTGACGAGTCTGGATTGTGATTAATATCACTGTTAATAATGGTCAGGAACGAGAGTATTCAAAACGAATATATTTTTTGGTTGGCATCCCTGGTGTGACCGGTCAGGTGAACTCCCCCGCTTCCTCTCTCGGTCTTCTTTGTGATGTCCTCTAGTTCTCTAACGAAGCTTAAACTGATACACATTTGGTAAAGGTTGCCACACACCTCAACATAAATTCCCCAACCTTCCTCCACCTGCTGCTCTGATCGGTTATCTTCGACCCTTACTCCTCAACATTTGCTTCCACCGATGATTCCCATCCCCACCATAGCTCTGATGTGTATTTATATGTATGTGCCTTGGAGTATATATGTGTGTATTGTGAGTTTTAAAGAAAAGTTTCCAGATTAATCAGAGACGGGGGACGAAGTGTGTGTCTATGTGTGTGTGTTGTTTGTCGGTGTGTGTGGGTGCGTTTCATGTGGTGGTGAATATTGGAAGAGTGGTCGTGGGAAAGGGGAAGGTAGAAGGTGGTGATGGTGGACGGTTTAGGACGACGATGGGCCTTTTTTCTGTTAGCTTAGTTCTTTTTTTAATAAATGATTTAGTGGTTGTACACATGTAGAATAAAATTTCTTCAATAAAAATAATTGAAAAAATGACCAAAAACCGCCTGAGTTAACGTACCTTTTTTGACCAAATTAGTTTGAGGAACAAAAAATGAAAGGAATCAAATACAACAAAGACAAAAAAGACGGTTTTTAAATATTAGGAACGAAAATTGCTATAAACATCAAAACATACGGACGAAAATGAAAGTTTGCGAAAAATAGACGGTGGCTTTAATGAGAGGTCTTATTGAGAGAATAAGACATAAAATTGTAAAAATAAATGTAGGCCACATGTTACTTTTCACGTGTTTCATGTCCAAGATTAGAAATATATAATAATATATTGATATTATTATTTATATATCTAGAAAAACTTATCAATAACTTTTTAATATTTTTAACTATGAAAATCGAAATATGCGATTTGTAAGATCTTTAATTTTTGTTAGCTTATGAATGTTTAAAAAGCTAACCGTAGATTAATAAGGTAATTCTTAGTTGATAAGTAAATTAATAAAATACTTTTATTTGACAGAAAATAGTTGATAAATAATTTGATAATATAAAATTATTTATAAGGACATTATGAAAAATTACTCAAGTTTTAAGGTAAGGGATATCATTGAAAAAAGGTGAAAAAACAAAGTATAATTTATTGAAACAAAATATTAGCTTATAATGAGGTTCGTTCCTGGCATTTTATAGGCCGTAGGTGAGATGTGAAAAAGGAAAATCGATAAGTTGATCTTTCAATATATTGTTTTTATCACCAGAACAACATTGAAATTGTTGGAACTTAGTGTGTTAAATTACTAGTGAGAAAACTTGTCCCACATAGGAACTCCAAGCTCTATGCACTTAATAAACACCTTCACTAGAGCATTAAATGAATCATTTAATTGTTTGGCTTTGGTGTGTGGTGTTCTTGGCGGGCTCCTATTTGATCCATATACATATTTAATGGTCAAAAGATGGGCCTTGGGCCTTGGGGTCTCTGGTATCCCCGTGGCCTGGGCCCGCATCCCTAGCCACGTAACTCACTGTTTGATCCCCGCGGTTTTTCCCGTGGCTACAAGCCGCTCGCCAGGTCGCGTAACTCTCTCTTCGCGCCTGGCAGTTACGGAAGTTATGACAGATACCTATAAATACATGTCTGCGATTTTTGGATCAAAGATATACGAAAAATTCTCTGCTTCTCTCTCAATTTCTCACCAAAATCCATCACCATACATGGTTTGATTCGTTAGATTCAAGTCTAATACTTGAATTCGATTGTTGTATCCTCTAGACGAACGCCAATACCACCGGCGAATTTTTGTCTTAGGACACTGCGTTCGTGGAGGTCAAAATCGGAATCGATATCACAAGAATCGTCAATATCAAGTATGAATTTCGTTGTATTTTATATATTATTTGTTGATGTTATGTTTATATATATATATATATATAAAGGAAAGTTCAAATGTGAACTCATTTTTGGTTGTGAACGTGAGGACGAATCTCAGCCACTTATCCGGTCAATAAAGGCGGCTTTGACCTGGTTTCCCTCCTTTAATAATCTCCACCCTCCCATGAATCGCGTCAATCCTCCGTGATCGCGTCCACCATAACCAAAGATGTGTGGTTGAGATTTGTCCTCACGTTCACAGTCAAAATTGAGTTCACATTTGAACCTAACCCTATATATATATATATATATATATATATAGAATTTGTATAAGAATCTCTTATTTCTACACTTTTCTTTATATATATATATATCTTGGATTGATTACTCCTAATAGAATTCATATAAAAACATTTTTCCGAGTACTTATAAACAATGTTCTAAAAAACTCAACGTGACAGCCGCCATGGCACGCCTTGGCTTAAGGCTTGTACTTGACGCCATGTTATGCTCGTTGCATGTCATGGCCCAATGCGTGATTTTTGTAACACCATATTTGATTTTTCTTACAGTTTAGCGTCTTATTTTTTCGTTTTTGATATATAACATAATTTAAAATGCTTAATATCATTAACTTATTGACTAATAGTAGAAAACAAAGGTTTATATATGTATAATATTATATATAATATACAAATTTTTCGCCCTAACACATGCCTTGAAACACGTCATGGCTCACCGTGGCTTCTAATTTAACATCCCAGGTCAACCGTAGTAGATACTGTCCGCTTCGTGCGTACACCTGGACTCACAGTTTTAAAACGCGTCTGATAGAGGAGGTATCCAAGTTCCTTATAAGGCAACATTTGTTCCCCTCCCCATAATGTGAGATATTACAATCCAACCCCCCCCCCCCCCCTTGGGAGCCCAGCGTCCCCACTGGCACACCAGACTCACGTTTTTAAAACGCGTCTAATAGAGAAGGTATCCAAGTCCCTTATAAGGCAACCTTTGTTCCCCTCCCCAACCATTGTGGGATATTACTAACATCCCAGACCAACCGTACCAGATCTTGTCCGCTTCGTCCGCACACCTGGACTTACGGTTTTAAAACGCGTATGATAGAGAAGGTATCCAAGTCCCTTATAAGGCAACATTTGTTCCCCTCCGCAATCAATGTGGGATATTACATATAAGGCTTAAGGCTTGAACTCGTCACCACACCACGCCTTACGTTATTTAGAACTTTGCTTATAGACGTAAAATCAATCAATAATCATTTATAAATTAATATTATCTACTAGGAATTTTTTACGTAGCATCATCCAATTTGTTCCACCATCATAAACATCCTATGATATATTTTTGGTATATAGAGTGACATCATTTGGGGTCACAACGTCAATTCTTCTAATTTCCAAGTAACACTATGTAAATCAAGGTAAATAGGTTGGTTTTCCATGTCATCTCATGTTAATGTTTTTAACACCATTTTAAACTTTTATACTATGTTCTCGAATTTAGGAAGAAAATAAAAAAAATGAAAAAGGAAAAGAAATATAAAAGAAACGTAAAAATAATAAAATTTGATATAATTTCTCTTTTCCTTTCCTTTCTTTAAAAAAATTCGAGAACGATTTTTTTCCCCTTTAGTTTCGTTCTTTCGCAAAAATGACTTAAAAGTCATTAGCGTTATGGTTAAAACAGAATTTTTCAGAATCACCAATCTTATAAATAAATGAAAAAATTATGTTGGTTATAGTTTGAGATCTTATTCTTTTTTTTAAAGATGAAGAGTACATAAGATTTATGCACTCGATATAGATAATAAAGAACAAGTATGAAAAAAACAATTATATTTTTGAAATTCTAAATATAGATATAAATTGTACCGTCTCACGTGGTTGGTAATTTTTCAAAAGATAGGGGTTTTCTTCGCTAATAACAAGAAAATATACTTATATTTTATAACAAAAATAGAATTCATGTGAGGATGAAAAAAATAAAAAGAGTCGATCTTAGCTCATAACAAAAATATATACTATATTCTAAAACGAAAATAGAATTCATGTGAGGATGGAATAATCAAAAGATTCTACCGGAGATGAATCATGAAGAATATATCAAAGTTTTCAAGGCAAGTAGTTTTAGACGTTGGTATTTGAATAAAAAAAGCTTAGAGAATCATTAAGCAATATTATTATAATGACGACAAATTAACTTTTTTACGTATTTTCTTCTCCAATCTATTTAACTAATACATGTTTGGGACCTTAATAATTAATGTAATACCAAAATCCTTTTTTGGTCCTATCAGATACTAATTTTTGTATGTTTCTTTTATTTACGGATTTTTTTGAACTACGGTTATATACTAAAAAATTCTGGACCGCTAACTTTTGTGGGCCCTGGGCGTACGCCCAACCAGAGGCGGACCTACCCTTAGGGGAGAGGGGTCATGTGCTACCGCTCAACTCCGTTTCGTAAGGGTAAATTTTTTTGGGGTACGTAAGGTGCTACCGCTCAACTCTGTTTCATAAGGGACAAATCCTGATGAGTGCTCTGTAATATTTCAATTTTATAAGGGTTAAAGGAGCACACTTTTTGGTTATAATTTTTTAAAGGAGCACACGACACCCCCTATTCGATCAACCGAAAAAACCAAAAGATCCCTCGATATCAACCAAAAACCTTAAAAATCCCTCGAAATCAACCAAAAACTTTACAAAATCCCTCGAAATCAACTAAAAACCATAAAAAATCTCTCGAAATCAACCAAAAATCATAAAAATCTCTATGAATCAAACAAAAACCTTTAAAAAATCTTTCGAAATTAACCGAAAAACTTAAAAAGTCCCCGAACGAAAATTCGGATAAAAAAATCCATTGAAATCAACCGAAAAATATATCAAACGACTTTGCAGACATTTGATTCAATTTAAAGGTACACCCACTCGGGAAAAAATTTGGATTCTCCATTACGCCCAAACCGTAAAGGAGCACACTTTTTGGTTATAATTTTTTAAAGGAGCACACGATACCCCAACCCCTATTCGGTCAACCGAAAAAACCAAAAAATCCCTTGATATCAACCAAAAACCTTAAAAATCCCTCGAAATCAACCAAAAACTTTACAAAATCCCTCGAAATCAACCAAAAACCATAAAAAAATCTCTCGAAATCAACCAAAAATCATAAAAATCTCTCTAAATCAACCAAAAACCTTTAAAAAATCTTTCGAAATCAACCGAAAAACTTAAAAAGTCCCCGAACGGAAATTTGGATAAAAAATCCATTGAAATCAACCGAAAAATACATCAAACGACTTTGCAAACATTTGATTAAATTTAAAGGTACACCCACTCGGGAAAAGTTTTGGGTTCGCCATTACGCCCAAACCGTCCTCCCATGAATGGCCCTACTTATAAGTTAGTTTATTTAGTTTATTGTTACAAAGTTGTTTTCATTACACTAGAATAAAAGGAACCTATAATAGAAACCTTAATTTTGTAGAACAAAAAGCACCATCGCCTTTTCTAAAAATATTACAAAAAGTTTCTAAGACATGATTAGGCAAACTAACATTTTATATAATTATGAAACAAGTTCACATGTTCTATAAATTGTTTTACGTAATACTAAAAGCGTCATAATAAAGTATAACATATGACAATTTATGTGGTCGTAAAATATGTTTTTTCCTGCTATTACATCTAACATGTGAGTGTCCCAAGAAATGGTTTTATAGAATGAAATTTAACGTCGTAAAAAAACTTAGAGTGTCTCCAACATATTTTCTATAATTTCTCTAAATAGAGAGTGCACATTAATTTTCCTCCCACTCCAACAACTTTTCTATTTTAGAAAATCCATCATTACTTATATTATTAGAATAGTCAACACATTTAACAAAATATTATTTAGCTTCCCTATACATTTAACTTCAATAATTTTGATTGGTTGTGTATATTAAAATATTGTTTCTTTCTCCTAATTTAGAAATTTAGAGTTTAAAGATTTATCTATATTTAAAGTTTTCTCCCTGTAATTCTCTAAAATAACAAACAAGATATATATCAATGTTGTTAGAGCATTTTAAAGAAGAAAAACTAATTGTTTTTCTATTTTAGCAAAGCTATTGGAGATGCTCCTATATTAATACCAAAATATGTGTCATAACAAGTTCTATAATAATAAAAAGAGTTAAATACATATTTGGTCACTGTGGTTTACAAATATTAACACATAAGGTCCTTTAAAGATTTTTTTAACATCCAACGTCCCTGTGGTTTTCATTTTATAACACTGAAGGTCCCCCATCCTACTTTTCCGTTAAATACTAATCTTTTAGCATATTTTCTTTATTTTCTAAACCACGTGGACCAAATCTGTAATTTACTCTAAATTATATAATTATATCAATATCTTATTAATTATATAATTTTTATATTTCATGAATTATATTACATATTTATATGCATCTAATATTTTTATTTTAAAAATTATTTATATATTTATCTTTTATAAATATATTTTATGTTTATATTTATATTTATATTTATATTTATATTTATATTTATAATATAAATAATTTTATAAAATATATGGAAGGTTCAATTTATATTAGAAACAAATGATTATACAAATTGCATATATGAAAGCTTCAAAATTCAAATACATAAACAGTAAATAAGATCACTATACAAATTACATAAACGGAAGGTTTAAGATTCAGATACATAAAATATATAAAAATATAAATACAAGTACAAGTACAAAATAAATTTTATATAATATAATCTTAAATATACAAGAATTAATAATTTGTAGATATACATCTATACAAAATATGTATAGATGGAAGGTTTAAATACGTAAAATATACTAAAATACAAAATAAATTTTATAAAATATAATCTTAAATATACAAAACATTAATAATATGTAGATATAAATATATATGGTGAATATAAATATAAAAGTTAAATTCAAGCATGTACAACTTCGTTGTCATCAAAATGATCTTTATCAAAATCTACCATCTCACATTCTTCACCATCTCTATTCATCGTATATATGTATATCTACAAATTATTAATTCTTTATATATTTAAGATTTTATTATATTTTAATTTTAATTTTTTTTATTTATTTCATATTTTTATATATTTAATATATTTGAATTTTGAAGCTTCCATATATTCAATTAAAATAAATTAACTGTTTCTAATATAAATTGAACATTCCATAGATTTTATAAAATTATTTTTATTTTTTATATAAACATAAATACAAAATACATTTTATAAAAATTAAATATATAAATAATTTTTAAATAAAAATATTAGGTGCATATAAATATGTTATATAATTTATAAAATATAAAAATTACATAATTTATAAAATATTAATATATATGCTAAAAAGTTAATATTTAACGGAAAAGTTGGATGAAGGACCTTCAGTGTTATAAAATAAAAACCACAGGGATGTTGGATGTTAAAAAAATATTTGAATGGCTTTATATGTTAATATTTGTAAACCACAGTGACCAAATTTGTATTTAACTCTAATAAAAATAATAAAACAAATTCAATGGTCCTATATATATTATGTAGCAAATGTATGTTTTCTAATACTTTTTTGAAAACAAACAATAGTCATAAGAATTCCAGTCAATATATCTCGACACATATATTAGCTATTTTATAAGATAAATGTTTAGAAATATCCTATAAACTTATATTTTTATATGACACTTGTGTTTATGGGACATTTTTTTTCAAATAGCGTCTTATTAAATAAATAATATGACACTTTATTTTAAAAGCGTCCTAAAAAACTTGTTAAAACGCATAAAAACGTCATATAATTAAACCTATTGTAACACTTTTATATAGAACGCCTTATATTTTAGTCTTATAAACATAAGTACTATATATTATATTATTAAGACATACACTTAAACATTTTAAGCATCTTACAGACCTAATTTTTTTATAGTGTTACTTCCCTATCATTTGCGTAACATCAATACATCATAAAACATCTTAGCAACCACCTTTTACTCCAGGGCAGTATGAATCTTCTTTTGTTGTTGATGATGGTTGTTTTCTATAACGTTATCTTTCTAGTCTCTAAACCTGGATGACTTAACAAAATCTACAATTCTATTTAGATACTTGCCAAGTTCTATTTTTGCTGAAACTTAACTGAAACGACCAAGTGGATATTTGAATGTGATCGATGTTTTTTTGGAAGGATGTCTCAAGTTATGTCTACACTAATCTCGATAAATTGTGACTATAGGAAATCGATCCTGATAAACTCAGTAGCCACAATTGTTGTGTACGTCTAGAATCAAACCATTGGCAGGTGGGATATTCCACCCCCCCCACCCCCCTTCCCCCGCGCGAGGCTCAACCACTACGCCATAACCCTCGTGGTTAATATGATGGATGTTAAAGTGAGAGCAGAGCACACCAAAAAATTCTAAGCTTCTTATAGACCGTTTTATAAGACTAAAAAATAAAACGTCCTATTTAAAAGCATTTTAAGAAGTTTATAAGATGTTTTTGGACGTCGTAATAATTTTTTTAGGACACTTTTAATACAAAGCGTGGTATTAGTTATTTTATATAACACTATATGAAAAAAGTATCATAAAAAAGATGGGTTTATAGGATATTTATCAAAAGTGTCCTATAAAATAGTTAATGTAACGCTTTGTATTAGAAGTGTTCTAAAACTTGTTAAGACTCCCCAAAATCATCCTATAAACTTATTACAACAATTTTTAAATAAGACACTTTACTGTTTGGTGCTATAAATTTAGGTATCGTAAAGTTAATTAGAACACTTGAACATTGTTGGTGTCGTTTAAGTAGGATTTTATTGTAGTGAATACCAAATCTGTGAACTCGAAAAGTTTATATCCCACGGACCGAAAGTTGCTAAAGATGTCTACAAGAAAAAAAAAGTATGTGCAAAATCCTCTGTCGATCAAATAAGAAGTTTTATCGGCCTATAAAAGGATAAATATACAAATACAATAGCTATGGTTGATACAAGCTTCCATTAGTATAAAAATGACTTTTTATGATGGTTTTAAAAAACCTGATTTGTAATGGTTTGGTAAAAATCTTTTACAAAAAATCAAAGAAAAAACTATAGAGTTGTTTTAGTAATCGTTCAGAGAAAAATGTTGCCATTAACAAACACTTAGAAACAAAAGCAGTTGTTTAAACAAAAACCGTTTAAAAGATTTTCACTTGTAACGGTTTTGGATAATTTTGAAAACCATTTTTATGTTGTAACAGTTTCTAAACACCGATACCATAGGGGATCATTTTTTTAACGGCGAAGATTTTATAAAAAAACTAGCAAGAAGCTAGAAAAGCATATTACATATAAGAAATAGCAAGAGGGGATTTTGTAACCAACCCACCCAATTAATGTTAAACTTACTACTCCTATTTGTAACCCAGAAGAACGAATGAGTCACAATATTATCCCACATCACTACTTGTTTAGGTTTAGGAATCCTAAAAAGAATCCCATTCCGAAAAGACCAAATAGTCCATAAAGCCGTTAGAATTACCGCCTCTAAACAAGTCCATACCAATCTCTTCAACCGTAAAGATATTAACCACGCGACCCAATCCGAATTGGAGTTAAACTCCGGAATATCCAAACCCCACCAACGACAAATTTGCTTCCAAATATCCCGAGCCATTTAACAAGAAAAGAACAAATGACTCACTGATTCAATCTCCAAATTACAAACCGAACATAAAAGGAAGTGCACGTCAATTCCTCTTTTATCAAGATTGTCTCGAGTTGGAATGTTGTTCAAGCCCAACCGCCAAGAAAAAACATTTACCTTGTGTAACACCAGAATTTCACCCCTCTCAATCCTTTTTATATAAATACTAGTTTGGTATTTCATTAAGGTGGGTGTTAAAGTTTAACGAGACCACCAGATGGAAACTGCGACTGGGTCGCACTGCCACCCTCGCACTTGATGTACCGTATGTTGAAGATTGGGTGGGTCCGACCCTGCCACGCCACCCTCGCACTCAACCCTCACAGTTTGTGTACCGAAAGTTGAGTTTCGGGGAGTGCGACCCCGAACTGCAACCTTGCCATGGCAACCTCGCAGTGCCAACATCATGTTTTGTGTCTGGAGTATAAATACGGGATTTCTCAGCCTAATTTCATATATAAATCACCTCATTTATTCTCAACATCATGACTTTACTCTCTGCATTTATTCTCAAGACCAAACCCTAAGGGGGCGTTTGGTTCGCCGGAATGGAATGGAATCTGGTGGAATCGGAATCTAAATTCCTTTGACCAGATTCCAATTCCTTTGTTTGGTTTATTATTTTCAAGGATTGGAATTTGAAAAATTCCAAAGAATTCCAAAAGGAGGCAATTTGAGATTCCTTAGGTTATCGGTGGAAATTCATAGGAATTGAATTTGTTTTTTCTTAACACCTAAAATACCCTCATCATAAAAAGAACTACAACCCTAATCTCTAAAAAAAGAAGCCGACGCCTCTTCACTTGGATTTTCGGTTCGGTTTTTTCGGGGTTTTTTTTTCAGTTTCCAGTTTTTCGATTTCGGTTCGTTTCAGTTTTTTCGGAGTTTTTTTTTTCAATTTTCGGGTTTTTGATTTCGGTTCTGTATTTCGGGGGTTTTTGTAGTTTTTGGTTTTCGGTTTCTCGGTTTTTTTCAGTTTCGGTTTGGTTTTTCCTCACCCCTAGCAGTTAGGTTCTCCATCGTCTCCTGCAACAACTAAAATATGTCTTGCCCTAATAAATGTTATCTTGTTGTAGTTTTTTGCTTTTTTCTGCAGTTTTTAACTATTTTTGCTGTAAAAAAATTATGATTTTTGTTGTTTTAGCAGTTTCTGTAGTTTTTGGCTGTTTTATGCAGTTTTTAGCTGTAAAAAAGCTCAAATTATTTTTAGTGTTAAAAAAATTGAAGTAATTAATAATTATTTTATTAAACTAGTTTTAGTTTAAAAAATTAAATTTAATAAAAAGAGTATTTTAGTCATTTACTGGAATTTCATTCCAATTCCAAAGCTACATTCTGTGAACCAAACAGATGGATTCCAATTCTTTCAACAGATTCCATTCCAATTCTGCCAACCAAAAGCTGGTCAAACCTAACAACATTCCATTTCCAATTCCTTCAAAGTCAAATTCTTTTGACAGATTCCATTCCATCTAATTCCATTCTGCAAACCAAACGCCCCCTAAGGGGTGATTTTAGGAGCATTTATTGCTCTCTATCAAGTAACCAAGATCAAGCTTTGGAACTCAAGGGTTAGGATCCAAGATCTAGAGTTCAAACTACAAGTGTTCATCATCTCTATCTCTAACCTCTAGTTGTGTTGGAAGTTTTCTAGGGTTTACTCAGACCCTAGCATTGTGAGTTCATTCTTACCTCTTTATAAAATTTTATACACGTCAAAATGATGTTTCTTACTTCCCACAAGTTATATTTCAAGTATTCCATCTTTTGGTCGATTTTGGTAAATTAGGTCAACTTGAGTCATCTAGAGATTTCCCTTGAAATGTTTAAATGAGTATGAGGGACGGTTTTAAACTCTTTGGGTTGGTTTATTTTCAAAGTATTATCGATTTTGGAACTAGATGCTATTTTGACCTAATTTTGGAAAAGAATTTTTGGATGAGAAATGTTAATCATACAAAGATTTTGTGTTGGGAAATGGTTAATACCTCTGATTTGAGGTATTAAAATCTAAGACTAATGTAGTGGATCCATAGGCATAAAAGTCGGGTTTTAGAATAAAGCAAGTGATAGATCTAATTTGATTGAACTTGTTTGGGTTATAAATATCGAGTGATAGATCTAATCTGGTTGAACTCGTTACCCGTAAGCGACGGATCTAATTTGGTTGAGTTTAACTACGCACTGAACTATTGGTTGATGTTAGTGCAATAGCGGGTCTCCCCCATTATCCCTAAAACCGTGTTCTCCCCACAACAAGTGTGAGTAAAAGAAAAGAGTAAACACGAAAGTTTAATGGTCAAAGTTTTATTTATCGCTTTCAAAGGTTTAATGGCTTTTCTTATTTAAACTGTTTATTCTCACTAGGCGTTAAGCCTAACACTTTTTCTTAAAATGACATGTATATCAGGTGATTGTCATAGTGGGGCTCCGAAGAGTTGAGTGGAGCTAGGTGCCGGTAGAGACATCCTTTTTAGGAGTACATCTTCAAGTGTACAAATAGAGTTACTAGAATCATTTGTTTTGAGGATATTAGTGACACCCGAACCTAATCTATATTCCGGAATTGTATAGATTAATAGGTTGTTATTTAGTGTTGTAAACCCTAGTACTTTTTCCCCATTTTATGGGTGATGTTTATTTATTAGTCTCATTCCACATTATATTTTGGTTTAAATTGACTCCATTTTTCGGGGATGTTACACCTTGATAATAAGCCGATTCCATCTTGTGGAAGACTGATCTATCACCAAAATTTTGGAGTCTATGTAATTACAAGGGGAAGCCACCGAGAACTCACCCAAACCATCGAGAGGCCAAACCCATCTATCTCTTTGATCTGAGATCATGACCGTATCTAAAATCTCTCATAAAGCTAACATCTACGACTCCTCCGCGCCCCCTATTGGCAATCTACGCAAAATGGACCCCTAGTACCCTCGGAAATTGCATTTTAAGAGATAAATCTCCCAACCAAACATCATCCTAGAAGATTGTAGACTTCCCATCACCCACTTTTTTCTTACAAAAAGAAAAAAAGTTAATACCATTATTGTCCAATTGTTGAACCACCTTCAATATAGAAATCCGAGAAGAGTTTGACACCATATTGGGTAACCGCGATCCAATAAAGCCGGAAGAACCATAAATCGATTTAATCACTTTGACCCAAAGAGCATTTTTATCCGTCCAAAATCGCCAAATCCATTTAAATAGAAGAGCTCTATTGAAAGCTTCCAATACCAAGGGCCCCTTCTTTCTTACTAGCCAAACATTTTTTCCATTTTACCTAAGTCATTTTTTTCTCATCAATTTCACCTCCAACAAAAAATCGATTCTGCAAAGACTCCAATACTTTTTCAACCATACTAGGGAGTTTATAAATGGACATATAGTACAAAGGAAGACTTCCCAACACTGATTTAAGAAGCGTAATCCAGCCCCCTACCGATAGAGTTCGAACTTTCCAATTAGAAAGTTTAGTGATAAACTTGTCGACCACCCCTTTCCAACCATCACTTTTCCCATATTATATCCAACAGGCAATCCTAGGTAATAGAAAGGTAATTTCGAACATCCACATCCCAACACTCTAGCCATACTTTCAAGCTCCACATAGTCCACCCCCAATTCAAAACAATTTACTTTTTTGAATATTTATTTTAAGCCCAGAAATCAAATAGAAACACCGGTGAATACGTACGATATTTCTAGCATTAAATTGTGACCATTCACCAACAAACACTGCATCATCCGCATAAAAAAGATGAGATAAAGGTTATTTACGTTTGCCGATTTTCGCCCCAAAGAAGACTTGCTTTTCTTCCGCTTCTCGAATTACCGCAAGCAAACCTTCAATAGCCAAAATAAATAGAAACTGAGAAAAAGGATCTCCCTGACGAAGACCGCGAAAGATCTCGAATTCCTTTATTGGAGACCCATTAACTAACACAAAGGCCATAGATTTTTCGAGGCACCATAGGGGATCATTTAGTAATAGTTTTTCTAAACCATTTCTTTATGTTGTAACAACTTTGAAAACAATTGTCAAAACTAATAAATATAGGGTCAGCTTCAGGATAAAACTATAAAAAAAATGAAAATTTGGGGGACATCTGTAACCGTTTATTTGAAGGGTATGCACATGTGCATACATATAATTTATAAACAATCTTTCCAATATGCACTTGTGCAAAAAAACCAAAAAATAGCTTCAATTATTTGCATGCACATGTGCATTAATCCAGATGAACGGTTACCAGGGTGTATTTCAGTTTTTCGTTATTTTGGGGTTTTCCTCCGAACCAAACTTCTTCAAATACAAACTCCTCTAAGGTTACAAATTTGTATAAACCAATATAAAATTTAAATCTTTTATGATTTTTTTTCATCAAATGCTATAATTTAAGATGTTATTTTACACATGTTTTTTTCATAATGTAAAAGTTTCACATGCATTTGTTCTCATAAAAGTGAAAGTTTCACATATATTTGTTTCATAATGTAAAAGTTTCACACACATCTTTTTCACATGTAATTTTTTTCATAAGGTGAAACAAACATATGTGTAACAATATCTTAAATCATAGCATTTGATGAAACAAAATCATAGAAAATTTTATTTTTATATTGGTTTGCATGAGTTTGTAACCTTAGAAGAGTTTGTATTTGAAGATGACTATATATATGGTCAGGTTCAGGGGAAAACCTCAAAGAAATGGAAAACTGAAGAACACCCTGGTAGCCCTCTATCTAGACGGTATGCATAAATGCATACCGATAATTTGTAACATGCACACGTGGATATGCACTCGTGCAATACATGCAGTCGTGCACAGAAGAAAAAAAACCCAGTTTCAATCGCTTGTATGCATTTGTACATACCGTCTACGCACAAGTGCATACCGTCCAGATGGATTGCTCTCAAGGTGTTGTTCAGTTTTTTTAGATCTTCCTTTGAGAGGAAAACCTAAAAAAAAAACACTAAAAAACAATATGGGAGCCCTCCATCTGGACGGTATGCATAAATGCATAAAAGCGATTGAACCTGTTTTTTTTTCTATGCACTAATGCATGTTACAAATTAAAGTATACATTTGTCATACCGCCCAGATGGAAGGCTCCCATGGTGTTCTTCGGTTTTTTCTGTTTTTGAGGTTTTTGGTCAAGTTCAGGGAAAAACGCCAAAAAAAACTGAAGAACACCTTAGGATCCCTCCATCTGGACGATATGCACAAATGTATACTGGTAATTTGTAACATGCATTTGTGCATAGGAAAAAAAACATCTTCAATCGCTTGTATGCATTTGTGTATACTGTCCGGATGGAGGACTCTCAGGACGTTCTTCCGTTTTCTCTTTTTTAGCGTTTTCCCCTGACCTCCCTCTCTCTCTATATATATATATACACATACACACACATATATATACATATATATAAACCTTTTCCAAATGTCTTGGTTTATGACTGTTAATGCCAAAAATTGCACCGTTGATTATTTTTAGCAAAATTGTATGTGCCGAAAATTGCTTAGAAAACAACTTAAGGTAGGGGTGCGGACTTTGTCAACTATAGATTGAACCTTCGAATAAATGAGAAAAAAGAAGAAGTAAACGTAAATAAGACAAACGATTTTGGTGACGCGGAAAACCCCGTAGAGGGTAAAAACCGCGGACGACAATGGAGGTCGTCAATTCACTTTGGGAATGTGACGTCAAGCAGGGACGTCCGCCTTTAGAACAATAAATAAAGCTACATATAGCAAAGCTGTGTGATATAAGTAATCGATCGTGAGTCTAAGACAGTTGTCGTGACTTGCGGTGCAGTTGTCGTGAGCTTGCCAAAGTATTCTCGGAGCTTTTCTCCGTATTTCGCTGTCCCTTTCTCTTTGGTTCAGCTATGCTTTTATATTTGAACTTGGATGATGGTTTTGAAACGGCCAAGCGATCATAACAGTCGTAACAGTCATCTAGTTATGATTTCCCTTAAATGCCTTCATAAATGCCTTTGACCGTAACCGCCCAATGGTTACATTAATAATTGCGGCTTAACTGTGTTGACCGTAACCAACATTTTTCATTTATGGCCTTCATGAATGTCGTTAATAGTGTTGATTGTAACTGTCAACGGTCTTGCGTAGCACATAATGGTTAAACAACGGTTAGAACGATATACCTGACGTTGGAGTTGTGAGTCAAGTATTTGACCGTCGCTGGTTTTATCCTCGTTGGTCGAGGGTGTGATTTTTTACCCAAACAATGACAGTGGTTATGAAACATTTAGGTCACCATATACCATGCTATGGTAATGGTTTTAAAACATTTACATCACCACATGTCATGTTACATTGGCGATTTTAAAAAAATTAGTCACCATATGACATGCTTATATGACATGCTTTGATGACGGTTTTCATTTCGTCATCATATATCATGCTACGGTAACGGTTTTGAAAAAATAAATGACACAGTATGTCATGTTACATTGTACGTCATACTATAGTGATGCTTTTAAAAAATAAACATCACTGTATGTCATGCTACGATGATGGTTTTAAAAAATAAATGTTACTATACGTCATGTCATAGTGATAATTTGGAATAACATACATCATTGTATATCATGTTATGCTCACGTTTTTGAAAAATAAATGTCACCATATGCCTGCTATGGTGACGGTTTTAGGAAACAAAATGTCAATGCTACAGTGGTGACTTTGGATAATAAACGTCGCCGTATAATATGCTACACGGTTTTGAAAAATAAACACCATTGTACATCATATTATGGTGACAATTTTTTATAGTAATCGTCTACTTCATGTTATGGTGACAGTAATCGTTAACATCATATTACTTGCTGTTAAGACTGTTGTTAAGATTGTTATTAAGACCTGATGTTGAATTAATACTTGTTTAAGGAATCTGTTGTTGACATTAACCAAAATACAACTTAAAGTACCAAAAGGAACAGAACCTGTTGTTGACATTAACCAAAATACCAAAAGTAATCCATTTGACATTAAACAAAATACAACCAAAAGTACTTAAACACATTAATCCATTTGACATTAACCAAAATACAACCAAAAGTACTTAATTAATCCATTTGACATTAACGTGGTAACATGAACCATATGTACCAAAATAAAAACAAAAGTACCAAAAGCAATCTATTAACATACACCAAAAGTACCTAAATAAAACCAAAAGTACCAAAATAAAGCCAAAAGTACCAAAATACTACCAAAAGTAATTTGTTAACATGCTCTATCCTATGAAGGTCCTCCTTGTTCTTTGCAAGTCTGTGAATTATGCCCGGGATTCTTGCACTTATCACATGTAACAGTTTTCCCAGTCCTAGGTAATTTGCATGTTTTCCCACTTCTCTGACTTGTTTCTTCACATGTTATCTTTCTCTTTTGCTTTGGCCTGCCAATCTGTTTATGATGCTTTGGTGGAACCAAAGTTGTTGGGCAACCAGATGAATGACAAAACACGCTTTCATTAATAGGCTCTATCTTGAAGTTGTACATCTCCTTCCATGTGCTAACCTTGTATACAGAATCCACCCATTTTTCCGGCAACTCAACAAATACTCCATTCAATGCCATGTTATAATTAGTTGCCACAACATGTTTGCAAGGAATTCCTGTTAACTCCCACTTCCTACAAGAACATGTTCTCCGTCTAACATCAACTATACACTGATCATTCCAAGGCCCAGTTACCTCATACCTATCTCCCCCATTCCAAACCACATCGTATTTGGATGCTTCTTTCTTGATTGCATCCATCATCTTTGCTGCTGTTGGGGTCAATGGCCCGTCAACACTCTCTATTACTTTTTGGACTTTGACAATCCTTTTCATAAGGTATACTCTAATATACTCCAAGGAAGACTTTGACAATCCTTTTCATAAGGTATACTTTGACAATCCTTTTCATAAGGTATACTCTAATATACTCTAAGTCCTCCATTGCTTTTTGAAATTGAGGGACAGTGGTAGATGTTGCACACTGCCATAAATGGGTTTTGTTTGCTTTCCCCTTCCATTGCAATTTCATATTCTCATGGATATGTCTCAGGCAATATCTATGTTCAGCTGAGGGAAACAACTTTGCAATGGCTGGAAAAATACCCTGTAAGCAACATAGAACACAATTTAATGCAAAAAATAGAATAAAATAAAGTCAAAAACAAGAAGTTGATCCAAAACATACCTTTTGTTTGTCACTTATGAAAGTGAAATTGGAATTTGATTGAAGTTCAAGATCATCTCCAAGGCATTGTAAGAACCACATCCAAGAAGCTGTTGATTCAGCCTCTACTATTCCATATGCAACTGGATATGTGCCATGATTTGAGTCAATACCTATAGCCGTCAACACTTTTCTTGGAAAAGGACCCTTCATAAATGTGCCATCTAGACCCAACAACTCCCTTTTACCAGCCATAAACCCCCTTTTCAAAGCCCCTAAACAAATGTAAACCCTTTTGAATTTTTGGGTATTATTTCGAAGTTTGGATCTACTTCAACATCCAATTTAACAGTAGTATATGCATTGCATCTTTGCACCACATAAGTAATCCCTAAGTTGATGATATTGTGTTTCATAATCTCCCCAAATCTTCTTGTTGGCCACAATTTTTGCGCTAAATGTTTTGCCGGCTGACACAAGGATCTCCAACTTTTGTGACAAATGGGATTGAATAGCCTTCAATGGCATATTTGGATCTGCCTTAGCATGCTCTATAATATGTTTGGAGAGTAAAGTTGTTGTAGCAAGACCAACTTCCCTAATTTGGAGGCACTTGTGAGTGTCCAAATAGGTTTTAACCTTCCAAGTTTCTTCATTTTTTATAGTTGATATGTATAAAACCCATGGACAAGTCCGGTCACTTGACTTAACCAATTTAGGTTTTTTTCCTTTATTTGGCCTACTTGGCTCACTAGGCCCACTTGCTTCACTTAACTTAGGCAAAGTACCCCTACAAACGACCCTAATTCTTCGCAAATCATTTTTCACAACAACTATATCTCTTCTAAATTCAAGAGCATGTTGCTTGATTAGATTTTTTATTGTTTCTTTTTTACCAAACGTTTGGCCTAAATAAAACTGAATTTGTCCATGACTTGCTATGTTTGATCCACCGTCATTATCTTCTCCACATGAAAATTGATCAGCATCGAAAGGATCTACATCACCATCCACATTGTCACTATCACTTGCTTCTTAATTCACTCCCATCCACTCGGCATTACTCTCAGTATAATCTCCCATGTCTACATCTAGTACATCTAATTTGTTGCCTTCATCAACTAGATAATTACTGTCCTTAGTATCATCATCATTGTCATCTACATCATGTTGTATGCCACTTCCCATGTCCACATCAACTCCCTTACCCTTGTCCACTTTTGGTAAATTAGACAAGCATGTTTTACCATGTTCTACGAACACATCTATCAGTTTCATCTTAGGGGCATATTTTAAAAGGTTTAAAATGTCTTCATCACTCCCTAAAGCTTGCAAACCAAAATCCAATTCACTATTAGGAATCAAGAAATGGTAATACTTTTGTTCTTTCTCATTACCCTAATTCTTTCATCACATCATCGAAGTTATGAAAAGATAGTTCATCTGTGTTAACCAAATCAATAAAATCATGCTTACCATTTATGTATCTTCTTCCCTAAAAAACGGTGAAAATACCTCCATGGTTGAATCTAATTGTTATCAACATGGGATAAATTTCTGTGAACAAAATAAAAGAAAAAAAATTCAATTATACTTATATAGTACAACATCAATTTGTATTGAACAATAGGTGACGGTCTCAATAATACACAGTGATCTTATTCCTAATATTAGATTGGCATTGGTATTTTCTATCAATATTTTGAAATCTTTCAAATCTATACAAATGCATTCAAGTTTAAGGTTAATTAGCAAGATTGTGATTAGTGAGTTAGGCAAACAATCTATTCATACAAGTTCTCCAAGAACATTAAAGTAGCATAGTGCCTGCAAATTACAAGAGGCCAACCAACAAAACTTTCACCCTATTAAAATCATGTAGGCACAAAAAGATTGGATACTTTAATAAACTATCATCAAGATTAATTCAGTCTTAATAAAGACAAAGTTTGAAACATGGAAATCAAGAAATGCAGTTATTACATCTCAAAGCATAGGTGAATAGAAACTATAACTTTTAGTTAAGATGATAATAAAACACGCACTATGATTTGTATAACATTCTCAAGATTAATTGCATTATTAATTGCCAAAACCATGGTTCGTATTTCATAACATACATATCAATTGCATTATGCATTGCATTATTAATTGTTGTTGATCACCATCTAAAGTATATATCTAATTATCGTTCATTGTGTCTTCTAACTTGAATGCCATATTCCATAATGCACAGTCCAAGCTCATAAAGTTCGATGATTATCATGAAGCTATCATGGACCAGATTAGTGTTAATCACAAGATGATAAGTTACGGAAAAGAAGAAACCATACCATAGACTTCACTTGAATTCCACTCCTCTCTTCTAATCATCCACAATGAGTTTGACATTTGGATTTCACTCCTTTTTTCTAATCTTTTGGCTGATAAAAAACCTTGTCTGCGTTTTATGATTGAATGAGGGAAGGAACAGAGGTTTATGAATCGATTAGATGAGGATGGGGGGAGGGGCTGATTAATCGACTTCAACACATGTCAGGGTTTTTGATTGACTTCAACGACTTTGCGGAGACATGTGTTTTTGGTAAACAGTCACCCGAGCCTGGTCACTGCGACCCCCTCTTTTGACCCCCCGAAAATACTATGAGGTGTTCGGAAATGGTCGAAGTAGTTGAATAGGTACTTAGATGTGAAACTTGCGGACCTCATTGGTTGTGAATTTGTGATATTGATCTTACAGGGGGAACGAATCAAAGAATATATAGACTGACTTATAGAGACCCTCTATGTAGGAAGATTCAAAAATGATTCATTTAAGTTAAGACAGTACAATCTATCCACCTTTCCCATTAGTTGAATATTATTATAGAATTGATCCAGATCGAGGGAATATGGATCTGTTTAATGGGCCTAATTAAAAAAAGAGGAAATATGAATGGACAAAAATGCCCCTGCTACTAACGGAAAAACTTAACAGAGTTAGTGACGAGGAACCATTTACAAAGCAAAATAAGAACCACGGGGACGATTTCCAGAGATATCAAAGCTTAGGTCCCGCTTTCAAAGATTTCACCAAACCACGGGGACCAAAAATAGAGTTTACTCTAATATTTTATAAATTATTTTTAGGACTTTTAGGTAATTTATGCTAACCATTTTGTTTTTACCTCTTAAAAACTCTTAATTTTTTAAGAATACAGGTAGGGCTGTAAAAAACCGAACGAACACAAATGGGTTGTTCGTTTTCGTTTCTTTAACTTAACCGAACAAAAGAACGAGTTGTTCGTGTTCGTTCCTTTAACTTAACCGAACAAACGAACGGTAAACGAACGGAATTTTCTGTGTTTGTGTTCGTTCGTTAAGAAAATGTGTTCGTTCGTGTTCGTTTTTGTTTGTTTGTTAAGATGCTAAACGAATGAACTTAAATGAACATAAATGAACATACACAAACCAACATAAGTGAACATAAACGAACGGACATAGATGAACATAAACGATTGAACAAATCTAAAAATTTAATTAACCTAACGGTTTTACATATTAATGTCATAATTAATAATATATATATATATATATATATATATATAAACGAACATAAAGAACGTAAGTGAAGAACGTAAAGGAACATAAACGAACGTATAGTAAACGTACATAAATGAACGAACAAGACCATTGTTCATGTTCGTTTATTTAACTAAACGAACAAAAAAATAATGTGTTCATTTGCGTTCATTTATAAAATAAACAAACTTTTCGCTGAACGGTTCATTAAACATTCGATTTGTTTACAACTCTATGCATCAACGATGTCATGCGAAATCTTTCAACTTTTTGTAATATTTACGAGTTCTGTAAACAACAAAAATGGAAACTTAGAAAGGTTTTTGGCAACACACTCTTTTCATATGGAACATGTTTTGAAAAAGATATACCTCAATTTTTTAAACCATTTAAAATAAAATTAATTATTTTAATCAAATAAACTATATAAAAACATATATTCTATTCTCTTTTGATTTGATACCTACATTGATATTTATTTATTTTTTTCAATATTTTTAACAAGGTTTTCAAAAATCTAACCACGAATATTCATAAAATAGTTTAACTTTATTAATACAACATTTATAACTTATTAATATATTTAAGGAAAATTAATTAAACTAAAGTTTCATTTTCTAACCCATTTCTTCCAATCGTTATTAAAATAGACATTAAATTCACAATTACGAAAGGTAAAAGTTTTTAAAAAAAAATAAGTTTTTGCATCAGGTTCGCAAAACAAGGACCAAATATGTAAAATTTGGAAATTACATTCTCAATTACGAACCTAACCAAATTTTATGTATTTGGCCTCTGAATTACAAACCTAATTCAGAAACTTCTTTTTTACAGTTTCATCTCTTTACAGTTACAAATCTGGTGGCTATTTTAGTAACTTTTGAAAAAAATAAGCTAGAAGGTTAACCACAAGTAAAAAATCGTTATTTTAATTAATTTTCCTACATTTAAGTTTTAACCAATCAATAAACTTATTCAAATATAATATAAACTATAAATCTTATTTAATACAACAAAATACTTTATAAAATTAAGAAAAACATATTTAAACTTTTAATTGTGATAAAGTTTGCAAATTTTAGTAAGTTTTAAAAAAGCTAAAACCATTGATAAACCGTCATCTTCAAACCTTTGTGATAAGATAACTTTACATTTTACGTGCAGAGGTTAATTAATTGAACGAAAGAGTTGATCAAGTGTTAGTTTTTTAGATCTCTATCCAATCCAGAATACTTCCATCGCACGAGTCTCAATTCTCTCAAAACTTTTTTTACATCTATTTCTGTAGAGTTTTCTATAGCCAACACTTGTTGAGAAGGCTGCTTACAGGTTGTTGTACGTATCATCGAATATAAACACGTACGCACTTGCAAATTCCTCTGCCTTCTTTCTTTCCTTCCTTCTCTTTCTCTTTCATTCTGTAAAAAAAACATTCAGCTGAACCCATGTGAGTTTGAGATTTGAGTTCAAGTTATCATCTAAGATCAGTTATTTAAGTATTCGATCTTCTGAGTTTTACCCCCCTTGGATTGGATTCGGTTCGATTCAATTCGATTCGATTCTCTCATCTGGGTCGGTCAATTTGATTGAAAGACAGTAAGGAATTAGGTTTTAATTATTGGGTTTTTCGAGATAAACCCTTTGGATTTGATTCTCTGATCTGGGTCGTTTTTTCTTTTGGTCAACTTTGATCAAAAATGAAAGAAGGGAAATTAGGGTTTATAATTTGTGTTTGGTTTTTGTTTATGTATGGATCCACTTTCGGTAGATTCGTGGTGGAGAAGAACAGTTTGAGGGTAACTTCACCTGATAGCTTAAAAAACACATACGAATGTGCAATCGGTAATTTTGGTGTTCCTCAATATGGAGGAACATTAACTGGTTTTGTTCGTTACCCAAAAACCAATCAAAAAGCATGTCAAACTTTTGATTCTTCTCTGAAATCTGAAGTTGCTGGTGGCCTTCCCCTTTTTGTTCTTCTTGATCGTGGAGGTAATATTTCTTTTTTTCTCATTTGGGTTTGATTCTTTTTTTAGTTATAGTTTTATATATGATTGATGTTAGATGGTTAATTTGTTTTTAGTGTTCAAATTCTTATTGATTTTAGTCTAAATTTGTATGTATTGACTTATGCTCGTATCCAGATATGGTTTTTTTTGTCTTGGTGTTTTTGATTTCTTGCTTGAAGGGATACCTTTTTCGGAGAAATCTATGTTTGATTAAAAACCTCAAAAAATTGACCCCAAATGGTTTTGGTGTTAGTAGGAGAAAACTTGATGTCTCTTTTTGTTGTATCAATCCAGCATGTTTGTTCTTCAGAAGCTGAATGAATCTTGATTCTTATTCAGAGTCAATTTTGTGCATTTTTTGTTCCTTTGAAATACGTTTCGATTGGTTTTTGTTCTTCTTTCGGTTGCACAGTTTTATATATCAGGTTTTTAGCTGAATATATTATGTCTGCCATGAAATTGAAACTGTATGAATTTGATGATATTTAATGCTTCTTACTTAGAGGAGTAATTGTGGGTTTAAACCGTCTTACTATAGTTCATTATAGTTCGCTAGAATGAACGATTTTTGACAAATTGTGCAAGTATAAATGCAAAAACAATCATCATAGTTGGTATCTTTGTTATCAGAACATGCTTATTTTGCCAATTCTAGTGCTTTTTAAACTTCTTGTTATGCATTTTCATGAAAACTATATGTTTTCAGTTCTAAAAGTTGATAACTCCTTGCGTAAATGATATGGATTCTAAAGAGAAATATAGTTTCCATGTGGATAATTTAGGGGTTAGCATCGGAACCGAGTACCCATCTTTGGAACGGGTCCCACTCGGTATCCAGAACAGGAACCAACGGGTACCCACTACTTTTAATAAAAAATATTTTCTATATTTATTAATAAAGTTATATTACCTTTTAGGTTAGAGTTTGAACAGTCATCTATATTTATAATAGACTTAAAATTACATTTTTATTGGATTAATTTTGAATATTAGTTGTAAAAATTACATACTGATTTGTTAATTTTGCAGAATGTTACTTTACGTTAAAGGCATGGAACGCACAAAAGGCCGGAGCTGCAGCCATTCTCGTTGCAGATGACAGACCGGAACCTTTAATCACCATGGATATGCCAGAAGAAGAAAACGCACATGTCGATTACTTACAAAACATATCAATTCCTTCGGCGCTCATCAGCATGTCACTTGGGGATTCAATAAAGAAAGCTTTAACCAAGGGCGATATGGTAAATATAAAACTCGATTGGACAGAAGCTCTCCCTCATCCCGATGAGCGTGTAGAGTATGAGTTTTGGACAAATAGCAACGATGAGTGTGGATCCAAATGCGATAGCCAAATAGAATTCGTTAAAAACTTTAAAGGCGCCGCTCAGATACTTGAACGAAAAGGGTACACTCAATTCACACCACATTATATCACTTGGTATTGCCCGGAGGCTTTTACTTTAAGCAAACAGTGCAAATCTCAATGCATTAACCACGGAAGATATTGTGCTCCTGATCCCGAGCAAGATTTTAGTAAAGGGTATGATGGGAAAGACGTTGTTGTCCAAAATTTACGACAGGCGTGCTTTTATAAAGTTGCGAATGAAACTGGAAAGCCTTGGCTTTGGTGGGATTATGTGACGGATTTTTCTATCCGATGTCCGATGAAAGACAAGAAGTACACAAAAGAGTGTGCGGATGAAGTTATAAAGTCACTTGGTGAGTTGAACTAATATTTGTGACGTTATGACAGTTTTGCTGGTTTGAATTCACATGTGAATAGTAATATACTATATAGTTGCTGGTTTGAATTCGCATGTGAATACTAGTTGGTGGTTTGGAGTCACATGTGAATACTAATATACTATATAGTTGTTGTTTATGTTATGGCTGATATCGAAAACAGATGACTTTTTGGAACTATCGTGTGTGACTTTCATTGCAAGCAAACCATAGTTCTCAGTTGTGCTTAATTTGAGTTTTAGATTTGCTTTATCTTGTGGTATGATTCACAGGAGTTGATCTGAAGAAAATAGATGAATGTGTGGGTGATCCAGAAGCAAATGTGGATAATCCAATTCTCAAGGCTGAGCAAGAAGCACAGGTACGTTATTAGGATAACGGATTGTAACAAAATCTCCGAGTCATTGAAAGCATATATATATATATATTGAGGTTGGTTTTGTTATTCCAACATCTGATAGCAATTTTGTAATTTTGCAGATAGGCAAAGGTTCACGTGGGGATGTGACAATACTACCGACCCTCGTGATTAACAACAGACAATATAGGGGTGTGTAGTCTATAAATTTCAATAACGAGTATATTCATATGTGAATATGATCCTACAATATTTCAAAATACTTGTTTATAGCTAATTCTGAAAATAATTTTGGATGTTTTCAGGTAAGCTTGGCAAACAAGCAGTTCTGAAGGCCATTTGCTCAGGATTCGAGGAGACCACTGAGCCTGCCCTTTGTTTGAGTGATGGTTAGTAAAACTTTATGATGACTTACTGGTTTTCGCTCTCAATTTCTCATTAAAACGAAAGCTGTAGCTGAAAATCCGTCAAAGTGATGTAATTTCTGTATTTACTATAAGTCCTTTTATGTTCTTTTTTTACAGAAGTAGAAACAAATGAGTGTCTGGACAACAATGGTGGTTGCTGGATGGATAAAGCTGCTAATATTACTGCATGCAGGGTACTAGCTTATCCTCCATTTATATATATATATATATATATGTTTTGAATTAGCTTGTTTATCTGATAAGAATCTATCTTGGTTGGTATAGGATACTTTCCGAGGGAAAGTATGCGAATGCCCAATTGTGCAAGGTGTAAAGTTTGTTGGTGATGGTTATAAACACTGTGAAGGTATTTTCTTTTTAAAATCTTGGAAGGATATTTACTATATTAGCACAACTTCAAACAACTTGTATTTATACATTTTAAATGGGTTGGAGTCATTGGACGGAATCACCATTGAATAAACACCATTTTGTTGTAATATAAAGAAGGGTCATTTGGTTAAATGAGTTTTCAATTAGAGACATATGTGTTCAGCAATGTCTACGGGTTGAGCTTGCTTTAAGCTGGGTTTGTCGAGAATTTAGCCATATGTCTGTTTGCTGTATATGAATGTTATAAATAGTTTGGAAAAAACATTGATGGTTTCATTCCTTATCTTGCAGCTTCAGGAGCACTGCGCTGTGAAGTTAACAATGGAGGTTGTTGGAAAAGCACCCAGCTGGGCAGGACCTACTCTGCTTGTATCGTTAGTACTCTCTCTCTCTCTCTCTATATATATATATATATATATAGATATAGGGTCAGGTTCAAGGGAAAACGTCAAAAAAGACAAAACTGAAGAACACCCTGGGAGCCCTCCATATGGACGGTATGCACAAATGCATACTGCCATATTGGTAATTTGTAACATGCACTCGTGCATAGAAAAAAAAACAGCTTCAATCGCTTGTATGCATTTGTGCATACCGTCCAGATAGATGGAGGGCTCCCTGGGTGTTTTCAATTAGAGACCCAACAATTCTAACAAACTCATCTCCACCATTCAATATTTTCCATCTACTGCCATGAAGGCCGACCAGGTGGCATTAATGTAAATAATCATTGGGTTTCCATTTTGATTCACCGAAAGGGAGCATAGGGGTAAAAAAAAGGGATAAAATTATATGATGCTATTATTCTAATTGATGAAAGATTTACGTAGATCATATCTCTAATTTACTCGCCCCATTATTTAGTAAGGAAGTATTTCGTGTATATTCTATTTTTTAATAGGGTTTCAACAAATGCATAATTATGGTAGTTGGATAAAATAAGATTGTATTTCTAAATCTTCAACAGGGGTGAATAATTCTGCCATCCATAATTATGCATTCATGATTAAAAAAACAATGAATCACTATTTCTCATCAAATTTGTATACTGTTCTTTAATACGATTTCATGTATGCATAATTACACCAATTGGATTTCATCACATGCATACTTAGGTGTCTGTATACATATTTTGTATTCGTTAATTTTTGTTTTAGTAGCATGTCATACAGCAACCGAATATACCAAAAACGAATGCTAATCAAATCCCTATAATTAAGGTAGATACTAAACTTATTAATGTAATTAATTTAAATAAAAAATAAATAAATAAGAAAGGTCGTAACTCGTATATACCCTTCCGGGAATAAATTTGTAAAGGAAAAAGAATTGCATTAACTTGATTGGTGGAGAAGAGTTTGTTAGAATTGTTGGGTTTTGTAATTGAAATCCATCCTATATATATATATATACTTGTATATAGTAAGCAAATTAAATACAAACCCAGTAAGTGTTACAAACTTAGAAAATGGCTTTCATGTATGCATGCAACACAAACATACACACACTCGCACATATTAACGCATACACTTGCACAATAATAAAACATATGAAACATAAGTTAAAATCAAACTCATTGAATGAGTTGGATTGGTTTTCACCAGTTTGTAACATTTATAGGGTTTGTATTTGATTATTGTTCTATATATATATATATATATATATATATATACAGACACACAGACACCTATCTATACATAGATAGTCATGCTGATGCATACATATAGTTATGATGATTCAACTTAATTTTCAGGATGATCATACAAAAGGTTGCAAGTGTCCACCGGGTTTCAAAGGAGATGGGGTTAACAGTTGTGAAGGTCTTTCTTTTATACCCAATTTCTTTTATTATGTTATCAAGTGTTGTATTTGTAGTGGTGATGTATATATATATATATATGTATGTATTTCAGATATTGATGAATGCAAAGACAAGACGGCATGTCAATGCCCAGAGTGCAAATGCAAGAATACATGGGGTAGTTACGAGTGTAGCTGCGGTGGCAATTTGCTCTACATGAGAGAACATGACACATGTATAAGTGAGTTACCATATTCTGAAGCTCATTCATTCATTTATATATATATATATGTATGTATATGTCATTAATTGATGTTTGTGTTGGTGAATATAGGTAAAGATGGTAAATCACAAGTCAGCTGGGGATTTGTGTGGGTCATTATTCTTGGTTTGGCAGTTTCCGGTGCTGCTGGATATGCATTCTATAAGTACAGGATCCGGGTAAGCTTTGGATCTTGGATTATTATTTTTACGTTTTATGTCACTTTTTTTTTCAATTTATATGATTGATATATGAGTTCATTGGATCTTAAAATGGCAAGAAACGCGTAAGATTGGTAGACATGTTAGGTTCTATAATCACTATAATAGTCGGAAGAAACGAAAAGTTAAACACAACATATAACATCCATTAAGACAAAAGAACTTTAAGGTTATGCCTACACCAAGACTCTATATGCATCGAATCAATGAGTAATAAATAAACAAAATATCAAAGATCATATCTAATCTTATATATATATATATATATTATTATAAGGGACGGGTTCAAAGGAAAACCTCAAAAAAAAAAACTGAAAAACACCCTAGGAACCCTCCATCTGGACGGTATGCACAAATACATACTGGTAATTTGTATCATGCATTCGTGCATATGCACTTGTGCATAGAAAAAACCCCGCTTGTATGCATTTGTGCATACCATATATGCACAAATGCATATTGTCCGGATGGGGGGTCCCATGTTTTTCAGTTTTTTTTTTTTTTTTTTTTGAGGTTTTCCCCTGAACCCCCTTCTTAAGGGCATCCGTTGATTTGATTTGACAAAGGGCAAAATGCAACAAAGTTTTGTTTAGTTCTTATTTGGTGTAAACAATAATTTCTTTTTCCTTAAATCTATGTAACAAAATTTCGTATTCTTATTTTGTACCCATTTTGACCGTTAACCTGCTAAAACTTCAATTACTTGATAACGTGGATGGTTACAAATTTATTATGTAGACATACATGGATTCCGAGATCCGAGCTATAATGGCACAATACATGCCATTGGACAACCAAGCGGAAGTTGAAGTTCATGGGACACATGGAAACGTGTAAATCAAGGCATAGATGCAAGCAACGAGAAAACAAAAACCGAGAGAAGAGGTGCACTTACTTGAGTTTAAAGATCCACTACCGTTATTCTAAAGGGTTGTGAATTTGTTGGTTTTGCCGTGCTTGTATCTTATGTATATTTCGGACATCATCTTGATGCATACAAAACTCTCGGTGACGAAAGATCTTTGTGATTGGAGTTTTTTTTATTTATTTTATTTATGTTAGCATATACTGAAATAAAACCATTTTATAATCTTTGTTGATGATGGTTGGATTTCGAAGCGGTGTATTTACTCCCGTATTTGATTGGGAGTAAATACGAGTAAAAGTATGTGTTTTCATAGTCCGATTCCTTGAGGTCGTTTTTTTGCATGATGTGGTGGGATTTTTGGTTCGAATGCTACTAGCTTGGTTTGCGGGATTTGGAATTCCAATCTTGCGATTGGTTTAAAGAAAAAAAGCCTAGAATTGAGAGAGATTTTGGTATTTTAATGAAATTTTACAAACATATGATTTAGAAATCTTATTGGAGTAGTTGGTATTTATTGTAATGCAATTCAATTATTTTTATAATACGTTTTTATAAATTATCTGTAAAGAATGACATTCAATACTATTTCAATTCTTTTAAAATAGACAAGCCAAAAATTACAAAACTTTAGGCGTTCTAGAAAAAAAAAATCGTCTTTATCAAAAAATAAGTTTTAAATGCATCGGATATTTTCATCTTTTATTAGAAAAAGGTCGAAACAAAGATTCATGTAGAATCTGGGGCATTTTGATAGGCAAGGTTTTGTACCAATTCAAATCATATTACGGTTATCGGGTTTATCAAGTTGTTCAAGAGTCTATGAGATTAGTCGAAGTATACATATACCGGTGCAGATACGTGTGATACTTTGGAGTTAACAAATGACACCACTCATCCAAGCGTCCACATAACAAAGAAAAAGGTCTACCCACACAAATACATGTGGTCATGTAATATTCTGTCCGTCCGGTAAGATAAGAATCTTCTGTGTCACTTGTTAGGTAAAATTTCTAGTCATTGTTGCTCTCTCTGTTACTCAGTAAGATAAGTGATATCTGGTAAGCGTTTATACGATAACTATTTGGTAGATGGGTCCTTAAACCGCATTTTATTGGAATGTTTTGAAACCGCAGTGTTGGACTCTTTTTATAAGCATGGCACGCTCCTCTTGTTGCATCATCTTTGTAAAACATGTTTTTAATTGGAAATTTTCTATGATTTGTAATGTTATATAGATATTATGTATGCCCTTGAAAGGATTGATGACTATATCCTATATCATCTTTTCATAATTTGTGTTTTATATTTTATGCTTAAAATCATCCCATTCAAATTTTGGATAGTTCGAGTCACTAAAGATTAATAACATCTCTAGAAAACTTGTTTTTTTAAATATACGGAAAATAAATAAATTCACACACCCTTCTCATCAAAGTTTGAATTCGAACACCTGCCAAAAACTACTGCTAGGACAAAGTCCTTATGGCTTCCTCTAGAAAACTTGTTGCTTTTTAAAAAGCCTTCATTTGAAAATAAGTGTACATGTTTTTTTTATTTTTGTCCCAAAATAAATATCACTTTCAAGTTTCAAAATAGATAATCTACCCTTAATTAATGCATAAACATTCAAGAGTTAATAAGATAGATACACTAATTAAGGGTAAATTTATCATTTGATTAACTAAAATATATAACAATTATTCATATCTAAAAGGACTAATGGATGACGTGTAAACTCGCATAATGTTCCACCTTTTTATCCACTAAGTTGAGGCCTTAGAGCATCTCCAACTTCTCTAAAATAGAGAAAAACCCAATTTTTTTCTCTAAACTCCTCCAACATCTTTATATCATTATCTAAAATAGCGATTTGTAGAAAAATCTCTAAATATAGAGATTTCTTTATATTTCTAAAATGATGAGAGAGAAATATTATTTTAATGATTTCCATAAAAAACAACCTTTATTATTTTAATATTATTTTTAGAATAATAAATTTATTGAATATTTTAATAATATAATTTTTAATAGATTCTCTGAAATAGAGAACTTGTTGGAGTTAAAAAATAATAATTTTAGAGATTTTGACCTTACATTCAGATGGACATGGACCATGTGGTGGAATATTCCATTTCCTTATGGTTCGAATCCAGACGTTCACTGGTCATTGAGTTTTATTAAGGGTTTAATATCTTGCCATCATAATTTGTCAGAATTAGTACCGAGTCTTATTAAGGGGTTAATATCTTGCGGTCATAATTTGTCAGAAGGTATAGCCTATTACACCCTTCAAAAAGAAAAGTTAAAACCATGAAAATAAATGCTAGATATTTGATCAATTTTTTTCCTATCTAATTGAATGTTGCATCAAAATTTTGTAGTTTGTTCGATAACAAAACACCGAATACAACGTCTAAAAATGATAATCACTCGTCCGCCAATTTCACGCCTTTCACTCAAATATAAGGAACCAAAAGACCAAATATTGTTAACTCAAGGGTCGATTGTTTAGCAAATTACAACGGGAAAAAAGATAACAAAATATAAGCACCTATTACGACCTTAAGTACCAGGGTCGATTGTCAACAATGGTCTGTGTTGGCTTTCTTATTTTTCATAAAACTTCTACCATTAATAAGATGAATGCTACTTCTTAACACGTTAAGTACCAGGGCAGGTCCGAAATTCTGCATTGTTGAATGAATTCAAGCTATCTCACAACACCACCACTACTAATGACACCGCCCATCATTTGAACTTCAAACCTGAAATGTGAATCGGTGTTTGTTAAAAAGGGCATAATCGTCATTTTGGTAACAAGATTCACTAGATGAAATGAAACATACATATTCACTCACTATATGAAACACATACTAATTCACCACATGAAATCCAATCGGTTCTTTATAGAACACATACTAATTCACCACATGAAATCCAATCGTTCTTTATAGAACATATACTAATTCACCAGATTTAAGGTGTAGTCTAACGATAAATTAGAAAAGTCAAATATGACGGCTGTAACAAAATCACTATTACGCCCTTATCTTTTTATTAATATTACAAAAATGCCACCTTGATTCGTAACATTTGATTAAAACTCTTTAACTGTTGAGATTAGTCCTCACGGTCCTCAACCTTTTTACAGTTTTTATTTGATTATCGCCCTACATATATGTATATGTGTATAAAGAATGATCTTATACAGTCGGCTAATTTTTATAAGAAACAGTCCATGTACGGTGGTGCTACCATTAATAAATAAATAAACCTCATGTTTCTTCTCTATGGCCGCTAATTGGATTTTAACATACATCAAGATTAAGATCGAGATTTCAAAATGACAAATTTTATAACAAACTACATGAACTAGCAGATCTATTCTTAACAAATAAATTTATAGCAGTTAAAAAGAATGGATACTGACCCTGCAACATAGAGTTAATTTTCTGGTCCACTCTCCAAACCCGATCCTTCTGTTGACTGTCCACGAGAGTATGTGATTCTATAGGCATAAAATGCCAACGCAGCACCACTGCATATTAAACACAAAAAACAAAGATAAACAATTAATACTAGATTATAAGTACAAATGATGGTTTTAAATCATTTGCATAAAAGATGGATAGCTAATTGTGAATATAAAACTCCCTCCCTTCTTCACCAAAAGAGATACTTATGTTTTGGAGTCCCACCTATATATATGCACCAAAATATGTATATATGCTACACAAATATATATACACACATTTATATACAATATATATAATACTAAATTAGTAAGGGCGTTGGTTAAGTGGTTCTTGACAGAGGAAGGAGTGAGACCGTAAGATAGGTTGGAGGAAGAGGAAGGGTCAAACCACACTTTTTGATTCAGAGGAGAAAGTACTAGCTTTTGGGTTTTAAAATATTAAAAGTACACATGGTTTTTGATTGAGAGAAGAAAGTACTAGCTTTTTGGGTTTTAGAATATTAAAAGTACACATGGGGTGATTGGGTTTTGAGTTTTAGTTTTAAAATAAAAAAAGACATTTATACTGTAACACAAGTCTACTGTCATAAAATTTATAAAAAAACCAAAAACCATTCCTAGAGCAGATCATCTGAGGGGTATTTATTGATTGAAAATTGGATCATATTACTGAATAGATCCAACAGATAAGCAGTAGTAGTATTTATTGGATAGAACCTATCTAATCCAATCATCCATTAGATTGAATTGGATCGGATGGATGATTGGATTGGATGGGATCGGATCCACCTAAATCCATTGGATTTCAAATGAACACGTCTAATAAATCGGTTGGACGAGTAATGAAAAAAACTACAAAAAGTTCGTACCATATATTATATTCAAAACAAAATCTTCAATCAGTTATTTTATAATCAACTGTCTCCAATAAGTCGTTATATTGAAATGATTAGCACGTAGGAGTTTACATACTACTTTTATCTCAAGTTCTCGAAAAACCTTAGAAGTTGTGGTTCACTAACAAAACTTCACCTCATTTAAATTGGCTTTAAATTCATGTAGAATTAACCTTTCCATAAGTACAGTTAACATGCCCATTGATGTAAGTTTTTTTTTCACATTACACCATGATATTGAATCAGAAGAAGAGATTCAAGAAATGGCAGATTTATTCATCCTTTAGGAAGTAAGCCATTCCAAAAAGATAAATAGAGGTGAAGACAACAATGATATTGTGTCACACAAGATGATTCAAAACCATGAAAATAGTTGTGCAGAAATATTTAGGGCTAAATAAGAGTGAAATATTTCAAACCTGATTATAACTGCAAAATATCTGGTGAATGCTGGCCTCTGTGGAGGACAAAATTGTGACAGATGTTAGTGTCAATGTGTCATGAAGATAGGAATACATACATATATATATGCACGCACACATTTGACAAAACAAACAGATATCTATATTCTATACATATCTATCTGTGCATGCGTGCAGGCGTGTGTGTATTCATAAATTGATATTCATACAACTATCATAGGAATCTTACCGTGAACACTAGGCGTAGATCCCTCAAAAACAATATTGTAGCAATGGCTGCAAAAGCAACAGTTCTTCATCAAACTCAAAATAAGCTACAACTGACAATACTTCATGACTAGTAAAATTGGATATAACAAATGTAGGCTGCATCTTTAGTTACAGATCCAATATAAAAATCACTAGTCACATCTAATTCAAATTTCAAAACATCAAAAGGAAGGGGTGGATAATTCTCATTAAGTATGAATTCAGGTAAATTAAAATGAAGCATCAAACATCGGTCTCATTCGGAATTACTAAAAATACAGAGAGAATTGCTTGTCAGCTTCCTGTTAATATAGCCACCAGTTATTAAATAGGTTATTCTCACTCTAGGCCACACTTATTCAACCACAAATATAAGAACGCAATCAATTCCTCCCTTTCTGTGATTTAAAACATCTTAATTTCAAACCTTTCATCAAATTTGTGTGGGAAGTTCATATCATCGAACTTCTATTTCTCATGATATTATGATTCTAAAACCATATATTATCAAACTTCAAACCATATTTTTCTGTTCCAAAATGAACTATTTTCAATGCCTAACACAGATTGCCATAAGAATAATATGGTCTCATTGACCACTTGGCCATTATTTGTAGTTAAACTAGAAATCTTCATATCACAAATATATTGTTGTGCTAAAGTTAGATACATCATTGGAACTAAATCACATACACAATTACACACTAATGGTATATAATCAAAAAGTAGATAGTAAGACACCAACCTGCCTGGCCTTTCAGAGCAATAGACGAAGATTCCCCTTTTTTCCATGATCTTAGACTATAGATAGCCAAGGCCAATAAAGTTCCACCAAGAATAACACCAAATCTAATAGCAGCAATGCTTCCAGTAATCATGAAGGAAAGAAAACCACCTGAAGTAAGCAGTGCACCTGAAAACACAACAATACATCAAGATTTAAGAACCACATTTAAGGAACTGTCAAATAGTTTGCAGGATATATAAATAATATAATGATGAATGAAAGAATAATCATACCATATGGGATACCAACATAAAAGTCAAGTACTTTCGATACATCTTTCAAGTCATCAGTTGAAGAAGCAAATGTTTCCACAATATCCTTCACTGGTTCAGGGGAGTTCTCTGCAGCTGCAGATAAATAGACTTTACCTTCTTCACTAAGTTCCTTTGCAATCACACTCAAATCCTCACTTGCTTTGTCAGCTTGGATCTTCAATTGCTCTGAGGTTTCCTTCAATACTACTGTAGCTTTCTCTAAATACACTTCGTAGGCTTCTTGGGAAACATTCAACATTTTCAATGCTTGTTCTTTATAAGAAGCTAAAGTTTTCTTCCAGGCTTCTTCAGATTCTTCAGAGCCCTCTTTAAGACGATTTGCTTCCTCCTGTATTTCAACATCTGAAGGATTCTAAAAATGCAAAAAGAAAGATTATTACCCTTCTGTTTTATGAAGAATGGGCAGAAACCTTGCTAACACAACTTCACTTCCTTAAAATGTATTTGACGACTATCTTTGAACAGAGCTTACTGTACGGCTTACAAGAACATATAAAGGCATTGAATGGACCATTAGTACTTGACTTATCAGAAGGATTTAACACCCTTTCTTGCTGAAGACAATCAATCATACAGACAATAAAAGAATAGCTAGACCACAGACTGAGCAGACAATCGGATAATCCCCACAAGAGATTCTCTCTATCTCTTAGGAGCTGTTTGGTTCATGGAATCTGATAGAATTGGAATGGCCAAATCCATTGACCAAATTCCTCTGCCATGTTTGGTTCACAGAATTAAATAGATGGAATCATTTCAATTCCAATGGATTCCTTAAGTTAAAGAATCCATCATTCCTCGGCATAAGAGAAAGAATTGAATTCCATCCCTTTCCATCGAACCAAACGCATAGTCAAATTCCATAAAATTCCATTCCAATTCCTTTAAAGTCAAATTCCTTTGATGGATTCCAATTCCACCAAATTCCATTATGTGAAACCAACACCCATTAATGATTCTAGCTTAACTTCAGAATTTTCAATCTCGTTTGCATCTAGCAGCATGAACCAATGCAATTTGATTGATAACACATTGATCAAGACAAACTCCAAACTTTAAAACGGCTGGAGCCTGGAAGTGTGCTAGCTTGCCACTTCATGCAACTTTGATTACTTAAGCATCTAAGATGCTAGGTTGTCAACCACAAGTACAATAACCACATTTTAAATGGACAATGACATGCTCATTCTATTTATTTGAAAAGAAGTCCCTGCATTTAGCATCTAAATCTCAGGTACTATATCATTTTTTCCAACTTCTCTTTCTTTTAATCTTAATAAAAATTGCTGAATTTTATTTCCAGCAATAAACTCATTTCAAACAAACAAGTACAACTATTTAATTTGTTCCCAACATCAAATAATCCAAGCATCCAAAGAGGTGAAACCAAAGAAGCATTATCCCTCAGCTTCAGAAAAAGAGCTGAACTTCAAGATATTGTCAGGTATACTACATTGTAAATGTAGGATATGAATTTTGGTACAAAAATTAAACCAACATTAAAGCATCGGTACTGCTTGCTATGAAGTTACTGTTGGTTTCCAACTTTATTGTTAACCTTGAAAAAGAGCCAAACTTCAATTTAATGTCAGGCATGCTACATTGAAAATGTACGATATGAATCTTGTTACAAAATTAAAACCCACATCAAACCATCGCTACTGTTTGCTATGAAGTTAGTGTTGTTTTCAAAATCTTATACCTAATCGTGAAGGTAAATAAGTAATTTTCCCTCAATGGTGTGGGATATTAACAGTATAGTAATCAAAGTTGGACTCACCGAGTCCTCATGAGACGCCGCAAACGAGAAAATCGACCGGTTGCGAGAATTTGAACGGGAGTGTAGCAAACCCTTGCCAAGTCCTCTCGGATAACCGGAAACAGAAACCGCGAGTGTGAGTACGCCGGAGCTACGAGGCCGGAGAAGAGGCCGGAACCGACACAAGGAAGGAGAAGAACAGACCGCCTCCATTGGAGCTCTCTTTGAGCATAGCTCGCTAGGGTTAGGGTTGCTAATTGTAAATGACTTGATTCCACAACTCATTCTGCCGCTAGGGTTTGTTTTTCTGTAACTGTAATGAGAGAGATGATGGTAAAGTGAGCCCTAGCGGATGAGAGGCGAAGGGAACAATGAGGAAGACGATGAAGTTGTTGAAGAATAGGGTGAAGGGGTGCTAAAGTGAGCCGGGGGTGCAACGGAAAGTATCTCTTTGTCGACACGTAATGAATTCTCACAAAGAGAGGCGTGCGGCCGACTAAATCCTGTACGATGTATCTCATGGTACAAACATGCAATGCACATTAAGGGTATGCCTGCATTAAATGATTGTACTTGGTGTTGTTTACAAAATATGTAACACCCGTAATTCCGTTGTTATTTATAGAAAAAAAAATGTTCGTAATGATCTGAAAAACGGGTGAGGAATGACCGAGAAAACGTTCGAGGAACGACAGGGAAAACGGTTAAGGAAGGGTCGAAAAACTTTCGGTGCGGGTCATTGGATAGTATGCAGCGATTGTGCCATTGGGCAGAATAGCATGCTAGGATCGCCAGGTAGAAATTGAGCCTCGGTACAATTGTCTGTCACTATCGCGGGAAATCTGCAATGCTTAGAATCGGGATTTTCTTCATTTGGTCGTAACTTCTTCACCTCTACTTCGATTTGGACGATTCAAGTTGCTATATCTATATTTCGAAGCTATTCAAGAGGGAAGCAATAAGAATAAGAGTTTGCTCGAAGTATGGGGTTTCTATAAGTGGAAAGGTAAGATTTTGGGGGTTTTGCATTATATTTAGGGTTTGGTTCGTGGATCTAATTTGGGATTGCTTTTGGTGTATGTTGGATTGTTTGTGACCTAGATGAAGGCTCTAGCGGTCGAATTTGGTGGATCTAAAATCTTCTTCAAAGGAAGCTCATAATTTGGAGTAAAACTCCAGTTTTAATCTAAAACTAATTTGTAAAAATTATGTACATGCCAAAAATGTCTATTTTGATGTATTGAAATGTTTTCCTTGATGTTTATCAAATGTGGTCATTATTTGATGAGGCTTACATTTATGTATAATAGGTTTATAAAACTTGAGAAATATTCGTATTTGAGATTTTTAGACATTTTGATAAAATAAAACATATGTGTGGATTTTTTTGATGATTTATCTCACAAATGGAGATTATCAGTGTTTATGCATTTTTGGTGTATTTTATTTATAAGCCGTATAGAAAATACATATTATTACATTGTGAGGCATTTTGAAAATATATATGTGAACATGATCTTATTTGAACATGGTTTGTCTCAACAATGATGTTTGTTTTGAGTAATCACATAAGTGTTGCATTGTTGAGCTTTTTGCTCGCTTTTGACTAAAATGAGTCTTGGGGACACTTGTCCTGTTTAAATTGCTTTAAGTCGAGGTTTTGGAAGTTATATGCAATTAAGGCAATTATTATGAAAATTACACATTTTAAGTGTGTTGGTCATTTAGTTGGTGTCATGTAATTTTAGATTGTAATGCAATGGATTCATAGGCATAAGACTATGTTATAATGGGATAGTATTCCTTGTATTGTAGCTAGAGACTCGAATCAGCGAAGGACTCGAATTAAGGACTTGGATACAGTTGAACTCGATGACCGTGTTATCCGTAGTGTGGATGTCAAGGTAAAGACTTGGATAGAGTTGAACTTGATGACCGTGTAGCCCATAGTGACTGTCATTTCTACTGAATAAGCTTAACTTGGATTTGGGAGATCCCAAGTGTTGGTCCCAAATGAGTCTACAAGAGTTCAAGGATATAGAAACAGTTTGTAGAAGGGGGGGGGGGTTGAATACAAACACAAGTTTTTTAGGTTTTTAAATGAGTTTATTTGTGTAACACCCTAAAATTTAGAGTAAAATTTAACAGAAATAACATGCGGAATTATAAATAAAATCACCCAATAAGTGGGGATGGAGTATGAAAGTTTACATCTAAACATGGATATTAAAATAACAACCTAATAATATATGCTATTTAGACTATAGATTACAATTGGGTGTTACTAATATCCTCAAAAGAATATTCTATTGCTCCAACTACGTATATGCTCTATGAGCATATCTCTAAAAAGGTGTCCTCTCTCTCGACACATCAACCCGCTCTTCTCTAAAGAGCCTCGTCAACTTGTTTACCTGCTAAACCACATTTAAAATCAAGTGTTAGGCTTACGCCTAGTAAGAACAAACAATTAAATGGATAGGCAGTTAAAACATTTAAAAGATAAGATACAGTGCGTTTATCCCATTCAACTTCACTTAAAATAACTTACTCTTGATGAGCAAGGATCTTTTAAAAACAACCGGGGGAGACCCGGTGTTCCATCCTTAGTGACGGATACCAGAAGTAGGTCACTACACGATGTTTGAGCTAACTGTAAGAGTCAATGGCAACCGGTCAATGACCGATTATGCACCTTAGTACACGGCCCCCGATGACTTCTTACGAAAGCCCGCGCAATGGTCACTGGCAACCGGTCTATAACCGATTATGCACCTTAGTACACGGCCCCCTGATGACCCCAAATTGCGCATGCATAGAGTCAATGGCATCCGGTAATGATCCGGCATTATACCCAACGGTAAGAGGCCCCCGATGACTTCTATGCTACCAAAAAGGGACAACAATCCCGTTTTAAACCGACTATATGCCTATGGATCCAATACATACTAGCCCTACGACCAAATACATCAACGAGACGTATTACTAGTTTTCCAACCTTGAAAACCCTTTCAATAAACCATTTCCTTTCAAATCCAAGTTTTACCAAAAACTAGGTCAAATCATTTTGAGTTTCAAAACCAAAAATTATTTCATTTTATAACCTTTCCAAGTATTTTAAACCATTTATGATGCTCATTTCATCATCTACAACAACATACTCAAAACCCTCATTTTGACCTAAAACTTCCAAACTTACTCAAATACACAACTACTTGAAACCAAGTTTAAGAATCAGCAAAATACTACATTTACAACAAGTATTTGAGTTCATAAGTTTAGATTTGAACTCACATAGCTAGGGTTAAGAAAACCCTAGAAAATCTCCCAAAATGGATGAAAATGGTGGAACTTGGTGGAGAAAATGAAGTAGAAGAAGAACTCGAACACTTGAGCTCCAAACCGAAATCCTCAAGCTAGATGCTCAATAAATGCTCCCAAGTTGGTTAGAATGGTGGTTCAAAGCATTAAAATCGCCATTAGTGTGGAGGAGAAGGTTATTGGTGAAAAATGAGTGTGAAAGTCAAGAAAAACGGATGTTATAAAAACTGATCAGTGCTCGACGCCAGATATGGACGCCAGTTATGTTCGTAACTGGCATTGGTAACTCACGCGGCTCCCATTTGACCAAACAGACTCTGACGCTAGTTGTGAAGCTAGTTACATTTCGTAACTGACATTGGTAACTCACGCGGCTCCATTTTGACCAAACATACTCTGATGCTAGTTGTGAAGCTAGTTACATTTCGTAACTGGCATTGGTAACTGGCCCTAGCCAAACAGAGTGTAAAGCCACTTAGTGGCGTGGGTTAGCTCAGCTGCAACTAGCACGAGCCATTTAAGTTACCCCGAAACTCCCAAACTTGATTTCCGACGCATAGCTTTGATCTTTTTCATCAACCAACCTATAACCCTTTTAAAACACGCATTTTCTAGAATTTAATATTTTATCTAAAAAAAATTCCGTGTGTTACAATCCTCCCACCCTTGAAATTGATTTCGTCCTCGAAATCTAAAACTACACAAACAAGCTCGGGTATCTTTTCTTCATATCTTCTTCTGCTTCCCACGTCACATTCGACCCTCTATGATGCTTCCATTGCACTTTAACCATGGTGATCTCTTTGTGTCGTAACTTCTTAGATTTGCTTTCCAAGATCGCTTCCGGCTCTTCCACACATCGGCTATTATCGACACGAATTTCCGAGAGAGGTATCACACTCTCTTCTTCAGCCAAACATTTCCTTAAGTAGCATATGTGGAACGTATGATGTATGCCGGCCAACTCGGGTGGCAGCTCCAATTTATACGCTTGCCGTCCCACTCTTTCCAAAATTCTGAACGGTTCGAGGAAACGAGGGCTAAGCTTCCCGCGTTTTCCGAACCGAATGATACCCTTCCATGGAGACACCTTGAGCATAACCCGCTCACCCACTTGGAACTCCATTGGTCTTCTCTTCTTGTCGGCATAACTCTTTTGGCGGTCTTGTGCCGCTTTTAGTCGTTCCCGAATAAGTTTCACCTTGTCAGTCGTCTCTTGTACAATCTCGGGCCCGGAGAATTGCTTCTCTCCCGCTTCTAACCAACATACCGGTGTCCTACATTTCCGTCCATAAAGTGCCTCGAAAGGCGCCATGCCAATACTAGAGTGGTAACTGTTGTTGTAGGCAAACTCCACCGACGGTAGATGCGAATCCCAATTCCCACCAAAGTCAATAACACATGACCTAAGCATGCCTTCAAGAGTCTGAATGGTCCTTTCACTTTAACCATCTGTCTACTGGTGAAAAGCTGTACTTAAGTTTATCTTGGTGCCCAACCCTTCTTGTAATCCATTCCAAAAGTTAGAAGTGAATCGACTATCCCGATCTGACACAATAGTCAAAGGCACACCGTGCCTTGCAACTATCTCATCCACATACAACTTGGCCAGTTTGTCAACTGGGCCGGCTTCTCGCATTGCTAAGAAATGAGCACTCTTCGTTAGTCTATCCACCACTACTCATATGGTATCATGACCTCTCAAGGTCTTTGGTAGCTTCGTCACAAAGTCCATAGTGAGGTGTTCCCATTTCCATTCCGGAATTTCCAACGACTGAAGGCTTCCATACGGCCGTTGGTGTTCCGCCTTGACTTGCAAACAAGTCACACATCTCTCCACATAGCTAGCAACATCCAACTTCATGACGGGCCACCAATAAGTTAACTTTAGATCCCTATACATCTTGGTACTACCCGGATGTATGGAGTACTTGGACTTATGGGCATCCTCCAAAAGTAGTTCTCGGTTACCCCCAATCTTAGGCACCCAAACACGCCCTTGAAATAGCTTCAGGCCACGACTATCTTCGGTCAACATCAAATGTTGTTTCACCATCACTTCATCTTTTAAGTTTTCCTCAAGTAGTGCCCTCACCTGAGCTGCTTTGATTCGGTCAATCAAACTAGACATCACCTCAATCCGTGTAAGTACGGCACGTGTCCCGCTACCGTACTCCTTCCTGCTCAATGCATCTGCTACCACGTTGGCTTTACCCGGATGGTAAAGTAGTTTACAATCATAGTTCTTGAGTAGTTCGAGCCAACGTCTTTGCCTCATATTCAGTTCCTTTTGATCAAACACGTACTTCAAACTTTTGTGGTCTGTATAGAGTGTACACTTGGTTCCATAAAGATAGTGTCGCTATAACTTCAAACCGAAGACCACCGCCGCTAACTCTAAATCATGGGTTGGGTAGTTCTTTTCGTGCTCCTTTAGTTGCCTTGAGGCGTAGGCAATCACCTTGCCCCTTTGCATTAACACACAACCTAATCCTATTTTCGATGCGTCACTGTAAACCACAAAATCTTCCGTCCCTTCCGGCAAGGATAGAATCGGTGCTTCACACAACTTCTTTTGAAGAGTCCGAAAAGCCTCTTCTTGCTTGTCGGTCCACATGAACTCCACGTTCTTTCTAGTCAAGGCCGTCAGAGAAGATGCAACCTTAGAGAAATCTTGAATAAACCTTCGATAATATCCCGCTAATCCTAAGAAACTTCGGATCTCTGACGGGTTCTTAGGCGGTTCCCAATTCATCATTGCTTCTATCTTGGATGGATCCACTTTTACTCCCTCATGGGTGACCACATGACCTAAAAATTGTACTTCCTTCAACCAAAAGTCAAACTTAGAGAACTTGGCGTATAACTTTTCTTTCCTTAACACTTCGAGAACCTCCCGAAGGTGTTGCTCGTGGTCTAACTCGTTCTTAGAGTAGACAAGGATGTCATCAATAAATACTATTACTGATTTGTCTAGAAAAGGTCGACACACGCGGTTCATCAAGTCCATAAATACCGCCGGCGCGTTCGTCAAACCGAATGGCATTACTAGAAACTCATAATGCCCGTACCGCGTTCTAAACGCCGTTTTTGCTACATCATCTTCCTTTACCTTCACTTGGTGATATCCCGAGCGTAAGTCGATTTTTGAGAAACAACCCGCTCCTTGTAGCTGATCAAAGAGGTCGTCAATTCTCGGGAGTGGGTACTTGTTCTTCACGGTCGCCTTATTCAACTCTCTATAGTCTATACACATCCTCATTGTGCCATCCTTCTTCTTCACAAACAAGACCGGAGCTCCCCAAGGTGACGAGCTTGGTCTCACGAAACCCTTCTCAAGGAGATCTTGTAGTTGCGTCATCATTTCTTGCATCTCAGGTGGTGCCAACCGGTAGGGTGCTTTAGCAATCGGAGCGGCCCCCGGTATAAGATCTATTCGAAATTCTACCTGTCTATCGGGTGGCAAGCCGGGTAAATCCTCGGGGAATACGTCCGGGAATTCACAAACAACTCGAACATCGTTTATTCTTCTCTTCTCTAACTTCGCCTCCACTACGTAGGCTAAATAAGATAGGCACCCCTTGGCCAAACACTTGCGTGCCTTTGCTAGGGTTAACAACGCGACTTCCCCCTTCCTTCTTTCCCTGTAGACCAACGCCATACTACCATCCGATAACGGAATTCGAATCAATTTCTTGGAACACAAGATCTCGGCTTGGTTCTTGGCCAACCAATCCATCCCAATCACTACATCAAAACTCCCTATCTCCATAGGTATGAGGTTTACCGGGAATCGCTTCTCCCCAACCTCTAGTGTGCAATTTCTAAGGACATCTCTAACCAAGACCTTCCTACCATCGGCTATTTCGACAATATAAGCATCCTCTAAAGTACTAACAGGTACAAGCAGTTTCGGGTAGAAAATAGTGGACACATAAGAGAAAGTAGCACCGGAATCGAAAAGAATACGAGCGGGTACGGAGTTTATGAGAAACGTACCCGTCACCACATTTGCCGCCTCTTTAGCTTCATCCGCGGTCATCTTGAACGCTCTTCCCGTCGCCTTAGGGACATTATCCCTCTTCCCTTGGCTTCCCCCCGCTTCATCTTTGGGCAATCCCTTCGAATGTGCCCCTATTCTTTGCATTCAAAACAAATAACCCCTTTAACCGGGCACTCGCGAGCATAGTGCCCGCTCTTACCACACTTGTGGCACCCTTCTGCAGACGAGTTGCATGGCCCGTGGTGCTTGTTCCGGCACTTGAAGCACCAATTAGGCTCCCTCCTATTCTCGGTCCTTCGATTGTTGTGGTGGTTGTTGTTGTAGTTTGGCCTCTTGGAAGGCGCGGAATTGCCTTCCCACTTCCTCTTTTCTCCACTTAACTTCCTCTCTTCCTTCCTTAGTTCATCGGTGTCCTCCACCATTTGACCTTGATCAATGGCCTCCCTTAAAGTGGAGGTCTTTGCCGTTTGCACCATTGCCATCATGTCAGATGGCAATCCTTTGATGTACGCCTTCATCTTCTCTCTCTCAGTTGGAGCCACATGCCCCACTAGATCCAGTTTCTCCACGAACAACTCTGTATATTCTCTCACAGTCTTATCTCCCTTCTTGAGAGCTCGGAACTCATCCACAATACGATCTATAGCCCTTTCGTTACAGTATTCCTCCAACACTTTCCCTTTAAAAATTTCCCAAGTCAACATCGATACAATCACCGGGCCAAGAGTTTTAGCGGTGACATTCCACCATCTTAAGGTCGCGCCTCTAAGCATCTGTGAGGCAAACCTCACCTTCTGACCTTCCTCACATTCACTCGAGCCAAAAGCTTGCTCGATCTCTTGAAGCCAGTTCATGCAGACCACTGGATCGGAAGTCCCGGAGAACTCGGGTGGCTTAGTGCATAAGAAGGTTTTATAAGAGCAGCCCTTCCCTGCTCTTCTCACTTCGGTCACGGGGGTTTCTTCAGTATTTGGTGCCGCCCCTGTTCCCCCGGAACCTCCCACAGCATTCTCGGCAGTTACTTCATGCCTCCTGACACTGGCATCTCTCTCCTCAAGCGCCTTAAGGAATGATTCATGTTGTTGACCCATCATAGTGTTTACCGCTTGCAACAACCGAATCTGAAGTTCATCTTGTGAACCCGCCTCCGTCATTAGAGGACCCCCTGCATTAAGATTGAGTGGCGGAATAGTAGACAATCTAGGCACGGGTATACTTGTGAGAGGAGGGATGATTGGTGGCGGTCGCGTAATTCGGGGTGGTTGAGTGACTTCTGCTGTTGCTGCCACGTCCTGATTCGTGACACTGTTGGTTGCTCCTTCAACTTCATTACGCGATCGGGTTCGCGTGTTCACCATCTTAGTCTGTCAAGATGATAAAGTAGGAGTAAGACAAAACTAACATAAATACGTATAACACATTTGTCAATCATCGCAACAATGGAAAAACGAGCATACTCACATAACAATATACCCAAAATAGCCTTAGCTACGTGATATCTTGAATATATCATACCAGTAAGAATTCCCATTACCGTCGGCTCTAAAGCTCTCCTATCTTAATGGTGTCTACCCATATCTCACAAATCCACACTTAAAGTCTCAGCTTAAGTCTAGGCATCTTAAATTCACACCTAGTTCGCTTAAACTAGAGCTCTGATACCAACTTGTAACACCCTAAAATTTAGAGTAAAATTTAACCGAAATAACATGCGGAATTATAAGTAAAATCACCAAATAAGTGGGGATGGAGTATGAAAGTTTACATCTAAACATGGATATTAAAATAACAACCTAATAATATATGCTATTTAGACTATAGATTACAATTGGGTGTTACTAATATCCTCAAAAGAATATTCTATTGCTCCAACTATGTATATGCTCTATGAGCATATCTCCAAAAAGGTGTCCTCTCTCTCGACACATCAACTCGCTCTTCTCTAAAGAGCCCCGTCAACTTGTTTACCTGCTAAACCACATTTAAAATCAAGTGTTAGGCTTACACCTAGTGAGAACAAACAGTTAAATGGATAAGACAGTTAAAACATTTAAAAGATAAGATACAGTGCGTTTGTCCCATTCAACTTCACTTGAAATAACTTACTCTTGATGAGCAAGGATCTTTTAAAAACAACCGGGGGAGACCCGGTGTTCCATCCTTAGTGACGGATACCAGAAGTAGGTCACTACACGATGTTTGAGCTAATTGTAAAAGTCAATGGCAACCGGTCAATGACCGATTATGCACCTTAGTACACGGCCCCCAATGACTTCTTACGAAAGCCCGCGCAATGGTCACTGGCAACCGGTCTATAACCGATTATGCACCTTAGTACACGGCCCCCTGATGACCCCAAATTGCGCATGCATAGAGTCAATGGCATCCGGTAATGATCCGGCATTATACCCAACGGTAAGAGGCCCCCGATGACTTCTATGCTACCAAAAAGGGACAACAATCCCGTTTTAAACCGACTATATGCCTATGGATCCAATACATACTAGCCCTACGACCAAATACATCAACGAGACGTATTACTAGTTTTCCAACCTTGAAAACCCTTTCAATAAACCATTTCCTTTCAAATCCAAGTTTTACCAAAAACTAGGTCAAATCATTTTGAGTTTCAAAACCAAAGATTATTTCATTTTATAACCTTTCCAAGTATTTTAAACCATTTATGATGCTCATTTCATCATCTACAACAACATACTCAAAACCCTCATTTTGACCTAAAACTTCCAAACTTACTCAAATACACAACTACTTGAAACCAAGTTTAAGAATCAGCAAAATACTACATTTACAACAAGTATTTGAGTTCACAAGTTTAGATTTGAACTCACATAGCTAGGGTTAGGAAAACCCTAGAAAATCTCCTAAAATGGATGAAAATGGTGGAACTTGGTGGAGAAGATGAAATAGAAGAAGAACTCGAACACTTGAGCTCCAAACCGAAATCCTCAAGCTAGATGCTCAATAAATGCTCCCAAGTTGGTTAGAATGGTGGTTCAAAGCATTAAAATCGCCATTAGTGTGGAGGAGAAGGTTATTGGTGAAAAATGAGTGTGAAAGTCAAGAAAAACGGATGTTATAAAAACTGATCAGTGCTGGACGCCAGATATGGACGCCAGTTACATTCGTAACTGGCATTGGTAACTCACGCGGCTCCCATTTGACCAAACAGACTCTGACGCTAGTTGTGAAGCTAATTACATTTCGTAACTGACATTGGTAACTCACGCGGCTCCATTTTGACCAAACATACTCTGATGCTAGTTGTGAAGCTAGTTACATTTCGTAACTGGCATTGGTAACTGGCCCTAGCCAAACAGAGTGTAAAGCCACTTAGTGGCGTGGGTTAGCTCAGCTGCAACTAACACGAGCCATTTAAGTTACCCCGAAACTCCCAAACTTGATTTCCGACGCATAGCTTTGATCTTTTTCATCAACCAACCTATAACCCTTTTAAAACACGCATTTTCTAGAATTTTATATTTTATCTAAAAAAAATTCCGGGTGTTACAATTTGGGTCACCGATGATTTGGTGATGAACCACCTTCCTTTATATGATTGATTTTTATAGGTTCTTTTGAAGGTCTGAAATATGCTTCAAGTATTGGAAAGTCAAAGATTATCCAATCAAGGGTTGTACATCAAAAAGTGGAATTTTGGATGTACCAACTAACTTCAATATTCAGATCAAATTGCCAAAGTCAAGATTGGGTCACCAATATAGTGGGTCACCGATGGTACACATTTATGTCATCAAAGTATTGAGTCATCAATACAAGATGAGGTCATCAAGTTAATACTCATGGTCAACGACACTATTATCTTGGTCATCGAAATTGCAGGTATCATTTCTAAGGCTGTACACTCTCAACACTTAGTGAAATTTGAAGTTCACTAAGTAATGTGTACACTTATCAATTCCAGCCTTACAAGGTATCCACCGATGTGATACATAGGTTCATGTATCACTTAGCAATTTTCAAGAGATAAGTTTTTGACTCACAACAAATGCAAGACACGTGGGCAGCAAGAACTTGGGCATTAAACCTTAAATAAAGACATTCTCTTTTATTTTTATAAAAGAAATATTTGTCTTTTAGCTAAAAGGTTTGATGGGACTTCACAGAGCATGAAGAAAAGAAGATAAAGTTATCTGACATTACGTGCTACAAAGAATGGTTCATCCATTATTCTAGTACAAAGGGAGTGGTTTATTCCTTTGTCCAGCAGATACACTTCCAGCTAATGAATCCTTGACAGCTGTCCACATGCATCCCATGCATGGGCACTATAAAAGGAGATGAAGTCCTTCCCATAAATCTCACGCTTTCAACAAATCTTCAAAGTGATTATTTGTTTGACTTCGGCAATCCTGTGTGTTATAACAGTCTTGTTTTAACTTCCTTAGTGTATAAGTTAATTATCGTTATCCGTGTTTAGTTTGTTAGAATAGTGTGTCTATTCTTTTCCGCAACAAACTTTCTGTGTGTAAATTTTTAATATTTATATTAAAAAATTTAAAAAGAGTATATTCTGTGTGTTTGTATTCAACCCCCCCCCCCCCTCTTCTACAAAACTCTCACTTGCTTAGCCATCTATCTTTGGGGACTAACAAGTGGTATCAGAGCAGTTGGTTTAATTCAATAAACCAGATCTGTGATGGCTACTACTTCGAATGTTGATGGTACTTTGCAGACCTCCTCCAGTAATACATATGATTTAGGATCCTTGGCCAAACCTCCAAGGTTCAACCCAAGTAACTTTGGGTTATGGAAAAATCGTATGTTATTATTCTTGGAAGGGATCGATTGCAGGTATCCCAACATTCTCAGTGAGGGACCTATTGTTCCTAAAATATGGGCTCGCTTTGGCCCTCAAAAAGACGCTGAAGGAAAAGACATAGAGTCAGATGATGAAAGGAGTGATAAAACTGGCAGATATATCATCAAACCTTCAAACAAATTTAGTGAAGATGATAAACGCCTAGTTGCTCTAGACATTAAAGTCAAATCTGCTCTTGCGGTATCTCTTCCTAATGAAGTGTATCACTCTCTTCTTAACCTCCCCACTGCTAAAGAAATATGGGACACTTTGAGTGTCTTATATGAAGGCACCAAAGAAGTCAAGAAATCTAACAGGATCTGTCTTGTTAGAAAGTATGAACTTTTCTCCCATGAAAAAGGAGAATCTCTCTCTACTTACTTTAATTGTTTTAACTGTCTTTTCAATGATCTCAAAGTTCTTGGACGAGTTTACGATAATGAAGAAGTTCTCTGCAAGTTCATGGATTGTCTCCCAGACTTCTGGGAAACCATATGTACTTGCATTAAGCAAACCAAGGACTTAGAAATAATGCCTTTAACTGCTCTCTATGGAACTCTTCTACATTATGAACAGACCAAAAACCAGAGAAAATCTCTTATAAAAGATATCAAATCTTCTTCTGTTGCTTTAATAGGTGATTCAAAATATTCTTCTTGTGTTCCTAGAATCACCTATCTTTCTTCTGAATCTGAAAACGATATTAAGGAAGACTCTTCTCATCTATCAGATGCATACTATAGTGCTGCTGATGATGAAGGAGAAGAATCGGCCGTTGACATACTTTCTGATAGTATGGCAATGATTGCTGGAAACCTTAAAGAATAAAAGATTTTCTTCAAACCGCTCTAAATTTAATAGAAAACCTTTTTCTCAAAAACCCTCTTCTGACAAAGCAAATGAATAATGCTTCAATTGCGGAAAGAAGGGTCATTTTGCTTCTGAGTGCAGATCAAAAGCTTCCTCTAATCTCAAATCTTCTTCTTCTTATGGCCATGACTTCTCCAAATCAGCTTCTAGAAAGCCTGAAGAGAGAAATAGCCACTCTTCTAAAGAAAATTCTGAATCAAAAGAAACCTCAAGATATAAAAAGTACAAAGCCAAATATAAGAGGGAAAAAGAAAGAAACCAAAGTAAAGGTAAAACTTTGGTTGCTGAGGCTCATTGTTGGGAGGATGAGCAAACTTCTGAGAGTGAGAGTGAGTATGTCACAAAGTGCCTCATGGCCAAAATCGATGAGCTAGAAGACATGGAAAAGTCACTCTACACTGCTCTTGTATCTGCTGAGGGATCTGCTTCAGGAACAAAGCCCCAGGTACATCCTTTTACCTTTTTCTCTGATGATCAAAAGGTTGATGCCTTTGATTCTTTAACTATTCACTTTTGCAATTTAAAGGATCAAAAGAAAAAGGCTGACATGCACATTAAATGTTTAAATGATCAACTTCTATCCTGCTTTTCTAAACTCAAGGACTTTGACAAAATGAAAGCTGATCTAGAAAACCTAAGGTATTTAAATGACAGGCTTTCTGAAGAGAAAACAAAGATTTCCAATACTCTTGAAAAGGAACAGGAGGTTCTTTCTAAATGGACTAAATCTTCAAAAAATCTAGAAAAGATTCTTCTAGATCAAATCTCTTGTAAGGACAAGTTTGGACTTGGATATGGAAAAGATGATCCTCAACCTTCCGACCTTCCATTTCCATCATCTGAGTGTCAAGGCTTTCCTGCTGGTTTCTTCTCTGATGACGATGATGATCTTTTAGATTACTCATCTGAGGATTCTACTTCTATCCACTCAATGGATTTGTTAGACATGCTAAAAGTAGAGTCCAATGCCAAAAAGTTTGGAGTCTTTGTTAAAGCTAAAGAACCCTCTCCCGAGTCTTCAAAAGTTTCAACTCTTCCAAGCTCCTCTTCTTCTTCTCCCAAACCTATTCAAAGACTCTTAAATTCTCTAAGTCTTCATGAGTCAAGATACTCCAAGAAGCAGCCATCAAATGTTCCTGAGTATCCCTCTCCAAAAAGATTTTCTCCTCAAAAGAAAAATTATTCTAAATCAAAATTTTCATCTAAAAGGAAATCTCAAATAGTTACTGATCTTATTCCTCGATCAGTGAACTTGAAGAAATCAAGAAATCCTGGTAAACGCATTCTTGGACCAAGACCAGGTGTCGGTCACCCCTCCTCTTCTTAGTCATCAACTTATGTTCAAAGTTTTGATGATATGGATTTTAAAAGGGCCTTTTCTTTAAAGAAGTGCTATAATTGTGGCAATACTCTTCATCTCGCTAAAAATTGCCCAAAAGATTTGGATCTTCACAGAAATAAAATGCCTTCTAATCCTAAAGGACCCACCTCAAAATGGGTACCAAAAGTCTAAATTTGTTTTTGGGTGCAGGTACCAAACAAAGATCATATATTGTACATGGACAGCGGTTGTTCAAGACACATGACCGGAAACAAACTTCTTCTCTCTAACTTCTCAAAAGAAAAGGGACCCACTGTTTCCTTTGGAGGAAATGGAAAAGGGGTCACCAAAGGATATGGTACCATATCAAATGGAACCATCACTTTCTCTAAAGTAGCCCATGTTGAGGGGCTAATGTACAATCTTCTAAGCATCAGCCAAATATGTGATTTGGGTTATAAGGTCATGTTTCAGCCGTGTGTGTGCTTGGTCTTTGATGTGCAGAATAAGATTGTACTAGCAGGAACCCGACTAAACGATGTATACATAATCAACATGAAGGAAAGTGCAATTGTAGAAGCTGTGTGTCTCCTCTCTCAAGAACTAGCTAAACAAAGTTGGTTGTGGCATAAAAGGTTCTCTCATCTTAACTTTAAAACCTTGAATAAACTTTCCAACAAAGAGCTGGTTGTTGGAATGCCAAAAATAGTTTTTGAGAAAGAAAAGCTGTGTGGAGCATTTGAAAAAGGAAAACTCACCAGAACTTCCTTTAAAACAAAACAATGTTCATCTATATCTCAACCTCTTCAAATGCTTCACATGGATCTGTGTGGTCCAGTAAGCACACCTAGTCTAGGTGGTAAAAAGTATATGCTAGTAATCGTCGATGAATTCTCTAGATATACTTCGGTGTTCTTTCTAAAACACAAGAGTGATGCTGCTGAAGAAATCATCAGGTTTACAAGAAAGATTGAAAATATGAATGGCAAACTGGTGAAGTCTTTCAGAAGTGATAATGGCACATAATTCAAAAATGCTGCTCTGGAAGATTTCTTTGACCTAAAAGGAATCTCTCAGAACGTCTCTGCTGTACGTACTCCTCAACAAAATGGTGTTGTTGAAAGAAAGAACCGGACGTTGTGTGAAGCTGCAAGATCAATGCTGAGTGAATCCAAGTTGCCAACCTATTTTTGGGCAGAAGCAGTTAACACTGCATGCTTTACTCAAAATAGGTCTATCATAGTCAAAAGGCATGACAAGACTCCTTATGAAGTTTTCTATGGTAGAAAACCTGCAGTTGACTTCTTCCATGTGTTTGGATGTGCTTGTCACATGCTAAATGACAGGGAACAACTTGGAAAATTTGATCCAAAGTCTGATGATGGAATTTTCATGGGCTATTCTCTCTCCTCAAGAGCCTTCAGAATCTACAACCTAAGAAGACAATGTATAGATGAATCAATGCATGTGAAGTTTAATGAGTTTGAAACATCTTCATTATCTTGTAATGAAGAAGAACTAAATCTATGGATAAACTCATGTGTTGGTGAAATTCCATCTTCCTCTCAACCCAATCCTTCAGATTAATAGGATAACAACCCTTCTCAGCCTCCCATAAACACCACCTTATCTTCAGAACCCTCTCTTTCTTCTCCACCTCCTGAAACTAACTCTACAGGAGACCTTACCCACCAAAACACCATATCTCCCACTAACCTACCCTCACCATCTTAAATTTCTACCTCATCCTCTTCCTTACCTCCTCCCTTGCCTCCTGCACTAAAGTGGACCATGGATCATCCAATAGATCAAATCATAGGTGATCCACAAGTTGGTGTAAAAACAAGAAGAGGCATAAGCAATCTGTGCTTATACGTCAACTTTGTTTCTATTGTTGAGCCTAAGCTGATAAATGAAGCCCTAGCTGATCCTAGCTGGGTAATTGCCATGCAAGAAGAACTCTCACAATTTGAGAGAAACAAAGTCTGGAAGTTAGTTCCTCGTCCATCCAACAAAACCATTATTGGAACAAAGTGGGTGTTTCGAAACAAGATGGATGAAGAAGGAACTGTCATAAGGAATAAAGCAAGGTTGGTTGCTCAAGGATATCGGCAAGAGGAAGGAATTGATTATGATGAAACTTTTGCTCCTGTTGCCAGATTGGAAGCTATCCGAATATTTCTTGTCCATACACCTTACAAGAATTTTCGGGTATTCCAAATGGATGTCAAAAGTGCCTTCCTGAATGGTGAACTAGCTGAAGAAGTGTATGTGAAGCAACCACCTGGGTTTGAAGATCCAGTCCATCCATATCATGTGTATTGGCTGGATAAAGCTCTGTATGAACTGAAGCAAGCTCCTCGTGCCTGGTATGACGCTCTCTCAGACTATCTTCTTAAAAATAAATATATACGAGGCAAAGTTGACAACACTCTCTTCTTCAAGAAATCACAAGGTAATATCATTCTTGTTCAAATTTATGTTGATGATATTATTTTTGGAGCCACCAATGAATCCTTGTGTGATGAGTTTAGCTCCCTCATGCAAAAAGAGTATGAAATGAGCATGATGGGGGAGTTAACTTTCTTTCTTGGTTTGCAAGTAAAACAGTCTCCAGAAGGTATTTTCATAAATCAAAGTAAATACATTAAAGATCTTTTGAAAAAGTTTCAATTTGATACTTGCTCTACCATGAAAACTCCTATGGCTCCTACTTTTAGACTCTTTTCTGATCCTGATGGTGTTTCTGTTAATATTACAAATTATAGAGGCATGATAGGATCTCTTCTCTATCTTACTGCAAGTAGACCTGATATTACGTTTGCTACTTGTCTGTGTGCTTGATACCAAGCAAATCCTAAAGAGTCACATCTGGCTGCTGTGAAAAGGATTTTTCGGTATCTGAAGGGTACCATAAATCTGGGTCTTTGGTATCCCAAAGACTCAGGTTTCGATCTCATCCGGTACTCTGATTCTGATTTTGCAGGTTCAAAAATAGACAGAAAAAGTACAACTGGAAGTTGTCAGTTACTTGGTGGAAAGCTTGTGAGCTGGTCAAGTAAGAAACAACATTCGGTGTCTACTTCTACAGCTGAAGCAGAATATGTGGCTGCTGGAAGTTGTTGTGCACAGATATTGTGGATGAAAAATCAGCTGTGTGATTATAATCAAATTTTCTCAAAGATCCCAATACTGTGTGACAACTCAAGTGCAATAGCCATTGCCAACAATCCTGTGCTTCATTCAAGATCTAAGCACATTGATATCAGGTATCACTTTATAAGAGATCATGTCTCTAAAGGTGATGTGGAACTACATTTCATTCCCACTGAGTATCAATTAGCTGATCTGTTCACAAAGCCCCTTGATGAAGCAAGGTTCAAGTTCCTCATCGGTGAATTAGGTATGATAAATATAGACTAATATATATATATATATATATATATTTATATATTATGTGTATGTATATATGATATACATTTATGTATATTATATATATATGTGTGTTATATATTTATATAAATATATGTTTTATATATATTTATATATATTATATGTATATATATTATATACATTTATGTAGATTATATATTTATATATATTATATATTTATATATATATTATATATTTATATATATTATATATTTACATATATGTAAGTCATATATATATAAATAATAATATATATATATATAGAGAGTCGGTGAGTATACTCACCGACGTGGCACCCCTTTCTCTCTCTCCTTCTTTCCTAATCACCTCTTTCATCTCTACTAATAAAACCATATCCCTAAAAACCATACACCATCTTCCCACAGCCACCAGCCTCCGCCAAGCACCAACTAGCCACCGACAATACCCACCGTCGCGATCACCTTCCGACGTCCATCCACCGACATCACTTTCCAAACAAGCCACCGATAGTCACTATCCATCCACCGAGAGCCATCCACCGAGAGCCATCCACCGAGAGCCACCCACCGAGAGCCACCGACGCCGACGTCACCTTTCATCCACTGACGTCACTTTCCGAGGAAACCCACCGTCGCTCTAGCCACCGACGTTTCTCTCTCTCAAGCCACCGACGGTTCTCTCTCCTAGCCTCTCATCCACCAACGCTCACCTCCCTCAGTGCACCAAGCCACCGACGTTGTGCGTTGAGCCACCGATGTCACACAGTCACCGAGGTATCTCTAAAACCCTTCACATTCTTAACCCCTTAAAGATAACCCTTAGTTTACCATTCTTGGTGACTAAGATTCATTGAGCTTATCCTTAATGACATCATCAACGTCATTAGTGTCAGAAAGCATGCGCCAAATTCAACCCTAAAACCCTTAGAATTCTGACCTTTCAATCACCTCAGGTCATCATTGTTTTTGAAAGTTGGAATTCCCTCTCATATATAACCGTTCCCCCCCCCCCCCCCCCCCCATTTCCTTTTACCTTCTTTATCGCATCCATTATCTCCATCTTCTTTCTCTCTCAACTTCAAGAACACACTTGCAACTTCCTCGAAGCTCTTCAATGGCGTCCCCATCAAACTCTCCCAAAGCTTCTGAAGAACAAACCCTCACCTTTGGATCACTCTCCTTCCCTGCATGCAACTACTTTGGTCGAATAGGAACAGAAAAAGCTCACCCAGAATACAATGATGTATGTTGGTTTCTTCAGAGGTGCCCACTTCAGTATGCTCTAACTGCAAAACCCAAGATGAGTAAGTTTCTTCTGGGTAATTTCTGGCTTACCTGCACATTTGATGCCTCCTCGGATCAAATAATGGCATATGTCCTTAGTGATGATGAACCTGACGTGGTCTTCGATGTTGAAGACGTACGTACCATTCTTCACCTTCCCTCTTATGACTCATATGAGACCTTTCCACTTGGGAACGAACACCAACAGGTGGTGTCAGTTCTAAACTATATTGAAGAAAAGAGGAGTCCAAAATCCAAGGGTCCTGGTACACTGCTAAGAAAGAATATGGGAAGCATTTGGAACTTCTTCTTTGCCCACCTTATTCTTTGCTTGAGCAAGAAGACAGGAGGTCCGGATCAGGAACCATCTCAGATCACTGAGCTGGCTCATGCCTTAATTTTTCAAAGGAGGATAGACTTTGCAGTATACTTCTTCAATGAAATGATCTCCTCCTTCTCTACATATCGGCGATCTCAGGTACCATTTCAGCGCCTTTTCTCCCTTATTATAAATGCCAAGCTTGCTGATAAACTTGATAAAAGGGATGATATTGAATATGATCTCCCTCTTCATCAAGTTGGCAACCAAATTATGAAAAAGGGAGTCTTGGCCACTGACAATCCTCTTAGACCTTCTATGATTGAGTTTGCAAGAAATGCAACTCTTGCTTGGGGTGAGAATGAACCCCGTCTTCGGAGACCATCTGTCACCGAAACCACTCCTGCACCTCGAGTCACTGATGTGCCCAAATCTCGAAAGAGATCCAAAGCGTCATGCACATCTACCTCCGCACCCACCGATGCCACGAAGCCAAAAGCACCTTTGGCTTCTACCCAGGCATCTAAATCCCAAAAGCGGAGAAACTCGAAAAGCCCCCCAAGGACTTCCTCAAAGAAGTCCAAGGGTACCCAAAGGGTCACAAGACATAAGCCACCTACCGACTCCCAAAAGTCAGTGGGTGTTGAAAAAATCCTCACTAGACCCAAGGAACAGTCAACCCTCCCAAGCTCCTCCATGCCCTCTCAAAAGGACATGGTTGTACAAAGGGATATCCCTATTATTCCTTCATCAACTTTTTCTTTAGTTGATGAAGAAGACTTGGAGTCTCCCATCCAAAGTACCTCTTCACCACCCCCTGAGCTCTCACAGCTCCTTTTCCACACTCCACATGAGAGTGCATCACAACCAGATGCACTTGATGGAGCATCCCATTTTACAGACTTTTTATTTTCCGATACTACACCTTGGTCACGTACATCTCGCGTACATGCCAAGGGTGTTCAGGAACCCATTAATGAGGAATCCCCTCATAGACACTCTCCTAAACGTGTCTCCCCCACATCTCATCACTCTCCGAGGTCCCCCCCAATTAAACTTACAGGTTTGGTGGATTACTCTTCTAGTGATGATGATGATGATCAGCCACCTAAACCTCAGCCAGCTGCTCCCATGACTTCTCAACAGGAGATGATCTTATCAAAGCTTTCACCAACTTTTCTCAGGAAACTATTCAAAGAGTTGAAGTTTTGGAAGATCATGCAAATAAGGAGATGGAAAGAATGACCTCTCTTTCTACTACTCTTAGATCAAGCATTAAAGAGTTGTCGGTGAGTCACCCAACTCTTATGACATGCTTGGATCTCTTGCACCTAGACGTCCTTGATCTTCAGCAGGGACTTCTCTCAAGTCAAGCTTCAGTGACCACCTCCATCCAAGAGCTTCGCAATGCCTCTGACAAACAAGCCACCGACATTGCATCCATCCTTCTGAACCAAAAGGCAATTTTAGAGCCTCTTGCCTCTCTTCACTCAAAAATTGAAAAGGTCCCAACTTCTCCTCCAATAGTTGAACTTGATGTTGGTGACACTTTCTTTAAAGATAAAGATCGGTTCGTAATTCAAAGGGTAGAAAAGAAAATGGATGATTTATGCTCTGAAGTTGCAAGGATAAGGGATTTTCTCTCTTCAGTGGGTTTCAAGGGTTCAACCACTGAGGGGGAGAGATTAGATAAAGCAGAAGTCACAGCCACCGATGCTACAGCCACCAATGCTGTAGCCACCGATGCAGCAACAACCACCGATGCCGACATTACAGCCACCACAGCCATCGATGCCGTCATTACAGCCACCGATACCACGGTCACCGTGAAAAAGCCAAGGGAAAGAAGCCTCTTTCTCAGGATGAACAGCGTGAAGAGCAAAAGAAGAAGAAAAGATTCAGAGGCCCTGAAGCAGACTCTCTTCGACTACAGCCTGCCCCTTCACTCACCGATCCCCTTGGAGTTATTCTTACTGAAGCTGAAAGGGAGGAAGCACTAAGGGCTCAACTTGAGTACGATCAGACAAATGTACTCAAGTTAGCTCAAGATGAAGCTACTCATGCCATGGTCTCAGATGCTCTTCAAGCTCAGAAAGATGAGCTTGAAATCATAAAGAAAAATTCTGAAGCTGTGATGACTGTTGCAGAAGCCAAGAAAACCAAGGAGGTTGATTGGTTCAAGAGAAGGCTGAAAAATAGAAAGGATGATTCTAAGATCATCGGTGCCACCATTCACCCTCCAACCAAAAATTCTCCTAAGTTGCTTATCACAATAAAAAGGGCTGACACTCTCAACAAAACTTATGAGATAGAATGGTTGGAGGTCTTGGGGATTACAGAATGGATGGAAATTGGCAATCATGTGTCCAAAAGTAAGAGTAAGTACAAAGAGTTTGTACTTGATACACTCCGAAAATCTTCATCAAAATGGTTAAAATTCAAAGGGAACATGATATTGCGGTTACAAGGCTAGAAGGGCAGCAGATGTATCTCATCCAGCAAGGCCTCACTGGAGAAATTATTCCTGCCCCAAGGAATAAGAAAAAGGATCACTTTTCCATGCTTCATGAGAGAAACATCAAAATAGATGCTTCGGGTATAAACCTCTCCATTCCAACTCCAGTCGCATACCCGGAGCAAACTATGATTACTGAACCTGAACTTGGGGTGTTCTTTGAAGACATCTTTGGAAACATAGGTTTCTTCAGAGCTTCTGACATCCCAAGGGCTCACAGCTCCTTCCTCTCTTGCAGGTATCATTTCTAAGGCTGTGATATCAAGTCACAACTACAAGGGTGTACACTCTCAACACTTAGTGAAATTTGAAGTTCACTAAGTAATGTGTACACTTATCAATTCCAGCCTTACAAGGTATCCACCGATGTGATACATAGGTTCATGTATCACTTAGCAATTTTCAAGAGATAAGTTCTTGACTCACAACAAATGCAAGACACGTGGGCAGTAAAAACTTGGGCATTAAACCTTAAATAAAGGCATTCTCTTTTATTCTTATAAAAGGAATATTTGTCTTTTAGCTAAAAGGTTTGATGGGACTTCACAGAGCATGAAGAAAAGAAGATAAAGTTATCTGACATTACGTGCTACAAAGAATGGTTCATCCATTATTCTAGTACAAAGGGAGTGGTCTCTTCTTTGTCCCACAGATACACTTCCAGCTAATGAATCCTTGACATCTGTCCACATGCATCCCATGCATGGGCACTATAAAAGGAGATGAAGTCCTTCCCATAAATCTCACGCTTTCAACAAATCTTCAAAGTGATTATTTGTTTGACTCCGGCAATCCTATGTGTTATAACAGTCTTGTTTTAACTTCCTTAGTGTATAAGTTAATTACTGTTATCTGTGTGTTTAGTTTGTTAGAATAGCGTGTCTATTCTTTTCCGCAACAAACTTTCTGTGTGTAAATTTTTATTATTTATATTAAAAAATTTAAAAAGAGTATATTCTGTGTGTTTGTATTCAACCCCCCCCCCCCCTTCTACAAAACCCTCACTTGCTTAGCCATCTCTCTTTGGGGACTAACAATTGAATAAACAAATTTACAGTTGCAAGCGGAATAAGAACAAGTAATTAAACCTATTCTATTACAACTTAAGAAATCACTAAGTTTGATGCACAAGGAAAGATAAGAAATAGTAGCAGAGGTTCAAGAGGAGAAATTGCATGCATGAAGATGAAGGAGGGGTCTTCATCTATTTATAATTTTATACTCGTTGCATTTAATGCAAGACAAAAGATATATGCAACGTGTCAAGTTTCTATTTGAAACTTGTCATTTGTTCAAAAAGCAACCATACTTTTGGTCATATATGAACAGTAACCAACTCTGATTTTATGAGGACATAAGAGGCAATCTGTACGTCTTTTTCTAACAAGGCATGAGAGTTTGACATTTGTGCATCGAGGATAAGATCAACTTCGATCTTGCTGAGTAGGCTCCACTTGATCACTGAACCAGAATCTTCAAGGATGAAGTCTTCGGGTATCATTGAGGCTTTATGCAAGATATCACACTTCAGGTAGATAAATGTTGCTATCACTGAACCTCTTTAGATCACGAGCTATTCATCTCTATCTTCAGCTAGGTCTTCGACTATCGCTGAATGGTCTTGTGGTGTGAGAGTTGTTCTTCATTTCTTCGGGGATATGCTAGTGTTCCTGATCTTCAGCGATCACTGAGTGCAATCAGTGTATGCTATCGTTAAATATGAACAGTTACCTATTCTTGGAATTTTCACTAAGTATTTAAGGAATCATATTCAAATCACTGAAAGAAGTTTGGATCAACAATCTCCCCCTATTTGATTATGATTAAGCAACGTAGGAAAATTGCTTGAAAGAATTAGTAAGGACTTAAAATTTTTACAGTAAAGAATTCTAAGTATTAATCTGTGAGATCTTTTTCAGCTAATATACTATCTGAATTGAGTTTCATTTATAAGGATATGAAATCACAATTTTTACAAGTGTAAGAGCTATAAAGTACATTCACTGATAATTATAGAGCATAATATCAGTGAGTAATAAGGTTTTTAAAAGTTATTAGAACTCATATGTTCATTGTATCTTTTTACTATTTTCAGGGATTTTTTCAGTACACAGATGAAGTAGAGTACTTCATTGAATTTCATTAATCAAATCAATCTGTAGAATTACAATTTGAAAATGAAATTACAATATTTAAGGTAAAATACAATATCTGAAGTAAACTACTAAAGAAAAAGAATTAGCAGTTGGGTTTTGGGTAGCGTTCAGCGTACTCTTCTCTTCTTTGTAGTTCTTTCTCATATATGCCTTTCTAAATTGATAAAGGGTCATTGTTTACCCAACAGCTGTAATACTGCAACTTGATGAGCCTTGTGGGAGCAATATTTACTTCCTTATTTCTGAGAAATTTTATTGACCCATCATTATCACTGGATGTCATCCCTGGCTCAGGAGTACTGATTATTTCAAAATCATCATATCTTCTCTGAAAAGGCAGGGATGTTTTGAGCATTGAAAGAAGGGAGAACGAGATGGGTGAAAAGACTTTCAGCATCAAATTTTGCCTCATCTTCATTTCTGAACGATGGACCTCCATCGGCATCAGACTTCGATATCTTCTTTTTGGATTTTGTAGGAATAGGAGGGACTGTCACATATTGAGATATCCTCTGCAGAAACTGGTCGATATGTCTCTCTACAACGTCTTTGAATTGAGATTTGGATTTCTGAATGGCATCTCTGATTTCCAACCATTTAGAGAAACCATAGAACTTTAGAAACTGGGTTCTTCTTTTTCACGTTTCTGTCCTCTGAACATAAATACTTTTATCTTTGGACTAGATCTTGAATTTCGTCCTTCGATAGCTGCATTTGTAATTGTTTCAGGAGAGATACGATAGTTGAGGCTTTTTCTTGCACCATTCCAGTTCTTCATCTCTGGGCTCTTTGGCTTCATGATTCTCTTTATTCAAGGCTTGTAGAATCTTTTCTTGAGCTCTGATAGGATTAACTTTTAAGTTATCAGCGAAGAGTTCCTTCTTTGCTTGGGCTTCAGCGGCCATGAGGCTTTGTTCATCTTCATGTCTGCGTACCTTGGATTTTATTCTTTCTTCCCTGACAATTGCTTCAGCGACCTTGAGACTTGCATGTGCATCTTTTAATTGTTGGTCTCTTATTCGCTGAGCTTCTAGAGCTTCTGCTCTTTCATCAGGGGTAAGAAATGAGTACCATGTTCTCTAGTACCACTCCCTCCCATATCTCTAGTACCATGTTCCCCCATCATAGTACTTCTCCAATTGTGTCTTTATGGAACTCCCATACGTTCCATAGTCTCACGCCCAAAGGTCTAAGGGTGATTACACATGCCCTTCTTATAATAATCGATTAGATGGGTGACCTAATCACCAACCCAACCTACCGTATATAGTATATGACTATCCTTTACCATGCAAGTCTCTTTTCACCATAAAATAAATTCTCCACATACATTAAACCATATTGAGCATTCCGGAAAAAATCTTGTCTCTAAGGACCATAATCTTTTTTAATACCCTATCTGACATTGGCCTCCTATGCATTTCTAAATCACTTCTATCTCTCCCCAAGATCACCATTACAGTTATAAATGGTTCTCATCAACCTTACAGTTTCTCCATTTTCAGAACACAATGTTTCTTATCCCTATAATTGCACCACCTCAACTATCTTAATCTCCAGCCCTTTAAACATTTACTAGTCCATAAGACAATCTCTCATCCGACTATACCTACATGAACCATCTATTCCATTCCATTCTCAAAACTAAAATACAACATATCACCAAAAACTCGACCATGACTTCTACAACAACATATTCCACCCATTAGAATCTTATATGACATTTATATTCTTAATCCAATGATTTAAGCTTAGGTAGCCACATATCCCAAGTATTCTTAAACCGTGTTCCATCTTCTCAATAAAACCAAACTTGAATACCCTTTTACTCCTTACTTAATTAACTTCTAGGACAACAACAACCTAGCTCACCCAATTTGAAGTCCCTTAGTACTCTTCTAGTTTAAGCTTAGGCTATCATCATAACCTAATTCGCTTAAACTAAGGCTCACAATTAACTTACAAAAACTCGTCATACTCGAGACTTCAATCGAACTAACGTCATAGGATCAACCACCATGTCTCAACAAACCATGTAAAATAATTGTAATATGCACCAGTATATATTTATAATAAACAAATTTGAACTTCGCATAGAGGAATCCTCATTTCTACATACCAAAAACAATTTGAACATATTTAAATGACGACCAAAGGTCTGTTAACTTTTCACCAACTCGATTACACACTATGGTTCTTAGTTTAACGGGTAATATCTCACAACCCTTGCAATTTATACAAATTATACAATCCACCAACACTTCACTAATACTTTCTTATCACATACATCTACTCCCATAATGTAATAAACTAACCAAACATATCCAAAACACCTCCACCACCGTATATCCATCATAATAGCTATACAATACCAGTTGGTTGGCTATATGCTTAACTTAACTCCCGATATTATAAGAATGCATCATAATGTACTATTGAAGATGCGTCTCCCTCAACAATGTGCCATTAACCTCTATTGGCATGATGAGTGATAAGAACCCGTGAATGAATTCACACACGAATATATAGATCTATAATCCCAAAAGATCTCTCAAGGTCCTTGTAGATAAATTTTTCTCCAATACTAACAACAACGATAAGACTCCGACACTACACCTTGGTAAAACTGTCATAGTTTATAACCTTCATCCTTAAGGATCTCCTAGCACTTACGTGCATACTTTAAACCAAAGTTAGATAATTACCTCCTCAAGCTCATCTATAATGGATCATATGTCACATAATAGTGCAACATCAAATCTTATGTGCAAAGCGAAACAATACTAAGTCATAATCGACTTGCATACTCTAGTTTCGTCTTGATCTCCACTCCTAATACACCGCTCAGTTTAAGTTTAGGTTATAATCAAAACCTACTTCTCTTAAACTAAAGCTCTGATACCAACTTGTAACACCCCATTTTTTTAAAATGAAATGCCACGTCATAAAAACACTCCAATAAATACTCCAATTAATAAACTAAAAACGTTTACAGCGGAAGTCTAAACATTCGAATTGGAATTAAAGCTTAAAAGATAACCCGTCCCATACCGGGCTAGTAACCTCCAAACCAAGACAACTCCGAAATAAAATAATTGTATGCTAAATAAACTCGAATAAAATAAAACTAAAATCCTCAAGCATGTCCCTTGCCCTTGTCGATCCCTGAACCTCCTGATCCTAAGATGTATACTATAGTCAGCTAAAAGCTCAGTGAGTTCACGGTTTACATGCGATCATTCAACACACATGCAATTACATATAAACATCAAGTAATTATAATATGCACCTTCATCAATTATAATTATATGCACTCCAATGAGATCTCTTAACTCCTCTCCCTTAGGTAGGGACCTGCCATGTCACAGGCATTCCCTGGGCATGTGAGTCCACAAAGAACTACTGCCCATTTCGGGTCGTGCCTCCCCAAAGTGTGACACATCGAGCCGGTATCCCATACCTCAGGTTAATTACATTTTATAAGCATGTCAACCCGCACCCCAAACTCTTTGCATGCAATGTATATAAAAATTTATAACATAAATAGCATGCTACACCATAATTTAACCACATGCATGTAATCACCAAATTAAAGTAAACATGCAATAATATCACCTCATCAAATAAACATATAGACACCCACACCATATATGTAAAAATACATTTCATACATATGTATACATCCCAGTGAAATCTCGTAAAAGACTCACCTGAGGTCGTAGTTTTGCTAAGATTCCGCTCCAAGTGGTAACCTACAATTTATAAACGAATAGCCAACTATTGACTAAGTTTTCTCCTAAAAGCTATCATGGTCAACAACCAACTTAAGGTCAACTAAGTGGCCACATAACTCTCTCCTTTATAATCATCCAAACACCTCTACTGCTCTACACATGATTAATCGCTTTATATACATTTTCCGAATAATAAACAATTATTAGAAAATATATTGAAGTCGTCCATCTAAATTAAAACATCGTAATAATGGTCTAATATGTAGCTTCAATTTATTAAATCCCATAAATTAAATTAATGATCTAACAATTTACTCCTTAGAAATACATGCTTAAATTAATAAAATTCTTAATTTAATTAAATAAGATTTAATCTAACATATTAAATAAATAAGGATTTATTTAATTTAATACCCTTAATTATATTATATCCCAATTAAATAAAGAACCCAAAATACAAATCTTATTTAAATATTTTGGGCCTAATTAATCCAACCCAAATAAATTAAACCTGTTGGGCTCATTTGTATTTAAATAAAACCAATCAGCCCATTTAAAAAGTCAGACTCGGCCCAAAGTCCAGATTTGACCCATGGACCCTTCACTCTATCAGCTTTTCTGCGGTCAAAGGACAGCCGTGTTTTTCTTTCGATTGGGGTCGTTTCTCGACCGTTTTTGGTGATTCTTTTTACAAAATAATATCACTACAATATTTTACATCCAATAAAACAAGAATCGATTAAAATGGTTCAATAATAAGTTCTAATTTTGAGGTCAAACTACTGGACGTTTGACTTTCGTGGTTCACGACTCTTTTTCCAAATTGGTGGTCTTCTAGACATCTTTTAAACCTCAAATTTTAACAGGACACGATACATATATGTACTAACACCCAGTAAAAATTAATTTCAAAAAGGATTAGAATAGCTACCTCAATTTCGTTGCCAAACTCCGAAAACGTAACCTCTCTTCTTGGCCGAAATCTCCTTCTATCCTTGCTCCAAAACCGAAATTGAATGAGGGTTTTCTTTCTCCTAACTACGGCACTACTAACCCTAAATTATGGTGGCTAAATGTCGATTTTAAAGGCTCCAATTTGACTTGGAGGCCAAGAGATGCAAATTTAGGGAAAGTCCAAATCTCCCTAAATCATTCCCAAAATTCAGCTTTCATAAATTGACAAAACAGGCCCCTCCACTTTGACTGTTCATATTTTCACCCCCAAGACACACTTTACATATATACAATTGAATAATTATTTAAATATTAATATTATTAAAATTTAATACTCTTATCACAATGACATCTTTGGTCCCTCTCCACCATTTCTTTAACATTTTTGGTCCAAATGCGATTTTGTTTTCATTTATTCACCCGTTTATTAATTAAATTCAAAATATATCATTTCCTATTTTATTGATTTTATTTATTGCAATAAAATCATGTTTTCCGAGTATCGACATTATAATCCATTATGTCGTTTATTTTTAAGGTTCTAACCCTCCATAATTATTTATTTTATAAAATCATAAATTTTAGAGTGTTACATTTATGTACACGCCTGTGAATAAGCCCTTCTTCCTCTTCAGACTCCGATTCGGATATGTACATGAATCGGTCTTCAGTGGAAGGTTCACTCACTGGAGGAGTTACCTTCGGGGGACAGGGTTCACTGAGATGGGGAGAGGAAGGTTCATCATTACTAACTTCATCAATACTTCTTATGAATGAACTATTGGTAAGAATAGTGAGAGGTAGGGATATAGAAGGTTGGGGTTTAGAGAGAGGGATGTAGAGTTCAAGAGGGAGGCATACCTCAGCGATATTGAGCTCCCTCTCTTTATTTAGGGAAGATGGATCAGAGTCCATCGGCTGTTTATTTTTCCCTAAGGGATCAGACTGCTCCTTATTAGGAGGGGGCCCGTCCCCCAAAGATTCTCTAAACACAATCCCTGATTGTGGACTGGATTTGAAGAAGTTTGTTGTTGCATCGTCATCATCGTCTTCTTCATCCCTAAGAATGAAGGGAGGGCTTCATTATCTTTTCCTTATTTGTTGAGAGCACGTCTAAAGGTAACGGAAAGCTTTGAAGCTTACGGATGTGAAGAACTTAGTACTTGTCTAGATAGATAATTTCTTAGTTGTGGATGTGTTTACTAGCTGTAAACATTGAGTTGTAATAGATTTTTGGTTTATTACTTGTTGGTTGGATTATATTATGAATTTTCGTTCTTGGTAAGTTTGGATCTTTACAATCATAATGGCTATAAAATGAATATTTCCAAATTAAATCGAGCCTAATGTTTGCTCAACAAATGACAACCCAACTGTCTAAACTTGATAATTTTAACGCTCAATATAAACTAAAAGCTTTGATAAAATTGAATAAATAGGTTCTTTTCAGATATATACAAAAAAAACAATATCAAAATTGAATAAATAGATAAACTTGAACAAATAAATAGTGCTATATTAAGTGCTTGTGGATATCATCAAAAATTGTTGTACATGGAATGAAGCATACAAGTTCTAGCATAATTATGGTGGTTCCTTTAACACACATAATTTTTCAAGAAACACAAAGTAGTTTCAAACATAAAGTAGTTTCAAACATGTTAAAAACACAAATTAGTTTCAAACATTTAAAAAACCGCAAATTAGTTTACAATTTACAAGGTTTTTAACTATCAACCTAAAACAATAAACTAGTTTATAGTTCTTCTTTCTCGACCTTATAATGTAAAATTAGTGTAAACCATATACCAATAAACCATATACCAATAATAATAAACTAGTGTCAAAATTAGTGTAAACCATAAACTAATGTAAGTCAATCAAGAAATGTAAACCAAAACTATTTCTCAACCTAAACCTTTTCTCAACCTTATAATGTAAACCAAACAAGAAATGTACCATATTTAGATATTCAAAACACCAACAAGAAATGTACCATATACAATCTTAACCGTCAACGGCTGCGAAGAGACGACTAGATGACCGACGGTGATTAGTGGTGTGGGCGGCAACGGTGGTGACGGCAGTGACGGTGGTGAGTCGTGACGGAGGGCAGCGACAGTGGGTTAGGGCCGAATATTTATACTAGTCGAGAGAGACGGTTGTTTGAGATCTGGCGATTTTAAGAAACTGGTTAGGGCCGAATATTTATACTAGTCGTCACCTACGGATTTCCGACGTATTAATTTCTATTTATTAAAAGTTTATATTATGTTATTTTAAGTATTATTAACAAAATAAGTTATTTAATTATTTGAGGGGTATTTTAGTCATCTTAAAAATATGTCTATTGTCTAAAATGACTAAAAGACCCCTTAGTTAATCAAACTTATCGACTATTAATTATGAAACAACAATGGGCCTTAATTTGCAGAATTGTTCGGATTTGAAATCCTAAGATTGACTTAAAATCCCATGGTTGATGGATTTGAAAATCCTTTAGCATGGGTTGGTATTTGAAATCTCAATCCCATGGATTTCATAAATTGCCTCTAAGGGGAGGGATCGTACGAGAACCACCTCTCTTTAAAGGAACAAAGGAACAATTTGTGGACCACATATGATGTGGGTCCCACATAATATTAAATCATTTCTAATTTAATATTAAATAATATTAAATCAGAAATGATTTAATATTATGTGGGACCCACATCATATGTGGTCCACAAGTGTCCCTTTGTTCCTTTAGAAATCCAAAATTCTCATTTGATCCTTCCTCTTGCCTCTAATCGAATCCCACAGTGCATCCTTGATTCCTCTTTTGCATTTCCCATCTTTGTTTATTTTCTTTTCTTATATCATTTTATACCTATCTTTATTTAGCTTTAAATATGTTAACTTTAATAAATAAATAAATAAAATGTTTACATCAACTTAATATGTTTTAAATTCAGATAGTTTACCCTAATTAAACCATATGTTGTCCGTTTAAGTCTAAACGATTCGAGCTACTCGAGCTCGTTTATCTCGAGCTCAAGCTTAATAATTCTAGAGCTCGAGTAGATCTCGAACATAAAATAGAACTCGTTTAACTTAACAAGCCGGCTTTATAACACTAATATTTGACTCGACTCGTTCGAGAACTCAATTCGATTTTTCGAGCCAAGTCAAACCGAGCCGAGCCATTCGAGCATACACTTTTTCAAGCCAAACATGCTCACATATTTATTAATCATACAATAAAAATATAAATATTATCGAGCTCAAGCCGATAAATTAGTTAATCGATCGTGAGTTTGAACTCATAAACGAGCATCGAGCTCAAGCTCGATAACTCAAAAAATATTTGAGCTCGAGCCTATTGTTAATTTTTCCAGCCTGACTCGATTAACTTTCTACTCGGCTCGTTTAGACCCCTACCCGATAAGAACGATGACAAATACCATGTCTTACCCGGTAAGCCGGAGTAATTACTTCTAACTGATAAATGTTTATTGTATAAATTCTTGCATATGATGCAGTTTTAATGGACCTTATCTCATCAAGAAAAAATTCTTCAAAAACAAACAAAGAATTACAAAAAAGAAAAAGTTAGATCACATTTCAAATCCTACAAACCAAACATGATTTATAAGGGAATGGAATTCAAATACATTCCAAATCCTACAAACCAAACACATTAAAGGATTTCAAATCCATTCCAATCCAAATCCCCCAAAAATAAACCCACAAACAAAACGCACCCTTAACGAACAATAATGTGCCTTGATGGGATTTAACGACTTTTAACGAACAACAATGGGCCTTGATGGGCTTTAACGACTCTTAAGGAACAACCAAGGGCCTTGGTGGGATTTAACTCTTCACGAACAACCATGGGCCTTGATAGGATTAAACGACTCTTAACGAACAACCATGGGCCTTGGTGGGCTTTAACGACTCTTAAGGAACAACAATCGGCCTTGGTTGGTTTTAACGACTCTTAACGAATAACAATCGGCCTTGGTTGGTTTTAACGACTCTTAAGGAACAACCATGGACCTTGGTGGACTTTAACAACTCTTAACGAACAACAACGGGTCTTGATGGGCTTTAACGATTCTTAAGGAACAACCATGGGCCTTGGTTGGATTTAAGGATTCTTAACGAACAACCATGGGCCTTGATAGAATCTAACGACTCTTAACGAACAACAATGGGTTTTGATGGCTTTAACGACTCTTAACGAACATTAGTACATAAATACGTACATATATATAGACACATACATACTTATATAGACATAAATAGTATAACATACGTATATGTATACATATACTACTTGCAACATATATATATATATATTTATCTACGACACACACATGGATATATATATACATATATACGACACATAGATGCATACATATAGACACTTACATACATATATTGACATAGTATGACGTACGTATAGTATACATATACTACTTGCAACATATATATGCATATGTGACATACACACATGGATACAAATACATATATACAACACATGGATGCATATGTATACAGATACATACATATATAGACATAGTATAACATACATATATGTATACATATACTACTTGCAACCTATATATACATATACGACACACATACATGGACACACACACACATATATATATATACACACACACATATATATATATACGACACATGGATGCATACATATACATAGGGGTGGCAATTATCGACACGACACGAAACACGACACGAACCCGACACGAAAATAAACGGGTTATGGTTGAAGTTTTTGACACGCCAACCCGTCAACCCGCCAAATAAACGGGTCGTGTTCGGGTTGACCCAATCGTGTCGCGGGTCGACCCGCCAACCCGCCAAGAAAAAAATAATTTTTTTAAATATATTTTATATTTAGTTATTTACTTAATATTTAATATTTTTTGAACGTTTTATGTGTTTGTTAAGACTTTTTGTTGAATTTTGGATATTTATATATGGCTGAAATTTTAGGTGACCTGCCAACCCACCAACCCGCCAACACGACCGTGTCCGGGTTAGTGTTGTGTATCTCGACACGATAAGCTAAACAGGTCGTGTTCGGGTTGAGCCTTCTTGACCCGCCAACCTGTGACCCGCCAACCCGAACACGACACGATTGCCACCCCTACATATACATATACACATAACAAATTATACAAATTAAAGGTCATACAAATAAGAAAAACTTGGAAAAACAAAAAAAAATACTTAAATCCGACGGATTTTAGATTCAAAAAAAGGAAAAAAAAGAAAAAGAAAATCGAACTATCTGCCGGAAATCCGTCGGTAAATTACTGACGAGAAGTAAATCATGTAATCCATTCGGTAATTATCGACGTATTTCCGATGGATATTTTAATTATTAATTATTAATTTTTTTAAATCTAAAAATCCCTTGGATTTTTATTTTATAATTTTTTGTAAATATTTATTTGGATCTGTCGGTAATCCGTCGGAATCCCATCGGTAATTAGCGATGGATTTTGTCCGTCGGTAAAGCTCGATTTTCTAGTAGTGTAGTTTGACTAGGTTCTAAACTTCCTAACTAACATGTTTTGTTTCTCTTTTTTATATATTAGAGGCATTTTTTTTACTTTTTGTCATAGACAACAGAAACTTCAGGACCAATCCTAATCGTGACATACCATAGATCATTTCATTGGTCCGTATTATTTTTGTATTTCGGTTGTTATGAATCGAACTTTGGGATCGAATCAATTCTAAACTAAACCATTATCGATGATTTTTGTTCATTGTTTTTTTATAGGTTTTGGTTGGATATGGTGTGAATTAATGTATACTCATAGAAAAAGAAAAAAGTTACCAACATAGGACAAATATTCGTCGACAAAAAGAGCAAATATTTTGTCCTTGAGGGCACGCAAACATAGGACAAATGGTATAACTTCAAAAGAAATAAATAAATATATTCTTAGAAAATAGAATTTAGGGCAAACGGTATTGAATATGGTATTTTGTTTTTTCTTTTTCGATGAATTTATTTTAAAAAACTCTTTTCTTATAGCAAGATGCCTAAAGGGAAATTAACCTAAACTACCCTTTTTAATTCACCTACCGGTCAACTTTCTTCCACACTCATAAAAAACCAATACCTTCACAAGTATTCAATCCGCAACTTTCGAAAGGGTATTTAAAAAAAAATTAATCTTGAGTTTTTCATACTTGAAGATCTACAAGGAGTAACACCTCCATAAGTTTGAAACTTGAGCTTTAACCACCTTAGAAATGATATGCCTCATTTGTAAGTTTGAAACTTGAGTTTGGTAAGAGGAGTGACATTTGGATTTTTTTTTAGGAAGAATTAAAGCTCTCTACTATAAAACAAATGATTTTTACTCACAAAAATTATCCAGAGAAATTTCCGTGGGTGATTACCCATGGATCACCTAGAAAATACCAATAGTTCGGTAAAATTCGATGTTTTTCGAGAAAATACCAACAGATCACTCAGAGAATCACTGGGTAATTTGTCACTGATTTGAATTACTCACCAGTAATTTGACCATCAACTTTTGTGACAGCTTTGTGAGGAATCACCCTTTAGCGACAGATTTTCCGGGAAAAAGTTTGTAGGCAAAAATCTTTCGTTTAGTAGTGTCTTGAACATTTGCAACGGTGTTGATTTTCTTTAAAAAAAATAGGAGAGAAATAATTAAAAGATGAATTTGGTCGATGAAAGCTACTACTTTTATTAATTTTTCTTTCTTAAATAGGAGAGTTTATTAATTTTCGTGAAACCCTTTTTTTAATTTAAGTTATGTATGTTTTCTTAATCACAAAGTTATAATGCATGTTTTTCTATAATTACATAAAAACATATAGTATATACTAAAATAGATTTTTTGAAAATACTTATGCCAAAAAAATTGGAACAAATATGTTTAATTTATATATTTCTTTCGATTCAGAATAAATATCTATAATTAAAAATGTAAATTAGTTTAAAAATATATAATTTTTAAATAGAAGACGATTTTACCTTTGAGAATAAATTAATAGAGATAAAAAAAATCTCGTAAGGATAAAGTTAGATAGTAAAACAATCATTTTTAAAAATACAAATACTAAATTTTTTTTTTTTGGATAAACCAAGTATAATTTAGCATAAAAGTTAGAGTAGACTACAAATTTGGTATTGTTGAAAGTAATTTCAATTTTAATCTTTTTAGTTTTAAAATTATAAGATGACAATCATGATTTGTAAAAACGTACCCGTTTAATCCATTCTTCTAACAAGTAACAACCATTAAAAACTTTTGTTATAATAAGAGACATTTTCTTTATTTTATCATTTTCTTGTCTTTTATCGAATCAAAATTGATTTGTGATTTTGGTCAAGTGATTTTTACTTTTTGGAAAGGGTATCGTAGGCATTTGCCTAGACAAATCCCCGATAATTTTAAAACTACAAAAGAATGCAGCCCTGAGATAATTCTCCAGTGGCCACAAGTTATTGCGTCTGGATTCAAACCTGTGGTAGATGGGTTATCTAGGCTCATTCCCCACAAGCCTTAACCAGTATGCCACAAGCCTTGTGGTTGATTGTGATTTTTCATTGTTAAAAACCAAAAAAATTCTATAAAAGGACAAAAAATGTCCTTGATTTAACGGAATTTGTTAACCACCGTTAGAGGAAGAAATCAAATTTAAATATTTTTACAAACCATGATAGTCATCTTGTATTTTTTAAATCGTAAAGATGAAAAGTTTTATTTGCTAAAAAAACAAAGGACAGGGACCAAATTTATAGTTTACTCTAAATATAATTAAAACTTTTGTGTGGAGTAAGTCGCCATCAAAGTAAAGGAAAAAGGAAATAAACCACATCACATGCAATAAGGAAGATCGAATAAAGTAAATCGCAAGCATCGTCATAGCGGCTGCAGCCTGAAGCTTCGCATTTGGCTTCATGGCTAGCAACTTCTAACAGTTTTTTTAAATAAAGAAAATAAAAATTTTAAACAAATATTTTACTCTAATAACTTTTCCATAATCATTTTTAAAATGGAGAAAGTAGAAGAGAAAGTAGTTTTTTCTCCAAATATGGAGTGCACTCCAAAAATGATTACCAAATGAGATGACCAATAGAAATTTTGAAAAATAAATATTTAAAGAGAGAAATAATATTTTAAGAGATGATGCAATATTTTAATATTATAATCAATGTTGGATTCTCCAAAATGGGGAATTTGTTGGAGATGAATGTAATTTTTTTTTTTGAGATTTTGTCTTTTGATTCTCCATTTTGAAAAAATTTAAGGGAATTTGTTGGAGATGCTCTTACGTTGCTCAATAAAGATAGCGACAGAGCAAACTTCTGGCATTATCTCGGGATTATTTTGTTGGGCAAAGTGCATGAAAATTGAAAATGGATTTTGATTTGGACATTCTTTAGGGGAGCAAGAGACCCTATAGTTCTCTCTGTATATATATTATGGACAAAAAACAAAGTAACAAGAATATAAGATAGTTTATAAGTTAATTTATAAGCTAATTTATTTTTTAAGTATATATTTGGCAAACTAACTTATAATAAGTTAACTTATTTGTTCCAATTATAAGCTAAGTTATTGAAAACTTAATTGAGGGTAATTTAATGAACTTTTTATTATTTCTTTCAATTATATTCTCGATTAATGTTAATTAATATTATTTTTAATTTTATTAATTAATTCTAATTGTAATTGTAATTATGAATTAATTTTATTTTCATTTTATGAATTAATTTTAATTATTAATTAGTAATTCATTTTAATTTTAAATTATTCACTAATATTATGTAGTTATTATTTAGAATTCTTACTTATACTTATTGAAAAATTATAATTAATTAGAATGTGATTGACTACTTATTCAGATTCATATATTATATGTAATGATTACTTAAAATTATAAACTAATGTAATTTTTTCTACACTTTATTTTAACAAATCCAAAATTTATAATATATATGATAATCAATTAAATTTTTTTAAATAAACATATTATATTAATTATTTGTTTACTATCTTGTTTGAATTAATACATTATTTTATTAAATATTTATTTTAATTATATTATAAGTGACTAATATTTCAAGAAGTCATTTTTTGTCATTTTACATGTTTTTCAGCTAGTTTTTGCCAAACACGACTTGTTCATCAGCTAGTTTATCAATCATCAACTATCTTATAAGTCATCAGATACCTTATCAGTTATCAACTAACTTATCAGTCATAAGCTACCTTATCAACTAGTTTGCCAAACATAATCTTGATATATGTTCCATGTCGATTGGATTCCTATAGGAAGGATAATTAACGCGAGAATCGTAAGAAAGGATCTCCACCCTTGGATGCACATTGGGATGAGATGTACTAAGATAAGATGCACCACGATGCATCGGATCAATGCATAGGTGGGTTTCAGATTAAATGTGATCAAGGGTCCAGATCTCTTCTTACGTTTCTCACCTTAATTCTTCTTCTTACACGATCATGCGCTTGTTCCGTGTAATGTATATTTATTATCATTATATTTATTGTAGATGTGATATCTCAAACATTTAAAATAAAATACGCTATGTAAAATAGGTTAGGTTACATTTTTCATGGTTTCTCATATGTAAACTAGTTACCTTAGGGAGCTTTTGGTATCTAGACAAGATATGATAGGATCGGACAGGACAGCACGAGACATGACAGAACAACAGTTCAGTATTTGGTAAGGCAAAACTGGACAAAACAAGACAAATAAAATGACCAATTTACCCCTAATGAGTTGTTTATATATTTTGATTAATAATGTAATATATGAAATTATAATAAAATTAATATTTTATATACAAAATATATCATTAGAAAAGAATTTCGTCAAGAATAAAAACTTTACGTAGTTTTCAATTTTATAACACATTAACTACAACAAAATCAAGTTTATAAGACATCAAAAGTGTTTAAGCATATTAATAGACTACTTTATAGTTTTAAACATTTGTTTTGTCTTATCTCAATATGTTGCAAGTCTATATGACGTTTTTGGACGTGTTAACAAACTTTTGGAACAGTTTTGAAACAAAGTGTCCAATTAGTCGTTTTATAGGATAATTCTAAAAAGTATTCAATAAATACGTCTTTTAATTACACTTATGTTATTAGATATTTTTTCAAATAATATTCTTAAAAGAGTTAACAGAACATTTTGTTTCAAAAGTCTCTTTAAAAAGTTTTTTAAAACGCTCAAAATCGTCATAAAAACTTTTAACAACACCTTTAACACTAGTACTGTTTGCAACTATAAACTTATGTTTTAATTATAAAATAATTTATTAAAACATTTATAAAAAAAATTGTGTACCATAAATCCGATTTTGTGTAGTAACTCTAAAGTTAGGTTAAATGAAATATGATAATTTTACTTTATGTTTTGCCAATCAATTTTTTTTGTAGTTAATACTTAAACGCCGAAATAAATGTCCACAATGAATGAAAAAATCAAACACTTTTAGATTATATAATAGTTATACTTTTTAATTAATAAAATGGTAATTTTACCTTTAATTATAAATAAATAAATTTTCTTTATTTAATAATTAAGGACAAAATATGAAAATAGACATTTATTTTTAAGAATAGACAATTGAAAAAAAACTAATTGCAAATAGATGGGTACATAATCGGTTAGTTTATAAAATTTTGTAAATTCAAATGAGCAAAACTTCGAAAAGTTTTGAATTCCATCGAAAAGATATTAAATTTGGTTGATAGAATATTGACCAATATTTAATGCCATTTTTACCACAAAAAAGTTAAAAGGAAATCTAATAAATTAATTTATGAGTTTCAAAATTTAATAGTAAATGCTATTTAAAATTTAAATCGATAATTTTAGTTAATTCCAATTTCCAGATTAAAAACCAAATTAAATACAATAAAAAAGTTACATAAATCTTTAATATTCCTCTAAAACAAAAATACTTTTTCTGAATACTTACGTTTTGCATCATGAACCACAACCTTTCATCGAATTTTAGCACTAAAAATGAAGTAACATGATACTTAAATCGAATTCGAAAAGATCTTAATATTTTCAAAATTTTAAAAATATTTATTTAAAAGTCTAACGATTAATGACTTGAATATTGTTTGTTTTATGGCTTTGAATATTTTCATCCCCAATTGGCTCCCTTCAAGCCATAGCCAAACCCAATAAAGCTAGCACCTTTCATCACTCTCAATTCAGGTATCTTGCTACAGAAAGAGAGAGAGAGAGAGAGAGAGAGAGAGAGAGAGAGAGAGAGAGAGATAAAGTAAGTAAGAGAAACATACAAGATTGTATATATATATATATATATATATTATACATATGTGTATGTGTATATATGAGGGTGGGGGTGGAAGAGAGTGTAGAGATAGAGAGATGGGAACGAAGGTAATGGAGGAAGTGGAAGTGGTCATGAAGAGATTTGGTGATGAGCAAAGCACATTAATGGATAGGTTTGAAAGGCTTTCATTTGAGGTACAATTAAATCAAGCCATTCTTGGTAGAAGTCTCTCTGAACCCAGGTATCAAGTCCCGCCACCGCGCCTGCCGCTGCAGCCACCACCGTCGACTGATCAAGAACCACGCCGCCACCACCACCACCACCACCGCCACAACCGGCGGTTGGGGTTTCAGAAGGTTTGGAAGAAGCTTTTTAAACCCATATTTGGTAGCAGGAAAGAAGAAAGAAAAGAAAGCATCCCAGATCCAAAGATTAATTTCAAGTTTATCAAGGCATTTAGTAGATCAATAAGGGTGTAATTTATAATAAGTTACCGATTTTTGTTTATTTTATACGATTTTAAATTTTAAATTTTTTTATAGTATAATACCCCCAAAGTTATATGTAACAACCATGTTATTATTATTTCTATATATTATACTTATTTAGAGAAATTAAAAGGTTGTTTTATTTCTTAATTATGGGTTGATTAATTACACCTTTTAATTTTGAATTTGATTATATAATTTAACTTTTTATAAGTTTATTGGAAAAGTCCAATAAAACCCAAATAACTTTTGTATTTGAAATGATTAAGTACTTGGATATTTTTTTGGAACAAATAAGCCACTGGACATTTTTAAACCTGTTAAATAAATTCTTGGAGTTTCAAACCTATTAGATACGCCCTTAGTTGATGTGCAATAAAAAGCGGACTGTGGAAAATAGTGGTTTTGTTTAATTTTCGTTACTGTTGTGTTGGTTTTGTTCTGTTTGTATCTCGCAAAACTCCTGCACACAACAGTAAATGGTAAGCTCGGCTGCAACAATTGTGTAATAGGGCTAGAAGGTTTTCTGGTAGTGTAAAATTGTCTGTACAGGTTTATTTTGGTGGGTGAGATATTTCTGCAGCTTCAAAAAAAAAAAATCTGAATCAATTGATTCAACATCTCATTATATATAAATTCATGGTAATATAATAAAGAAATTAAAAAATCATGGTAATATAATAAAGAACTAAAAAATTCATGACCATATACACACGTTTTGCGGCCACACTCAAAAAATTCTTCATCTCTTTCGGAAATTCATGTCCACACACAGGTTTCGCGGGAATGGAACTAAGAATTCAAGAAAAATTGACCCTAAGAACTCAAAAAATTGGAACCTAAGAACTCAAAATCGAACCTATGTTCGCCGGCCGTTGGTGGCGCGGGTGACTAGTTGCGTGAGCATAGGTATGCGTTTGGGGTTTTGGGAGATTAGGCAACATTTAGTTTTAGGTTTTTTTATTAATATATTTATCTTCTAATCAAGTTGCAGGTAACAAAAGGGACTTATTTAATAGGTTTGAAAAACTTCAATGATTTATTTAACATCTTTTAAAAAGTTCAATGGTTTAATAACTTAATCATTCTAAATATCAAAGTCCATTGGGTTTTATTGTAATTTTCCTTAAGTTTATTGGAAAGTCTAAGGGCCTCTTTACCCCAATACCTACGCAATGACCACTTATTGATAAGAGTCAACATTTTAACTTAAATTACTGGGTATGATCATCAATACCGTATCGTCTATAACAATTTACCGTGTAAGTGCTTACCGGGTAAGAATTGTCATCATCATTTACTAAGTACGACACTTCATTCTTATCATCGTTTTTATCGGGTAAGATTTTTTGTCCTTACCATGTTCATCTGATAAGGTACATGATTCTGTAAGTGTTAAATAAACACCTTGTAAGTTAAATCAACTTATATACAAGTAAGAATTCTTGTGAGCAATTAAAATGGCAACAAAGTGTGAATGTGAGTAATATGATTGGTGGGAGACAAAAAAAGTGTTAAGGACTAGATGAAATAAAATGAATATGACAAAGAATGTAAACGGGATCAAATATTGCATTGATTCTGTTTAGTTAATACTATGAAACCATTATCATATATAGATGTTTTTTTTGTAAATGATGTATAATACGGGGTCTAAAAGTAAAATAAAAAATTTAAGTTTGTATTTGAAATCTCGAAAATAAAAAATGGCAACAAAGTGTGAATGTGAGTAATATGATTGGTGGGAGACAAAAAAAGTGTTAAGGACTTGTAAACGGGATCAAATATTGCATTGATTCTGTTTAGTTAATACTATGAAACCATTATCATATATAGATGCTTTTTGTAAATGATGTATAATACGGGGTCTAAAAGTAAAATAAAAAATTTAAGTTTGGACCACATACGGAATAAGAACAAGTTTAAAACCTATTCTATTGTAACTATAAAAAAGTAAACACTAAGTTTGTATTTGAAATCTCTCCTATATATATATATAGGAAGGTTCAAATGAGAATTTTGTAAATTTAAAGAAATAAAAAAACACTTTGTGGACCACATATGATGTGGGTCCTACATAATATTAAATCATTTCTGATTTAATATTAAATTAGAAATGATTTAATATTATATGAGACCCACATCATATGTGGTCCACAAATTGTTCATTTGTTTTTTTAAAAATGGTGGTTCTCGTATGATCCCTCCTATATATATATATATATATATATATATATATATAGGGGCAAGTTCAAACGAAAACACTATCTATTTAAGAAAACAAGAAAACTTTTTTTATGTGCAAAATTATATATGATTCACATACAAAATCATAAATGAATAGCTGCGACTTAACCTGCGGCAAAAGTCGCGCGCGTCCATTTTTCATGTTAGTCAAAATCATATGTGATTTTGTAGATGAAAAAAGGTTTTCTTGTTTTCTTAAATACATAGCGTTTTCATTTAGACCTCCTTCTATATATATATATATATATGAAAAATTGATTTGTGGCATTGTCCTACCATTTTTATACATCAACCAATTAATTTAACATTTGAATGCAACTTCAAAAAATAGAATATAAAATATATATGTTTCATCCAACTTCAAAACTAAAATACAATTTGATGTTTCATCCAATTTCAAAATACAATGCAATTCGATGTTTCATCCAACTTCAAAATATAATACAATTTGATGCAACTAGGCTTATGAAAACCAACCAACTTCAAAAGGCATACCAAACGATTAATACAAAATATGTTCAAAGTCCAAATTCATAGGCTAATAGGATATAAGAAGTCGTCATGTACGATCTTTTCATGTGAGGTAACGTTAACATAAACATAACCATAACTTTAGGATATAAGAAGTCGTCAATTCGATGTTTCAAGAGCTTTACTAATATCACCGGTAGATATTCCAATTCCAGAAGTCCATTCGTAACTTCTTGCATCTTCTCGTCACTTAAAGAATTAGATTTGTTAGCATCGCTCAAAACATTGGCAATTGCAACATACTGTTATATCATTTGACCACAAATAGACTCAAACTTGGAATTACATTCACCGTAGAGTTGGCTGGATTCACTGTGTTTGCCGGAGATATACTTCTGAGAGAGACCGTATGAAGGGAAAAAGATAGAGTGCAAGGAGAGTAGGAGGTGGCTAAAATGGCTGCTTGCCAAATATTTCTTAGCCAAGGCGAAAATTAGTCGCTACCTAAGAAATTTAGGACCTCGACATATGTGGTTTTCGTTGCTATATTGAGTCTCCACCAATGTCGAACCAAAGTCTAGATTTTGTTATAGCAAGTTAGGAAGTTGTTACAATTGGTTGAATAGGGGTTGATGGCTTTGTTCATTCATTGTAAGAACTATAAATAACTCTTTTCCATTGTTGTAATCACTCATGAAATACAAAACATCTCTTTCTATCCTTCTTCTCCTCTCTAACCTTTTTTTCTTCTTCTCCTTCCTCTTTATTCTTCTTTCATATCCATTCTGAATTCTTTTAGTAAGCCCATTAAATTTAGCTTATTATTATATTTGTATTAGAGCTCCTTCTTGAGCAACATTGTTCGGTTTCAATATCTAGCACGTGTAACGAGAAAAGGACCATTTGAGCAAAGAATAATTAATTGAAGCCTAAAAGGAGAATTTGATGAAGATGATCCAAGCTATGGTGGATTTGACCGACAAGATGAAAAAATCCGAGACAATTCAGAGGGAAGACCTCCAAGGGTTGCTGATTCAAGACAATAGCCTTTGTAATGTTGTCGACGATCAAATAAATGGATTAAGCTTGTTTGAGTTGTTGATTCGGGACCTTATCCTTCGTAATGTTGTCAATTATCAAAAATTGAATTTAGCTTGTTTGAACAAGGTTGACGAGGCTGAAAATGGGCGAACAGTTATCTCGCTGTTAGGAGAAATGTATTAGAGATTATGCTAAATCAATCAAAGATTTAACCAAATAACCAGATTCCTGTGATTGAGTAAATCACTAGAATTAAGGGATTGATTTATATTCCGTAAATAAACCTCCATGTGTACTATATATATATATTGTTGTTTTGATCAATTGTAAAAACAAGCTTTCCTCCAAACATTTTCTTGTATATGGTATCAGAGCCCATCTCTCACGAGAAGATTCGATCCTCTTCTTTTTGAGCCGTCTTTTCCTTATCACCCATGCCTTCTACCGACTCATCTCTCACTTCCAACGATGCTAGCTCCGTCACGAACAACACCTCAAACCCACCACCCATCGTCCCTATCACTGCCCATCATCATCTCCCAATCAAGTTGACAACCTCGAACTACCCCATCTGGCGAGCTCATCTCCTAGCGCTCCTTAAAGGTTAGACCCTTCAACCGTATATTGACGCCGAAAAACCAGACCCACTACCTGTTCCTGCTACCCACTGGTTCCAGCAAGACCAACTCCTGTTATATGCCATCCTAGGCTCCACCTCTAGTGATATTCAACCTTTGATCTCTCAATCCTCAACGACAGCCGAAGCGTGGGCTATTCTCACTCGTACTTTTTCCAACAATTCCCGACAGGATGTAATGCAACTAAAGACAGAACTTGCACGTGCTACCATTGGATCTCATTCCGTCTCCGAGTTTCTTACATACGTGAAGGCACGCACTGATGAGTTAGGACTAATTGACGAACCTGTCAAGGCGGACGATTTAACCCTCTATGTAATCAATGGTCTCGGTCCTAAATTTTGTGATATCGTTGGACCCATTCGCACGCGAGAAACTTCTCTCCGATTTGAGGAATTGCGGGACCATCTTGTTGAGCACGAGATGCTTCTTCAAAACATGGAAACAGAAAACTGCTCTCTGTTAGCCACCGCTAATATCGCACAGACTGCTCCCATTCAACATCGTCCTTCTTATTCACGCATCAACACCGGTCGTGGGCAACATGCTGGTCGTGGCGGTGGGAGGTATCACTCTGGCGGTAGAGGGCGAGGACGCCACCAAGGGGGTCTTGACACTTCTTATTCTGGGGTAAGAAATTATGGCGGTTACTCTAATCGACCATCAGTTATTTGCCAAATGTGTGGCATTCCTGGCCACACCGGTCCTTATTGTCGTCGTTTTGGTGCAACGACAAACATGGCTTATTCACCCAACATCAAACCCCTCAACAATCTTGGCTCGTGGACTCTGGTGCCTCTCACAATCTCACCAATGATTTGAGTAGTCTTTCAATTCAGTCCGAGTATGATGGAACTGATGAACTGCAAATTGCGGATGGATTCAGCCTCCGCATATCTCATACGGGTATTTCTCACATTACATTACCTTCTCGTACTTTTTCATGACGTGATGTCTCGTGTGTGCCTAACGCAAAACAGAACCTTCTATCAGTTCATCAATTCACTAAAGCTAACCGAGTCTCTATGGAATTTTTCCCGTCCTATTTTTTGATTAAGGATCCCAAAACGGGGGGATCATCTAGCAAGAGGCCCACGTAAGGATGACATTTATCACCTTCATTCACCACTATCAAACTCGGTTCCCAAAGTTGTCGCCTTAGGTTTTCGCACCTCCTCCATCAACTGGTATGCTCGTCTTCGTCACCCCTCATTGAAGACTCCTACTTTTATTATGTTGAATTTTCAATTACTTGTTTTAAATAAGTCAATTGTTTTGGACACGGGGTTTAGTTCTTGCAACGATAGCAAGTCACATAGACTTCCTTTCAAGAATTCGTCTTTATATGCTACCTATCCTTTGGAATATTTATATGCCGATGTGTGGGGCCATGCGCCTGTTGTTTCGATTGGTGGTTGTCGCTATTACTTATTGCTTGTTGATCTCTATAGCCGTTATTGTTGCCTATATACGTTAAATGCCAAATCGCAGATTGAATCCATCTTTCGGCAATTCCGGGCTCTTGTCGAAAAGCAATTTCACACCTCCATTAAACACTTTTATACCGATAATGGTGGGGAATTTATTGCTCTAAAACCTTATTTGACTATGAATGGAATCACATGGCTCACTACCGATCCTCACACACCAAGACAAAGAGGGCATCTCCGAACGCAAAAATCGTCACATTCTTGAAGTTGCATGTGCTCTCCTTCATCATGCGACCCTATCCTAAAATTTTTGGGGCTATGCGGTCCAATCCGAAACTTATGTAATAAATCATATGCCTACAACCATTCTTGGGAATTGCAGTCCATTTCAGAAGCTATTCAAATCAGCACCAAACTACTTGAAGCTTCGCACGTTTGGTTGCATCTGTTTCCCATGACTTCGACCATATTTTCCAGGCAAGTTGAATTTTCCTTCGAAGCCTTGCATATTTGGTGGCTATTGTTCTAGCCAAAGTGCCTATCGATGCTATGATCCGGACACAGGTCGAGTCTTTATCTCTCGGCATGTCAAGTTTTCAGAGTTCACCTTTTGGCCGAATCCGTCTCCTTAACCGGATCTAGCACCTACTTCCACACCGATTACACTTGGCCTTCTGCCACAAAGACGACCTAAAACTATGGTGGACCACCCTGTACAACCGCCATCTTTATCCGATCCTTCAACCGCGACTCGATCCAACACACCCAACACAGAAACAACATTCCAGAGTACATTTTCCTCATCTGAGACTCCACTTTTTGTGGACCAATTGTGTCACGATAGACCTGCCCCGAGTATCTTCACAGCCCGTTCGTACCCGTCTCATGGTAACCAGGGTCCAAAACAATGTCTTCAAGCCTAAACAAATATTCTCGGCCACAAAGCATCCTCTACCACAAGACATTGAGCCTACATGCATCAGTCAGGCTCTTGCAGATCCGAATTGGCGTTTAGCCATGGCCGAAGAATTTACCACCTTACAACGCCATGACACGTGGACCTTGATTTCTCCACCTCCATGCGCAAACATTGTTGGACATAAATGGCTTTTTCGCATCAAAAGGAAGCCCAACGACACTATTGACAAATACTAGGCTTGCCTTGTTGCAAAAGGTTTCCATCAACGATCGGGCATCGATTACAACGAAACGTTTAGCCCCATTGTCAAACACGTAACAATACGTACTGTCCTCTCATTGGCTCTCTCAGCAAAGTGGTCGCTACGCCAAATGGACATCAGCAATGCATTCCTTCATGGGACTTTAAAGGAACATGTTTACACGACCAGCCGCCTGGTTTTGTAGATCCATTTAATAAGAATCATGTTTGCTTCCTACATAAATCTTTCTACGAGTTAAAACAGGCACCCCGTGATTGGTACCAAGCCTTGAGCTCTACTCTCATTTACTTTGGTTTTACCCGTTCTCGAGCTGACACCTCTTTATTCACTATTAACTGAGATAATTTTCGGTTAATTATTCTTGTCTACGTAGATGATTTAATAATAACCGACTCAAGTGATGACCACATCGCATCCCTCACTACGCACCTTCAAACTCGCTTTACGGTTAAAGATCTAGTATCACTTTCCTACTTCCTTGGAGTTGAGGTTGCAAAATGCAAAGAAGGCTTGTTTCTGTCGCAACACAAGTATACTGTCGACTTACTTCGGCGCCATAATATGGACAACGCTAAATCGTTATGCACTCCTTGCAATGCAAAAACCCAAGATTAGTCTGGCATTATTGATCCAACTGCATATCTAAGTGCTATCGGTAGAATTCAATATCTCACCCTCACCCGACCCGACATTTCCTTCACCGTGAATCGTCTTGCTCAGTCCATGGAATCTCCTACTACCGCTGCTTTGGGTGCTATTAAACGACTTTTCCGTTTTGTTAAAGGCATACTTCATCATGGCTTACTTTTGCGACCGACCTCCGAACTAACACTCACGGCGTACTCTGATTCTGACTTTGGTGGAGACCTTAAAAATGGCAAGAACACTTATGCCTATATCATATTTTTAGGCCAAAATCCGATATCAGTCTCCTAAGCAAACTGGAGTTGTTCGCTCGTCTACCGAAACAGAATATCGAGTACTTGCTTCTGCTGCCTCTAAAGTATGTTGGATTGTTCATCTATTCTGAGATCTTGGGCTGTATCTTCGGCATAAACCTCGTCTTCCATGTGACAACATAGGGGCGACACGACTATCGCTTCACCCAGTTCAACATTCTCGAATTAATGAAGCATATTGCCATCGATATACATTTTGTTCGTGACCTGTCATCAAAGGGACTCCTCATAGTTGCTTATGTGAACACTACAAACCAACTAGCTGATCTTCTTACCAAGTCATTACCTCATGCTCGGTTCGAATCCTTACGTTCCAAAATTGTCATCGCCGATGGCACGTCAATTTTGCCGGGGGGGGGGGGGTATTAGAGATTATGGTAAATCAATCAAAGATTTAACCAAATCACCAGATTTTGTGATTGAGTAAATCACTAGAATTAAGGGATTGATTTATATTCAATAAATAAACCTCCATTTATATTATATTTATTGTTGTTCTGATCAATTGTAAAAAAAAAACCTTTGCTCCAAACATTTTCTTTTATAAAATGTAGGTCAGTCTGAATTTGTCATTGATCTTAATTTGTGCAAGATTCAAAGATGATATACATGAACAAGTGTTGAATTCCTTCAGGAAGCCAATTTAAGCTTACTATTGGATATTACAAACTTAGGGATTAGCTGCAAAATCATTTCACCAGGTATCCGCTTTTTTAATGTAAGGAAATAGATCGATGACAGCGAGGAAGAAGTGATTAAGTTACCTAGAATTATTAGGCATTTACAACATAAGACAATTGGTATGTTTATGTTACCTTTAAAAACTTGGAAGATTATATTAGTGAACCATGGACGGACCCAATGAATTTTTTTATACGGTAACACCATTATATTAGTGAACAAGGGACGAACCCAATGAATTTTTTTTATACGGTGACACCATATAATATAGATAAAAAATAATTACAAAAACCACGGTTTTTATCAACTTATCTTCATGTTTTTATTAAAGTTCAATAACGCTCGATGCGTTTTTATCCTAATTCCATTATTTCAAGGGAATTTTAAAGTTTTTGTTTGATTTCAAGGGATTTTAAAGTTTTTTTATTGACTTCGAAGGATATTTTCGGTTTTTTATTTGATTTAAAAAAAATTGGTTTTTTTTGGTTGATTACGAGGACAATTGCAAACTTTTGAATATCATACAGTGTCACATTTTAAAACGATATGGTTTCACCTTTCATAAACCTAAGTATTTGTGTGTTTAGAACTTTATATTCTTTTTTATGCATTTTCTTTCAGACGTGCTATACGCACACAATATTTGATAATATTTCTTTGGATACTGTAACATACTACTATTTTTTTGATGGAGACGACGAACCCCTTTCATTCTCCAAGTTAACTGGAAAATGGGATGTAATATATATATATATATAATTATATATATTCATATAACATGTCTCCAAAAGATTTGCATGGATGAAAAATAAAAGTAAAAAGGAAAATATCTTCTAATTTTGAAGATTGGTGAGAATGGCACGTGTTTGGAAAGTCTACTCCAAAGTCAACAAAATCAAGCTTTTGATAGTGAAGTAAGCGGATGTACATGTATGCGGGTAAAGCTGCTTAATATCGCGCCTACCTTACTGTTTTGTTTTCATATTTTTGTTTTGGCCACTTACTTCCCTAAAAACAGCCGCCTCAATATTCTTTAGCGGTTACCATGCAGTTTTCTATTTTTCCTCTAGCAGCGATTCATTGACGGTGCTCTCCACATAATTAGAAATTATCTCCCAACAATATTAGCAATTTAGATTAGCAATTAATCTGTAATTTCTTCAACGATTTCTCCGGTTTCTCAAGCATTGTAACATCGATCGTTTATAGTGGACTTCTCGGTGGTCTCCTCCGCCCGTGGTTTTTCCCGTTTTAGGTTTCCACGTAAATCCGGTGTCGTTTTTATATCTCTTATTTTTCCGTCAAGTTACGTTTATTATTGTGTGGTTGTTTATTGTTCCGTTGAGAGATCGAGTTTATCGTTTCCGCGTACGAACTACGTTTTAAGTTTATTTTGGATCTTGGGTTAATTTCGATTAAGTTTCTACTTGATTCGATATCGGTTTTTCTGGGTTGAATCGAGTGTGGTGTGATCGTTATTTGCAACAAGTGGTATCAGAATTCTCAGTTTTGTTTGTGGATAGACTACGCTTGTGATTTATCGATTGCGTTTGATCGACATGTCAACCATGAAGGTGGATTTGTCGTTGCTTGATAGGAACACTCGGTTTCCTCTTTGGAAGATTAAGATGAGAGATGTGTTGATACAAATGGGTTTACATTGGTGTATTGAGGGTCATGATGCGATGCCCGAGGTGTGGAACGAAGAGGTAAAGGATTATAACGATTTGAGAGCGATATCTCAAATTCGCCTACACTTGTCAAACGAGGTTCTACAAGATGTTTGTGACGAGACTACTACGGTTGGAATTGTGGACGAAGTTAGAAAGTTTATTGATGACTAAGAGTTTACCCAACAAACTCCACATGAAACAAAGATTGTATGCTCATCGATTGCAGGAGGGTGGCTCCATTACTGAACACATCTCAACGTTCAAGGAGATTGTAGAAGACTTGAAGAACTTGGATGTGTCATACGATGAGGAAGATTTGGGTTTGATTCTCTTGTTTTCATTGCCACCGTCGTTTGCTAACTTCATGGATATCATTATTTATAGCCGAGAGTCTTTGTCGTTGGCGGAGGCCTATGCATCTTTGAATTCAAAGAACAAGATGAAACAGATTGCTAGTGTAACTAAGGCGGCTGAAGGCCTTACTGTTAGAGAAAGACAATCGGAGAGAGATTTCAAGAGCCCGGGGAGATCAAGGTCCAAATCCAAGGTCAAGAGAAAGTTTTGCAACTTTTGTAAGAAGAAGGGTCACGTTATTGATGAGTGCTACAAATTACAGAACAAAAATAAAGACAAAGGAAAAGGGTCCGCTAGCCAATCTCACACGGACGTAGCTGAAAATGATACGAGTGATTTGCTGGTTATAACGGATGTTGTGAATGTTTCACCACCCGAGTGGATTCTTGACACGGGATGTACCTACCATATGTGCCCGAACCGTGACTGGTTTTCTACTTATGAACCTAGCTCAGGGTTAGTTCAAGTTGGGAACGGTGGAGCATGCAAGATAATAGGTCAAGGTAATGTACGAATCAAGATGTAATGACGGGGTTATCTGGACTTTGGGTAATGTTAAACATGTGCCCGAGCTTAAGGGAAACCTGATTTCACTTAGTACTCTTGAGATCAAAGGCTACAAGTTCGTCGGTGAAGGTGGAGTTCTCAAGGTGGTTAGAGGTTCTCTTGTCTACTTGAAGGGGACTCGGTAAAGTTCCAACAATTTATATGTTCTGACGGGCACTACCATCATAGGAGACGTTCATGTAGCTTCTTTGTCTCATTCTAATGTTGATCAAACAAAGTTGTGGCACATGAGACTCAGGCATATGAGCGCAGCCGGTATGATGGAGTTGAGCAAAAGGAAGCTTTTGGGTAGCCAAGCAATTGAGAAGCTCCCATTCTGTGAGAACTGTTTTTTTGGGAAGAAAAAGAAGGTGTCATTCTCGAGCTCAACTCATACGACCAAGGCGATACTCGAGTACGTGCATTCTGACCTATGGGGACTGGCCAGAGTTACGTCACATGGTGGCACAGTTTACATGTTGACGATTTTTGATGACTACTCACGAAAGGTATGGGCTTATTTCTTGAAACATAAAAATGATGTGTTTGCTACCTTCTGTGATTGGAAGATAATGATAGAAAAGCAAACTGACATGCATGTCAAATATCTCCGGACCGATAATGGTCTAGAGTTTTGTTCGGCGGAGTTTAATGCCTTTTGTACTAGTCAAGGCATTACTAAACACCATACAGTGGTGCACACTCCCCAACAAAATGGTGTAGCGGAACGCATGAATCGAACGATCATGGAAAAGGTTTGATGTATGTTGTCAAACTCTGGTTTGGCAAAAGCGTTTTGGGCCGAAGCCGCATCAACTGCTTGCTTTATTATTAATCGCTCTCCCTCATATGCCCTTGACAAGAAAACACCGTTTGAGGTGTGGTCGGGCAAACTTGTTGATTATTCTAACATGAAGGTATTTGGATGTCCCGCTTATGCCAAAGTTGACAATGGTAAAATTGAGCCGAGAGCCGTAAAGTGTGTATTTATGGGTTTCAAATCCGGTGTAAAAGGGTTCAAATTATGGTGTCCGGAGACCCGAAAGATCATTGTGACTAGGGATGTGACATTTGATGAAAGCTCTATGTTGTGCAAGCCGACCGTTTCTGATCATCCGAAGGTAGATGTTACTAGTTCTTCTGAGGGATCTCAAATGGAGGTGGAGCTACCAGTTGGTTCTACGACGACGCCTCCTATTGTCTCACAATCGCCTTCGCCTTCGTATTCTAATGGTGAAGGTGACGGTGCTTCTAATATGCCACCACCCGAGCCACAACCTTGCATTAGTAGGGATCGAGGTCGAAGACAGATAGTCCGTCCTACACGGTTTGCTGAAGTTGAGATCGTAGCTTGTGCATTTACTGTTGCACTTGAGGTGGATTCAGTTGAGGATCCATCTACGTATAATGAAGCGGTGGATTCTAAAGATTCAGAAAAGTGGATAGTGGCTATGCATGATGAGATGGAGTCCTTACACAAAAATGGTACTTGGGAACTCGTTTCTCTTCCCAAAGGCAAAAAGGCAATCAAATGTAAGTGGATTTACAAGAAGAAGGAAGGGATGTCGAATGTAGATCCTCCCAGATATAAGGCTCGGCTTGTGGCGAAGGGATTCACTCAGATTCCAGGTATCGACTTTATAGATATTTTTTCGCTCGTAGTTAAACATTCGTCTATACGTGCTTTGTTGAGTATTGTTGCATTGCATGATCTTGAGCTTGAGCAGTTAGACGTTAAAACTGCATTTCTACATGGTGAATTGGAGGAAGAAATTTACATGGATCAACCTCAAGGATTTGTGAGTGTTGGTCAAGAGAATTTGGTTTGTAGGCTGAAGAAGTCGCTATATGGGCAAGCAATCGCCAAGGCAATGGTACAAAAGGTTTGATACTTTTATGACTTCACATGATTTCTCACGTTGTTTATATGACAGTTGTGTTTATATAAAAAGATGTGAAGATGGTTCGTTTGTCTACCTATTTCTATATGTGGACGATATGCTTATAGCCTCAAAGAACAAGGAAGACATCCAAGTGGTCAAGGATCAATTGAATACGGAGTTTGAAATGAAGGACTTGGGCAAAGCTCGAAAAATTCTTGGCATGGAGATTTCAAGAGACCGGAAGGCGGGAACTTTGACACTTAGTCAAAGGAGCTATATCGAGAAGGTCTTGAAGAGATTTAACATGGATGGTGCCAAAACGATAAATACTCCTATTACTGCTCATTTCAAATTATTTGCACGTCAATGCCCCATTTCTGATGAAGACAAAGATTATATGTCTCGGGTTCCTTACTCTAGTGCGGTTGGGTCGTTGATGTATGCAATGATCTGTACGAGACCAGCCTTAGCCTATGCTGTGAGCATGGTGAGTCGCTATATGGCTAATTCGGGTAAAGAGCACTGGAAGGCGGTTCAGTGGGTTCTCCGGTATCTATCGGGTACTAGGGACTATTGTTTGGGTTTTGGGACTTCAAGAGACGGCGTACAGGGGTATGTTGATTCTGACTATGGTGGAGATATGGATGGTCGGCGCTCTCTTACCGGGTATGTATTTACTATGGTGTCTTGTGCCATCAGTTGGAAGGCCGTTCTTCAACCGACGGTTGCTCTTTCTACAACCGAGGCTGAATATATGGCCGTTACTGAGGGTTTTAAAGAGGCGCTGTGGCTTAAAGGCTTGTTCAATAGCCTTAGCGGTGATGAGCTTACAGTGGACTCGGTATTCTGTGATAATCAGAGTGCTATTTTCTTGACAAAGGATCAAATGTTCCACGAGCGCACAAAACATATTGATGTGCGCTATCATTTCATAAGAGAGATCATTACTAAGGGAGACTTCAAGGTGAGGAAGGTTTCTACTCACGTTAATCCGACGATATGATGACCAAAGTTCTTCCGACGACTAAGTTTGGTTTGTTTACAAACTTGATCAGAATCCGTGGTTTGGAGTAGCCCATGGAGGGCCGGCGGAGGAGGTATGTGCTTGATAATCTATTTTTCGAGAAGTCATTTTCAATTAACTATATATGTTTTCGATGATGTGTTTTGATGCTTGTGTTGGAGCTTTGTTTCATGAAGAAGAAAGTTTGTTGGGATGAGGAGTCAAGTGGAGATTGTAATATTTATATATAATTATATATATTCATATAATATGTCTCCAAAAGATTTGCATGGATGAAAAAGAATATTAAAAAGGAAAATATCTTCTAATTTTGAAGATTTGTGAGAATGGCACGTGTTTGGAAAGTCTACTCCAAAGTCAACAAAATCAAGCTTTTGACAGTAAAGTAAGCGGATGTACATGTATGTGGGTAAAGCTGCTTAATATCCCGCCTACCTTACTGTTTTGTTTTCATATTTTTGTTTTGGCCACGTGACTTCCCTAAAAACAGTCGCCTCAATATTCTTTAGCGGTTACCATGCAGTTTTCTATTTTTCCTCTAGCAGTGATTCATTGACGGTGCTCTCCACAGAATTAGATATTCTCTCCCAACAAAATTTGCAATTTAGATTAGCAATTAATCTGTAATTTCTTCATCGATTTCTCCGGTTTCTAAAGCATTGTAACATCGATCGCTTATAGTGGACTTCTCGGTGGTCTCCTCCGCCCGTGGTTTTTCCCGCTTTGGGTTTTCCACGTAAATCCGGTGTCGTTTTTATATCTCTTATTTTTCCGTCAAGTTACGTTTATTATTGTGTGGTTGTTTATTGTTCCGTTGAGAGATCGAGTTTATCGTTTCCGCGTACGAACTACGTTTTGAGTTTATTTTGAATCTTGGTTAATTTCGATTAAGTTTTTACTTGATTCGATCTTGATTTCGGAGTTAAATTGAGTGTGGTGTGATCGTTATTTACAACATGGCATGAGTGAGAGCTCAAGCTCCCATATTTACAACATGGTCTTCAAACATTATACAGGTATGTGAAAGCATGGAAATATGATTTCTCAAAAGAGAATCATGAGATTTCAGTGCATTACAAAGATAACCCATGGTTCAAGCTTCAAAAGCCTAGGAGAATGGGAAAAAAATAAAATGGGAAAAAAGGAAAAAAAAATAAAAGATACAGCAGGTGCCTTATGGAAATAAAAGAAAAATAAAATGGAAATATGTTTTTAATGGGTGAACTAATAATCACATCTATGCTTAGGTGCCTTTTGGATTTTTATTGGTTTTCATTTATTAATATCTCATGCATCTAGATAGGGCATCTCATTTCAACAGGTTAAACTTTTTCCAAATTTAAATGCAATATAAATCTTCTATTTAACCATCTCTATAGATGTCTCCATCTTCCCTACCATCAACTTCTAAACAAGATCAATGTTGTATTCTTGTTCACAAACATGGGATGGCTGCTATTCATGTTATTGGTCCTAAAAAATTTATTTCAAGAGATCGGCTATTGCCATGTTAGAGATATATTGATCGGTTAACATAAATAGCCATTGTTGTCCTACAATCCCATTTTTTGGTGAAAACAGTTGCAGATGTTGTACCATCTCTTCTCTCTTCAATGGCTTATTTGGAGAGTAATCTAATGATGTTCTATTTATTCTCTCATGGTATTAGAGTCAAGGTCTAGCATCCTAAGGACTCAATACTCTGGGACAATATGTGTTCGTCTAGCCTCCATTGAAGGGGGTGTTAGAGTGTCAAATAGGCTAGACTTTGACCTATTCTTCTCAAAATATTTTGAAACCTCTCTTCTGTCCTCAAAGGTTCTTTTGAAGAGGAATCTAATATGTAAAATGCAACGAAATGACTGCATACAATACTTCTTCACTCCCTAGCCATGGACAATTTTGCTCATAACTTTTTTTTGGAAAGGGATTTTGCTCATGCCTTGTGTGTAATTTTTTGATCCAATACTAAAGGACTTGGAAAAGCTCTTGCACGCAAGTTTGTACTTTCTGGCGATCATGTGGTCATTGTTTCAAGAATGTAAGTTTCATAACCAAGAATTTAAAGTCATTGTTTTTTTAATAAAAACCTTATTGCAAAACATGTGTCAACAAATACTTATCTTTTGGTATTTTTTTAATTATAAGGCTTACTTGTTATTTAATTTAATTATATTGTATGTTCATTAAATAATGTTTCTTAATAAGAAAATACGTAGGGGCGTTTGGTTCACATCTACGGCAGGTGTACTTATTGCATCAATAATATGTCCTCAATTATCATCTGATTCCTAAAAACATATTCTCTTGATAAGTATAATAACATAAATTAATGGTTCTTTGATATTTAATACATATAATGTTAAAGTCCGATGTATTTCCAACATTTATTAATGACAGATAAGGTTTCTTCAAGATTGTACTCTAGATTCAGAAGTAATCTAAATCAAGGTGTATATTCGACAACTTGTTCTGAATCACCTTCTTGAATTACATTTAGTATTGATTGATGTCCTCAAAAGTTTTCATTCTTCTTGTTAAATGGGAGAACTAAAGAAGCTTGTAGAAGAAGGAAAATTTAAATATGTTGGATTATGAGAGGCCGGAATCAACCAATAAGGAGAGCCCATGTTGTGCACCCAATAACAGCTATACAGCTAGAATGGTCCTTGTGGACAAAGAGATGTTGAAGAAGAAATCATTCCTACTTGTAAGTTGATTATAATCTTGTTTCATTTTCACTCTTTTTTTTAATCGGTAATGAAGTACCCATAAATCCAAATTTCTTACCTTTGGGCAACAATGGAGCAACATTAAGAGCAAGAGTCCTTCCTTACGTTAGAAAACTATATAAGCTTTTTTTTTTTTTGATCTTTTCTTGAATGTATTAATTTTTTGGTATTTATCCTCTCTTTCTATCATTATTCGGTGAAGAAGTATATAGTACGGAGTTGGTTGTTCTATTCTTGAAAACTTGTTGGATTGTCTCCTTTTTGTAATTTATAAGAAAGTTTTACACCGCGTTGTATTGCAGCGGGTACATAACTAGTACTCAAATAATCATATATATATATATATATATATGCTCAAGCTTTTAATCGAGGAAGGAATGCACCAGGACATGGACTAAGTGATCGAGACGAATTGGGTCAACGCGGTACCGAAGATGGATCAAGGGCGGTGAAAGGAACGACCGGAAACGACCAGGTAGGTACAAGTCTGTTTTGATATTGAGCACAGACTTGGGATCACGTGAGACCAGCATGTTTTCGTGAGACCCGTAAGACCACATTTTTACGGTTGAAACTTCACAGCAAATCACTGTGAAGGTAAAAAAATTGATGTTTTCGTGTGACCGCTTTTTACACTTGAAACTTCACAACAAAACACCATGAAGGTAACATTTATAGAGTTTTTGCCGTGAAAATTAAGAGCTACAACTTATTATACTTAATGTACAAAATTTAAAGCTATACTAATTCCCACTAGTCTCTCAAATCACAATTAATAATTAGAATTAAATCAATTTTATTTTTTAAATTACATTACATATTCTTATAATTGGCTATATAATTTCATTCATATCCCTTACTTTTTATTTTTCATTTTACACATTTATCGTATTAACATAAATAATCATATATTAACCAAATTACATTAAAAAATACGTTTTTTAAAACAAATTATAACATTATAATCGTCTTGTCAATACCTTCAAAATGAGCCATTGAATATTTTTGGACTTAATTATATTATCAAATAAAATAAACACATAGTGAATTATTTTAAAAACTTACATTTTATACATTAGAGTTATTTAATTAACTTTTATGTCCTTTATTTTTTCATTTTCCATTTTACACATTTATCATATTAAAATACATAATCATATATTGCTAGAGTGTTTTATTTTAATTGTATTAAAGTTTGTGCTTAAAGTATAAATACCGAAAGGTATATAAAACTTTTATTATTTTGTTTTAACAAAGTTCACAGTTTAGAAAACCTAACATTCATATTCGATTAATCCAATCAAGTCGACTTACGTGATTCATTCATATCAATTGTTGTCCGTGTTAGATTGTGGAATATATTGCACTTATATTGGGCTCATAATTGGTACCAGAGCAAAGAGACAGAACGATTTGATCCAAATAATCCTTTTTTCTGTTTATCGTTTTTAGTGTTCTTCATCGATTTCTGTGAATTTATCTGAAATTGCTTGTCCTAATCGCTTAGATTACTCTTGTTGTTGCGTTTGAGTAGAGTTTTTCGCATCAAAATCAAAGTTTTCCAATCAAATTTTAAGTTTATGGCATTTTCGCATCTTACTTTTTCATCAAGATTTTAATAATTGCTTCAAATTAATCATTTTTACTGGTATAATCTGGGTTATCGACTGTTTTCTTCGTAACCGGACATCATTTGTCCCGTTAAAGATTGTTTTACCATTAACTGTATTTTACCGATACAGATAGAATTCCTATAGATTGACTACCGATACCGATAGAATTCCGTTAATTGCATTTTACCGATAGTAGAAAACTAAAAAAGAATTTGATTTGTAAATCGAGCTGAGAATAGGCGACATCCTTCTGAGTTCTCACCTATTCTTTATCTCTCTTTGGCCTTTGCAGCCAACTTCTTGTTTCTAAGTAGTAAATCCTTGAAGGGTAATCACACCAGATCAACCCATGTTTTAGTAACCATGGTTGACCTTGATGAATCTCAGAGCATCTCCAACAGGTTCTCTATAATTTCTCTAAAATATAAAACCAAATTTTAAAATCTCTAAATATAACTATATTCAAATCCAACAGATTCTTTATTTTAGAGATTTTAACATAAATTATATTATTGAAACTCTCTAATTTATCATCCCAATACACTGTATATAAAATAATAATAATTCAATTTCATTGGTGAGTTTAAATAAAACAATCATTACTCTTTCTCAACATCAAGTTTTATAGAATTCTCTAAACTTGGAGTTTTTTCATGTATTTTCTATTTTAGAGAAGCTGTTGGAGCATTATAGAGAACAAAAAGTTGATTTTCTTTATTTCAGGAAAGTTGTTGGCAGGAAAATCCCCCGGTTGCCCTAAGGAGACTCAAACCGACAACATATGAGAAGGAGCCCAAAACCCCAAACTTTTATTTGGCGGTTGAGCTCACTTGTTAAATCAACCAATCTTTCTCACTTGAGAAAATCGGTGATGAAATGGACAGTTTTTATGGTTATAGTTTCTTCTAGCGATAGCGAGTGTCTAATATATGTAATAAAAACAATGCAACCTAAATCAAGAATGATATAACTAACCAACAAATTCTAAAATCTCCAAAAGTAGAAGAACAAAGTAGATCAAGCAGCACAATCATTCATTAAAAGTTAATTCTGAAACTGGGAAAAAGTTCACTTGCAACAAGATACTAATAACAAATAACTCGAATAAGTAGTAGCATTTTCAGATACAATATCATCCAAACAAATCTACATTTAAAAACCCATTAGAAGCAACCCATTTCCATGCCTTCCTAATGTATCTTGAAACAAAGGCTTTTTCATCATAACTTGAATGATTCTTCATATGCAAATGCAACCAAAGAGGACATCCCACCATTACTAAAACTGAAAATAATGTCCCTATAAATGTCGTTAACTGTGTCAGGATATACAACATTATGCTCAAACTATGAACGATGATCCCTTTTGTATCCTTCTCAGAGATTGACTGAATCAAAAGAGAAAGGTTCCCAATCACCACAGTGGTACCACAAATTGGCCCCTAGTAAGATATCATTACAAGATAATACCATATATAAGACTTTCAAATTTAGAACAAATTGAAGCTCATATATTTGGTTATTTCTATAAGTAAGCAGAGTTTTCTACTGTTGAATTTGAGTCTTAGTAGTCTAAAACCAGTTGAATCCATTTGAATTTTGAACCACAGTTGATATGGCAATCATCAGAAATGCCAATACTCCCACAGTCCTAAACCAAAAAAAAGTCTACATTTGGCATACTTCAATGCATTGGCTTTAAGTGCCATCCTTCATCTTTACAGTAATATGTCTACAGTAAGCTGGGATTCCAATGTGTTTGATTATATAGTTTGCCTGCTCTCAGGGGCGGACCTGCAGTGGTGGCCATGGACCACCGTATTATTTCTCCGGTGATGGGTAAAAAAGTTAGGTTTGTGAACGGTGCAACCGTATCGTTTTGGAAACTTCAAAAGGGTGCACCTAAACTCTTGAAATCAACCAAAAAAAGGGGAAAGCCTATTGAAATCAATCAAAAAACCAAAACAAAAAAAAAACTTTTGAAATCAATCGAAAAAACTGAAAAAAAGAACTCTAGAAAATCAACCAAAAAAACTCTTGAAATCAACTGAAAACCGAAAAAGTCCCTTGAATCGATAAAAAAAAAGCCAAAAAATTCGCTCGAAATCAAGCAAAAAAAACTTTAAAAATCCCTCGAAACGGTGAAATTAGGCTAAAAATACATCCCAGCATCCAGCGATGTCGAATGTTAATAAAAACTTGAAGACACTTTAATAAAAACCGTGCTTTTTTATCTATATTATATGGCGTCATAGCCTGCTCTTAGAAATGGTAAATTTTAAACATTTTTTCACAGAAAGCTACTGTCTTTATTTTTAATTGTTCTCCTAAACCCTAAGATTAGATGATCTATATTTCCATGTGGACACTCTTTCATCAAGTAGTGCCTACCGATCCTCTGTTAGATGAAAGTTCCTTAGAATTTAAGACGAATTAGGCTGTCAAGATGGCCTAGAATGAGGGAAAATTCTTAGATTTATACATAAACAAGATAAATGGCAGCAGGCACAAACACTATAGCTCTGTACGTAATTTTGTCAAACACCTTATATGCAATGCAATTTAGCTATTGAAAAAACATACCTCACAAGAAACCCATTTCAACCGTTTGAATCTCGAGGGCTTGGGAGCAGCAAAAGCTTTTCTCTTGGTGGGTGTAGTCCGAAATTTCTCAATGAATCCCTTGATTTTAGATTTCAATGATTTGCTTCTGCTCGTCCGATGATTATTACAACTCAGTCGGATAAGTAGACACGAAATCTTGAGGAAAAGTGAGCATTGAAAGAAATTGTAGCAAGTGGGTAAGTATTTGGTTGCTTTGAAGTTGAAATCGAAGTTCTTCGCCTTTGCTTGTAGGTGGACTGTCCATGGCCGCTGCTCCGCCTTCATTGCGGACAGGAAAAGGCAGAGCTGAAGGCAGGCAAGCTCGAATTAAACAACTTTAATTATGATCTCATAGCCGTTAGTTAGATTTAGATTAGAACGCAAAATATTCAAAGCAAATTGGGCCCATAATTGGGCTTTTAGCCCAATAATTTGCATATATGTAGCCCATTTGCGTAAGATAGGGCCTATCGGACAACTCATTGAATAAAAATAAGCACAGGTTAGGACCGGATTAATATATGCAACATGAGAATATCTTTATTTTACGAAAACGTAGGGTTGTTTAAAAAAATCGTTGGTCCGTTCAAAACGGTCGAACCAAGTTAAACCGGACCGTTTTTGGCGCTTGAGCGGTCTGACGGTCCAGTCTGGTATGAGAAATAGCCAAACCGCTACGGTCCGGTTTGGTCTGCGGTTTGAACATTTTTTTGAACGATTTGGACAAAACCGACCGCCAAAAAAATGTATTAATTGTATTTATTTTTCATGTTGTAGGTTTTATTTTTATGGTCTAGTTATAAATAATTCGTTAAAGACGTTATGTTTTTTTAATTTTTATTTCTAAATTGACAAACTTATGAAATTCTTCAAAAATCAAATTCCAAACGGTAGTTCGCCTTGCTCGATGTCTGTCCCAAATACCAACTATTGTTGGTGGATTTTGCTTAACTTTTTCTTTTTTGTTCAATGTCTTTTTTGTAATTTTAGATATAAACGTTTATGTATACGATTTTATAATAGTGTTATATTGATAAAAATTTCATTTTAGATATAGACGTCATTTTTTTAGTTTAAAGCCAATTAGAGGCTCAAACCATCTAAACCGGTCAAATCAGAGCGCCTTTTGTGGTCCGGTTTGACCGGTTTGGTCACTTGATTCCAAACCGCTCGGTTTGAAAAAAAAGTAAACGGTCATAGCGGTTTGGTTTGTGGTTTGAGAGGTTAAACCGTCCAAATCGGACCACGAACACCCCTACGAAAACGTAAGAACAACTTATCACATCATATGTGATAATACGCGTGATATGAGACTTGGTGGTGTATGAATAGACGACTTGGCCTGCAATTTAGGGTGTCTTTGGACTTTGGTTCCTGCAAATTTTCCAGTTTTCTAGGAAAGTTTTCCAAGGAAAATGAAAATTTAGAACATCCGTTTGGTTCATTCAGTTTTCAAAAAAATTCATTTTCTAAAATCCTATGTAAATTAGAAAACTAGTTTTAATAGTTTTCCAAATTTTTATCTTCTAAAAACTTTTTTAGCGACATTTTGACCCACGGTCAAAGCCCATACATTTCTAAAACACAGACAAGCCCTATTGGTATCTTCCTCATCGCTTCAACATCTCTACGATTTCTTTCCCATCGCAGCTTTCGATTCACCGCACCAGAGCGCCAAGCCAAAAATTGCCGGACATTTATCTCGTTGGAGCACCGGTTGGTATTGTAATATTTGAAAAAATGGAAAGTGATAGAAAATACACAACTAAACGCGTTTTCTAATTTTCTAAAAATGGAAAATGAAAACTCCCTCATTTCAACCAAACGCGTTTTCTAAAAATTTTATTGAAAACTGAGAATGAAAACTCAACTCCATTTTCTGTAAACGTTTTCTAGGAAAATGAAAACAGTTTTCCGGAACCAAACGCACCCTAAGGTTACGCCAACGATCGTTTGCATGTCTGATTTAATATTACATGTGATGAATTATAGTATCACATTAAAACAATCTTACCATATCCATATGCGATAATACAAGTGACGAACCCCTGTATATTGAAGAATGATGTAAAAGTTATTATAGCATTACGTAGTTAGATTTGGTCTTGTAATCATTTCAATATTCAACTAGGAGGTGGGGCAACTAGCTAGCCTATCCTTCAGTTGTCGATAGAGTAAGAGGGAAAGCTATGAATCTAAGAGCAACGTGCTACTCAACGTAGTAGGATCGGGTCATCAAATTGGGGTTGCCAAAGGGAACGCCATCTTGTTCAAGCACATGAACTCTGCTAATGACTAATATACACATCATTAAGGGTAATACTTTTTTTATCAGGATGAAAAATGGTAGATTAGGTCAGTTTATAGAACCCTTCGGCCAATAGTATTGATATGAAGATGTCATTTTGCTCGAGTAAGGCCATTAGCCGTTTCCAAGCCATCTAAACATTAATTGTTATCTATGTTACATGATAAATAGTTATTGAATTTTTAATATATCTCGAGAAATAACCGATTCGTCCATAACATTTTTTTTACATTTAGATGGTAATAATATTTTGCTAATTTTTGATAGTTAAAACTAGAAATTAAGAGCGACAATGATCTAATTAAGATTATTTGATCGCTCAAACCATGTGTTCGCCAGGGGTGTTGAGCACTGGTTGTGATATGGCAACAACGCTATCAACCGGGTGTTCAAGCAAACAATTGCGACAATTGGGACAAGAAGAATGTGACTCAAACCACTTGTCTATGCACCCGACATGAAACTCATGGCTACAGTGCGGCAATACTCGAACATTTTGTCCATCTTCAAAATCTTCAAGACATATGGTGCATTCTGTAACTGAAATCTTCACTTCTGATCCAAGCACCCGTGTGGAAATCTGAACAACAACAGATTTTTTAAGATCAACAGAGTCTTCTAATGTTTGTGTTGTCATCTCAGATGTACGTCTGCGTTGCATAGCATAACGCATCACTTGAAAAACTCCAAAAAAGGCTATTAATCCACACAACAAGACAATCCACATAATATTCACTATCAGATTCATCTCCTTTGTGTTTGAAACGTTGGTATCGTTGTGGTTCGGGGAAGATATAATCGGGCCCCCGAGAACATTACGATAGTGTAAAATGGTCATGAGTCTCTTTTATGATTTTCACGAATCCAAACAAATGAGAGAGAGTTTATTAAATCTGTTATTTTGCATGAAACGAGGTTCCAAATATATAATGTCAAGATATGAGAAGATGCATAAAATCATTGATAATTCAGATGTTTTTTATTGGTTAAGAATCTTGGTAACAAATCTAATGGGGATTTCCCTTTTCCAACTAGATTGCAAGTGCTAGTATACGTTCGATCTCATGAAATCTATTAATTGACTTTTAAGGTTAGATGTATTATTTATTAATACAAGATTGATAAAGATTCCACTTTAATTGATATAGTGTATTTTGAAGAATCAAGTATTTATGTAACACTTCTTATATTTTAGCCTAAGACAGGTTTATTATAATAACGTACCTTTTTCGGTTTTTGTTCGACAAACATAAATTTAAAAGCTTCATTTTCACTGACCAAATAAATTCAAGAAGGATTTATTGTTATGAAGTTACAATTATATTTTCTAGTTTATAGAGTTATATTACGTTGATTTTTTCTTCATAAAGTTATAGTATGTTTTTTAATTGCATCATGATGTACTACATTTTCTTAATTGCATAAACATAATTCTTTTCCTGAAATAAAAAAAATTGAAATAGATTTCCCAAAATATGAATAAAAAAATATGTTTTATTTTTCAGTAATCTGTCCTTTTAAATAAATATATGAACTGATATGCATTTAATTTAATATAAAAAAGTTTGATAGTTAGGGGCCATTACGCTTACCAGGTAAGCTAGTTCTTAACGGCAGAAGTCATCACTCTCGTTTACCTTATTGGGTAACATTCTCGACTAGATTGTGGTAAACATCTTCTCCATCATTTACTGGATAAGATCGTTGGTCCTTGTTATGTCCACTGTTACTGGGTAATATTTTCGGCCCTTGTCATGCTCACCGATAAACTAGATGACTCTTAATAGACGCTTACTGATGCGGGCTTGGGCGTGGAGGATCGAACCTTGATGTTTTTGGAGGCCTACGATCGGCCCACCAAACAGGGCCATGCTTAAACAGCTATAACTTTCGCTCCAGGTGTCCGTTTCGGAAAAAGACTGTTTAAACGTACGTTTTGGAAATTTTAGTGTTTTTTCCTCTTTTTGGGTTTCTTTTGTTGGGCTTTTATGTTTGGCCCATTGCCTTTTTTAGGTCCGTTTTGTTTTGGGCGTCATATTTAAGCTTTTTCCTTGTAATTTGGATGGTCACAACTGAAATCTAGAGACTTTCGATTTTCTTCCCAAATTTTGAGTTCAGTTTGAATTCGAGATTTGAAGCCTAGGATCAGTATTCGTTGAATCAACGATTCCTAGAAGAGACTATCACGGGCATTCGTAGAATCAACGTGATAATCTAGTTTTCCATTTTATTCGCTGCATCACTTACTCTATAAAAGTTTGGTAAACAACGCCTTAGTCAAATATATAAGCGCAATCATAACAAAGAAAATATATAGACACCTTGTAAACCAAAAGCAATAGATTCTCAAAATAGGAACCAATAATATTTATAATTAATTTGGATAAAAAAAGTTGATTACCGATAACTCAACCAATTCGATACGTAACCCGTCTTAAAAGACACCAATATGGAGCATTTTTGGTCTCATCCAACGGCTGAGACATGATCAAAACTGAGACCTTGTATTTTATTTATTTGATCCTTTAATGAAAACCATAATGAAAATTAATCATCTAATCCTTTTTTAATATTAACAGATTGAAGTTATCATGTCGTTATTATTATAATATAACACAAATGCTTTGGATGACATTAACAAGTACTTCCAGCTGGGTTGCAAGTGTTTAATTGGATTGTGTACAACTTGAAAACCTTTCAAACATCATTAAAGAAATAAAAAGTAACATCTTTATATTAGTGTTATATAAAAATAATATCTTTTAGTTATCCCATGGTTTCCTCTTTAATAAAGTTAAATTAATCGATTGCTCTGTCTTATTAGGTTTAATATCTAATTGAGCTGTTGTCCAACAATAAATAATGTTATGTAGGTCCTTTTCTCAAAACTCTAAGATTTGATATGCTATTACTCAACAATGTGATAGATATGTTGCCCACTTGCCCTAGTAGCACAAAAATTTGGTAAATCTGAAAATTAGGTGGGTTGGCTTCATAACTCTTTCAGGACTATTTCTTATATAATTATTTGTTCTAGTGGTTTGCTGTTTAATAATAAAACATCGTTGCTGCTGTTAAAAAAAAGTTTGTTGTGTGATATGAATTGAAGTGTAAAACTGGATATTCAGGTACATAGCAAAGCGATGACATCCTATAGGCTATAGGCACACACGCAAAGTGGAAACACAGTTTTAGCCAAGTAGGTGTAGAAAGAAGATCTTTCTAACATGAGTCATAACCAGTCCATAATTGATTTCATGAAGAAATAGAAAAGTATTTATCGGGTGGGCCTGATCCGACATCAGTCATAATCGATCCTTCCGGACCTTCCCACACCAGCCTCTACCATAGAGCATGCATGAAGTTGATATATTTGGAGTAAATTTAGCATTTGGTCCTCAAACTATGTCATTTTCAACTAAATTGGCCCAAATTCTTCACTTGTTACAAGTTTGTACCCAACATATGTAAAATCAACTAGTTTTTTGGTCCTGACAGCTCTTAACTTTTTCTTTTAATTTCAGTTAACAAAAGGGTATTATATACAATCTGCATTTTGTAACTATAAATTTTTTTAGTAATGGACCACACCCTGGCCTTCCTTACCTGCACCGGCAATCGTTGTCACCTCCCTCGCCATTGTCGATGACCACCCCACCCTCAATCACCAAAGCATACCCATCGAATAAAAACAAATGAACGTTTTTCTCTGTTACCACCCACCATTGTAATTTCTCCCAAATAACCCTTAAGTGTGAAAATGTAAACAACTCCATCTTTGGTGGAAAAATGTATATCACTCGTCGATCACCTTGATGCACTCCATCTCCATCTCTACCAGAAACATCATAATTCATAGAAAACCCACTAACAACCCTATCAACAACCCTATCCATATATGAAAACCAAATTAAGCCCTAGCATCAAATCAATGAAACTTAAATACTACGCATATACATTGAAAGTTCTTGTACACTGATTAAATTAAAGAATGTAAGAATACCATATATGAGAACACTTAATTAACAACAACAATGGACCACTGAAGTCATCATGTTATTGATTATGAAAGAGTATGAGAGTAAAAAAGTATTTGTGAGAGATCTATACAAATCGTAATCAAATAATCTATAAAAGTATTGTTAACTACATATCTAACTTCTATATATACTAGAACATAAATGCTAAAATTACAAGATGTACATAACAGCCTTGTTACATATTTACATTTGTTGTAGTATCCTATCGGAAGTCTTCTTTTTAGAGAAGTCGCATCCTTGAAATCTTCTAAGTCACTAACTCTGAATTGGTTATCCAGAGTTAGTTCTCTCGAACTTTGAAGGACAATAATTCTGAAACACTTATCTTTTAGACAATTTTGCTCTTCTTCCAAACTTTGAACTTTGTCTTCAGAACTCTGGAAATTTGTTTCCAGAGTTTTACACTTAGCCACTTTTTTTATTCTTCATAACTCTGAAAATTCTTCTTCAGACTTTTATACTTAGGAAAATTGAAGTAACTTTTTGACTTTACAAACATCTGTGAACCAAGCATCATCTAAGAACTTGGCTAGACAAAATTGTCATTACATTTCCTTGGATTCCACGAACTAAATGGACCTAAAAATTTGTCATGATGAATAATCCTATTCATCATATGTAAGCTACAACTAAAACATCCAAAAGGTACCTAATTTATAATCGTGATCGAGTCAGTGAACTAGACTGACATTATCACTCGATATTGATTTGGCTAAATCAAACTAACTAGGCTATACCCTCTTGGCCGAACCACCCATTCTACTACAACAACCAGAATTTTCCAGACTATGTTAAAATATAGCATAAGTAGAGAAAAATTAGTTTAACACAATAGTGTAAGTTATTAATGGATGTTTAGATGTGAATAATTTTGAAAGTAATAATGTAATAATAAATAATAAACGGTTAGATAAATAAGTTGTAATGAAAGACATCTAGAAGACGTTTTTTGGATGTGTTAATGTTGATGAAGTAATAATCAAATAGTTTTAAAGAAGTTTAACAAATAAAATAAGCAGAAATACGACATTGATCAATATATGGAAGTGGAAAAATCTATAAATTAAGATTAAAATGGATAAAATAGTTATTTATATTTTTTTGTAATCCATTTTATCATATAACTGATATGAAATCATTTGACTCATAAAATAATAAAGTAATTAAAATCAGAATATCACTTCATCCATGTTTAAAAAACGAGATCAATGCAATCAATTATGTCTTTCCTAGAAAAGTTGGTTAGCTACTTCTCATTCCATGGTCTAACTTGTATCCATGCGCTTCACTAATCGTTGCAACTTCAAATCACCATAACTAAATAATCCAAACACCCGTTAGTAGCTCATTATGAAATACTTATAACTAACTCATAATCCTAATTAATAATCGGTTTCAAACGGGAGTCACAAAAAATTGAGAAGAACAAGTAAATATGAGTAAAAAGTTAATCACTGGGAACCTTAACCGGCCTCATACGGAACCTGCCTCCAATGACCAATGTAAGGGATTGTTTTATTTCCTCATCAGAGGCTGAGACAAGTTGCCGCCTGGAGATTGAGCTCGTATCTTGTATTTGAATAAAGTTGTCTCATCGTTTACCAGCTGAGTTACATAGGAAAGACAGCAGAATGGTAAATTAATTGAAAATAATTACTACCACCCCTAAGCTAGCCAAAGGGCCAGCGACAATGAACTCATCATCCATTATCGACTTTTTATTATCGGCTAAATCGTCAATTCCATAATAAATTATTTGTTAAAAGTACAAAGTAAAAAGGCATAGTAGAAAGATAATAGATGCAACAAGAGCATATAATTTGGAAAAGATATCGGGCTAGTCGACCCAAAAGTTCCTATGATGGATCTACATGAAAACGATTTCACACTTCAGATATTTTTACAAGAAAATAGAAAGAAAAAAAAAACTTTTTTGACATTTAAGATATTATTTTTATTTTTCAAAGTTAAAATAAACCGAAATATAATGAAGTGTGTCAAAATTCCTGTTTAGTGTAACGATAATTTTTTTTCTTAATTTATATATAAAAGTTTGTTTCGTATTGATTTTAACCGGTAAATGATAAATCATGTAACCATGGATGACATGATGTGAAAGTGTTAAAGTTATACGTAATTTTTCCTCGCAAGACAAATGTAGTTTCCCTCTGGTGAAACCAAAATTATAAGAGGAATGTAAAAAATTAACCTCATAGTTTCTTCTCATTTACGTCTAAGCCCCCATCTTTTTGGGTTTTGCCCCCAACAGTCCTCATTTCCGAGAGTCTCTGTCTGACTACCAATAAACTCAAGTCAATTCGTATAAAAGTAATGAAAATAAAATAATAGTATAACATATTATTCGGTTTAACCTAAATAGTGAAAACATTATCGAAAACATGAGCCGTTTAATTTATAAACTGAATAACCGGAAACCATTTTGATTTAGATGAGTTATTTATATTCAGAAATTTGTATACCCTTTAGGTATGCCCCCAATCACATGAATATTTGGATTCTTCACCCAGTTTAAATAATAACAATGACAACTTCAAACGCTTTATAGTTAGATTGGGTATTTAATAACAAAAAGAACTTCAAACGAAGTTGTAGAGAGTAAGTGTTAATACACTATTGTAATTTGAAAATTTATCGAAAATAAATTGTTATGGATAGTACTTATGTTAATAGTTGTGTTCATACTTGATAACATTTTTTTTATTTTACTTCTTTAATTTACACACCTTCTATGTACTATTGAAGTTTTAATTGATTTTTTTAAAGCAACTAACACACACACATATTTTTTAGGGTATCCGGGCTCCCACTTAAGGGGTGCTACCCGATTAATCTCCATCGACCACGACCCAACCCAATTAAGGGTATCACTAAGTGACAGACCCATGATCTGGATATCACCACATGCGCACCGCGGGGTTCGAACCCGGATAGTCGGGGATATCACTGACCCCTCCCCCCCCCCCCCCCCCCGCCCGAGGTAGACATGTTTTAATGAAGTCTTAATTGCTTGATACTATTAAATTAGTACTTTAGAACTTAGGGTTTGTTTGGTAGTAGCTTAATCAACTTAATGGTAGTGGCTTGATGATATAAAAGTGGCTAATTCAGTAAAGTTTTTGGGGAAGCTTTATGCATAAAGCCAGGTCTTTTACAAACTTGTCCCTCCCAAATAAAAAACAAACTCCTTTCATTTATGAAAAAACATCCTCAAACAAAAACCTTTCGTATCTATGCAGATAAATTAATCCTCACAGATAGATTTATTCATACGTGACTTAACGGAAAACCAATAGAACAACTCTATGCTTTGTTTGACATATAGAGCATGTTTCCATACCATGACATGGGCTGGTAAGAGTTTGTGACCCAAACTTGCTGGTTAAGTTGGTACCCAAAATCGTTTTGCCAAACAGTATTTGTCTAACTGTCTGAATTATCTATAAGGTTACTTCTTTAACCTTATTTTCACATCATTTCATATTTTTTTAGTTCGATTTACCTTACCCATTGAGTCGTTCCTTCGTTTTTACGAAAATGATTTAAGAATTCATTTATGTGGATTGGTGCCATTATTTAATCAAAAATCTCCAAATTTATGTTTGTTTCCTTCATGTTTTTATAGATAGTCGCTGCTCGGTTTCACGTTCATCACCGTATGTAAAGACGGAATTCTCGGAGACGCATTTTTTACAAGATTTGAGGACCGGTTTTTGGACAGCTTGATTGGGCCTATTTGGTGGACTTATGTCAGTAAAGTTGGTGATCCATGTTTTGCAAGTTCATCCAGCTTTAAGGCACATTTTGGTTTTATATATATATATATATAGAGAGAGAGAGAGAGAGAGGGGGGGGAAAGTTCAAATGCGAACTCAAATTTGACTGTGAACGTGAGGACGAATGAGAGTGCGACATGTGTCTGAATGTAGTATTATCCAGACTGAATAATACTGTTAAGAGATCGGTTAAGAGACCAATTAAGGGGACCAGTAGTAAGAGGATCGGTTAAGAGACCAGCTCGACCGGTTATGAATTATGATTGGTCCTTGTCTTTTTCATTTGGAGACCAGAGTGGACCGGTTACAAGGCACCAATTCAGGCTATTGGCAGTTGCAACCAATTAACCGAATTCTGCTCCATATCAGTTATACATTTTGAGCTATTATACATTTTGCACTAGGAATTGATACACATAACCTAAAGATATCAGCTATAAATACAACAAAACTCAAATAATACAATTATTATACTTATATAATATAATCCTAAACTACAAGTTGACGAATTAATGTTGATCTTCAATTAAGATTATTGATCTAAGGAAGGTGATCTCTTCTCACCATAACTTCCATTCTCAACGGAACCATTCTCCTACAAATAATCTCCTAATACAATTCTTTCAATATTCGAAATCAACGTACTTTGACTTTGTTGTTTTTCCAGCAATTTCCTCAATTCTTCATTCTCATCTTCAAGTCTCTTCTTAGCAACTATTTCTTTTCTTAGCTCTTTTATAATCTCCTTCAATTCAAGATTTTCCTTTTTCAGATCCTCAACCACCTTCGATTCCTCATCCTTCAACAAACACAACCCATTTTCAGTTTCACATATCAATATAAAATGCCCAACAACAAATAAATTTATGTGAAAGTACTGTCATAACCTTCATTTTGGTATCTCAGATGTGACATCTAAAACATTTTATATAAACGTAGTTTTGAGTTACCAAAATGAAGGTTTTGAAATACACAAAATAAGAATTAGATCAAATAACGTTGAATTTTATTAATACTTACATCACTTGCGACGAAGATTGTGGATTTTTCATGCAAATGTTCTTCTTCCAAGTGTACTCTAACCATTCTACTAGCTCTTTCACTGGCTACATCAATCGGATGCTGCTTAGTTCCTTTTCCATTTCTTAAAATCGATTCTTTTTCTTCTTCTTCTTCTTCTTCTTCTGGAACCATTATAATAGCTCTTTCGGTATCTACATCACGTGGGTCTTCCATCGTACTTCTTGAATACCATTCCTTTGTACAAGTTCAAAAAATAAATGAGCCTAAAATTGTGGATACATATGTGTGTAGGATCTTGAGGAAACTAACTTGTGTAATCTCCTTGATTATATCGACCTGCAATTCCTCTGAAGTTGGTTCAAGCGTCCATAATATCTGAAAATATATCGACCCATAAATCCACAAACCAAACTTAACCAAACAGACCCGGTGGGTTCAGCGGAGGGTTTGTATGCAGACCCGACCTCCACCCAAATGGGTAGAGCGGCTGTTTCTGTTAAGACCCTCGGCTTGTGAATAGTGTGGAAACAATATTGTGAAGAAAGAATATAAAAAGACATCTGAAAAAGAAGAATTTGAAAAACAGAAAGGTAGAGGGAGAGATGCCTGAGAATGCTCTAATTCCTCAAACTTGATAGCGAATTGGGAAGACGTTAAGTATTGCCTACCACTGCTTTCCCATCGGCATACACGAGGAAATGTGGAGGGGCAATCTAGTAATTTAGGCCTTCCCATAATGATGTGCTCATAACACCATATCTGTGTACAATCACATATAAGTTTAGATAACCGAATTTTTGAATAACCAACACAAAAAACATGACAGCATTTCAAGTTAAAACTTTTTTATATTCAGATTCTTTTTAACTTGGAAGGAAACCGATGTTTTCCAACCTCAAAGACAGCCTATTGGCATTTGACTGGAGAGAATTGTGATTCATCAAAGGTGACCTTCAGAGAATTAAGGATGCAAGAAGTTATGTTGTCGTTGCAATTGTGGTTGATGGATGCTCAGCTTTCTTGGTGTAGTTTGTGCGTGGAACCCCCATTTTAAATAACTCTCCAAAAGAGCTTGAGGAGAGAAGAAAATGTTCCAACATATATATATATAGGGTTAGGTTCAGGGGAAAACGCCAAAATAAAAGAAAACTAAAGAGCACCCTGGGAGCCCTCCATCTGGACGGTATGCACAAATGCATACCATCCGGATGAAGGGCTCCCAGGATGTTCTTCAGTTTTCTCTTTTTTTAGCCTTTTCCCCTGAACCACCCTCTCTCTCTCTCTCTCTATATATATATATAGAGAGAGAGAGAGGGAGAGAGTCTATATATATATATATAGAGAGAGAGAGAGGGAGGTTCAAGGGAAACCCTCAAAAAAAAATTGATCTGGACGGTATGTACAAATGCATACAAGCAATTGAAGCTGCTTTTTTTCTATGCACAAATGCATGTTACAAATTACCAGTATGCATTTGTGCATACCATTCAGTTGAAGGGATCCCAGGATGTTCTTCAGTTTTCTCTTTTTTGAGGTTTTCCCCTGATATACAGAGAGAGAGAGAGAGAGAGAGAGGAGAAATGGTCCAACGGAGGCTAGACAAGCATAGATTGTCCTACAGAGTCAAGATGAGGGTTAGATGGGTACAAATTGCCCCAGAGCGTCAAGTCCCTAGAGTGATAGATCTTGACTCCAATACCATGTGATAATATGTGGAACACGATCAGATTACTCTACAAAAAGAGCCCTTGAGCAGAAATGGTCCAATTCTAGCAGATATGAGACTCTAACAAGGTTCAGTCAACCTCACTTCGAATCTGATGGGTTTTTGCGATTAAGAATCACATGTGGAGCATCGCAACTAGAGGTGTGTAGAAGCCAAAACAAGCTGGCATGTGAGAGTGCATGAATGAGACAAGCCCGCCAAGCCTACATAAACCTATGCAAGACAAATTGTCCTATTTGCCTTTTAGGGGTTTCTAATTGCAACTTTTTGAAGAGAATTTATTTATTCCTCTACTTCCTCCAAAAATGCAAACACTTCCCATTTTTGTATTTTCTTTTTGCATTAATTTTTAAACCTACTTTGCTTTTCTTGATAATCTTACTCGAATAAGTAATCTTACTCGAAAATTGTTGAACCGTTTGCTTTTATCATCTTACGAGCCCATAAGAGGAAGCCTAGGTCTGAGCTTAATCGAGCCTGCCTATACAAGCCAATGTGCAAGACAAGCCATGGCTTGAGCCTGTAAAAGCCTATGTGATCCCACAAAAATTGAACCTATACAAACCGAACCGATCCCAATGACTTGAAAGAACAACTGATTTTGCACAAAAGTTGGAAGTACAATGGCCCCTTTTGCATTTACATTATCCACAATTTGTCCAAAATCATGCAATCTTTCAAACTTTATTTTTATTAATTATCACAAAAGCCATGGTTAGTTTATAAGAGAAGTTGATTCACTCAATTAAAAGAAATTTGAGCAAGTAAATAGGAACTTACTTGAAGAAGAATAAGACATCCTCCGATAAAATTAGTTTTTTTAGTTTTTCTTTGGCTCAAGCAATCACGAAGATCTTCAAGAACAGCTGCACCCCAGGCAAAACAACTCACATTATCCAAGTCTTGAAAAAGAGAAAGATACCTTGAATCCACCTTTCCATTTGCAGTTGGAAAAAGTATCGTTCCAAAACAATATAATAAAAACATTCTTACAAAAAGTTCATCATCCCTTTCACCAAGAGACTCAAGTCTTAGCCTGAGTGATTCAACACCGATGGTCCTATTCAAGACAGAAATACCAATGTCTTTCTCTAGGCTCGTTAATGGCGCATCTTCCTTTATGACCACGGGTTCACCAACAACACGTAATCCTAAGATCAAAACAACATCTAAAAGGGTTATTGTTATTTCACCAGGAGGGAATACAAACGCTTGACTTTCGGGATTCCATCTTTCCATCAATTCATTCAGTTGCAGCCTCCTTAGGACATGATTGGGAATATGCAACAAGTTGCCAAATCCTACTCTTTTAATGGAGTTCCTTTGGCTTTCTGTAAGTCTATTTACTTGCTTCAGAAATGAAGGCAATGAGAATTTGGTAGTGAAAGCCTGCATAAAGAAACATGTTTCAGAGATTGATGCTGACATCAAAATGTAAAAGAATCAAATGAAAATATACATTTTTTCTCCATTATGAAAGAATGCATCATTTAACAAAAGTTGTAAACATTAAACTGTAATCAAAACTAGCTGATTTTTTGAGCTTAAAGAAAAAGCCCCATGTGAGGTGTGGTAAGCCATAAGCTAGATTTTTGAAAAGCTACTTCAGACAGCTTATTGTGGCTTATTTGACTTTTTTCTAATTATGCCCCTTATATCTTTCTTTTAGGTCATTTTACATAGTCATCTATCTTATCAGCTAGTTTTTACCAAATACGACTAGTTTTATTAGCAAACAGCAAGCTTATTAGCCATCAACTAGTTTGCCAAACATAGCTGAAACTTAACTTGCAGCCAACCAAATTGTGTTTCAACTTCAAGATATGCCTTTGGTTGGTTCCAAAACAAAATGCATGTTTTATAAAGCACAACTAGGATGGCTGCCAGCTTATTTCTTTTTCTTTACACATACTCTCAAAAAGGAATCATCAATAACAATAAATTAGTAATCTTCAATCAACAATCTAACATTAATACTAACATCAATTAATATTGACCAGAAAACCATGGGCATCCAATAAACCAATTAAAAGTTCATCAATTTAACATTAACATTAATAACCTATAAACCAGTTAACTGTCAATTAATCTTATGTCAAGAAACAGATCATCAAAAAGAGACATATTTTAGGTAGTGGGAAGACCCTAATGTTGATTGTCCATTTTTTTCTCTTCACTTGTGGTGGTATAGTAGTGAAAAAGATGCCTAGTAGACTTGGATTCCATTTAAACTAAAAGCGCATAATACGAAACAATTTTTATCCACTAAAAACAGCCAAAAATTCAATCTGAACCTTGCTGCAAGAAATCATAGGCAGGCATTACCCCTAAATGCACCTTTCGCAACCATAGTTAGATACTTGGAAGGATTCTAACTTAATTTTGTACCTAATTATGCAAAACCCTAGCAAAAACACCAAATCTAAGGAAACATCCAAACAAGAAAGAAAACAGTTATAGCATAATTATTTGGATCCCCAAAAGTAGAAACAGCTTCAAAACACTAGTTCGATTCATCATTTGCAATACAAATTACAAGTATGGAATCCCAAATTCCGACGAAAGGGGGAAGACAATATACGAAGTTGTAAAAAAAAGGTTAAGATTTTCAGAAGGTTGTTAATAATCAAGAGATTGAGAGAGTTACCATTGTTGCGGATACATGTAACTAGGTTAAAGAAGAAGTAACAAGATTCGCCGGAGAGAACAGAGGAGTGTTTAGTAGTGAAGCTTGCTCGAGAAGCTCAAACTCAAAGGCGCCAAACCAACACTTTTATGAGGACTTCCTTTTATAGTGCGACTAAAAACAGGGCGTTCTTTTCAATTCAATTAGAATCATTGAAAATTCCACATGAGGAATTAGGGGTATTATAAATAATAACAAAAATCAAATCTAGAGATTTGGAATTACGTGGTTTTTGTAGGGTCCATGAGATCATATTTTTACACTTGAAATTTTACGGCAAAACACTGTAAATAACCTTTACAGAGTTTTGTTTGTAAAATTTCAACTTTTTTTATCTTTACAGTTGTAAAATTTTAATCGTAAAAATGTGGTCTTACGGATCTCATAAAAACAAACTAGTCTCACATGAACCCAACTCTGTTACTTGATTAAGGTAGATGATATCATGGGTCAAAGTTTGTTTGATTAAGGTATATTGGGGTGTCAATTTTGTGTCATGACAAACCAACCAATTTTTATACCAACCGTACCAATTTAATTGATACCAATTCAGTTGGTACCAACCTAATTGGTTGGTACTATTGTACCAACTATCTAAACTTGGTTGGTACGTGGTATTAGAAGTTGTTTGCCACGGTAAGACCGTACTGTACCGACTTATATTTTAATTATTTATTAATTCAATTTTAGTATAATACAAACATATTTTGATCATTTTAAATGTTCTTATAATTAGTTTTGCTAAATTATGATATGAATGAATAAATAGAACTTGATTTAATTCATTCACCTAACTTTAACAACCATAGTAACTCTTTGATAACTCCATGATCTCTTGTTACTTGTCAATTTGTATTAGATTATGAATGAGTGGTTGTATTATATGAAAATTATTTGAATGTTTGTACATGTACTGATAAGCGGTAAAATGGATATCAACATGTTATTTAGATACTCAATGGTTTTAGTGCATCTAAATCTAGTTGATAAAAATGTTAATATAAATAAATTTGTAATTTTAACTTTTAGTTGGTACAAAACCGTACCAACACGAAAAAAGTTGGTACTAATCTAGTTGGTACCAAGTATAGTTGGTCGGTATATGGTACAAAATTTGATGTACCAATTATAATTGGTTGGTACAGGTATTTAAAAAAAATACGATATCGTACCATGTTCACCCCTAAAGGTATATATCTAAATATTTTAACAAATTACAATATTATTTATCATACATCTTTTAAATAACAATTAACTAAATTTAAACGTTTATTTTTATTCTTTACTACGTTTAAACATATATTTTTTTAAATTGTCTCAACTTTTTTGTATAAAAAAAATTAATATTAAGGCAAAAAGTACTATAAATCAAAACTATTATAAATTTATGTCCAATATTTCAATAACAATTTATAAAATTAAAACTTTTATTTATATTTACTTGGTAAAGTAACAATGGTTATAAATCAAACTTTTTATTATATTTGTTGTAGATGAAATTAGCCAACTATATAGAGAGAATAAGAGAGTATAATGTGTGTACAATGGTGAAATGGTGTAATAACCTTAATCTAAATTTTTGGACTTAGACTCTAAATAAGATTAATTTGGGCTTTTAAATAAAAAGGGATTAAAACTACATATTGGACTTGGGCTAAATTCATAGATGAGCCCTAAAAGCCCAAGGTATTTATAAAGGATAGCAAGAGAAAAATCAACCATTTCTCCTCATTTCAGATATTCATTGTGTGTGTGTGTTTTGATGGTGTAAACGTGAGAGTCAAACAAAGGAAGGAGAAGAGCATTTTGAAGGAGATTTATCAAGAAATCAAGCAATCTCAGGTACCCAACTTCATTCTTTTCATCTCCTAGCTTAGTTAAGTCTTTTGGGGATGATTAGAATTATTGAGAGGTTATGAGTTTGATTGTTTATCTATGTTTAAGATTCTCAAATCAAGGGATATGAGATGAATAGATGATTTTAATGGCTATCTTCATTTCTTTTATTGGTTCTTTGTATTTGGGCTGATTTCAAGAAAAACCCACCATGGATGACCATGAACTCTTCATGAGGATTGAATCCATGGATTCAAATATGATGAAATTGGATGATTATATTTTCTATTTATGTTTAGGAAGATAATGGGTATGTTTTGGGTTTACTCCTCATCATTAATATATGGTTTTGGAGTCATAAGAATCTTTGTTTTGGAGTAAAGTAGAGTTTTGGAGGTTAATTTGTGTTGGTTCCAGATTCCTTTAAACCGATTGTTAATTGAGAGTATTGAATCTGAGTGAATTGCGGAAGCAGATCAATTAACAATTTAAATCAATAGAACAGTAAACAGAATGAAGAACAAAGATTATGAAATGACTTACGCACAGTATTCTTCAAAATGTAAATGTATTTATCGACCATTTTTACAAACACAATACAATGCTATTTATACAGATACAAAGACAGAAAGTCAAAATGCTAGCCAATTACAAAGTGCCATGTGTCATAAAGGGAGCGTCTAACAACAATTAGTTATAACAAGAAGTGTGTGTTGACATTTGTAGACATCTCTTCTTTGACTCATACTTTAATATCTAACATTCTCCCCCTAAGTATGAAGTCAAAAAAAAAAATTTCTTCAGAGTGGATCAACAGCAGCGATGATACTTGAAATATTATTGATAAGCTCTCTGTTCTTCTGAAGTCCATCAAGTCTTTTCTCTATTTTCTTTGCAACTTCTGGATTTGTCGTGTCTAAGCCAAAGAAAGCTCTTGATGATGTAGACTACCTCAGAAGAGTATTTGTGAGCTTCTTTGATGCGAAAGAAGCTCTTTCTATTTGGTCTTTTGAAGATGATTCCCTCTTCTGGTTCAGTAAGAAGTCTACCCACTCTGAATTTGCTTATTCCTTCAAGTTCCTCATTTGGTGCAGAGATAGCCAGATTATCCATTTTGAAATTTAATCCAATCTGGAAGTCGACCGCCTTTTGTATCTAATGTATGATTTCATACACGGAATAATTCTAGTGTAGGCAACCCGGTCTTGTGGATCTTTGCGTTCGAAAAGCCGAGTCTTCATAAATTCTTCCGGAAAAATGAGATCAGTTTGGATGGATGGACAACGAATCATTATCACATATGTAATAACTTTTGTTGTTTGATCTGACTATCTCGTAGATTGTGTACCAAATGGGTGTATCTTGAAATTGTTTATGTTTCATGGTTGTTATCTTTGTAATCGGGAACAAGAGTGAAAACTGTCTTCTGTCTTGTTTATGAGCCATGAAGTTATCTTTAACTTCACCGCTAACATTGTATTGGTTGGCGAAGTTAGGCATCATGAGATAAATCTTCGATCCGTTGGAGCATACATGTGCCTTTTCTCAACTTCAATTGTTGGAAGTTCAATGTTTCCAACAATGTTTCCAACTTTATTTAATTTTTCTTCAAATTCTTCTCTTCTCGATCTCCTTCTCGCTTCGAGCGGCCTCTCGCTCGACTCTTGCTCTTTCTTCGGCTTCAAAATTTTGTCTCTCGTAGTTCTTCTTTAAGTCTAGCCTTTTCTCTTTCCGTGTTCTCTTTTTCACCCCTCTCTATCTCTATTTGTTCTTCAACTATTAGCCTCGGCGTATTATCTCTTCTCGCTCTCTCTTTTTCGGCTACGAACACTTCCTCATCCTCCTCTCCGGCCCTTTTAGCTCTTTCCTTTGCGGCTTTAGCTCGTTCTCGTTCTTCGTGAGCTCGACTACTTCACCCTTTCGGCGGAGAGCTCGGGATTCTCGCTTTTTCCCATAAGATCCGGAATAAACTTAGCTAGCTCGGATCTCTCGGGTAGAGGATCGAATGCGTAGCCCGAGGTGTTGGAGTGAGTGGCACTTGTTTTGAAGAAGAGGGTTGTGTGATGGTGTTGGCGTTGAAGAGTCGGCGGTGGTCGTGTTTGTTTCGGTGGTGTTTGTTTGGCTTGCTTAGGCTCGAACCTTTCTCCCCTTCGAGAATCGGGATCCCGATCCTCGAACGTTTCCTTTTCGCCCGCCTTTCGCAAGCCCTTTCTTCCTTGGCTTTCTTCTTGGAAGTAAACGCCTCAGCAAGAGAAGAAACCAGAGGCACAAGTTGAGAGATAGTAGTTTCGAGAGCAGCAAGTTTCTGGTCGGTTGAAGATGTGGAGGGCTTGGAAGAGTACTTTGAAGCGATGGTCGACATTCGCTCGAGAATAATCTTCTGGAAAGAGGCGAGGTCAGATTTCTTGACAAGCGTAGACACAGAGGGATCATCAGAAGTGATGATGGTCTGGACAATCTTCTGTATATCGGCCACCGGGAGCCGTAGTCTACGAGAGGCACGTAAAGATTACTGGAAGTTGAGATATTGCCTCTGTATTTGCTTGAAGACCATTATTCAAGAGCAGAAGTTGTTCAGCAAGATAGGCCTTCTGATCTTCTTGAGAGATACTCATTTGGCGCTGAAGATCTGCTAAAAGAGAGTTTTGCCTTTCAATTTGAAATTGAAGGCTCAGAAGAATAGAATGATTAGTTGTGACGGATAATTTTAGATCTTCCACAGATCTCTGAATTTGATCAGCAAATGCCAAGAACGCTGCATTAGTGACAAAATCAGAAGATGTAACCGGTGCATCTCCAACACATGGAGCCCCTTTACCCTCGCGTTCAGAGGGGCCTTCTACACCTGTTTTGACGTTGAGTGTAGAAGGACTTCCAACCTGTCCTTGAGGGCTGTTATGCACAGGCTCCTCTTCGGTTGTTCTGACTGTTTCAACAGTATCCTCATCATCAGAGGATGAAGTGCTGAAGACAGTATGCTTACCTTGATGAAGTGTAAACACTCCGGTAAGGGGTGCATTCCTAGGTCAGAACCCTCTGATGGGAATTCATCAGCATCTATCCTAGGAGAGGATGTGGACGCATCCTCTGTGCTTATTGGTATGTCAGTCACGGAGACATGAACATGTGGTGAAGGAAGTGGCGAGTTCTGGGGCGAATGAACTCTTATATTATCATCATCATCCTGTTGGGAGGATGATGAAGTGGAGGTGCTTTCCCCAGTTGAATTTGATTCAGAAGAAGAAGAAGTATCCTCTGAACGAGGTTTTACGGGTGGTTTGAACTCGGGTTGTTCTAAGTCAATGAGTGGAGACGTGGTGACGTCAACCTCAGAAGTTGTGGTTGCCCTTTGGGGAATTGGAGAGGAACACTCATATGTGTCTCTGTGGACATCTTCTGTACCTTCATTTAATAGAAGGTCGGCATGGGTAGAAGCACTCGGATGTTCACTCCTAGTTTTTTCAATCTCATGCTCACCAGACCCCTGACCACCTACACCTGGCTCTAAGTGCTCTGGGGTAGGAATTCTCTGTTCTGAGAAAACCATAGAGCTTCTATAGATTTGGAGATTAGAAGAGCTAGATGGGATTAGGTTTAGCATGTACCGGATAGTTCTGCGGGTGCAGTAGCCGAAATTTGTCAATGGTTGATCGATGGGAGCTCATTGATGCAATTTTGCAGAATGGCTGAATCAGGGGAGCTTCGATTGCCCCAATTGCAGGATGAGTGATGAGGGATAGAAATCGTGGGAACATGAGTGCTGGTAGTGGCTTCCCCTGACTTTGATGGAGCACCTTAGTATGCACAGCTGCTTTGATCTCTTGGAAGATGAGACTTGCATAATCCAAGGGTCGATTGTAGAACATCCCATACATAATCGTCAGAATGTTTCGGCTAGCTTGATCCAAAGAACCTATTTTGCAGGTTAGGCTCTTGTTGAGTATGGAGACGAGCAGATTCCACATTGGGGGTAACTTCTTCCTTTTGAATTCGGACAGCCTGGTAAGAGGTTCATTGTAACCCAGAAGATTGATGAAGGCTAGGAGGGCTTCTGTGGAAGGGTTTTCTTCTAGGGCAGGATTGGGAATGGTTTGCCCGTCGACTTCGATCACTGATAGGGGAAGATGAAAATATTTGGCGAGTTTTCTTTTGGTGATTGGGATTTGAACAGCAATTTCCACTTGTTCAGGATGGGTGACAGAACCGGCGAGTGTTTCATCATTTTTGATGATCATTGTTTGCCACAGTTCTTGGACATAGATTTCAGGGATGTTTGGGTTGGTTAGGGTTAGGGCGCGATTCAACTGGTGCTGTTGTAGAAACTCGATCATGATGCGAAATTCCGGTTGATAAGTGTTAGGGTTGAGCAGTACCTGCACATTGTTCGCCTTCAATGGCAGTTTTACAATGGGAGTACTATCAGCAGTGGAATCGATGATTCTGTCTTCATCATTGTTGGTAGGATGGGCACAGTTGGAAGCCATTTTGAACTTTTGAATGCTTGACAGTAGAACACTTTGTCTTTGCAATGAGAATAAACACTGATTTAGGGAATATTTGCGAGGAAGAAGATGAAGGTTGAAATTGGGGGTTTTATGTGAGAGAGAAACTGTAGAATGGGAAGGGGTTATTCAGTTTGGGGAGAAACAAAAAACGGTTCATTTGAGCTGAGGTAAGCACGCGGGTATACACATGCAGGGTTTCGATTGGAGACACGTGTACGACGAGACACATGTATGATGATGAGTTAGTAGCAGATGCGATTTTTCTTAAAAGCAGAAATAAACAAAAGTAAAAAAAATCTGTTTAATTAATCAATTAATTTTGAATTAATTGAATAAACACAGAATTTAATCTTAATTTTATTTATTTAAGTTTAAAAATCAGTCAAGTGAGAACAAAAATCACATGAGAGTTTAGTTTCTATAAAAGAATAATAAAGAAGAATTTGCATTAAACATATAGATTTAAACAACCTTGGAGGCAAGAGTTGATTGAATTTATATATTTAATGGAAATTATAAGAATTATCAATTTATAGAAAATTTAGTTGAAAAACATGTCGACTTGATTTATATTTTGAAAAAAATTTGAAATGAATCAAAAGTCTAAGAGACCTTGGCGGCAAGAGAAACTCAGAGCAGATAGATTCAAATAAAATTTAAGTAAAATAGTAAATCAGAAGACAGCTAACCAGAGTTAGATTTAGACGAATATCTTCTTCATTGTGAAACTCCCCGTGAATGGTAAACTCCCCCTTGAATGGTAAACTCCCCTTGAATGATGAACTCCCCCGTAGTAGCTTCTTTACCTCGTTTCTCAATCTGTACTTTATGATATTTCTTGAAAGAAGAATATTATTATGAAACAGAAAATCAGAGGAATTCAGAGGCTTCTGAAGTGTTCTGAAGAGTTCAGACAGCATCAGAGACTTCTGATGACTTCTGAAGTATCGTCGAATAGTTCGAGAGGCTTCGGATGCTTCGAAGAAATCATTGTTACATATTAAGCATTCCCAACTTGCTAATTAAGAAGTTAAAACGACTCTCATCAAGAGCTTTTGTGAAAATATCAGCAAGTTGATAATCAGTAGAAACAAAATACATTTCGATGGTACCCTTTTCGACATGAGCCTTGATGAAATGATACCTGACATCGATATGCTTTGTTTTGGAATGCTTTGAATCGGATTTTCCGTAATGGCGATAGCACTTTTAGAATCACATAGGATGGGAATCTTATCGTATATCGTACCATAATCTCGAGTTGGGTCTTCATCCAAATAACTTGTGAACAACAACTAGCGGCGGAACATATTCGGCCTGGTAGATGTGGATACGCAGCTTTGTTTCTTGGATGTCCAACTTATAAGTCGATTTCCCGAAGTTGACAAATACCGATGTACTTTTTCCGTCAAGCTTACAACCCGCATGATCGAATCAGTATACGCCATTAAATCAAATCCAGAATTTTTAGGATACCAAAGGCCCAACGATGGTGAACCTTTTAAGTACCTAAAAATTCTTTTTACAAAGAACAAATGAGACTCTTTAGGATTGGCTTGATAACGAGCACAAAGACAAGTGGCAAACATAATATCGTGTCTACTTGTCGTTAAATATAAAAGAGAACCAATCATTCCTCCGTAGCCGGTAATATCAACGGATTTACCGGAGGAGTCGAGTCCTAATTTCATACCGGGAGAGATGGGTGTTTTCATGGATGATGAGTTTTGAAGATGAAACTTTTTAAGCATGTCGAAACATATTTTGCACGATTTATAAAGATACCGGAGGTACTTTGTTTAACTTGAAGTCCTAGGAAGAAAGTTAATTCTCCCATCATACTCATTTCAAATTCGATTTCCATCAACTTAGAAAACAAATCAACTTCGTTTGATGAGTAGAACCAAATATTATGTCATCCACGTAAATTTGAACTATAGTTAACATACCTTTGCCTCTTTTGATGAACAGAGTTGTATCAATTTTACCTTTTTCATATCCTTTGATCGTAAACTTAGATAGTCGTTCATACCAGGCTCTTGGGGCTTGCTTTAGACCATACAAAGCTTTGTCAAGAAGATAAACATATTCTGGATATTTTGCATCTTTGAAACCATCAGGTTGTTCGACATACACTTCTTCTTTTAGACATCCATTAAGAAATGCACATTTAACATCCATTTGGTAGACTTTGAAGTTTTTGTATGCGAGAGAAAGCTAAGAATAATCTTATTGCTTCTAGTCTTGCAACAGGAGCAAAGGTTTCATCATAATCGATACCTTCTTCTTGACAGTAGCCTTTAGCCACCAAACGAGCTTTATTTCTGACAACAATTCCATCTTCATCCTTTTTGTTCCTAAATACCCATTTTGTGCCAATGGCAACTTTGCCTTTTGGTAAAGGAACAAGACGCCAAACTTTATTTCTTTCGAATTGAAGTAGTTCTTCCTGCATAGCATCCACCCAAACTTGGTTCAACTAAGGCTTCATGTACACGTTTAGGTTCGATCATACTAAGAAAATTAACAAAGAATGCTTCATTTGCGGTAGCAGATCGTGTTCGACCCCTCGAAGGACTACCAATTATAAGATCTGTGTGAGATTTAGTCCATTTCGTCATTCTGGGTAGAGAAATTGAATGGATTGTTTCATTTGACGAAATGATTTCATCTGGAAACACAAAATCTTCTTTATTTTCTTCTGTATGTCCTTCTGGTATCTGTTTTGTCACCTGTCCTTGTGTCACCCCCTCAGATGATGGAACAGAAGTAGCGTCTTGACTGGCAGATGTAGTAGTGGGAACTTCTGGAAAAATAGACGTGTCAGAGGAAACGAAGAAGCGAGGACCGAGAGAGAGTAATGCCCGAGGCTTGGAGAATATCCGGTATCCGCAAATGTGGAGGGACATAGCTTCGACACAACTTCATCTCCCAGAAAATCATGAAAAATAGCATCAATCTCGGATTCTCTGGAACCTGAAAGATAGTCAGAAGTAACAGTATTAAGCTTGAGTTCTGAAGTAGAGTGTTCAGAAGTTAGTTGAGTGTTATCATCGAAGTCAATGTTGATGCTTTCCATAACAGTTTTTGTTCGTAAATTAAAAACTCGGAAAGCTCTTGAATTTAACGAGTAGCCTAAAAATTTAGCTTCATCGGACTTCGGATCAAATTTGCCAAGATTATCTCTGTCGTTTAAGATAAAACATCTGCAACCAAAGATATGAAAAAATTTACAGATGGTTTTCTTTTATTAATCAGCTCATAAGAGGTTTTGAGATGCCTCTTGACAATAATTGAACGGTTTTGAGTGAAACAAGCAGTAGCAACAGCTTCGGCCCAGAAGTGAATTGGGAGACCAGAAGCTGCGAGCATCGTTCTGGCTGCTTCAACCAAGGTTCTGTTGCGATGTTCAACTACACCGTTTTGTTGTGGAGTGCGAACAGCAGAGAAGTTTTGAGTAATTCCTTGTTCAACAAGATACGATTCAAGCTTGGCGTTCTTGAATTCGTACCATTATCACTTCGAAGTTCTTTGAATCTTCGATGTAGAAGAACTTGAATTCGGTCATCATATTCGTAGTACCACCGGGACTTCGACTTTTGACGAACGAAAGCAAGCCAAGTATATACTGGAAAATTCATCAATTAGTACCGTAATATACTTTTTACCGGATAGACTCGAATTGCAATTGGACCACGAGAGATCCACATGTAATAATTGCGAGAGGTCTAGTACAAGAATGATCACTTTTTGTTTTATGAGATGCTCGTTTAATTTTGCCCATTTCACATGCGGGCGAGAGGTGATCTTTTTGAAAATGAATATCCGGGAAGTCCGGATACCGGTTTATTTTTAACAAGCATCTCAAGATTATTAAAATTTAAGTGAGACATTTTATGATGCCGCAGCCACGCAACTTCACTCTTTTTGGAGATGAGACATAAAGTTTCCTTACCATCCTTAGAGGTAAAATTCATCATATACAAGTTACCTTTCCCGTCAGCTCTCCAAAGTTCTTCACCCGCCTTAGAGAATAAATAACAATGTTTTTCATCAAATACTACTAGTATTTTAGAATCACAAAGTTGACTTACACTGAGGAGGTTATGTTTCAAGCCAGAAACATGAGCTACCTTTGATAAGGTGATATTACCTTCTTGTAGAGTACCGTAGCCTTTTATTTGACCCTTACCATTATCACCAAAAGTTACTACTCCACCGATTTGTCCTTGAATTGGGATAGTAAATTTTGGGATCCGATCATGTGCCTTGAGCATCCGTAGTCAAGATACCAGATATGCACACGCTGTTTCTGCAATCAAAAATCTGAATTTCTTAGGTACCCATCGCATAATGGGTCCTTTTATGTTAGCTTTTGGAGTATGCTCGTTTTTTGATTTAACAGAAGGTAAAGACTTTATTTTTGGTTTTTGGTGTTTTTGAGTTTTATTCTTTTTGTGATAAACATACTGTGAATTGGAATGATCAGAGGTTTGCGAGAAAAATTGTTTTAACTTTAAGAACAGTGAAAAACATTCAGAAGACTGAAACATAGAAGATTGAATTGAATTGTCATTGCGATAATGGTAATTACAATTATTCTTTCTAAAGTCTTTTCTAGTATCAGTTGTTCTAGAGAACCTATCTAGACTAGACTTTTGTTTTAGTTCTGGCTTTTTCTTCTCTGTGTTCTTCCTCTGATCTACTTTTGCAGAAGCTCTGTTATTTACTGAAAAAGGAACATAAGTATTAGAGGATTTCCATTTGCCTTTTTGAATATTAGTAAACTTCGGAAGAGTAGAGTTTAAAATCTTTTGATTTTGCACTTTGTTTTTGAGTTCTGCCTCTTTCTCAAGTTCAAGACATGTTTTGGCTTTGAGACACATATCGAAGAAGTCTGGATGCATAGATACTGATTTTCTTGGTTCTGGAACAGAAACAGGAAGAATAGGTATACCACTTGAAAGTTTAGCACAGTCTTTATCAGAAGCTCTGATTTCTTGAGATTTATCAGTATACAAATAATCATCCTTTTTATCAATAATTTCTGAATTATTTGTGATAACTTTTGATGATTTAAAAGAATTAATTTCTAAATTTGAAAGGTAATTTTCAGAGTTATCAAAAAATTCTTCATCATTATTGTCATTTTCCCATGGATACGTAATCTCAGCAAAGCTTTCTTGTGTTTCAGAAAGATGTAAATCTTCAAATGAACAGGGAGTGATCTCTGGATGATTCTCACAAAGAGTTTCATTTCTAAAACACTTATCCAGAGTAGAGAGAATATCGTTTTCAAACATAAGTCGTAGATCTTCTTCTGCCTGACTTGGAACAAAAATATCAGCCTCTGGATTCAAAATTGTATGTTTATTTGAACCAAAATTGAAAATATCATCTTTCTTCTGAACTTTATTTAGATCAACATTTGTTTTACAACAATATTCAATATTTTCGAATTGAAGTTTGCTTGTTTTATGATGATTTTCATATCTAGATTTTTTAAAAATAGATTTTTCATACAAAATTGGAAACTTTGGCTTCGTATTTGTCCAACACAAAAAACATTTCGTATCCGACCTTTTCTTACACGTGTAGGGATCTAGGTCCTCGAAACCAAGTCCGGATCTTCCTACTTGTGTGTTAATTTTGTCATGAACCTTCTCCGTGCATCCGGATATGTTATAATCTGTAGCTTTTTTTGTTGAAGTTCAATGTGTAAAAATTCTCTCTCTTTCTGAAAATAGTTTTTAAGTGCTACAGAGTTGAGTCTATCACTCTCTTTGTCTCTGATTTCTTTCCTTTTTTCTTCCAGAAGTTTATTGAGATTCAAAATTTCCTTTTTAAGTTTTTCTTCAGAAAGTTTTAAACTCATGGAAATTGTTTCCTTTGCAGTATTTAATTCGAGTTTTTCTTCTGTAAGTAAATCTATTTCTCTTTTGAAAATATCTCTTTCCCTTTTGATTGTAGAAAGAGTTTTCTCAGTACTTTTTCGTAATTTCTTTTCGATTGTGAGTTTCGGCTTTAGTTCCTCAAAATTGTTTGATAACATCACAATTGTTTGTTCAAGCTCAGATGATCCAGAGAAATTACTAACCGGTGACTCAGAGGGTTGATCCTCTGATTCGTTTGTGTTTGCCATTCCACAGAACATGGCTTCATCACCGCTGGATTCATCTTGCACCCAGTTTTCTTTTTCTGCAAAGTGTGCTCTTTTAGTGACATTGTACTTATATTTGTTTTTGTAATAAGTCTTATCCTTTTCCAGAGCTCCTCTGCAATCTCTCGAGTAATGTCCGGGTTTGCCACATCTGTAGCAGACATCTTTCTTCCTTTTTAATTCTTCTTCTTTCTTTTCTTCTTCTGTTTTCTCTACTCTCTGTACTTCTTGTTTAGGAGCATAGGGACGATCAAATCGTTTATTTCCTTTCAAAGACCTATTTCCAAAACGATTAGTAAATTGCTTGGTTATTAAAGCCAGAGAGTCAGCAAATGCTTTAATTTCATCATCTGATTCAGAGTCATCTTCTGGAGCAGTCTCTGATATGAAGGCTTTTGATTTCTTCCTGTCATCACTTCGTCTTCTGATTCCTTTTGTTTCTGAGATCAAAGCCGAGAGGACCTCCGATGTTTGTTCTTTTACGAACAACTTCTTTTTCATGAGCTTGCAGTGTACCGAATACATCATGCAGCGACCATTGTTCAAGATCCTGATTGGCTTGTAGTGACATGGATAGATTTGACCATTCAGGGTTTAACCTTTTGAGAAATAGAACATTGTTGTCTTCCTTTGATCTAACAATGTCACATCTCTTGCGAGATTAATCGTATTGTTGAATCGATGAAATGTTTGTTCCGCAGATTCATCAGTCAGTGCTTGAAAACTATTATATTCATTTAGAGCTTGGGCTCTTCTGTTCTTTTTCATTTTCGCACCACCTTCTAAGAGATTCTCCATTGATCCCATAAATCTTTTGTCGTGTCACATGAGTCCGCAGATTGAAAAATCTCATTTGGAATGGCCATTATCAACAGAGACTTAGCTTTCTTAGCTAATTCCACCTTAGCTTTTTCTTCATCAGTCCAGTTATTCCTTGACTTCTGAACCAGTCTTGCTGGTACCTCATCTGAATTTGCAGTGGCTGGAATTCTGGGAATAGTAGTGGTGGGAACAAACGGACCGTTTTGAATAATTGGATATAACTCAAAGATCCAATCCCTCATAGAAGTTAACCATTCGAATCTTCCATTGTGGGTATTCATCACGTACAAGAGTTGGAGGTTTAGTCAGGGACCCAGACGTATAAACAACATTCAAGCTCGAATTTGTCATTTGAGTATGATAGAAGAGAAAATTTGAAGATTTGAAAGAAATTTAGAACAATTAAATCTCAAGAAGAACAGGTCGATAATATCACTGTTTCTTCAGATTACAAAATGAATGACTCAATTTAAGAGAAGATTGTTAACGTTTCAACAGAATTTCGTAAAACAGAGTGGATTGATAAACAAATTTTGAATCTGAGAAAATACTGTTCGATTGAAAGGAATTCTTTCAATGGAAGAGATCTAATAATCAATAGATTGATTAGAAGGCTCTGATACCAATTGTTGGTTCCAGATTCCTTTAAACCGATTGTTAATTGAGAGTATTGAATCTGAGTGAATTGCGGAAGCAGATCAATTAACAATTTAAATCAATAGAACAGTAAACAGAATGAAGAACAAAGATTATGAAATGACTTACGCACAGTATTCTTCAAAATGTAAATGTATTTATCGACCATTTTTACAAACACAATACAATGCTATTTATACAGATACAAAGACAGAAAGTCAAAATGCTAGCCAATTACAAAGTGCCATGTGTCATAAAGGGAGCGTCTAACAACAATTAGTTATAACAAGAAGTGTGTGTTGACATTTGTAGACATCTCTTCTTTGACTCATACTTTAATATCTAACAATTTGTGAATCTGAGATGAAGAAAGCTTGACAGTGGCTTAGGCCAGTTGTAACGCCAGTTATAACCCATGTCGGGCTGACGCTAGTTATAACCCACGTCACAACCCACGTCAGACTCTGTTTGGCTTAAGTGAGTTACCACGCCAGTTATAACCCACGTCAGGCTAACGCCAGTTATAACCCACGTTACAACCGACGTCGGGCTAACGCCAGTTATAACCCACGTTACAACCCACGCCAGGCATTGTCTTGCACACATTCTTCCGTTTCGTTTCACGCATCGAGTCGGAGATTGGACCTTTGGGCTAGGGATTTATTCTAGGACTATATTAAAAGACTTTTGAAGATACTTTGAGAGGTTAACACTTATATTGCTTTGGTAAATTTAGGCGTTCGGTTTGGAAGATTTCTACCGTTTGGACTTGGACTAGGTGTGGCATCGTCAGGTGAGTTCCCCTGACTTAAACTACAATTCTTGGTAAAATTGATTTGGAAAACTGATCATGGTATTTAAATTGGAAGCATGCTAAATGATTTATATTTTCTTCGGTTTATATAAATGATAATTGTCGAATTGACCTAGATATCGCGATATTCCTAGATGAATTGGACATGTTCATAGGATAGTGTGTGTACCTTGAGATCTTGCAAATCTCTTGGGAGTTTAATTCGTACATCTCGAACTCGTTTGAGGTGTATGACATACCCGTTTGTGGCAAGTTTAC